>CM060396.1:33236302-33836302 GCA_030545235.1 Helianthus tuberosus
ATCCAATTCAATCAACCGACCCTAATGTCGTTATCATAGAGTAGTCAGTTTGGCATGAACAATTATTCACACATCGTTGCACATATGTCAGCAATTACAGTCATGTTTGTATGTAAATCAACTAGTCATGCACATATCTTATCACCAATCCGAAATAACATGTAGCACAATTATGTAGACAAACAATATTAAGGTGCACATGATATATATATCAACACACCACATGCACCCTAATCATTTGGCAGTAACATTCATCATGATTATCATTTAACATTAAGCATATCATTTATTGTTACACCGATTAGGGTATGTGTAGTGGGGCGGTATAACCCCACATAGCGCCGGAAAGCGCCCAAGAACACCGCCACGAAGGGCGCTATGAATCGAAAATTTGGGGGTGGCGCGATGTCTATAGCGGCGTGATGTTTGGTTTGTTTGATTTTTTTTTTTTTTTCTGGTTTTCCCCCTCATATATTTAATGATGCTCTGTTTCTTCCTTGTGTTGCAGGCATATATCGAAGAAGAAGAAGAAGAAGAAGAATAAAGACAAGGAAGAAGAAAACTTTTAGGGTTTTTAATTTATGGGTTTGGGCTGGTTTTTTAATGTATGGGCTTTGGGCTTAGCGTAAGGTTTTTTTAAGTGTTGTTTTTTATTTTTTCAGTCCAATTTTTTTTAGTGGAACCGTTTTTTTTTTTTTTTTGTTGTTGTTACTGTCATGTTTTTTTTTAAGTGTAATGTTTTTTTTTTATTTTAGTGTAATGTTTTTTTTTTTAATTTAATGAAAGGAATTTTAATTTTATAAAGTTAGAAAATAATTATAAAAAATAGAAATTAATAATTGAGTAATGATTAGGCGGGGGCTTTATGACTACGAGCTTAAAATGCATAACGCCCCATAACGCCCATCCGCACACGTGACACGCCACGTGTCGCATAACGCCCACAAAGGGGCGTTATGACTACACATGGCCTTAGCCATATATTGAACGTAACCAGGATCACCCAAGTAGTATTAATCAAGATCACAATCACATAACTACACATAATATTACACAAATAAATCAACCATCATATAAAATAACAATCATATAAAATAATGCCTAGATTCATGAAATTATGCCTATACACGTAACCCACAATTTAATAATTGACATTGGTATTAGATATGTTTTTTTTTTTTTTTGGAAGGCACAGCAGGAATATTAATACTAAAAAAAAACCAAGCATACTAGCAAGTAGCTAGCAGCTGGCCACAAACAGAACAAGAAAAAACAACATAAAGAAAAACTAAAAACAAGACAAGGGACTTTTGACCCATTCATCCCAAGAAAGTGTGGAATGTTTGGTTCTGTTCACGGTCCAACTAAACAGGCTATAAATGATCTCTTCCCGCACTAGATCTATCTGTCTCCTTAAATTTTTGAAAATACTCTCGTTCCTTGCCTTCCATATGAACCAACACGTCACATAAATAATAGCCAAAAGACACTTCCTTTTCGTCTTCTCGCCTGGCTCGTTAGCGACATCGAACAAACAAGCAAGATTATCCCAACCCGTAAGGTCCCAACCACACCAAACGGAAACCGCTCTCCAAATGGACTTGGCGACCGTACAGTCTAGAAACACATGCTGCACCGACTCTCCCTCCAGATCGCAAAAACCACAGCCATCTGAATCTAAATGTACCCCTCTCGTCAATAAATTCAGCTTAACCGGTAACCTGTTTTGGATGAGTCTCCACGCGAAACAATTTATTTTAATGGGCAGCCAGTTATTCCAGCCACAAACATCAGCATCATTCCCATAAGTGGCTTCATCTATCATCTTCCTGACCGACTTGACCGAGAATACACCTTTCGAGTCCCCTCCCCACTTCCAACTGTCGCACCCGGAGTGAAAGCTGAAAAGTTTCACAATTTCTTCCAGGTCTTCCACATCAGCAGCTTCTAAGGTTGAAAGATTGTTTTTTACCCAGCTCCATTTCAGATCGACATCCCCATTTTCACCTTTGCTCACCCTGTCTGTTAATAAACTCTCTTTGTTGGCCTCTAAAGAGTATAAATTTGGGAAGATGAACTGCAACTTTACCCTACCAAGCCATTCGTCTTTCCAGAATTTCGTACATTTACCGTCCCCCACACACCTTTTGAAGAGACTATCAAGGTTAATGTCCAGAAGCTCAAAATCTTTGTGAATTTTGGAAATGTTAAGCCACGCACCCGGAATATTGTTTTTGGCCATTTGACCATCTTTGTAGATTTTATGAGAGTGAACCGCCGAAATACATCTAACCCAAAGCGCATCCTTCTCAACTCGCCATCTCCACCACCATTTGGTAAGGAGCGCCAAGTTCATCGAGTATAGCCCTCCCACGCCCAACCCACCCAAGCGATTAGGCTTCACCACGTTATTCCACGCCACCCAATATATTTTGTGTTTATCTCCAACTCCATCCCAAAGAAACTTCCTCCTAATGCCCTCCAAGATTCTAACCACCTTTTTAGGCGTTTTGAACATGGAAAGATAGTATAAGGGAAGGCTCCCAAGCACCGCTTTAACTAAGGTTAATCTACCCCCGAAGGAGAGACATTTGGATTTCCATTTACTAAGTCTTTTTTTCACCCTTTCTATAACCAAGTCCCAATGCTTGGTCAAGCCCATATTAGCCCCTAAAGGCAGCCCCAAGAAAGTGAAGGGTAACGAACCCGCTTCGCAATGAACTAGATTAGCCATAGACTCCACCTCCGATCCAGTTACCCCAATGCCATAAAGCTTACTTTTGTGAAAGTTAACCTTGAGACCAGAAGCTAGATGAAAACATCTAAGAATCCTAGCGAGATTCAACACATCCGATTCATTCCAATCCCCAATGAACATGGCATCGTCCGCGTACAACACGTGTGAGAGAAAAGGGCCATTGTTTGGCAGCTTTATCCCCTTGAAAAGATCAGTGCGAACGGCCTCCCTCATCATCATGCTAAGCCCCTCCATTGCCATTATGAAAAGAAAAGGCGATAACGGGTCGCCTTGCTTGACCCCTCGTCTAATATTGAACTCCAAAGTGGGCGATCCGTTTAACAAAACTGAGGCGCGACCCGAGGCTAGACAAGACGAAACCCACATCCTCCATTTTTCACCAAACCCCATGTGCCTTAAAACATCATCTAGGAAAGTCCAGTTCACCGAATCAAAAGCTTTATCGAAATCCACTTTAAGAAGCATGCACTTTTTTTTTACTTTCTTGGCCCAGGATATGGTTTCGTTTATAATGAGATGCCCATCAAGAATGGAACGTCCCGCAATGTAGGCCGATTGTTCCAACCCCACTAGCTTTGAAATGACCCTCTTAACTCGAGTAGCCAAAAGTTTTGACACGGCTTTTGACATGCAACCAATCAAATTAATCGGGCGGAAATCTTTTAAAGCAATCGGATCAATAATCTTTGGAATAAGCGAAATAAAGGATGAGTTACAACCTTTCTTCAAAAGCCCCGAGCCATGAAAGTCTGAGATAAATCTGAAAAAATCCAAGTAAATAATGTCCCAGTATTCCTGTAGAAATCTGAAAGTAAACCCGTCTGGGCCCGGGGTCTTATCGCCCCCGCAATCCCACACAGCCCTTTTCAGCTCCTCCATACTAAAGGGACGCTCCAACCAGTCTCTATCCTCGCTAGAAAGCGTGACGAAACCATGAGGTTTAATTTTTGGTCTCGATACCGCTTTATCATCGAATTTGGTAGCAAAAAAATCAAAGACTAAATTGGAAATAACCTTCGGGTCATCTTCCCATCTACCATTAATGGCCAGCCCGTTAATCCTTGAGCTCTTCAGATTTCCATTAACATACCCATGAAAAAAGCTACTATTTTCATCCCCATCTACTTCCCATTTAACCTTTGCTTTCTGAATGATATCCATCCTTCTAGTTCGATTGAGGTCAAGCAGCTTTTTTTTAGAATCTAGTCTAACCTTTCTTTGAGAGTCATTCAGACTCGTCCCTTCTGCAATAACCTCCAAATTATCGATAACATTAGCCAAATTCAGTCTCTCCGCCTCCTCTAACGACTTACACTTTTTCCTCCAACTCTTAATGTCTTCTTTAAGGGCTTTAAGTTTCCGCATTAAGGATAACTCCATGGAACCGAACGAGGAACTATTATTCCAGGAGGTTTCCACCACCTCCCTCAAGTCCATCGAAGATAGCCAAGAGTTGAAAAATTTAAAGGGAATCGGACCTGTTTTGATATCTTTACCAGAAAACACTAAAGGGCAGTGATCAGAAAGATACCTCGGTAGAGCCGTCACGGTCGCAGCCGGCCAATGATCAAGAAAGTTTTTGCAAACTAGAAATCTATCCAGTTTACTTAATTTGGTACCATCATCGCTTATCCACGTGAACTTCCTCCCGCCCATGCTATACTCAAAAAGCTCGGCCACAGCGATAAAGTCGTTAAAATCTGCCATACTAGACTCGTTAACCGATTTCGAGAACCTGTCTTCTTTACTTCTCACTTCGTTAAAATCACCAAACACCATCCACCAACCTTGAAAATTTTCCATCATGCTTAGCAATTCAGCCCACACGACCTTCCTATCCGACATGTCAAGAGGGGCGTAAACGTTTACCAGGTTAATTGGTTCATCTAGACCCACCCAATTTCCGGACAAAAGAATGAAATTTTTTGATTTCACAGCTTGAGAGACAGTAAAAAAAGACGGGTCCCACACACAAAAGAGACCCCCTGATCTCCCAGATGATTCCACAGCCACCGAATCATACGTACCACGGCCCCAGATTTTCTGAAAAAGGTATGTCCCCTGTGTTGACGAGTTGCGACTCCTGCCCCCCAAAGAAATGAATGCCCATAGACTTCCTGATGTTCGCGATCCATTCAAGTTTATCCGCACCACCTCTCCCCACCCCTCTGCAATTTAAGCTCAAAATATTCATCTAACCCCGTTGACCACTCCTGCTATTTGCCCTGCCACTTCCAGTCTTACCGACTCTTCGACACCTGTCATATCCAAGCCAACTTTCTCTCCAACTTCAACGGTTTTGTCAACTTCGCGTTCAAACGAATCTACTGAAGCTTCTGCAGTCGACCTCGTTGGTGCTACAGACTTTCCTCTGCCAACGTACGTTTGTGAGCCCCTATGACCCACCCCCCTCGATAAAGACCTTGCTTTCCTACAATTAAAATCACGCAGAATGTGGCGGCCTCTCAAGGATTTTGCAATCCGAACCCCCGATAAGATCGGCGGTTTTGCTGCTATTGTAACCTTCTGCCTTATCCCTTGAGAAGATGAGTGACGGTGTAGAGGAGGTAAATTGTTGAGATCCAAACCGTTTACGTCGACCAAATTAGAGTCAGCCTCTTTATAATTAAACTCATCTGGGCCACAGCCCACTGAGTCTTGGGAAGCATAAAGCTCCACACCTGGATCTGATAAAAAAAGCCCACCCTTGCCCCAGATAATGTCCTCTTTTAAAGACGTCTCTATCCCTGGCCCACTTTTACACCCACCAATAGGCCCAATACCAGCCTGACAATCCAGCACCTCTTCAAGACCATTCACCAAAACCTTCTTATTGGGGTCCACACCATGCACATCCTCCAAAGGCATGTCTGCCACTTCCTCCCGCACGTCTTTCTTGGTACCCGAGGTCCTGCCCAACTGACTTCCCACCTTCTGTCCTTCCTTCCTCGAACCCCCCGTCCTAGAAGACACGTCATGGCCTGACGAGCTACCGGAGCCGGAGGAACTTCTGATGTCTGCCGTCTCCGGCACCTCCGAAACGTCGTTCACATCGTTGTTAACCCCGTTCCCGAATTCCTTTTCCCCAACCTGAGACCTAAACTCCTCTTCTGAATCTTCTAACGAATCCTGACAATCTTCATCCACATCGGACGAAACCTCAGAGCTACATGAGTTAAAAACCGGGGCCCATTCCTCTTGCTCCTCGACGACCCAGACTTTAAAGTTGACATCGCCCATGTGTAAAACAAAGTGCTGATTGATCATATTATGATGATTAACCAACACACATGCCCTAGCATGAGAGAAATTTAAGTCTTCAGCAGAGCAGTCATACGACCACAAAGATCTCCCCACCTTTTCACAAATCAAACTGAAAATATTTGGGTCTCTGAACTGAACTGGAACACCGAAAATCTTAATCCAAGCAATCCTGTGAGTTTGCACGAAGGACCTGTCCCACCACCTGACCCAAGCAAACCATTTTGCCCAGCAATCCGCATACTCCAACAGAAAGTTTTCCCCCTCCTCCCTTGACTGAAACTGTATGAGTACGTTTAAACCACCCAGATACTTAGTGACACAGTTGAACAACCCATCCAGTTTCATCAGCGAGAAAAGGTTGGAAAGAATGTCCACTGTCTTCACTTCTGCCACAAGGCAGAGGTCCAGCCACCCGTTATTCTGAAGTAAAATTGTGTCTGGGACTCTGATGACATTGTCTTCAGCCGCTTGAGAATTGCTTCCCAGACCACAAAGAGTATCGGCATACGACCTCCCCCCAACCTGCGGCCTCCTCTCATGCTTGATGTCCTCCTCTCCCTGCCTTGCCTCCTCATCCCTAGGAATCCCACCAAGTCTGCTGTGATTCTCATTCCTTAATTTTGAATCTTCCTCCTTTTTATTAAATAAGGATACATTAGCATGCAACCTATAACTCCCCATCCAAGTGTTGTTAAGCCTTCTCTCCAAATCTTCAATGCAAGAAACGTTTAGGAACCTTGCAAAGCCAAAATTCTCCCCGTACTTGTTCTTCCTTTTTGCTAAGTAAACATCCCCCAATCGCCCATGTTGAAAAAGCAACTTCCAGAGGTCGTTTCCAGACCAACCATCTGGAATATTGGTAACATAAAAATTGGTTGAAATCTTCCTGAGGTCTTCTGCATCATCTTGAAAGGATCTATCAGCTTGCCCTCCAAATCTCTGCTGCTTTTGGCCCCACTTACTTCCGTTAGGAGCTCCTCTCCCTCTCGCCATGTCTGTGGATCTGGGAACGAGTTCAGGTTACATGTGTGGGTCCACTTGGCCGGAGTTGATGGTAGTGTGGTGGTTTCCGGTGACCGGAAAATGGGTTGAAAGAGGTGGTTTCCGAATATTTCTAGGGTATGTCCCCTACTCTCTAGATAGAGACTCTGGTATTAGATATGTAAGATACCACATGGAACCCTATCACAATTGCACCACTACTGCCGTCAATTTGAGAAGAGAATGATGGGTTTTGCCATGTGCCACTTCTTGGGAAAACAACCAACAACAATCCATACCCGAATATGTCTATATACATGCGCTCCAAAAGAATGAAGTGGGCCGATATTATTATTACAAGGGAACACGTGTGGAGAGCCCAATATCACTATCACATCGTCCAACATCAACAATATGCCAAACCCAATTATTTGATTAACCAATATATATATCATAACCAATCCGTTTGTAGCCGCACCATTGTATCGCAAGTTATTGGTTCTAGTTATTTTATCACCTGTTTCATATTCGTATGCAAGGATATTTCTAAAGATGTCTCATACACACCAACACACAAATCACAATAACACGTAATTCACATAGATGTTTCATAAAGATGTTTCATATACAAGGTGAGCATGCTAACCAATCTAGAAGAAATTGCGGAAGATGCTACTGCCGAGAATGAACGAAATCCTTGAGGGAAGCTACTGCCGCGGATCAGAGGAAATTAGGGTTGTGGGATACGTATTTTGTGCTACAAAAACAACTGCCAAGAATGATCATATACACGCCACTAATGGGTTTGGGGATGGGCTTGGTTAAGGAAAATGGGCTTGCGAGACTTAGGGTAACCAATATTTAAAGTGGGTTTGCTTATACATAGCCAAAGTCCATGAGGAGTGGGCTGCCCAACGCTAGGGTAGTCGGCCCAACTCGATGGTTCAGTTGGGCTCTAGGCCCAAACACATGCTATTTAACCGAGTCATCACAAACGTCTAAATATTAACGGAATTAAAATCACAATAATAAACGTTATTAAACTTGAAAATTCGGGTTGTCACATCATCCCCAACTTGAAAGAAATTTCGTCCCGAAATTTGACAAGTAGTCACAAGGAGGTGAAGTGATAAATCAAGATTGTTGCGGGTTTTCCTCAGGTGCCACATCATCCCCAACTTGAAATGGAATTTCGTCCCGAAATTCACCAGTAGTACCAGAATTAGATTGATCATTAGGAAAAAATTGAGGATACTTGAGCTTCATCTGATTCTCGCGCTCCCATGTGAACTCCGGTCCTCGTCCTGAGTTCCAACGAACTCTCACGATCGGAATACGACTATGTTTACGCACCTTGACCTCCCGGTCCATGAACTCGATAGGTTCTTCGACAAACTGTAACTTGCCGTCAATCTTGAGCTCTTGAAACGGCACAATCAGTGTTTCTTCAAACAAACACTTCTTCAATTGCGAAACATGAAAGACATCATGAATGTTACCCAGCTCAACAGGTAACTCAAGTTTGTAGGTTATGATACCGATTCTTCCCAGACTGTTGAAAGGTCCATCGTGACGTCAGTTAAGCTCGCCATGCTTCCCAAGCGTTCCACACCCTCCCAGGGTGAGACTTTCAACATAATACGATCGTCTACAGCGATCTTCCAGCGTTTCCCAAGTTTAGCAGTTCTCCTGACGATCACGCGTTGCCGCCAATCGACTCCCGTTCCAAACAACCTCCCCAAGAGTTTCGGGTACCAGTCCTGGACCAGTAATGAAGTTGTCAACCATCTCAGTCTACAAGAAGGTTGGCATTATCGGCTATGTAATGCCCCAACAGAGCTGTCTGGTTACCAAAATGATAACTGCCATAGTAGTACCCAACCATAGGTAAAAGTCCTTCAAATTTGCACCAAAGCCAATCACACACACATGCTCGCAGCATGTCTTCGAGTGCCAGGAGAGTTCGTTTACTCTGACCATTTCTCCAATGGTGATAAGCAATGCTCTGGTCCTGACGTGAGCCAAGGGTGTTATGTATTGCCTAACATAATCATGCATAGATCAAATTCAGAGGTATCAGGAGTTGGCACCTCATGCCTAAAAGCCGCCTCTCCCAGAGGAGCATTCACAACTGTGAAGACTCGTCAGTTTTCTTGATTGCAAGAAAGTGTGCTGGTAACGTGAGTCCATCAACGATCACCCAGGTAATAATGTTTCTGTTTCGAGTTGTAAGTAGACCAGTAACAAAATCCATGGCAGTCCGTTCTCATTTCCATATGTATGTTTCTGGTTGCTAAAATACCACCTTGACTTTTCCACAAGTCAAACATCGTTCCCATGCGTTGCTATGTGGGCCTTCAGGCCCGGTCATCCGTACATGGTCTTCAGGTTTCAATACATCCTATCAAAACTCAGATGAATAGGACATCGAGACCCGTGTGCCTCGCCTGCACCAGTTCCCTAAGGTTGCTGTATAGTGAGGTCCATATTCGTTCCATGAAGTAGCAAATATCGTCCGACCTGCCAAAGGTTGCTTCCCCATGCCCCGCATGGGTCCATCTTGAAAACTCTCTTCCTTCAGTTCTTCAGTTTGAGCAAGGCGAGTCCGATCAGGTATGTTAAAGTCGGTAGCGAGCTGCAAAGCTCGTGCATGTCCAGGCTTCACGATCGTATTCATTTAAGAGTCCACCCAGCGTTGCCATCACATGTTTAAAACAAGGGTACACGGGAGGCCCTTGTGTTCGGTCTAAGTAGTGCATTCAGTACCGTCCAAGTAATGCCTCCAAATTAAATCCAAAGACCAGGGCTTCCACCGCAGGTCGTGACTCGTGCAGTTCTTCCTGTAAGTCCATTACGTAAGTCATCACTTTCTCGTGTTGCGTCGGTGTGTAAACATTGCAGAGTTGGGATTCGAAAGCTGAAAAGACGTCCTCATGTTTTGTCCTTCACGAACACAGCACCCTACAGTGCTAAAGAGATTTAAGCTGCGCGATCTTCGAAAATCCTGTGGTGAATCTGTGATAGAGTCTAGTGTGACCAAGAAATTGCTGCATCCTCGAAATGGGTCTTTAGCGAGATCCACGTGGCTCCTCCCTCAGGAGCTCTAAAATAAGATACAAAGCTGCCATGATGTTCCTTTCTCCTGGAAATGATTCAACATGTCGTCAATAAGCATGGTCGATTCATGTGATCCATACAGCTGCTGGTGTGATGATTAGCTCGAAAGTCTTGGAATACAACGTCGAAATAGCCGCACTGCGCTTGGTATCCCGTTGCAGGCACATTCTCCCATTAGACTACCTTCTGACAATAGCTCATTTGTTATTCAAACCTCGAATGGAAGCTCGACCCCCGCAACTGGTTGTCAGGTTGTCAATATATGGTCGTGGCAAACGGTTCTCAACTGTCACCTTATTGAGTTCTTAAAAATCAGTAGACATACGAAAAGGCTTATCTTCACGGATATAACCGGGGCTCCCTAAAGCGAAAAGCTAGGTCCGACAAAACTCTTGTCCAACAGTTCCTGCAGTTGATTAGACAGCTCTTGCAACCCTCCTGGTGCAAGACGGTAAGAGTGAGTGTAGTCAGGGCTGCCTCTGGCGCGAGATCAGACTGAGATTTCGCCTAATAGTTGTGGAAGTAACCCGAAAGTTCCTTGGGTAGCATACCGAAAGGAATCATGAATGATTGGTGGATCCTCGATCCTCTGTTTCCTTAGCCCTAACATCAGTAACGGTTGCTAGTATAGCGGAGAAACCCCTCCGTAGACACTTCTGGCCTTCATAGCTGAAATGGCGCTAACCTTTGCACCACTCTGACGCTTTAGAACAAATAACGATTCTCCACACAAAATTTTCTCCTCACTGGTGTATCTGCGCGATCTCTGGATAACCAATCCACACTAACTACTGTACTGCAACCATCAAGGGTAGTGGAAGGAATGTCGATGTTGAACACATGTCCCCCAAGGTCGAGTTTGCATCCCAGCGAACATATAAGGCTTCAATTGACTTGCATCAGCCGACTCCACAACAGGTTCGGTTTCAAGAAGCATCAGGGTTAAACAGAACAGAGACGAAGCGAATAGCTACCCATCCAAGCTATTGTGTTGCTATTACACCTGATATAACCTATGCCAATACTAAATGTCCTTCCATGAGCTTCATTTCCAGTGTTGTTTTCGTCACGAGAATTTCCAGTACTACCGTCGTTCCCTTGGTTGTCGTCTTAACACAGTCAATCCTTGTCGAGGTCACCTTCGTTTCCATACTGTAAGCTACGATCACGAGTACCTTGATGTTGCCGCAACTGTTGCCTCTAATATTGTTGCCTGTAACGGTGCCCTGCGTCCTTTCACCAACAAGGTCCATCTTTTCACATTCCGTGCCACGTCCTAAGGCACTACTCATGGCGCGGGCGGTTACACAGTCCGCTCTACAGTCAATCGTCATCGATTTTATCCCGATTGGTTCGTAAGAGTCGACTCCCATGAGTCGCTGGCTGGGGTTAAGGATTCGATTGGAGTCAAATCGCTGTTATTCGTTGCCAGTAACTAGGGTCGTTCAAATGCCGAAGTCGGTAAGGTACTACGTTTACCCTCTTGTCCATCGTTCTTGCAAGTTGACTGAGTAATACACGGGGCGAGAGTGTTGCAGAAGTGATCGCACTTCAGGATCTAAGGCGTCAACACGCTAAGTTCCAGCAAACAAAGATAAGTGAGGAAAGTATAGTCCAATCATTTGACACTGAGCCATCCAACTCAGGGACGTTCGTACTAGCACCTAACATTCTACACAGTTCGCTAGGCGTTCAGATGTGTGATCAGGTGATACTCGATAGCATCGAGATTCGTAAGGATTCAGGAAGGGGTGAAAAGATCATGTTCGAGTAGGAGACAATCACTGCTATGACTCCTATAGACTACTGAGTTCTAACATAACATCAATTAACAGAGCGGAACCCCTCTCACACTCGTTAAGCCTCACTGGGACTCACATGCACCCCACATTATTATTATGTGTGCACCCATAATAATAAGGCAATTTGCATGCTTATCTTAGTGCCTCTTAACTCGCGCTAAAAGGTTCCCCGAACTCAAGCAATAAGACAGATGACGCCACAACATAGATCATGAAAGTTCAAAAAGAGTCGAACTCTTAAAACATGTAACATGGGTTGGTAACATAGAAGTTCATACTGCAGTGCTAAGTGTGCATTCACGTGTGATGTTATTCATAAGCAAACACTACATATACTATGCAATAGTAAACGAGAAACGAACCTTGCAGTCTGGAGCTGAGTGTCATGGTCGATTTCGGATCTGTTCGGTTATAGTCTGGCTTTAAAAAAACGTTTTAAAACCAAGTTCACTATAACCAGTGGCTCTGATACCAAACTGTCACACCCCCAAAATACCACATGCGGAAACCCCCGCGAGGCGTGTGACGTACCTGGATCCAAGCCACCAATCACGTTGAACTCATAAATATATTTAAATAAAACTTTCATTCATTAACATAAAGGGTTACAAACGTAACATATCATTCATTGTGTACAGCGGAAGCAAAACTCGTTTGTTAAGTGTTTAGTAAACCATGTGTACATAAATCATTTAGCTTGTGTTGAGATTCCATGTATCACGACCCATGACCACTCCAGCATCCCAGACAGCAAGTCCCAATGATATAAACCTACAACCTGCAAGCATGCAGACAAGTGTGTCAGACGACGCTGGTGAGTTCAAAGTTTTGTTAACGTGTTTAGATACCAGTTACCAGATTAAAACGTTGCACAGTTTTGATGATTTGATTTGATGTTGTTATTAACTCGATTACCGTATGTGGCTACTAGATGTGAATGCCCAACCCCAATGCCTCTATCTAGGCATTGGTCAAGTGGTCAAGGTAATTAGTTCACACCCGTCCTTTCGGCACGGTGTGAGGGTGCCAAACCTACTAGCGCTATCAACTAATAACCTCGTTGCCTCCCCGGCAACTGTCGGTAGATGTAAGGGGTCTTATATGATAGAAACTGAGTATAATAACAAACATCCCAATAAACTAGCGTTCCTCCCTAGAACGTTACCCGATATCCCTCCCCGGGATGCATGCTTGGAAAAAGAGCAGTGAACTCACCTTAGGTTTGCTCGGTAAGTTTAGTTTAATGATCCAATTCAATCAACCGACCCTAATGTCGTTATCATAGAGTAGTCAGTTTGGCATGAACAATTATTCACACATCGTTGCACATATGTCAGCAATTACAGTCATGTTTGTATGTAAATCAACTAGTCATGCACATATCTTATCACCAATCCGAAATAACATGTAGCACAATTATGTAGACAAACAATATTAAGGTGCACATGATATATATATCAACACACCACATGCACCCTAATCATTTGGCAGTAACATTCATCATGATTATCATTTAACATTAAGCATATCATTTATTGTTACACCGATTAGCCATATATTGAACGTAACCAGGATCACCCAAGTAGTATTAATCAAGATCACAATCACATAACTACACATAATATTACACAAATAAATCAACCATCATATAAAATAACAATCATATAAAATAATGCCTAGATTCATGAAATTATGCCTATACACGTAACCCACAATTTAATAATTGACATTGGTATTAGATATGTAAGATACCACATGGAACCCTATCACAATTGCACCACTACTGCCGTCAATTTGAGAAGAGAATGATGGGTTTTGCCATATGCCACTTCTTGGGAAAACAACCAACAACAATCCATACCCGAATATGTCTATATACATGCGCTCCAAAAGAATGAAGTGGGCCGATATTATTATTACAAGGGAACACGTGTGGAGAGCCCAATATCACTATCACATTGTCCAACATCAACAATATGCCAAACCCAATTATTTGATTAACCAATATATATATCATAACCAATCCGTTTGTAGCCGCAACATTGTATCGCAAGTTATTGGTTCTAGTTATTTTATCACCTGTTTCATATTCGTATGCAAGGATATTTCTAAAGATGTCTCATACACACCAACACACAAATCACAATAACACGTAATTCACATAGATGTTTCATAAAGATGTTTCATATACAAGGTGAGCATGCTAACCAATCTAGAAGAAATTGCGGAAGATGCTACTGCCGAGAATGAACGAAATCCTTGAGGGAAGCTACTGCCGCGGATCAGAGGAAATTAGGGTTGTGGGATACGTATTTTGTGCTACAAAAACAACTGCCAAGAATGATCATATACACGCCACTAATGGGTTTGGGGATGGGCTTGGTTAAGGAAAATGGGCTTGCGAGACTTAGGGTAACCAATATTTAAAGTGGGTTTGCTTATACATAGCCAAAGTCCATGAGGAGTGGGCTGCCCAACGCTAGGGTAGTCAGCCCAACTCGATGGTTCAGTTGGGCTCTAGGCCCAAACACATGCTATTTAACCGAGTCATCACAAACGTCTAAATATTAACGGAATTAAAATCACAATAATAAACGTTATTAAACTTGAAAATTCGGGTTGTCACACCGAAGCTTTGTAACGGTTAATTATGCTCACTAGAATGCACGAGTTAAATTTCATAAAGTTTCGTTATCGTATGAGAAAGTTGTGATCAAATTCGTGTGCGAGGGGTTAAAGCGTCAACGTTGAAAGTTAGGCCTTTTCGGGTAACAATTAAGTTAACCAAGGACTAAGCAAAGTGGGTATATGTTTTAAAGCCCTTATAGATCAAGATTGAGGGATCATAATGCAAGAAAATAAGGTCTCTACGAAGTTTGAAGAGCCAAGGACTGAAACTGCAAATAACGAAAAAGGTGTTTGGCTGATCCACACGTGCTCGCGTAGCGCGAGCCTGAAGACCCACGCCGTCGCGCTACGCGACGACCATATCTGGGCATAAATTGTTTTTCTTGGATAGGGGCCTGCTAGGTGCACTTGTAATCGACTTTCCTCATCTCTTGACCCCTAAAACATCTAGGACACTTGTTGGGAGGGTATGGTAAGTGCTAGACTTTGTTGTCAACACTTTGTGGTGATTGAATTCACTATAAAAGGGCCTTGAACTTGCAACAAGTCTTCACACCTTCATTCAAGCAATCTGATCACTTCTGGAGCTCAAACCTTCTCTCAACTGATCACATTTCGTGCATAGGACTCTTGTAAGTTGGCTTAACCTTCCTAAATTGATTTTAGCTTAGTGAATTAGCTAAAAGTCAAACCATCGTAATTACGGTTTGACTTCGAGATTAATTATTAATGCCTCAGTCATATCTTGAATTAAAAGTAGTTATAGGTTGGTAATTATGTGGGTAATAAAACCACAAAAGGGTTTCCCCTGATTCCAACTCTAACCAGGTCAAATGTCGGGTCAAACTAGTTTATAAAAAGTCAACAGGATACTTAAAATGCCATTTATGCATAATTAACATTATAGATCATATAAAACCTGTTGGATCATTGTTATAACTTGGTAATAAGTGTAAGAACATGTCTAAACATGTTCAACCCGACAATTTCCTGTTTAGACCCGGTTCGAAACCGAAAGTCACATAGTTTGACTTTCACTTTGACTTTCAATTCTGACCCGTTATGGTATGTTTTAGAAATACCTAAGAGCTTCATTTGGACCAGGTTACATGCTAGTATAACCCTCTGTGATTATACACCACGGTTCATTAGTTAACCGATTAATACGCATGATTCCGTTAATTGCCCTTATGTTGACCATTATGCCCTTATTACCTTAAAACGTGATTTTTGGAAATGTAAAAGAGTAGAAACTTTAATTACTAATATATAAACTTGTATGCAAAGTTTGACATCAGTTTGAGGTATAGGTTAAGAGTTATGCTCGTTAGCGTAAAATTAGAGCTTTATGTTAATAAAACGGCGTAATTAGCGTATGGCCTAGTTAAGCCTACTTTTTGATATCAAATCTTTTACCCACTGATATAATATATTATTTTGGGATTTTTAAAGATTTTTAATTAATTTTAGGCTGAGCATAACTCATAGTCGTAGGCTTAATCCGGTAATTGTCGGTTTTGCCCTTACGGGCCATAAAATGAGTTTTACTTAACCAAACGACTCAAAACCTTTTGCTACTGATCTTAAATGATAAATAAATTATTTTAAGCCTTCTAGAAATATAAAAATATCAGACTTATGTATCAAACCCGGAAACGGCCTTTAATCGCCTTTTTAAGCGTTTTTAACGCATAGTATGTACTAGAAGTATTTTAAACATACAAGGGTTGATACCTACTGATATCTTAGGCAAATTATAATATTTTAACAGTAAGCAAAGGTTGATAAACTCAGACTTCAGTTTTGAGCTTCTCGGCTTATGTGAAATTACTGAAATGCCCCTACGGTGCATAGTTCGGTTATAATTGATAAATTCCACATATATACTTTACCCTACTGTTATAACTTATCAAATTGAGTATGTTAGCTGATTACATCAGACCTGTAATTCAGTTAAACACTTAAACTCTTTTATCACCTTTTAAATGACCAAACCACCCCTACGGGGCATAGTTTGTGTTTAAATCCATTTCGGGCATAATAAGAGACATCCTACTGATGTCACAACATATATGAAGCATATTAACTTAGGAAACCTGTAAATGGCTCATATGAATACCCGTTACGCTTATTACGCGTTCGGTTCGGTTTGTGTAACTAGTTTACATAAATTAGCCTAAACGGGTCAAACCTTATCGGTTTTATCTCAAAATCTAGAATGTGTATGATATACCCATATTAAGCAAGTCTCTGAACTTGTCGGGTCTAAAACACATTCTATTCCGGTCTTCGCTTAATCATGCGTTAGAACCGTATATTTCCTTAAGACTAACCGGTCTAAGCTTAGGCTTAATTAAAGACCCGTTAGCATTCTAATTGGTTATTTATACCATCATTCCAGACTAGAGTCTTCCGGTAAATTGTACCTACGCTTACTTAAGTGAATACGGCTGAGTTATTAATTCTTGCTAATTAAGACAGGAGCTAGCTCAGGTAAATACTCTTAACTTATTTTCCCTATACGGGCTTGGGATACGGTATTATAATAATACCGCTAGGTCGGGTATTAAATGTTTAATCGTATTCTGATTAAATTATTGAGGTAACCCATTTTAATCTGTATTGTTTGAAATAAAAGCCTTTAGGGGTTAATGACCATGTCCCGGATATCCTTGACATCATTGTGTTATAAAATGGCCACGTCTTAAGCATGGGGTGTAGGCATACACCTGACAGTTGTTTAAGTAATAACGGTATCTCACTCTCTTGTGGGCCTATACTTGTGGCGTGTCTGTTAATCTGACTCGGTTTCTACATCGGGGGCCCTGAACGTATAACGAACATGTAAATCTGTATACAGGGTTATAACTATAATTGTTCCAAGTTAAAAAGGTTAGTTTTGCCTCTGTGCATTTTAATCAAATTATAAAAGATATTTTGTGCCACGTGCATTCAAATCAATTTTCTTAAACTCTTTTCAAATGAGTCGGTTGAGTGTATTTACCAGTGAAAACTGACGTATTTTCCAAAAAGGTTAAGTGACAGGTACTGAACGTAATTGGCTGGAAGCTCAGGACGCTAATAAGGAATCTTGCAAATTCTAGGCGTCTAAAGTCTGTTGAACAAGTGATATGTTTTAAGATCCGCCTGTGGATCCTTTACTTTCCGTTGTAATACTGGATATTACTTTATATTCGGAATGTAATAATATTTATCTTTTGCTTCCGCTGTGCATTTATATATTGTGTTGTTCGACTATGATGTTGCCAACTACGTCACGATACTCCCCACCGGGCCCACCGGTGACACGTGGAAAGTCGGGGTGTGACAGGTTGGTATCAGAGCCAACACTGAGTGAATTAAACACTAGTCTTTGTGTTTAATCTCAGTTACACAATTGCACATTCTTGAGTCTAGACAAGAACATAGGACAAATTCTAAAGTGCTTTAATTGTCCTTATTTGGTTCCTTTGTTATTTTCTGATTAGCTCTTGCATGGGCAAGTCATTTTAATTAGAAGTCCCGTTTAGGGCAACCATATACTTGTTTAAATTTTTAAAGGAACGATTATGTTAAACTATCATTCCTATATTATAAGATCTACCATTATAATAAAATGGAAAAATCTAAAAGGACAAGACCTAGCTTCGGGTCATATTAAGACCGGCCAAGATGGCAGTTCCTCAATTTAGATTCAGATCCTTATTAACCTTCCAATTTAGAAATTGTTCTGCGTTAATTATTAAAAAGAATCTTAAAAGTAAAACCTAGCCTAAATGTCATTACAGACATGGCCAAGACGGTAAAACTTATTCAAAAGATTCCTAACCCAGTTTAATGATCTCTAAATCCTGGGTTTACATCATCAATAAAGATGATCATATTTTAACCATACGTGGTAACATAATGCCTACGGGCCCTGCTCATTTCCATATGAGCCAAAAGACAGTGGTAGCAATGACTCCCTGTCAAATAAAGGTAATGAACTAGGTTCAAACCTCAAATGCTTTGGTTCTCTGAAATCCTAGCATATAATTTATAATTGTCCTTGTGACTAGGCCTTATGTGCTAATAAATATTGTTATTGTTAATAATTAGGATAAATTATGATAGAAATCCTAAATAAATGTGAGTAATAAATTAACCGAATATGGTCTCTGTTTACCATGGTTAATGAATTACCCTAAGGGGCAATTCCATAATGAACATCCCTTAGAAGGGAAGTGCCTACGGGCTATAGTTGATGTCCTCTGGGACTAAAGACAGTGGTAGCCTACAACTCCCTGTCAAGAAAAGGTAATGAACTATGATTCAAACCTTAATGCCTCGATTCTCCGAAATCATGGCTTGTAAACTCAAAACTGTCCTTGTGACTAGGCCTTTTGCGCAACCTTAATATCCCTAATGTTTTATAACTAGGATGAATTATAATGAAAATGCTAATAAAATATAACTAACAAATTAACCAAAATGGTTTATATTACCATGGTTAATAAATCGTTTAAAATGATAAAACTGTAAAAGCTTCCGTATAAACCTTGCCCTTGTTTGATTTTTATGTAGCATTAAAGCTACATGGCTAGGTCAAAGGAAGAAAACAGTCACCCTCTGGAAAACCGCGATGATGAAAGGATTAATATAACCAGAGGAGAGCTTCGTACATTGATTGATTCAGCTGTATCTAAAGTTGTGGAGGAGCAATTCAGGGAGTATAGTGAGACTAATAGTAAAGCCTCATCTGTACCCCACTCTAAGTCTGACCCTAAGACTCATTCGGAGGCTCACAGCAAGCAACTGCCCTCTAAGAAGGATGAGCCAAAGAAAGATGATGATCGACGCTTTTCAAATCATCACAGTGATCCATCTCAAAGGGTCATTCTGAATCAAGGACCCCGTGGAGATGGTTGTACCTATAAATACTTTGTTTCCTGCAAACCCCGGGACTTCACTGGGGAGAAGGGAGCAATAGATTGTATGACCTGGTTGGACGAAATGGACACGGTGGTCGATATCAGCGGTTGTGCTGAAAGGGATGTAGTAAAGTATGTATCCCAATCGTTCAAGGGAGAGGCACTAGCATGGTGGAAGGCTCTCATTCAAGCTGCTGGGAAGATCCCACTTTACAACATGTCATGGGAACAGTTTGTTGCCCTCATTATGGAGAACTACTGCCCTCAACACGAGGTTGAGAGTATTGAGTCAGATTTCTTATCATTGGTTATGACAAACTTAGATTGTCAAGCTTACCTCACCCGTTTCAATACTCTGTCCAGACTGGTTCCTTACCTAGTAACACCAGAACCCAAGAGAATTGCTCGCTTCATTGGGGGTTTAGCCCTAGAAATCAAAGCCAGTGTTAAGGCTTCAAGACATACTACATTCAGGTCAGCGGCAGATCTGTCGCTATCTCTCACACTCGATGTGGTTAGAAACAAGGCTGCCAAAGCCTTTGAAGATGGAAAGCGTAAAAGGGAGGATGAGAATTCTCATCGCTCCGATAGGAAGAGGAATTCTAAAGATAAGAAGAGTTCCGGGTTTAAGAGAGACAGCCAGCAGTCGGGAGAGAAGACCAGGTGCAAAACCTGTAGGAAATACCATCTTGGGAAATGCAGATTTGAGTCTCAGCCTCTACCGTGTGGAATTTGCAAGTCTAAGGAACATAAAACCCTGGATTGCAAGAAGTTGAAAGATGCAACCTGTTATGGTTGCAACGAGAAGGGGCATATCAAGACTAACTGCCCTAGGAATCAGAAGAAGCCTGAAGATGCCAAGAGAGCAAACGCATGAGTCTTCCAGACGAACGCTAAGGAGATGATGCAGAATAATAACTATATAGCAGATACCTTTCCTTATCAAGCAGTTTATGCAGAAACTTATTTGATACTGGCACATATAATTCTATAATGAATGATAAAGGTTGAGAACTGTTGTCTCCACCTGATTAAGACTCCGGTCATTTAATGCGCGGTAGAAAGTGACCGATGATACTTTAGAAAATGCTCCAACAAATCTTAGATTAATATTTTATATCTATTATGAATCACTTTTCTGATATCCTTATGGCAAGCTTTCAAGCTATCCAAATTCATCATTATAATCAATACAGATGTGACATTTTGATCCCATGTCAAAAAGATGATGTATTAGGACCAAACTTTAAAAGCCACTAATGGTCTTTTGTGACCTAGGCTAAGTAAAAATTGATATATATTAAATAACATTCATTAAGAATGTTAATACTATATTGGCCTGTATGGTTTAATGAAACCATGGTTAGTATAAAGCCATGAGGATGGTGAATAGCAGTTGTTGGATCGCAATCAAGAAGTTGATTCGTTTAGTAATAAGGACTATTTTTCTGTTCCTGTAAGAAATCGGTAAGTCGCAAAAAAAAAATATGGTGGAACCGGCCGTCCCCGGAATCGAACCTGGGTCTAGGCCACACCCTTTCGCGCGCCTAGCCAACCGAGCTAGGTGCCTAGTTTGTGAAAATTTCCATTCTGATTAAATATAAGCACATATAGTTGATATCTCTTTAATCTCTATCGATTTCGAATACCAAATGGTATGACAAAAGCGCTATATGAGGATTGGTGTATCTTAATAAGTTCCATAGATTGCTTCCATGCCTGATCAGTATGGAGGTTTAATGCATGGGACCACAAAGATATCCCAATGATCATATGGTACTAAAGTCAACTAATAGTATTCAAAGAAAATATCCATAATGAAATTGTCCAAGTAAATATTCCTGATTAAGGAATTCGTGGACTAGTAACATAAATGTGTCACTTATTTGACACAAGCAATGATGGGTGAACGGGAGCCTGAGATATGGAAATCTCTGCAACCTCCTTGTACCTTGATTATCTTCTCCAAAAATTACCCTGTCTACCCCTGGGAGGCAGGTAGAGTTAAGTTTAATATCCCATTTAGGGCTGCATTATTATGAAATCCCCAAGGCAACTAGTGCCATATTGGCAGAATCGAAAACCCTGGTTAAGTAAGTTTTAAGATATAGATTCATAAAGCCAAACTCAATATCCTGAGAATTCGGTATAGTAAATTATGAAAGACGGTTCATTTTGCTAAGACATTGTTTACCGCAACCCTAATTTGGCAACGATTGAGAATCGCCATCAACTACCCAGGATAGTCGATTTGCTCGACTAACTGTAAAGATTAGCTATTTCTTAATATTAATTTTGAGCAATGGTTGGAATAACCATCTCACCTTAAGATAAGCTTTTCTATAATAGCTGTCATATAAGTATCAAGGCTGCTCCCTTGAAGACCTTGTATAGATGGAATGTTAAACGTCCATTAATAGGACAATAGCTTGGTAAGTCCAAACATCAGGATCTGAAAGTTGCATTATAGACAACCAATAAGATCACGCAATTTCATAATCATCAGTAAGATGCCAGTATTTGGCAGAGAATTAAGGATTAATGAAAATAGCAAACCTCCTAAATTCTTGTTAAGAAATAAGGTTCAACAATAGATATCACCCTGGAAGGGTGTGCTAAATTGTTAAAGTTTTCAGGCTAGTTAAGCTCTAAATATAAAGAATCATTCGAAGGAAATCGAATGTATCAAGATTAAGTAGCCTTTAAGCTAAAACCGATTTAAAGAGCTTGGAGGAGCTCGCAATACATTGCATACTAATGATTTCGCGACGTGTTTCACCAATAAGTCAAGAAGCATTATCACATAATGATATGCAGATTTATAATATGATGAGCAACCTGTGTCGATTAAGGACCGACAGGATTAGAAGCTCCAAAAAGATACATGTACCTATTAAAAAGGTCAATTGTAGTGCCTTAGAGGCTCAAAGGTACTAGGGGAAGATTAAGCCCAATTTAAGGCAGAAAATACTTCCTTTACTTTAACAAATCTCGAGGTCGAGATTTCTTTTAAGGGGGTGAGGATGTAACACCTCGAAAATTCACGTCCTATAATGTGTTGACACGTGTCATATGTTTGAACGTGTGAAAGAATGTTCTGAAAGGACTAAAGTTGACAAACATGGAAAGTATGTGAAGATACGTATTCTAAATGTCAACAGTGAATAAATATATTATATATTAACCCTACAAGATGCTCATGCCTTCAAACGAATAAATCATGGATCATACGAAGCTAAAAGTGAGAGATTACAAACTACAGGGGTTAAATGTGTCAACATGTTTAAAGATATACCTCTGAGTGACCTTTTGACAAACCCGAAGCTTTGTAACGGTTAATTATGCTCACTAGAATGCACGAGTTAAATTTCATAAAGTTTCGTTATCGTATGAGCAAGTTGTGATCAAATTCGTGTGCGAGGGGTTAAAGCGTCAACGTTGAAAGTTAGGCCTTTTCGGGTAACAATTAAGTTAACCAAGGACTAAGCAAAGTGGGTATACATTTTAAAGCCCTTATAGATCAAGATTGAGGGATCATAATGCAAGAAAATAAGGTCTCTACGAAGTTTGAAGAGCCAAGGACTGAAACTGCAAATAACGAAAAAGGTGTTTGGCTGATCCACACGTGCTCGCGTAGCGCGAGCCTGAAGACCCACGCCGTCGCGCTACGCGACGGCCATATCTGGGCATAAATTGTTTTTCTTGGATAGGGGTCTGCTAGGTGCACTTGTAATCGACTTTCCTCATCTCTTGACCCCTAAAACATCTAGGACACTTGTTGGGAGGGTATGGTAAGTGCTAGACTTTGTTGTCAACACTTTGTGGTGATTGAATTCACTATAAAAGGGCCTTGAACTTGCAACAAGTCTTCACACCTTCATTCAAGCAATCTGATCACTTCTGGAGCTCAAACCTTCTCTCAACTGATCACATTTCGTGCATAGGACTCTTGTAAGTTGGCTTAACCTTTCTAAATTGATTTTAGCTTAGTGAATTAGCTAAAAGTCAAACCGTCGTAACTACGGTTTGACTTCGAGATTAATTATTAATGCCTCAGTCATATCTCGAATTAAAAGTAGTTATAGGTTGGTAATTATGTGGGTAATAAAACCTCATAAGGGTTTCCCCTGATTCCAACTCTAACCAGGTCAAATGTCGGGTCAAACTAGTTTATAAAAAGTCAACAGGATACTTAAAATGCCATTTATGCATAATTAACATTATAGATCATATACAACCTGTTGGATCATTGTTATAACTTGGTAATAAGTGTAAGAACATGTCTAAACATGTTCAACCCGACAATTTCCTGTTTAGACCCGGTTCGGAACCGAAAGTCACATAGTTTGACTTTCACTTTGACTTTCAATTCTGACCCGTTATGGTATGTTTTAGAAATACCTAAGAGCTTCATTTGGACCAGGTTACATGCTAGTATAACCCTCTGTTATTATACACCACGGTTCATTAGTTAACCGATTAATACGCATGATTCCGTTAATTGCCCTTATGTTGACCATTATGCCCTTATTACCTTAAAACGTGATTTTTGGAAATGTAAAAGAGTAGAAACTTTAATTACTGATATATAAACTTGTATGCAAAATTTGACATCAGTTTGAGGTATAGGTTAAGAGTTATGCTCGTTAGCGTAAAATTAGAGCTTTATGTTAATAAAACGGCGTAATTAGCGTATGGCCTAGTTAAGCCTACTTTTTGATATCAAATATTTTACCCACTAATATAATATATTATTTTGGGATTTTTAAAGATTTTTAATTAATTTTAGGCTGAGCATAACTCATAGTCGTAGGCTTAATCCGGTAATTGTCGGTTTTGCCCTTACGGGCCATAAAATGAGTTTTACTTAACCAAACGACTCAAAACATTTTGCTACTGATCTTAAATGATAAATAAATTATTTTAAGCCTTCTGGAAATATAAAAATATCAGATTTATGTATCAAACCCGGAAACGGACTTTAATCGCCTTTTTAAGCGTTTTTAACGCATAGTATGTACTAGAAGTATTTTAAACATACACGGGTTGATACCTACTGATATCTTAGGCAAATTATAATATTTTAACAGTAAGCAAAGGTTGATAAACTCAGACTTCAGTTTTGAGCTTCTCGGCTTATGTGAAATTACCGAAATGCCCCTACGGTGCATAGTTCGGTTATAATTGATAAATTTCACATATATACTTTACCCTACTGTTATAACTTATCAAATTGAGTATGTTAGCTGATTACATCAGACCTGTAATTCAGTTAAACACTTAAACTCTTTTATCACCTTTTAAATGACCAAACTACCCCTACGGGGCATAGTTTGTGTTTAAATCCATTTCGGGCATAATAAGAGAAATCCTACTGATTTCGCAACATATATGAAGCATATTAACTTAGGAAACCAGTAAATGCCTCATATGAATATCCGTTACGCTTATTACGCGTTCGGTTCGGTTTGTGTAACTAGTTTACATAAATTAGCCTAAACGGGTCAAACCTTATCGGTTTTATCTCAAAATCTAGAATGTGTATGATATACCCATATTAAGCAAGTCTCTGAACTTGTCGGGTCTAAAACACATTCTATTCCGGTCTTCGCTTAATCATGCGTTAGAACCGTATATTTCCTTAAGACTAACCGGTCTAAGCTTAGGCTTAATTAAAGACCCGTTAGCATTCTAATTGGTTATTTATACCATCATTCCAGACTAGAGTCTTCCGGTAAATTGTACCTACGCTTACTTAAGTGAATACGGCTGAGTTATTAATTCTTGCTAATTAAGACAGGAGCTAGCTCAGGTAAATACTCTTAACTTATTTTCCCTATACGGGCTTGGGATACGGTATTATAATAATACCGCTAGGTCGGGTATTAAATGTTTAATCGTATTCTGATTAAATTATTGAGGTAACCCATTTTAATCTGTATTGTTTGAAATAAAAGCCTTTAGGGGTTAATGACCATGTCCCGGATATCCTTGACATCATTGTGTTATAAAATGGCCACGTCTTAAGCACGGGGTGTAGGCATACACCTGACAGTTGTTTAAGTAATAACGGTATCTCACTCTCTTGTGGGCCTATACTTGTGGCGTGTCTGTTAATCTGACTCGGT
Source organism: Helianthus tuberosus (assembly GCA_030545235.1). Taxonomy (NCBI): domain Eukaryota; kingdom Viridiplantae; phylum Streptophyta; class Magnoliopsida; order Asterales; family Asteraceae; genus Helianthus; species Helianthus tuberosus. The sequence goes on from CM060396.1 coordinate 33,261,891, forward strand.
TTCTACATCGGGCCCTGAACGTATAACGAACATGTAAATCTGTATACAGGGTTATAACTATAATTGTTCCAAGTTAAAAAGGTTAATTTTGCCTCTGTGCATTTTAATCAAATTATAAAAGATATTTTGTGCCACGTGCATTCAAACCAATTTTCTTAAACTCTTTTCAAATGAGTCGGTTGAGTGTATTTACCAGTGAAAACTGACGTATTTTCCAAAAAGGTTAAGTGACAGGTACTGAACGTAATTGGCTGGAAGCTCAGGGCGCTAATAAGGAATCTTGCAAATTCTAGGCGTCTAAAGTCTGTTGAACAAGTGATATGTTTTAAGATCCGCCTGTGGATCCTTTACTTTCCGTTGTAATACTGGATATTACTTTATATTCGGAATGTAATAATATTTATCTTTTGCTTCCGCTGTGCATTTATATATTGTGTTGTTCGACTATGATGTTGCCAACTACGTCACGATACTCCCCACCTGGCCCACCGGTGATACGTGGAAAGTCGGGGTGTGACATCAATGAATGATGCCAAGGATATCCGGGACATGGTCATTAACCCCCCAAAGGCTTAGAATAAACAAAACAAATTAAACGGGTCATCTCAATAAATTAACCTTCATACGATTAAAAATTCAATGCCCGACCAAGCGGTATTTTATATATCGTACCCCAAGCCCGTATAAGGGAAAATAAGTTAAAAGTATTTACCTGAGCAAGTATATATCACAATCAGAGAGTGCAAGTATCTTTTACTGGTCTCCTAATCTGGAACGAAGGTTTTAATAACCTATTAGATTCCTAACAGGTCTTTAATTAAGCCTAAACTTAGACCGGTTAGTTTTAAAGGAAAATATATGGTTCAAACGCACGATTTAGCGAAGACCGGATTAGAATGTGGTTTAGACCCGTCAAGTTTGAATACTTGTATAATATGGGTAAACTAAACACATTCTGGATTTTGAGATCAAAATGATAAGGTTTGACCCGTTTCGGCTAATTTATGCAAACTAGTTACATAAACCGCACCGAACGCGAAAAATGCGTAACGGGTAACCAAATGAGTCATGAACATGTTTTCTAAGTTAATATGCCTTAAATATATTGTGATATCAGTAAGATACCTTCCATTATGCCCAAAATGGATTTAAACTCAAATTATGCCCCGTAGGGGTATTTTGGTCATTTTAAAGCTTATAAAAGAGTTTAAATATAATTCTGAGTTTCAGGTCTGATATAATCAGGAAAAATATTTATTTTTATAAGTCATAACAGTAGGGTATTGAGTATATGTGAAATTTATCTTTTATAACCAAACTATGCACCGTATGGGCATTTTGGTAATTTCACATAGGCTTTAAAGGTCAAAAATATAATTCTGAGTTCAAAACTTTTTCTTACTGTTTAATTGTAAAAATTTACTTAAAACATCAGTAGGTATCAAGTTTTATATGTTAAAAATAGTTCTAACCCATAATATGCGCTTAAAACGCGTAAAAGTCGGTTTTAACCGATTTTCGGGTTAAAATAAGAAATCTGAGTTTTTAATCAGTTTATAAAGTTCAAAATATTTTATTTATCGTATAAAATCAGTAGCAAAATGTTTGGTGTCAAAATATTATGTAAAACTCATTTTATGTGCCAAAAGGGCAAAACCGACAATTACCGAATCAAGGCATGAACCCTATGCCATGATCAGTTTAAAAATAAATAAAAATCTTCAAAAATCCCAAAATATTATATTACATCAGTGGTTAAAAGGTTTGGTGTCAAAAATTGGGTTTAGATAGGCTTTATGCTAATTACGTCGTTTAATTAATAAAAAGCTTTCTAATTACGCTATTGAGCATAACTCTTAATCTAGACCTCAAACTGATGTCAAATTTTTAGGACAAGTTTATAAATCAGTAATAAAGGTTTTTGTCCTCTCACATTTTCAAAAATCTCGTATTAAGGTCAAAAGGGCATTATGGTCGATATTTAGGCATATAACGGAAACATGCACATGAATCGGATAACTAATTAATGGAGAGTGCAAAACACGAGCGTTAAGTGTGTTAAATTATGTATCTTATTGTGTTTTGAGCAATTACGCGCCTCGAATATGTTAACTACGAGTGTTTATGATTCTACAGGTAAAACGCGTAATATGGCAAGGTTAGAGAAAGCGGAGCACAAATGAACATTGAAGAGATGTCATGCTAAACGGATGATATTCGTAACTTACGGTTTGTGGTAGGCGCTAACAAAAAGAGACAGGAGATCTGAGTTATGGCTTACGGAATTAACATGCAAGCTTACGTATCATACATCAAAGCAGTGGCGGACCCAGGATTTTATTTCAATGGGGTCCATTTTCGGGTCGGTCCTCGTTCGGGTCGAGTTAAAGTAAGGTTTGAACTAGATTTAAAAAAAAAATAAGAAAAATGGGTTTATCAAGGATTGAACCCATGACCTCTTGTTGGAAAAGAGGGAGATTTACCACTACACTAGCTTTCTTTTTATTTTTATGGTGTCCACCTAATTGTATTTATGGGGTCCATATACAATTTAATATACCGAATCTACTATTTTTTTTTAAAAAGATTGGGGTCTGGGGACACCGGTGGCACCAATGTGGGTCCGCCCCTGCATCAAAGCAACATGTGTTAAAAGTTTGGTAGATTAAAAGGCTTTTAAAAAAACCTACTTGGTGGGCCTCATCTTACGAAATTATTGGTAGCCACATTATACAATGGTGGAGCCTTTAATTAATGATTCTCATCATTATGGCAGCCATTTACAACACTTTGGGCTCTATTATTTCTTCATCATTAATCTCGACAACTGGGCAGCAACTTTATTATTTTTTTTAGGCTCTCATAATAAAAATCATGGCCCATAATCACATGATATATCATCATCACATCCACGAAGAAAAAGGTGGGTGGCACATTCAAGGAAGTCTTTGAGAGTCCACAACATCATCATTATAGAGACAAAAGGCACATGCTTAGTACAACATTACCATCACTTTGATAGCCATGTTCACGTGATATTGAAATTAATTGAGGGGCACTTTTGTGGTGAACAACACGCATACATGTGCGCAGGTTTTGTGAAAAGGATAAAAGGAAGTATCATGTGGCTCTTTATGGGGATCGATTGGGGGAAGCATATTTCGAGACACACACATGCATATGTGTTGTGAGAAGAGTTATCATCATCACCACAACTCACTTTTGGGATCCACATAAAAAGGCAGTAAACAAACATGCACAATTGTGGAAGAAAGTGGCGGCTACATCACATGAAAACATCATCATTAGGCTGGGAAGAGGACTGGCATTTAATTGATGTTTGTGGGTGAACTTTAATAAAAGAAAGCAACATCTCGATTTTAGGGCAGCTCATATGATCTCACAATTTGGTTTTGGCAGCCTATATCATCACACGAAAATATGAGAGCCAGAGGAGATTTTGGAAAGAACGACACAAGATAAACATCATCTAGACTCCTAAAAAAAGGACATTCTCGATGGGGGGCAGCCGTATAACACTTGGTGGAGTTCTCGAAATCAAAAACTCATCATCAATATCATCACACATCATCATCGATCAACCACAACACACCAACTCGATCATGCCTTCAATATTCTACCAAGCTGTTGATCGGACGAGTATCGTGAGCAGCTAAATCTCTCGTGGACACTTCGGGTGAATGATTCTTGTTAAACACTTTTAATTCTAGTTTCTGTTTTGTATTGAGATTTGGATTTGTAGTCGGGTGACAGCCGACTATTTGCATGATTATATAATTTGTGTGACAGACAAATCCTGAGTGACAGTCAGAGTTATAATCATGTTTTGGATTCAATTATGTTTTTGTTGATTGAATGATTCCTATGAATGTTTGTTTTAATATTTCTCTGATCAATTAATATTAAGATTTTGAACTGCATAGGTAATTGGTAGATGTGACAGATTTACTATTCAATCAATAGCATCCAATAAAATCAGAACTAGGTTATTAGTAATTACAGAATCTGAATCCCGGAGTGACCATGTTTTCTCATCATTGTTTATTACAACTCAATCTTTTTCTTATTTGCAACTTGTTTCATGTGTTTTTAATTCCATATCAGTTTTATAATCATGAGTTAGTTTAGTAAAATTTAAAAACAAAACGTGTAACACTAACCACATGCTCCTCGTGGATTCGACACCCGACTTACCATGTCTATAGGTAAAGTTAGGTAATTTATTTATTTTTGAGTGGCCCACGACAGCCGCATCAAAATGGCGCCGTTGCCGGGGAGCTAGTGCGCTTAGTGGTAGTTTACTTTTGTTTGTTTGTTTTCGTTTTGCAAAAAAAAAAAAAAAAATCCAAAAATATTTGTTCTTTTTTTTTTTCTAATTAGTTTTTATTTTATTATTATTTTTTTTGTTTGTTAAGTACTACTGTTAGTTTGTTATTTGTGCAGAAACAATGGCATCGAAATATGATTATGACCCATGCTCATGTTGAGGGGGCTATTATCACTGGGTTCAAGATTGTCCGCATTCTGAACAAGGGTACTACAAACAGGATTATGGCTCTAGAGGAAATCAAAACTACTATCAATCCGATAAAGGCAGGGACTACCATCATGACCCAAATTGGGAGTACAATGGTTATGAGATGGATGATGGTCACCGGTACAAGCCAGATTGGGGGTGTAATGGAAAATCAAAATATTTTGAGGACTATGGTTATGGAGGTAATGGTCATTTTAATGAATATGACTCATCAAGTTACGGCCAAGACATCCCTGATATATATCAGATTTATGAAGATATAGTCAAGCAAGGTGAATTCATAAATGCACTATGCAATGAGCGGGTTAAAAGAGAGTCCGGGAGGTTAGGAAGCAACATTCAAGTGGACTCACAGTCTCAAATATCTGAGTCAATTGTGGATTCCCAAGATGAGGTTTGTATTGAAGAACCAGTTGTAGAGCCAGTAACTCCTGTACGGGTAATAGTTGATGATAATGATTCACCCGTCCGTTTAAATATGACCATCGGTGCAATCCGTTTGGTTGCAAGTATTGAAGATGAAGAGGAGAATGTGCCTATAATCCCAGTCCAGTTGGGTGAGTTCAAGACTGAGAGGGCATTGGTGGATCATGGGGCAAGCATAAGCATATTGGCAGGTTGAGTATTTGATAAATATGATTTTGGTGAGCTTGAAAAGGTGGACACCACGGTTGTGCTTGCAGACGGGTCAAGAAAACCATCTAGGGGGATGTTGAGAGGAATTGCTGTAAGAGTAGGGGATTGTTATTACCCCGAAGATTTCCTAGTTGTGGACCACACGCCGTCCAATGTTGAAGGACAACCGCCAGTTATCTTAGGCCGACCATTCTTGAAAACCGCGAAGGCTACCATTGATTGCAATGCTAATACTATGAGTATGGTCTTCGGGTCACGTAAGTTTTCCTTAAACTTTATGTCTCACACTTATGCTTATTGTCACACCCCGATTTCCACGTGTCACCGGTGGGCCCGGTGGGGAGTATCGTGACGTCATGGTTGGTAACGTAATAGTCAAACAACACAATATTTAATATGCACAGCGGAAGCAATCTAAAAGATTTAATACAACCGAATTTAATATTGTAAAATCAAATGTCACAATATTCGGATGTTTATCCACAGATGGATCGGAAACAAAATATAATCAATAGTTCAACAGACTTCAGGCATCCTAAGCTTGCGAGACTTTTTATTGATGCTAGGAGACAATCCATCCAATTTCGTTTAGTACCTGCATTCAGTCTTTTTGGGAAAATACGTCAGTTTACACTGGTAAATACAATCAACTGACTCATTTTGGAAAATGGTTTAAAAATTGGTTTGGATGCACATGGCATAAACATTTATTTAACTTGGGAGAATTATTTAATATTATAATCTTGTGAACGAATTACATGTTACTTTTGCGTTCAGTAGCCCGGATCTTGTCCGGGTTAAAGATCAATAGACACACCACATCATAGAGTTATACACTGACAGGTGTACGCCTACACCCCGTGCTCAGGTCGTGGCCATCTCGTAAGATGATGCCAGGGATATCCGGGACATGGTCATTAACCCCCCAAAGGCTTTAAGTAATCAAGACTGTTTAAATGAGCCGATCAAATTAGTCAACTACCCACTCTAATGTGGAGATTTGATGCTCGATCAAGCGGTATGCTATATACCGTAACCCAAGCCCGTATAGGGAAAATAAGTTAAAAGTATTTACCTGAGCAATGTATAAATCACAATAAGCAAAATGCACGTAGCTTTTACTGGTACTCCTAATCTGGAACGAAGGTTTATAATAACCTATTAGAATTCTAACGGGTCTTTAATTAAGCTTAAGCTTAGACCGGCTAGTTTCAAAGATACGGTTCGTACGCACTATTAAGCGAAGACCGGATAGAATGTGATTTAGACCCGACAAGTTTGAAGACTTGTTTAATATGGATTTATTATTCACATTCTGGATTTTGAGATAAAACCGCTAAGGTTTGACCCGTTTCGGCTAATTTATGTAAACTTGTTACATAAACCGAACCGTACGTGTAATAAGCGTGACGGGTATTCATGAGAGCTATATACAGGTTTCCTAAGTTAATTATGTCTCAAATATGTTGTGACATCAGTAGGATGTCTTTCATTATGCCCGAAACGTGTTTAAACACAAACTAGGCCCCGTAGGGGTAGTTTGGTCATTTAAAAGGTTGTAAAAGAGTTTAAATGTGTAACTGAGTTACAGGTCTGATATAATCAGCAAAAATACTAAGTTTACTGATTTATAACAGTAAGGTATTTTAGATATGTGAAATCTATCAATTATAACCAAACTATGCCCCGTAGGGGTATTTTGGTAATTTCACATAAGCCGAAAAGCTCAAAACTGAAGTCTGAGTTTATCAACCTTTGCTTACTGTTAAAATATTATAATTTGCCTCAAATATCAGTAGGTATCACCCTTGGTATGTTTAAAATAGGTTTAGTACATACTATGCGTTAAAAACGCTAAATAAGGCGATTAAAGGCCATTTCCGGGTTCGATACATAATTCTGATATTTTTATATTTCCAGAAGGCTAAAAATAATTTATTTATCATACGTGATCAGTAGCAAAAGGTTTGGAGTCGTTTAGATATGTAAAACTCATTTTATGACCCGTAAGGGCAAAACCGACAATTACCGGATTAAGCCTACGACTATGAGTTATGCTCAGCCTAAAATTAATTAAAAATCTTTAAAAATCCTAAAATAATATATTACATCAGTAGGTAAAAGATTTGATATCAAAAAGTATGTTTAACTAGGCTATACGTTAATTACGCCGTTTAATTAACATAAAGCATCGTAATTACGCTAATGAGCATAACTCTTATTCTACACTTCAAACTGATGTCAAACTTTGCATACAAGTCTATATATCAGTAATTAAGGTTTCTACACTTTTACTTTTCCAAAAATCACGTTTTAAGGTAATAAGGGCATAATGGTCAACATATGAGCGATTAACGGAAATATGCATATTAATTGGATAACTAATGAACCAAGGTGTATAATCACAGAGGGTTGTACTAACATGTAACCTAGTCCAATTAAAGCTCTGAGGCATTTCTAAAACATGCCTAAATGGGTCAGAACTGAAAGTCAAAGTGAAAGTCAAACTATGTGACTTTTGGTTCCGAACCGGGTATTTACAGGAATTTGTCGGGTTGAACATGTTTAGACATGTTCTTATACTTATTACTAAGTTATAACAATGATCAAACAGGTTGTATATGATCTACATTTCTAATTATGCATAAATTGCATTTTAAACTTTCTGTTGACTTTTTATTAGTATGCTTGACCCGACGTTTGACCTGGTTAGAGTTGGAATCAGGGGAAACCCTTTTGAGGTTTTATTACCCACATAAATACCAACTTATACCTACTTTTAATTCGAGATATGACTGAGCCATTGTTGACTAATCTCGAAGACAAACCGTAATTACGTCGGTTTGACTTTTAGCTAAATAACTAAGCTAAAATTAATTAGAGAAGGTTAGGCAACTTACAAAGGTCCACTTGAGAGAAGGTTTTGAGTTCCAGAAGTGCTCCAAGAATGCAGATGAAGATGTGATTGCAAAGTTGCAACTCTTGGCACTTATATAGTGGATTAAATCACCACAATGTATTGACAACAAGGTCTACTACTTACCATACCCTCCCAACATGTGTCCTAGATGTTTTAGGGGTTGTTTTAGGGGTCAAGAGATGAGGAAAATCGAGTTAAAGTCGACTATAAGAGCACCTAGCAGACCCTTATCCAAGAAATTCGGATTCTGTTCAGATGTGGCAGTCGCGTAGCGCGACTGCATGTGTCTTCAGGCTCGCGCTACGCGAGCACCTGTGGTTCAGCCAAACAACTTTTCGTTATTTGCAGTTTTAGTCCTTGGCTCTTCAAACTTTGTAGAGACACTTGTTTCTTGCAATTTGATCCCTCATAACTGATCTATAAGGGCTTTAAGATATATAACCACTTTGTTTAGTCCTCGGTTAACTTTATTGTTACCCGAAAAGGCCTAATTTTCATCGTTGACGCTTTAACCCCTCGCACACGAATTTGATCACAACTTGCTCATACGATAACGAAACTTTATGAAATTTATATCGTGCATTCTAGTGAGTTTATTTAACAGTTACAAAGCTTCGGGTTCGTCAAAAGGTCACTCAGAGGTATATCTTTAAACATGTTGACACATTTAACCCCTGTAGTTTATAATCTCTCACTTTTAGCTTCGTATGATCCATGATTTATTCGTTTGAAGGTATGAGCATCATGTGGGGTTAATATACAATATATTTATTCACTGTTGACATTTAGAATACGTATCTTCACATACTTTCCATGATTGTCAACTTTAGTCCTTCTATAATGTTCTTTCACACGTTTAAACATTTGACACGTGTCTACATATTATAGGAAGTGAATTTTTCGAGGTGTTACATCCTCACCCCCTTAAAATAAATCTCGACCCGAGATTTACTGAAACAAATAAGGGTATTTTTCTTTCATCGTGGATTCAACTTCCCACGTGTATTCGGGTCCTCTACGGGCATCCCATTTGACCTTTACAATAGGTACATGCTTCCTTCGAAGCTTCTTAACCCGTCGACCCTCAATCGACAACGGTTTTTCAACAAATCTTAAGCTCTCATCTATATGCACATCTGTATGTGGTATAACCAGTGATTCGTCAGCGAAACACTTTTTCAGATTGCAGATGTGGAACACATTGTGAATTCCACTGAGCTCTTCCGGTAAGTTTAACTTATAGGCAAGTGACCCGACACGTTCGATAACCTCGAAGGGTCCTATGTATCTCGGGCTTAGCTTGCCTTTCTTACCAAATCGCATCACCCCCTTCCAGGGTGACACTTTAAGCAACACTTTATCACCTACTTCGAAGTGAAAAGCTTTACGCTTTGGATCTGCGTAACTCTTCTGCCTATCACGGGCAGCTTTGAGACGGTCGCGAATCTGGACAATCTTGTCCGTCGTCTCGAACACTATCTCTGGTCCTGACAATTGGACATCTCCAACTTCTGCCCAACAAACTGGCGATCTACACTTTCTACCGTATAATGCCTCGAAGGGCGCAGCCTTTATGCTGGTATGGTAGCTATTGTTGTAGGAGATTTCAATCAATGGTAGGTTCTTATCCCAACTACCACCCAAATCGATCGCACATGCACGTAGCATGTCTTCCAGCGTTAGAATAGTACGCTCACTCTGACCGTCAGTCTGAGGATGATAAGCCGTACTAAAATTCAAACGTGTGCCCAAAGATTGTTGGAAACTCTTCCAAAAATGTGACGTGTATCTAGTATCTCTGTCAGAGATAATAGACACAGTTATGCCATGTAGGGCTACAATCTTTTCAACGTATAACTGGGCTAACATGTCGGAGCTATAAGTCTCCTTGATGGGTAAGAAATGTGCTGACTTAGTCAGTCTGTCAACTATAACCCATATTGTATCATTTCCTTTCCTTGTCTTGGGTAACTTGGTAATAAAATCCATAATTACCATTTCCCACTTCCAAGTAGGAAGTTCAGGTTGTTGTAGCAAACCTGACGGTTTTTGATGCTCGGCTTTGACTTGCGCACATGTCAAGCATTTAGCTACATAGGTGGCTACAGACTTTTTTAAGCCTATCCACCAATAATTTGCCTTTAGATCCTGGTACATCTTATCAGCTCCAGGATGAACGGAGTATTTGGAACTGTGGGCTTCCTGGAGGATAACATCACGAAGTCCCCCATAAATTGGAACCCATATTCGTCCATTCAATCTTAAAATTCCGTCCTTGCTAAGAGTTAACTGCTCCTCAGTTACTCCTAACTTTTCATTAGGATAGTTAGCTTCCAACACAGCTTCCTTCTGTGCAGCTAACAACCTTTCCATCAAATTATTCTTTATTTCCATGCGCTTGGCATTAATTCAGATGGGTTTCACCCTCTCCTTTCTACTCAATGCGTCAGCGACTACATTCTCCTTGCCGGGATGGTATTTGATTTCACAATCATAATCATTCAAAGTCTCCATCCAACGGCGTTGCCTCATGTTTAATTCCTTCTGATTGAACAGATGCTGGAGGCTCTTGTGATCAGAATAGATCACAAACTTGATTCCATATAGGTAATGCCTCCTCAGTTTTAGTGCGAATACAACGGCACCCAACTCCAAGTCGTGGGTGGTGTAATTCTTTTCGTGCACCTTTAACTGTCGTGAAGCATAGGCAATAACCTTGCCTTTCTGCATAAGCACACACCCCATGCCAGTGTGTGATGCATCACAATAAACTATAAATTCTTCAGTTCCATCAGGCAATGTCAACACAGGAGCATTGCTCAACTTCTGCTTGAGAATATCGAAAGCTTCTTGCTGCTTAGGGCCCCAAACGAACTTTACTTTCTTCTTGGTCAAGGAAGTTAGGGGTGCAGCAATCCTTGAAAATTTTTCAATGAAACGCCTGTAATATCCTGCCAATCCCAGGAAGCTACGAATCTCTGTAGGCGTCTTTGGCTCTTGCCAATTCATAACAGCTTCAACTTTAGCGGGATCCACCTGGATACCACGCTCGCTAACCACATGTCCAAGAAATTGGACTTCACGAAGCCAAAATTCACACTTAGAGAATTTGGCATAGAGTTTCTCTTGATGTAAAAGTTTGAGAATACATCGAAGATGTTTCTCGTGATCAGCTTGGCTCTTAGAGTAAATGAGAATGTCGTTAATGAAGACGATGACGATTTATCTAAGTGCGGCTTGCAAACGCGATTCATGAGATCCATGAACGCGGCCGGTGCATTAGTGAGTCCAAAAGGCATCACTAGGAACTCGTAATGACCATAACGAGTCCTAAATGTTGTTTTGTGCACGTCTTCATCTCTAACTTTCAGTTGATGGTAGCGTGACCTCAAATCAATCTTCGAGAAATAACTTGCCCCTTGAAGCTGATCGAACAAATCGTCGATTCTGGGCAAAGGATACCTGTTCTTGATCGTGACGTTATTAAGTTCACGATAATCGATGCACAGACGCATCGATCCATCCTTCTTCTTGACAAATAGGACTGGCGCTCCCCAAGGAGACGAACTAGGTTTAATGAAACCCTTGGCTAGTAATTCGTCTAGCTGTGTCCTCAATTCTTTCATTTCCGTGGGAGCCAACCTATAGGGTGCTCTGGCAACTGGTGCTGCTCCGGGAATGATGTCGATCCTAAATTCCACTTGCCTATCTGGTGGCAAACCAGGTAGTTCTTTCGGAAAAACTTCTGGGAATTCAGAGATGACAGGGATGTCGTCTATCTTCGGTTTAGGCTCATCAATAATCACTTGTGCCATGTAGATGACACAACCCTTCTTTAAACACTTGGAGGCCTTGAGCATAGTCACTTGCTCAGGCTATCCATACTGGGTATCTCCCCGAATGGTAAGTGAATCACCAGACGGAGTCTTTATCACCACCTGTTTCTTGTTGCAGACAATTTGGGCCTGGTTATGAGATAACCAGTCCATACCCAAAACTATGTCAAAACCGGCCAACTTAAATGGAAGTAGAGACAGAGGAAAAGAATGGTTCTTAATGGATATAACACATCCATCTAATACCGTTGAGACGGTTTCTATGGTACCATTTGCTAACTCTACCTCATAGTTTACGCTTAAGGTTTTGACAGGTAAATTCAACAATTTACAAAACTTGCTATCTACGAAAGACTTATCTGCGCCTGAATCAAAAAGTACTCTTGCAAAGACATCATTTACAAGGAAAGTACCTGTTATGACATTATCGTCTTGCACAACCTCTTTCGTGTCCATTCTGAAGACTCTAGCATTAGTCTTCTTAGCCTCTTCAGGCTTCTTGTTGTACTTAGGGCAGTTGGTTTTAATGTGGCCCTTTTCATTGCAACGGTAGCACGTTGCGTCTTTTATCTTCTTGCAATCCAAGGTTTTGTGATCCGTGGACTTGCAAATACCACAAGCATAGGTTTTTGACTAAGTCTTTGAGTTTGACTCAAGCCTGCACTTTCCATAGTGCTGCTTCTTGCAAATATTGCACTTGGGCTTTTCTCCAGAACGATGCCCATCTCTCCTCGACTCAAACCCCTTTTTGCTGTCACTGTTTCCACGGTGCTTCTTGTTCGACCTCCGCGAGTTGTCGTCTTCACGCTTTCTCTTTTCGGCATCTTTGTTCCTCAGCGATCTTTGCCTGACCGCATCCAAAGTGAGGGACAGAGAAATGTCAGTTACCGATCTAAAAGTAGCCGGTCGAGATGCCTTTACGCTTGCCTTTATTTTCGGGGCTAAACCACCGATGAAACGAGCGATTCGTTTGGGTTCCGGGGTCACCAAGTATGGAACCAACCGGGACAGCGTGTTGAAGCTCGTGAGGTAAGCTTGACAGTCGAGGTTTGTCATCACCAATGATAGAAAATCAGTCTCTATCTTCTCCACCTCATGCTGAGGGCTGTAATTTTCCCTGATAAGGGCATCAAATTGATCCCATGACATATTGTACAGTGGGATTTTCCCGGTGGCTTGAATCAGAGATCTCCACCATGCTAAAGCTTCACCCTTAAAAGACTGCGACACAAATTTGACCACGTCTCGCTCAGCGCATCCGCTGATATCAACAACCATATCCATCTCATCCAGCCATGTCATACAGTCGATGGCTCCCTTCTCCCCAGTGAAATCTCAGGGTTTGCAGGAAACGAAATATTTATAAGAGCAACCCTTGTCACGGGGTCCTTGGTTTAGTATAACCTGCTGAGATGGAGCACTGTGGTTTGAGGAGTGCCGATCATCGTTTTTCTTCGGGTCGTCCTTCTTGGACGGTGGCTTTGAAGGCTGTGTAGATAGGGTCCTACTACGAGTCCCACTATACTTATCATACTGCCTTTCCAATGCCTGCGTAACTGCGCCGTCAATTATGGCTTTCAATTCAGCACCCGTTAAATTAATCCGGGCGTTCTCGTTATTCCCCACTGGATGACTATTACCCTCGTCCGAGTTAGCCATTTTAATTGAACTGTTGCAGAAAACAAGGACAATAGTTTATTTGGGAGTTTATTATGGAATTGTCCCTTAGGAAAATTCATTAACCATGGTAAACAGAGACCATATTTGGTTAATTTATTAATCAAATTTATTTAGGATTTCTATAATAATTTATCCTAATTATAAAACAATAACAGTTTTATTTGTGGCATAAAAGGCCTAGTCACATGGACACTTATAATTATATGCTAGGATTTCAGAGAATCACAACATTTAAGGTATACTGGCACAATAGGCCTAGTCACAAGGACAATTATAAATTTTAACTATGATTTCAGAGAATCAAAGCTTTGAAGGTTTGAACCTAGCTCATTACCTTTATCCGACATGGAGTCATAGCTACCACTGTCTTTTGGCTCATGTGGAAATGAGCAAGGCCCGTAGGCACTATATTACCACGTATGGTTAAAATATGATCATCTTAATTGATGATGTAAACCCAGGATTCAGAGATCATTAAACTGGGTTAGGAATCTTCTAAAGAATTCCTTTAATAACATATGTGATTTCCATCGAATCACTTCTGCCAGGATTGTTAACATGTTTGCAGATGTTAACAGGAATATGAATCTTTTAAACAGGTCTTACCATCTTGGCCCGGCCTTACCCGTAGGCTAGGTTTCACACTTTAAGATTCTTAAAAATACATAGGCAGATATTTGATTAAAAGGAATGTTTTGGATTTATTTATTTCATATATAATATTTATGCATATAACAGCAAGATGAAATTTATAAACATAACATTCCATTTATTTATTAAAATATTACACACTGCCCTAAACGGGTCTTTTCAAATAACAAACTTACACAAACATGCCCACGCAGGGGTCTAATTATACAAACATGCCCACGCAGGGGTCTTACAAAAAGACATGCCCACGCAGGAGCTAAAATCATAAGTCCACGTAGGGACTAACATACTGATAAATGTCCACACGAGGACTAAAACAAACATAAGTCCACGCAGGGACTAAACATACAACATCATACCCTCGTAGGGGTTAATGGAAAGATAGACCCACGCAGGGGTCAATACAAACAAACAAACAAACATACATACCCACGCAGGGGTTTACACCACAAACTGGAAGGATTCAACGGTCCTTCTTGCTCTTCCCTTTGATCAAACTTGTTAATCCTTGGAAGAAGCTCTGTCTCTCTTGGCGGTCGCGGCGATATTCCCGCTCAACCTGATCCAGTCTCTGTAGAATTTCCTCCCGCTCTGGGGGAGAAAATCGTGGCGGCTGCGACTGCGTCCGAATGATAGGCCTGGGAGGTATTGGGTACCCATGAGTTGGGTATCCTACTCCCCATGGATCTCCATAGGGTCCTTGAGCGTTGTAGTTAGCCGCTACCATGTAAGGATCTTCTTCAGCGTAACCGTAGTTGTTGTGAGCTGGTAGTTCAAACGGGTTGTAAGTACTTGGACCCGTGTATGCTGGAATTGGGTTATCAAAACCCATAGGTGGTGGTTGCGGTACATCTGGGTTAGAGGGTCCACCCATTTGTGGGTCCTCCTGGTGTGGCGGATAATGGCTGCCACTGGATTGACGTGGGGAACTGAAATGGAAGTCCCCTGCTCGTGCCGACATGCGGGCACCGGTTCTCCTACGCCTTGGCGGTTGAGGAGGTGCCAGCTGAACTGGTGGCGGTGGAGGTGGTGGCGTAACTGCCACAAATCGGGGATCCCCAGAGGAATCTTGATGATGCTGCTGCTGCTGCGGCTGCGGCTGCGGCTGCTGCTGCTGATGAGGCGGTGAATGGCGAGGAGGTGTATAGTACCATTCGTGCCTGGTGAACATCGCCTGAAAGCTATCCGGACCAACATAGGGTGATCCGTGGAATGAAGATCCGTCGGAGATCTCGATGGGATGATTTGGAGTGCCACTTGCTGGTTCGACGGGGTCGGTATCCTCGTCCATGTCATCCGCATTATCACCGGAGAAGTGATCGTCTGGCCCCAGTGGGTTAAAACCCACGGGTTCTTGGATATAGTTGGCCGGGTCAAACCGGCCCCTGAAAACTGGTGTAGGTTCTCCGTACGAATGATGAGACAGAGATCGTTGTAATGGTATATAGGAGGGTTGAGGTGTGACAACCCGAGTTCTCAAGGTCTCTACTCGACTTAGTGCTTGCTTACAAAGTGTTGTCTATATACTTATTTGGTATGCCTTACAAGTGTGTATGTTAATATGTGTTTATATTAGTATTATGTTGGGTATTAATAATATGTTTTTTTTTATATATTATTTATGAAAAGGGAACTTTGTATAATACTTGAACACCCACACCCGAAATCCCCCTCATGAGAACACATTAAGTGTTTTAGTCCGCAGAGGCCAACGAAAACCATAAATGGGCTTTGGCCCAGTGACAATCTATTATATGTTTGAGTTCCAACCTTCACGTAAGAAGTTTAATCCGAGAACCCTAGTCACCTCTCACTTTATCCCTCCCTATCCCTGTGCGACGGCAGTCTTGAGATCTTGAAGCTTTCTATATCGAAGGATCCATTAATCGTTTTGTATCGGTTAGTGTTTAATCACCGATGATCTTGGATTGTGATTTATTATTGTGATTAGTTATTAGATTACGTGACTGTATAAATGATGAGTGGTGATGTTATACGAAACTGTAGTCCTGGATATTGATTCGAAACTGATTGATGATTTCGTTTATGTGTAATCTGGATTTAACAAATTATAGATGTATGATGATGTGGTTGTATTATGGTTATATATGTTAATGCATGAGATTTAAGAATAGCATATGGAATTGATGCATCAGTAGGTTAATCGGTCCAATCAAATAGAAGGAATATGGCCCATGTGCATGTGCAATCTTTATTTCATCAATCCATGTGCACGTAAATGATGGCTCATGTGTGTTTGTCAGAATTAGTCAAAGTTACTAATGTGTTGAGCATTAAATGAGGTGATGATGTCTTGATGTTTATATGGCCATTGATCCGATGACTGTTGTATGTAATCGATTATATTGTGTGGTAATATGATTTCATGTATTAACAGTTAGTGGGTAATGATGATGAGCATGTGATCGTGAACTGATATGTATTTTTTGGGATTCGTATGATCTGATGCAAGATCGGTTATGTGATGATATCGATTATTTTGATTGAACGGTTGTTAACTAGATGTTATCGATGTATTTAGCATGATGATAATGATGAGCTAGTTGATTTATGATTGGGTGATGAAACGGCTGATATTGATGATGATTAGAGTATTCATTTGTTGAAACTGTTGTTGATGATTACTGATAACGACGTAACTGACTTTTGACGAAAGCCGGAACCAGTTATGACGAAACGAAGGGCGAAACAAGAGTGTTTCGCCGAGGTTGAATACGACGAAAGGGAAGCGTTTCGTCGAAGGGGTTCACGGCGAAACAAGGGTGTTTCACCGATTGGGTAAGTTGCACAGTAACTATTTCTGTTAAAACTTAACTGAGTTAACTAACTGCTGTTAGATGCTATGCCTGACTTGTATGATCATGAATATGTGCAATGTGCTACTTGGTAATTATTGATGCGCTGTCCACTATGATTATACTTACGTGCCAACTTCGTAATTACAAACTGATTATGTATACGTGCGTACTTTAGGACGTGATTGATTAACTGTGAGCATACTTTAGCATACCGAGCAAACCAAAGTGAGTTCACACAGCCAAGGCATGGGGTTCCCAGGGTGGGAATGGGTTTGGATTATTTACTTGTACTTACCTAGCTTATGGAACTTAGTTATATGGTCCTCGGGTGAGGAAGGGTTATTGATAAGATACGACTAGACTAGTGATACTTATAGAACTGATCTTCGCACACACGCCGGGGTTGGCTGCGATAATATGACTGATCTTCGCACACATGCCTGGGATGGCTGCGAACCATACTTTGAACTTCGCACACATGCCGGGTGGGCTGCGATACAAATATACCTAGTCTAGAAAACATGGGGAAACCCCCCCACAATCTTCGCACACATGTCTGGGAGACTGCGATTCAAGTACATACGATATATGGGTTACTAAACGAACATACGGTTTTCAATACAATTACTATAACTGAACAACCAACTGTGAACTCGCTTAACTAGTTGTTGACTCTCTGTTACATGCCTTGCAGGACCATAGGTACTCTTGGAGCTTGCACAGGAGGCGCGGTCGTTGTGGGCACGGATTGTGGATTTTATGATAAACTCTTTTATGACATTTTAACTTAATACTTATGTTGGGCTTTTTACATTATTGCTTCCGCTACACACTTGTTTATGTTTGGTTTGAAAACACCTATCGTATTGATGAATGACATTTACTATTTACTTATATGTTCAATATGATTGGTGGCTTGATCCTGGTCAGTCACGCCTCCAAGCGGTGGTACTCCGCGTGTGGATTTTGGGGGTGTGACAGATTGGTATCAGAGCCATTGGTTATAGTGAACTTGGTTTGAATAAGGGGAAAACGTTTTTATTAAAACCAGACTATAACCTGTACGGTGCTCAACGATCCACAACGACGCCTCGCTCCACGTGCAAGACTCAACATTCTAGGTAATATGGTATATGTTTTATTGCCTACTTGTTAGAATTACGTAGAACTTTGCTCATGGTATGCTTAGATATACATAACCCTTATTGCTTGAGAATACTTATGTGCTTACTCTCTTCTGTCATCGCACTTTCACGAACCTCTCTCACTCATGTTCTCCTTGATATCAAGATCATGAGCGGACACGTTAACCTAACTCAAGCCCAGTTGGCGGCTTCGATCACTGAACAAGTTACTGCAGCACTCGCAACTGCTCAGGCAGGAGGTGTAACCTGCCATCACAACTTACTCTAGGATCTTTAGATCCTACTCTCGTAACCAACACTCGTACTTAAGTATGTTTACTCTTACGCACACGACAGGTCAACACGCTCAGCCACCTGTGTGCACGTTCAAAACTTTCATGGACTGTCGTCCTACTACTTTCAGTGGAACGGAAGGAGCAGTTGGACTCCTCCATTGGTTTGAAAAGCTCGAGTCCTTTTTTGAGATGTGTGAATGCCCTGAGGCTCACAGGGTGAAGTACGCCACTGGTACTCTAGAAGGCATTGCGCTGACTTGGTGGAAGGCGCAAGTTCAGATGTTAGGGTTGGCAGTTGCTAACGCCACACCCTGGAACGATTTCAAGGAACTAATCAAGCAAGAATACTGTACACGTGATGACATCCACAAGCTGGAAGTGGAGTTCTTTAACCTGAAGATGACGGGGTCAGAGATAGAAGCGTATACGAAACGATCCAACAAACTGGCAGTGTTATGTCCAACTAAGGTGGATCCTCCCATCAAGCGCATTGAGCTGTACTTCAACGGCTTAGTACCAGAGATTCAAATTCATGTGACTGATGCTAACCTTGCTACTATCCAGGATGTTACTCATCTTGCTCATCGCCTCATAGATCAGGCAGTGGAACAGAACAAGCTGCCTAGACGCATTGGTGCTACTACTACTACTTCTGCTATTCCCAGTGACAACAAGAGAAGGTGGGATGGAACCTTCAGCAAGGGTTCAACTTCAGTTCAGTCTCAGGCACAGCAGCAAAAGATTGATGACTATCAGAGCACTGGTCAGCAATCTTCTGGTAGTCAAGGGTTGTAACCTCGTCTTAGTTGGTCAGACATTCTCCATCAACCTCATTCCCATAGTCTTGGGTAGTTTCGACATCGTCATTGGGATGGATTGGTTATCCCAACAGCAAGCAGAGATCCTATGCAAAGAGAAGATTGTTTGTATTCCCCGTTCTGGCAAGGAACCTCTCGAAGTTCAAGGCGACAAGAGTGGTGTCGTGAGTGGCATCATTTCCTTCTTGAAGGCACAGAAGTGTTTGCGAAAGGGCCACACTGTTATTTTAGCACTCGTTACAGATACATCGACGAAAGAGAAGAAGTTAGAGGATATTCCAGTTGTACGCGACTTTCCTCAAGTGTTTCCTGAAGAGTTACCTGGGCTACCGCCTCATCACCAGGTCGAATTTCAGATCGAGCTAGCTCCAGGAGCAGCACCTATAGCTCGAGCACCTTATCGCTTAGCTCCAACTGAACTGGAAGAACTATCTAAGCAACTGCAAGAACTCTTGGATAAGGGTTTTATACGTCCTAGCTCTTCGTCCTGGGGAGCTCCAGTATTATTTGTGAAGAAGAAAGACGGTACCTTCCGCATGTGCATAGATTACCGCGAACTGAACAAGGTGACCGTGAAGAATCGCTATCCTCTTCCACGCATCGACGACTTATTCGACCAGTTGCAAGGGTCGAGCTATTACTCGAAGATTGACCTGAGGTCAGACTATCATCAATTGAGAGTCCGGGATGAGGACGTCTCCAAAACAGCATTTAGAACTCGCTACAGCCACTACGAGTTTCTAGTTATGCCATTCGGGTTAACAAACGTGCCTGCGGTTTTCATGGATCCTATGAACAGGGTGTGCAAACCTTATCTTGACGAGTTTGTTATTGTTTTCATTGATGACATCCTGATCTACTCGAAGAGTCGGGAGGAACACGAGCATCATTTACGACTTATTTTGGAACTCCTTCGAACGGAACAGCTATACGCTAAGTTTTCAAAATGCGACTTCTGGCTTCGTGAAGTCCACTTTCTAGGCCACGTGGTAAACAAGGATGGGATTCATGTCGATCCATCCAAGGTAGATTCGATCAAGAACTGGCCTGCACTTCGCACACCGACTGAAATACGCCAATTCTTGGGTTTGGCGGGTTATTACAGACGGTTCATCAAAGACTTCTCAAAGATTGCACAACCGCTCACATTACTGACACAGAAAGGTGTTGTTTATCGTTGGGGTAATACACAGGAAACAGCATTTCAGCACTTAAAGGATAGACTTTGTAGCGCACCTATCCTCTCATTGCCTGAAAGCACGGACGATTTTGTAGTCTACTGTGACGCGTCTATCCAAGGTCTTGGATGTGTGTTGATGCAACAGGATAAAGTCATTGCTTATGCTTCGCGCCAACTTAAGATTCACGAACGGAATTACACTACACACGATTTAGAGCTGGGAGCTGTTGTTTTTGCGCTCAAGGTATGGCGACATTACCTGTACGGTACCAAGTGCACCATCTACACCGATCACAGGAGTCTTGAGCATATCTTCAAACAGAAGGAACTGAACATGCGACAACGTAGATGGGTCGAGCTACTGAACGATTACGAGTGTGCCATAAAGTACCATCCGGGCAAAGCCAATGTGGTGGCCGACGCCCTCAGTCGAAAGGATACTACACCTAGGCGTGTACGAGCATTGCAACTCACCATTCAGTCACGCCTTCCTGCACAGATACGAGATGCTCAGGTAGAAGCATTGAAACCAGAAAACGTCAGGGCCGAAGCTCTGCGCGGCTCAAGGCAACGGTTAGAACAAAAGGCAGACGGCGCCTACTATGTAACAGGGCGCATCTGGGTCCCACTCTACGGCAACTTACGCGAGCTTGTAATGGATGAAGCTCGTAAGTCTCGCTACTCGGTACATCCTGGTTCGGATAAGATGTACCACGACCTCAGAACTACATATTGGTGGCCTAGCATGAAAGCTCACATAGTCACTTACGTTAGCAAGTGCTTGACTTGTGCGAGATTTAAAGTGGAATATTAGAAACCATCAGGCCCACTCCAACAACCTGAGATACCACAATGGAAATGGGAGCAAATTTCCATGGATTTTGTTACTGGCCTGCCTAGATCCCAACGTGGGAATGATACTATTTGGGTGATCGTGGATCGACTCACTAAGTCTGCACACTTCCTGGCTATTAAGGAAACAGACAAGTTCTCTACCTTAGCAGACATCTATTTAAAAGAAGTGGTTTCAAGGCACGGGGTGCCAACCTCTATTATCTCTGATCGTGACGCACGTTTTACCTCAGAACTGTGGCAAGCAATGCACAAATCTTTTGGCTCTCGTTTGGACATGAGCACAGCTTATCACCCTCAGACAAATGGGCAATCTGAGCGCACTATTCAAACTTTAGAAGACATGCTTCGTGCGTGTGTAATCAATTTCGGCTACGGCTGGGAAAAACATCTCCCGTTGGTGGAGTTCTCGTATAACAACAGTTACCACACCAGCATTCAAGCCGCTCCATTCGAGGCATTGTACGGGCGTAAATGTCGATCACCTCTTTGTTGGGCAGAGGTGGGTGATAGTCAGATTACAGGTCCAGAACTTATAGTGGACACAACAGAAAGGATTGCTCAGATACGACAACGCATGGCGGCAGCTCGTGACCGTCAGAAAGCCTACGCAAACAAGCGCCGGAAACCACTCGAGTTCCAAGTTGGGGATCGAGTGCTACTCAAAGTCTCACCCTGGGTGGTTCATTTTGGCAAACGGGGCAAACTCAATCCACGTTACGTCGGACCATTTGAAATCATTGAGAAAATAGGCAGTGTGGCCTACAAACTAAACCTACCAACAGAACTCAGTGCAGTTCACAACGTTTTCCACGTGTCGAATCTGAAGAAGTGTCTGTCAGATGAGACCCTCATAGTTCCTTTGAAGGAGCTCACTATCGACGATCAGTTGCGATTCGTCGAGGAACCAGTTGAAATCACGGACCGGGATGTTAAGGTCCTCAAACACACCAGAATACCTCTTGTTCGAGTTCGTTGGAACTCCCGTCGTGGCCCAAAGTTCACCTGGGAACGAGAAGATCAAATGAAACTCAAGTATCCCCAGTTATTCAGAAACAGTACAACCACTACTGAGGATGAAGCTAATACAGAATTTCGGGACGAAATTCCAAATCAACGGGGGGATGATGTGACACCCCAGGAAAACCAGTAAACTACACAACACAACTAGCTTCCTCAGTAACCGCGTACTAAATTTCGGGACGAAATTTCTTTCAAGTTGGGGATAATGTGACAACCCGAGTTCTCAAGGTCTCTACTCGACTTAGTGCTTGCTTACAAAGTGTTGTCTATATACTTATTTGGTATGCCTTACAAGTGTGTACGTTAATATGTGTTTATATTAGTATTATGTTGGGTATTAATAATATGTTTTTTTTTATATATTATTTATGAAAAGGGAACTTTGTATAATACTTGAAACACCCACACCCGAAATCCCCCTCATGAGAACACATTAAGGTAGTGTTTGGTATGAAGGAATGGGAGGTGGAATGGAATGGATGATTACGAGGGAATGAAGAAAAGGGTGTTTGGTTGGTCAATGGAATGAAATCACCCATTCCAAAAGGCATTCCATTCCCTCAAAATCATTCCTTCCACCCCCCATGTTTTTTTTCCATTCCATCCCCTCTTCCATCATTCATCAACAACACCAAAACCCACCACCTTCGCCACAACCCACCACCACCCACCACCGACCCCATCGCCGCCACCCACCACCACCTCACCCCGACAGCCACCGTCGCCTCCGCCACCCACTCGCCACCGTTATCAGCACAGCCGCGACCAACAACCAATGCCACTCGCTGTCGCCGCTTACCACCATCGTCGATGCCACCATCACAGCCACCACCACCAACCGCCGCCGCCCACCGCCACCTCTGCTGCCACCCACCACCAATAACCACGCCACCACCACTCGTCGTCACCGCCGCACCGCCACTCACCCCCGCCACCACCACCCATCGCCGTCGCCGACACCCACCACCGCCGCCTGTAACCACCCACAATCACTACCACCGACCACCACCACCACTCACCGCTGATTTTATTACTTCGTTTTTCTTGCCTACCGAACAATATACAATAATAATTTATTCCATTCACACATGGTAACCAAACAAGACATGGAATGGTAATGATCCATTGCATTCCCTCGTCCATTCCATTACCTCATTCATTCAATTCCTTCGTCCATTCCATTACTCCATACCAAACAGACCCTAAGTGTTTTAGTCCGCAGAGGCCAACGAAAACCATAAATGGGCTTTGGCCCAGTGACAATCTATTATATGTTTGAGTTCCAACCTTCACGTAAGAAGTTTAATCCGAGAACCCTAGTCACCTCTCACTTTATCCCTCCCTATCCCTGTGCGACGGCAGTCTTGAAATCTCGAAGCTTTCTATATCGAAGGATCCATTAATCGTTTTGTATCGGTTAGTGTTTAATCACCGATGATCTTGGATTGTGATTTATTATTGTGATTAGTTATTAGATTACGTGACTGTATAAATGATGAGTGGTGATGTTATACGAAACTGTAGTCCTGGATATTGATTCGAAACTGATTGATGATTTCGTTTATGTGTAATCTGTATTTAACAAATTATAGATGTATGATGATGTGGTTGTATTATGGTTATATATGTTAATGCATGAGATTTAAGAATAGCATATGGAATTGATGCATCAGTAGGTTAATCGGACCAATCAAATAGAAGGAATATGGCCCATGTGCATGTGCAATCTTTATTTCATCAATCCATGTGCACGTAAATGATGGCTCATGTGTGTTTGTCAGAATTAGTCAAAGTTACTAACGTGTTGAGCATTAAATGAGGTGATGATGTCTTGATGTTTATATGGCCATTGATCCGATGACTGTTGTATGTAATCGATTATATTGTGTGGTAATATGATTTCATGTATTAACAGTTAGTGGGTAATGATGATGAGCATGTGATTGTGAACTGATATGTATTTTTTGGGATTCGTATGATCTGAAGCAAGATCGGTTATGTGATGATATCGATTATTTTGATTGAACGGTTGTTAACAAGATGTTATCGATGTATTTAGCATGATGATAATGATGAGCTAGTTGATTTATGATTGGGTGATGAAACGGCTGATATTGATGATGATTAGAGTATTCATTTGTTGAAACTGTTGTTGATGATTACTGATAACGACATAACTGACTTTTGACGAAAGCCGGAACCAGTTATGACGAAACGAAGGGCGAAACAAGAGTGTTTCGCCGAGGTTGAATACGACGAAAGGGAAGCGTTTCGTCGAAGGGGTTCACGGCGAAACAAGGGTGTTTCGCCGATTGGGTAATTTGCACAGTAACTATTTCTGTTAAAACTTAACTGAGTTAACTAACTGCTGTTAGATGCTATGCCTGACTTGTATGATCATGAATATGTGCAATGTGCTACTTGGTAATTATTGATGCGCTGTCCACTATGATTATACTTACGTGCCAACTTCGTAATTACAAACTGATTATGTATACGTGCGTACTTTAGGACGTGATTGATTAACTGTGAGCATACTTTAGCATACCGAGCAAACCAAGGTGAGTTCACACAGCCAAGGCATGGGGTTCCCAGGGTGGGAATGGGTTTGGATTATTTACTTGTACTTACCTAGCTTATGGAACTTAGTTATATGGTCCTCGGGTGAGGAATGGTTATTGATAAGATACGACTAGACTAGTGATACTTATAGAACTGATCTTCGCACACACGCCGGGGTTGGCTGCGATAATATGACTGATCTTCGCACACATGCCTGGGATGGCTGCGAACCATACTTTGAACTTCGCACACATGCCGGGTGGGCTGCGATACAAATATACCTAGTCTAGAAAACATGGGGAAACCCCCACAATCTTCGCACACATGTCTGGGAGACTGCGATTCAAGTACATACGATATATGGGTTACTAAACGAACATACGGTTTTCAATACAATTACTATAACTGAACAACCAACTGTGAACTCGCTCAACTAGTTGTTGACTCTCTGTTACATGCCTTGCAGGACCATAGGTACTCTTGGAGCTTGCACAGGAGGCGCGGTCGTTGTGGGCACGAATTGTGGATTTTATGATAAACTCTTTTATGACATTTTAACTTAATACTTATGTTGGGCTTTTTACATTATTGCTTCCGCTACACACTTGTTTATGTTTGGTTTGAAAACACCTATCGTATTGATGAATGACATTTACTATTTACTTATATGTTCAATATGATTGGTGGCTTGATCCTGGTCAGTCACGCCTCCAAGCGGTGGTAGTCCGCGTGTGGATTTTGGGGGTGTGACATGAGGGTTGTTAGGCTCGTATGGGTTAAGAATAGGAGGTGTTGAACTATGTGAGACCGACCGTCTAGCCGGTTCATACAGGTTCCTCCGGTTCTCCCGGGGGTCGTC
Source organism: Helianthus tuberosus (assembly GCA_030545235.1). Taxonomy (NCBI): domain Eukaryota; kingdom Viridiplantae; phylum Streptophyta; class Magnoliopsida; order Asterales; family Asteraceae; genus Helianthus; species Helianthus tuberosus. The sequence goes on from CM060396.1 coordinate 33,287,705, forward strand.
ACTCTCCGTGGTGGATGGAGCTCGCCGTTGCGAAGGTCCAGCTTCATTATCATTGGGGACAGTGACTGGCCCCTTGCCTCTTCCCCTTCTCCTGAAGAATCTTGGCGGCATTTTGAAATCCTGTCAATATATCATGAGATAACAATAACAAAATATATGCAAAATAAAGGACAACACAAGCAAAGTGGAATTTGTCCTATGTTATATGTCTAGACTCGAAAGTTTAGAAATGTGCAATTGTGTTATTGAGATTAAACACAAAAGGCTAGTGTTTAATTCACTCAATGTTGGCTCTGATACCAACCAGTCACACCCCGATTTCCACGTGTCACCGGTGGGCCCGGTGGGGAGTATCGTGACGTCATGGTTGGTAACGTAATAGTCAAACAACACAATATTTAATATGCACAGCGGAAGCAATTTAAAAGATTTAATACAACCGAATTTAATATTGTAATATCAAATGTCACAATATTCGGATGTTTATCCACAGATGGATCGGAAACAAAATATAATCAATAGTTCAACAGACTTCAGGCATCCTAAGCTTGCAAGACTTTTTATTGATGCTAAGGAGACAATCCAGCCAATTTCGTTTAGTACCTGCATTCAGTCTTTTTGGGAAAATACGTCAGTTTACACTGGTAAATACAATCAACTGACTCATTTTGGAAAATGGTTTAAAAATTGGTTTGGATGCACATGGCATAAACATTTATTTAACTTGGGAGAATTATTTAATATTATAATCTTGTGAACGAATTACATGTTACTTTTGCGTTCAGTAGCCCGGATCTTGTCCGGGTTAAAGATCAATAGACACACCACATCATAGAGTTATACACTGACAGGTGTACGCCTACACCCCGTGCTCAGGTCGTGGCCATCTCGTAAGATGATGCCAGGGATATCCGGGACATGGTCATTAACCCCCCAAAGGCTTTAAGTAATCAAGACTGTTTAAACGAGCCGATCAAATTAGTCAACTACCTACTCTAATGTGGAGATTTGATGCTCGATCAAGCGGTATGCTATATACCGTAACCCAAGCCCGTATAGGGAAAATAAGTTAAAAGTATTTACCTGAGCAATGTATAAATCACAATAAGAAAAATGCACGTAGCTTTTACTGGTACTCCTAATCTGGAACGAAGGTTTATAATAACCTATTAGAATTCTAACGGGTCTTTAATTAAGCTTAAGCTTAGACCGGCTAGTTTCAAAGATACGGTTCGTACGCACTATTAAGCGAAGACCGGATAGAATGTGATTTAGACCCGACAAGTTTGAAGACTTGTTTAATATGGGTTTATTATTCACATTCTGTATTTTGAGATAAAACCGCTAAGGTTTGACCCGTTTTGGCTAATTTATGTAAACTTGTTACATAAACCGAACCGTACGTGTAATAAGCGTGACGGGTATTCATGAGAGCTATATACAGGTTTCCTAAGTTAATTATGTCTCAAATATGTTGTGACATCAGTAGGATGTCTTTCATTATGCCCGAAACGTGTTTAAACACAAACTAGGCCCCGTAGGGGTAGTTTGGTCATTTAAAAGGTTGTAAAAGAGTTTAAATGTGTAACTGAGTTACAGGTCGGATATAATCAGCAAAAATACTAAGTTTACTGATTTATAACAGTAAGGTATTTTAGATATGTGAAATATATCAATTATAACCAAACTATGCCCCGTAGGGGTATTTTGGTAATTTCACATAAGCCGAAAAGCTCAAAACTGAAGTCTGAGTTTATCAACCTTTGCTTACTGTTAAAATATTATAATTTGCCTCAAATATCAGTAGGTATCACCCTTGTTATGTTTAAAATAGGTTTAGTATATACTATGCGTTAAAAACGCTAAATAAGGCGATTAAAGGCCATTTCCGGGTTCGATACATAATTCTGATATTTTTATATTTCCAGAAGGCTAAAAATAATTTATTTATCATACGTGTTCAGTAGCAAAAGGTTTGGAGTCGTTTAGATATGTAAAACTCATTTTATGGCCCGTAAGGGCAAAACCGACAATTACCAGATTAAGCCTACGACTATGAGTTATGCTCAGCCTAAAATTAATTAAAAATATTTAAAAATTCTAAAATAATATATTACATCAGTAGGTAAAATATTTGATATCAAAAAGTATGTTTAACTAGGCTATACGTTAATTACGCCGTTTAATTAACATAAAGCATCGTAATTACGCTAATGAGCATAACTCTTATTCTACACTTCAAACTGATGTCAAACTTTGCATACAAGTCTATATATCAGTAATTAAGGTTTCTACACTTTTACTTTTCCCAAAATCACGTTTTAAGGTAATAAGGGCATAATGGTCAACATATGAGCGATTAACAGAAATATGCATATTAATTGGATAACTAATGAACCAAGGTGTATAATCACAGAGGGTTGTACTAACATGTAACCTAGTCCAACTAAAGCTCTGAGGCATTTCTAAAACATGCCTAAACGGGTCAGAACTGAAAGTCAAAGTGAAAGTCAAACTATGTGACTTTTGGTTCCGAACCGGGTATTTACAGGAATTTGTCGGGTTGAACATGTTTAGACATGTTCTTATACTTATTACCAAGTTATAACAATGATCAAACAGGTTGTATATGATCTACATTGCTAATTATGCATAAATTGCATTTTAAACTTTCTGTTGACTTTTTATTAGTATGCTTGACCCGACGTTTGACCTGGTTAGAGTTGGAATCAGGGGAAACCCTTTTGAGGTTTTATTACCCACATAAATACCAACTTATACCTACTTTTAATTCGAGATATGACTGAGCCATTGTTGACTAATCTCGAAGTCAAACCGTAATTACGTCGGTTTGACTTTTAGCTAAATAACTAAGCTAAAATTAATTAGAGAAGGTTAGGCAACTTACAAAGGTCCTAAGCTTGATTAGAGAACACTTGAGAGAAGGTTTTGAGTTCCAGAAGTTCTCCAAGAATGCAGATGAAGATGTGATTGAAAAGTTGCAACTCTTGGCACTTATATAGTGGATTAAATCACCACAATGTATTGACAACAAGGTCTACTACTTACCATACCATCCCAACATGTGTCCTAGATGTTTTAGGGGTTGTTTTAGGGGTCAAGAGATGAGGAAAATCGAGTTAAAGTCGACTATAAGAGCACCTAGCAGACCCCTATCCAAGAAATTTGGATTCTGTTCAGATGTGGCAGTCGCGTAGCGCGACTGCATGTGTCTTCAGGCTCGCGCTACGCGAGCACTTGTGGTTCAGCCAAACAACTTTTCGTTATTTGCAGTTTTAGTCCTTGGCTCTTCAAACTTTGTAGAGACACTTGTTTCTTGCAATTTGATCCCTCATAACTGATCTATAAGGGCTTTAAGATATATACCCACTTTGTTTAGTCCTCGGTTAACTTTATTGTTACCCGAAAAGGCCTAATTTTCATCGTTGACGCTTTAACCCCTCGCACACGAATTTGATCACAACTTGCTCATACGATAACAAAACTTTATGAAATTTATATCGTGCATTCTAGTGAGCATATTTAACAGTTACAAAGCTTCGGGTTCGTCAAAAGGTCACTCAGAGGTATATCTTTAAACATGTTGACACATTTAACCCCTGTAGTTTATAATCTCTCACTTTTAGCTTCGTATGATCCATGATTTATTCGTTTGAAGGTATGAGCATCATGTGGGGTTAATATACAATATATTTATTCACTGTTGACATTTAGAATACGTATCTTCACATACTTTCCATGATTGTCAACTTTAGTCCTTCTATAATGTTCTTTCACACGTTTAAACATTTGACACGTGTCTACATATTATAGGACGCGAATTTTTCGAGGTGTTACACTTATTCTAATATTGCTAACAAGTGTCATCCTCCAATTAACGAGGATGTCCCGAAAGAGAGTGTTGCTATGATTGACAGGTCGAAGGATAAAAAGGTCGTGAAGGATAAAGTGGTCAAATCACCGTGGTGGCTCAAGATGAGAAACAAAAAGCGTTCAATTAAGTTAGAAAAGGAGTCACCAAAGGATGCAACCAAATCCAAGAAGAGACCACTTGAGGTGAATATGGGTGAGGTCTCACAGTTGAAGGAAAAGAAGAAGCCCGCGAGGAAAATTAAGGGTGAATTCTCACAGTCGATAGATTTCGATAACCCGGATCATATGGATGCCATATGGAGTGAAGGATGGCAGTGGGATACTAACCATTCACCAGCACAAGTGTTCTTTTCACGAGAGATGCCATTTAAACCACCTTGAGCATATCAGGTATGGTCTGGCTGAAGACCTATAAACTTAGCGCTCTCGGGAGGCAGCCCGAGGATGTAGAGTAGTGTATAATTGTTTTGTTTTGTTTTGCATGAGTATTTTTGCAGGTTACCAGGTTATTAATCTCTACGAATGCAATGGTCCAAGTGTGGGGATGTTTGGTGAAGTCCCAACACGTTCTAGTTGCAATGGCGGACAATGCACAAATTAGAGTTCAGTCAGAGCTGTCCATACTCAATCTCCATTTGGACGGGGATGATTTGCACACTAATTGTAGAGATTGACCCGAGTAGTTGTTGGACACGGCCGCGAATGAAATGCTATACGGTCGTGGTGGAACATGACGCATGAGGCTTCTATGCTTTAAATCAGGGGAGTCTGTTCCACTTTTATTATTGCACTTCTATTCGTTTTTTTTTTTGGTGGTGTTAAACTCCATGTGTTAGGGAATGCGTTTTAGTTATTTGTGTTAGGGATTGGCCGCTTATGGGATGGTTTGTTAGTTGGTATTCCCGGGTTTTGTTTTAAAAGCACGATACATTGGGGACAATGCAGCCTAAGTGTGGGGATATGGAAACCCGAGAAGCGAAAGGCTTGGGACAGAGTTTGAAAGAGGTTGAAAAGTGATTAAAAACGATGAAAAGCGAAAAAATTGAAAATTTTTAAAATTTTAAAGAATTTCATCGCCTTAAGTGAACTAAATGGATATGAAAACCGAACGTTTCAATCACTAATGGGTTCTTTGCCGGTTGTAAACTAATATAGTCCCTTGTTATGGTCGTTCCTTTAAGTTTCATGAGAGTAGGTCCGACAGGTGTTTAAAAAAAAAGAATTGAGAAGAGATGTCTATTTAGGGGTAACATGCTTTAGATTGCATATGCTACATGTCGGCAGCCTTTTTACCTTTCTTTGGTGAGAATTTTGAGCCTGTAGAATGATAGAATGATTTACATATTGAATTCATTTGTTGAGAGTAGGCCATATGTTATTCTGTGTTAGAACTTGTAGGATTTGATGCATGCTGATACAGTGGTTTAATATGTGCACGTACATGATAAAGCCATTAGGATATCTTGTACACCCGTTGTGTATGTTTCATGTTTACCAAACTATTACCCTTAGTAACCCTGTTGAGCCTATTTACCCGTTCGTTTGTCCACCCAATGTGAATTATTTGATACCAACCGTGAACGACAGATTATGAATAATTGAAAAAAAAGAGAAATATAGAAAAAAAAGAGCAAAAAATAGAAGTGTTTTGAATATTGTTTATGTCATGGGTAGAAACCAACCCACAAGTATGTTATGTTTGCAAATAAGTTGTCACGGTTTGGTCGTTTGTTTGTTCGCCATAAAAAAATATAAATATAAACCGAAAAATTTCCTACCTTTAGCCTAAGCCCAAAACCGAAAGTTCTTTCGATATGTGTCGTGTTATATGATACAGTGGAGGTATGATTGTTATACAAGCCTATGATTACAGGATTTCATGTTTGGTTTTGAGTGTATAAATGCTAGAACATTACACGCTAGTTCAGTTTTTTTAACCGATAGGAGAGTTTATTGTGAGGGGCGTGTAGCATGTGTTAGAATCCTAAGCATGTTAGTTCTGAATAGACAAGTGTTAAGTAAAAAAAAATGCATCAATTGTTTGTCGGACTGTCAATCTTTATTGTATCAGTCTATGGAACGGGTATGACTTTTGACTTAAACTGTTGCATCGGTTGAGGGGTTTAGAGGTGTTGTTACTATGGTGAGTAGTTCTGTATCGGTTTGCTTGAGGACAATCAAAGGTAAGTGTGGGGATGTGATGGAGAGTGCAAAACACGAGCGTTAAGTGTGTTAAATTATGTATCTTATTGTGTTTTGAGCAATTACGCGCCTCGAATATGTTAACTACGAGTGTTTATGATTCTACAGGTAAAACGCGTAATATGGCGAGGTTAGAGAAAGCGGAGCACAAATGAACATTGAAGAGATATCATGCTAAACGGATGATATTCGTAACTTACGGTTTGTGGTAGGCGCTAACAAAAAGAGACAGGAGATCTGAGTTGTGGCTTACGGAATTAACATGCAAGCTTACGTATCATACATCAAAGCAACATGTGTTAAAAGTTTGGTGGATTAGATGGCTTTTAAAAAAACCTACTTGGTGGCCCTCATCTTACGAAATTATTGGTAGCCACATTATATAATGGTGGAGCCTTTAATTAATGATTCTCATCAGGGGCGAAGCTTACTGGGGGCGTCCGCCCCCTGGATTTTTCGCTCAGTCGTGTTATATATGTAGTTTTCGTGTAGAAATTTTTGGGTATATACGTTTTTACCCCCCGGTTCTATAGAAATTTTTGGGTATATATGTTTTCGCCCCCTCCGTTTTCTCCGGCAAGCTTCGCCACTGATTCTCATCATAATGGTTGCCATTTACAACACTTTGGGCTCTATTTCTTCATCATTAATCTCGACAACTGGGCAGCAACTTTATTATTTTTTTTAGGCTCTCATAATAAAAATCATGGCCCATAATCACATGATATATCATCATCACATCCACGAAGAAAAAGGTGGGTGGCACATTCAAGGAAGTCTTTGAGAGTCCACAACATCATCATTATAGAGACAAAAGGCACATGCTTAGTACATCATTAGCATCACTTTGATAGCCATGTTCACGTGATATTGAAATTAATTGAGGGGCACTTTTGTGGTGAACAACACGCATACATGTGCGCAGGTTTTGTGAAAAGGATAAAAGGAAGTATCATGTGGCTCTTTATGGGGATCGATTGGGGGAAGAATATTTCGAGACACATACATGCATATGTGTTGTGAGAAGAGTTATCATCATCACCACAACTCACTTTTGGGATCCACATAAAAAGGCAGTAAACAAACATGCACAATTGTGGAAGAAAGTGGCGGCTACATCACATGAAAACATCATCATTAGGCAGGGAAGAGGACTGGCATTTAATTGATGTTTGTGGGTGAACTTTAATAAAAGAAAGCAACATCTCGATTTTAGGGCAGCTCATATGATCTCACAATTTGGTTTTGGCAGCCTATATCATCACACGAAAATATGAGAGCCAGAGGAGATTTTGGAAAGAACGACACAAGATAAACATCATCTAGACTCCTAAAAAAGGACATTCTCGATGGGGGGCAACCGTATAACACTTGGTGGAGTTCTCGAAATCAAAAACACATCATCAATATCATCACACATCATCATCGATCAACCACAACACACCAACTCAATCATGCCTTCAATATTCTACCAAGCTGTTGATCGGACGAGTATCGTGAGCGGCTAAATCTCTCGTGGACACTTCGGGTGAATGATTCTTGTGAAACACTTTTAATTCTAGTTTCTGTTTTGTATTGAGATTTGGATTTGTAGTCGGTGTAAGATTAAATATATTACGTATTAATATTTAATCTGTAGCCATTATAATCATTTACATTATATAGATCAAAATATATAACAATCCTATTAAATAATTAGTTGGTAATTGTTGATGGACCATATTACCCTTATTAACTAATTAGGGTTTCCTCCTGGGTGCTTATATAAGGAGAATTATGTGGAGGTTAAAGGGTTACTCAGTTACACAATTAGACACACCCCATTAGCCATAACATCATAATTTCGTCCTCCATCTCCAATAGCCGATATCCCTTTTCGGTTTTCTTAGCCACCATCATCAGTCAGCACCCTAAGGAGGAACCAGACCAAGATGACAATCATGTCAAACCTTAATGGCTGCGTCTCCATTGCTGGATTCTCTGCTAACCTGTGCTGATGCAATCAAAGGTATGTTTTCATGTTTTCCTTTATGTTCAAACAGAACTGAACCAACATGTGGTATCAGAGCATATGTTGATTAGTCAGTTCTGTTTTCGTATCCATAATTCTGGGATTGAAACTTGGAAAACATAAATTTTGAAAAGCTTATGAATATAACAGCCGTTTCGAGTCATAAAGATCCACTCGAAGTCCCTGTTTTCGGAAAAGGATTTATTATTTGTTCACTCGAAATCAATATGGGTAATCTTATAACCGAAATCTGTTTTAGAAAACCTTAAAAATTCAGGTTTCTGGTTCCAGAATCATGTTTTATGTTTTTAGGGTTCATAATGTTCTTAGGAAAATTCGAAAATTCCGTTATGTTTTGGAATATAATTTGGATTTTGAGTGTTATTTCCTGTTTTGATCTATTTTTCCTTCTAAAGTTTTCGAAATCTGTTATTAGATAAACAGATTATGATTTTTCGAAATATTTGGTAAAATAAGATCAACACTGAAATAGGAAACATTATCACATGATCCCTTAAATTTTGAATTTTCAGTTATGTTATCACAATGAACAGCTATCAACAGAGGGCTCGAGATCATCAGATTACGACTCGAGACCAACAGATCTCGACTCGAGACCATAAGGTCTCGACTCGAAATCATAAGTGCTCTCAAAACTTTACAACTCGAGACAAAGGTCTCGACTCGAGACCATAACGTGTCAACTCGAGACAAAGGTCTCGACTCGAGACCATAACGTGTCAACTCGAGACCACTGAGGATTAGACTAAGGGCTTAAATATTCACAACTCAAGACCGTCGTTGCGACTCGAGACCGTGGTTGCGACTCGAGACCTCATCATGAGTCGAGATCTCATAAGATATAGCAGTCGAGACCATGGTTCCGACTTGAGACAGCAAGGTTGCGACTCGAGACCTCATAACTGATTTGAGATCTCATAACTCAGTCGAGACCTGACTCGAAACCTCATTATTTTAACCTGACTCGAGACCTCATAACTGAGTTCGATCCGCGCTAACGGGTGGTTTGCTATTAAATAATTGGTTCTGTAAATACTTAGTTAATTATTAAGGATCAAATAATGTTTTACAAAACCAAAATGGCTTTACTTGAATGAGCTTTTGATATATCATTTCTGGCCAAAGCTGACTTGATACATCTACTTATCATTCAAGTATTACGAAAGCTATGTTGTGTGTGCATCATAAGCATGAATGTCTTAATTTCTGGCCAAAGCTGATTTAATTCATTCATAGATGGCATACTCAACAAGTGCATAACTAAAGTGATTGTTTCAATTCTGGCCAAAGCTGATTTGTTACAACCACTTTGCACATATGCTTAAATGATTACACTTCTGGCCAAAGCTGTTTTGTCTTCGTTTAAGTAGAATTTTTTAGCCAAGTCTATTATTTTGATGTTAGTAATAGACATATCACAATCTCTTCACATAATGATCCTTAGATTAATGATCCTTAATTAAGTTTTTATGATCATTTCGTCTGCCTTATTCTTAGTACCCATAATGTTACTCACTATAATTTTTCTTCTTTATATCAATATCTCATCCACTCTAATTTTTTAAACCTAAAATGTTTGCTTTATTTAAAGTATTTAAAGTTTCTATAAGAATTAGCTCTTAAATTAAATCCTTGATTATTTCCTAAGACACGATAATCCTATTGCTCTCTTCTGATAAAGATTATAAAGAAGAAAGTTAGAGCATGATGAATAGGACAAATCGAACATGATGTCTCTTATGATAATCAAGAATTCTCTAACGTAAATGCTATCACTAAAGTTATTCCAGATTAAGTCATTCCTAAGACTAATATATAATTATGGAATAATCACTAGAACTCCTAAGATGCATGCCTTAATTTGAAACTCTAAACTATAAAGTTAAGTGGTATATGTGAATACATTATAATGTACAAAACCATGACCCATAAAGTTAAGGGCTTACGCATGGAAATAAGTACATTTTTTCCAGTACATTACATACTAAGATTTTCACTTGTACAATTTGATGCATTATAAATCAACTACAACACTCAAAAGTACCAAAGTATAATGAGTGTGTTGATAAGCAACATATGTACAAAGAAATAAATGTTTAAAGCTGGAAAATAAGTTGTTATTCACCTTACAACCACTAATAGTTTAAAAGATGATTGTTCTAAGGTCCATAGACAAATTACAAGTACTAATTCCAACTTTAAGGTTCTTCAAGGGAAAATCTCACTACATAATTATGTCATTAGACTAGGCATAAGCAACGAGACTATCCATTACTCTAAAGAACAATTGGGTAAATAAATTAGATAGTCACTTACTAATGATATTTAAGTCTAATAATTTTAATATTCCAATTAACACATGATTAGTTGACTCTAGTTCCATACGTTTCCTTACCAGAACTCGACAAATAACTAATATGAGAGTTAGTGACAAAAAAAATTAAAAATAAAAAAAATTGTTAAGGCTATAAGAACCATAATAAGCAGTCTTCTAACAAAGCTTTTCGATACCTTATATATTCTGAAGATTAATCAAAATACAGTATCATTACTTAGGCTATGTCATGAAGGTTGTGAGGTTTGCATAGTCAACATAAAGTCACACTTATCTTAAACTCTCATCTTATTTGTTCTAAATATCTGGATAGAAACATTACTAAAATGAAACTAGATGATACCTTACACTTTCACAACTTTTGTCATCATGCAAATGAGAATTTGACAAAAGGAAAATGAGACTTATAAATTGCATCCATTATAACCGAAATTCATGAGACATCATGACACGGTTAATGAGGATGATTATTCAACTAATCTCATTCTAAGTGATTTCAAATCATGACGTTAAAGTCCTAAAATATAACTTGGCTTAAGGAATAAGTATGGGTCCATCATAAGTCATTCTTTGACATTCGTGGAACTTATTCCAAATGGAATATTCAGACATAATTCATTTATCATTTAAAAGACTATCAACTTGTATCTAAATTTTGTCGCATATGGCTCACGGTCTTAGAAGAGGTCTATTCATATATATACTTAATAAGATTTCTATTAGATATGACCCTAAAGTTTCTTATGATATCTGGACATTAAAGAAATCAAATAAAGTCTAACGTATATATGATAGGTTCCCACGTCATGTAGCTCATTGAAACTTCTCTTGTAGCATTCTAGAGATATTAAAGATCAGTGGGAGCATTACGTGTCTTAATAATAACTTGCAAGAGGTGGGGAGTGAAAATTTCACATTACCTCAGTTTGCACCTCTTGTACAAGACACCGCTCCATCACGACACTGTTCTATCAATATTCGTCTCCTTAAAATCTAATGCTACTCTTACAAAAGTTTCATTGTTGCTTAATTGTGGACACACTTAGATTTCATACCTAAACTAACATAATCCTCAACAAGAGAAACTACAACGACTAACGTCATTAACTTGTTTCTCTATTAGAATTTTGTTGGTCGTTAAATATTGACCCTAAGCATGCTGAGTTCCTAAAGATTTCTAAGGTCAGTGGGAGCAGTCAAAGTCCTTATTATGACTTGCAAGGAGTACAAGAGGCGGGGGGAAGAATGTCATTAAATTTCATTCCAAATTTAACTCCGATTACACCTCTTGTACACCATACTGCACCAACTCTTACAAACTTAGAATCCTGAAAATGATAGCAACCTAACCAAGAGCTAATCCATAAAACTGAAACTTCTAATGAACCAATAATCAACTCAGGAGGTCATCTAGGTTTAAAAACCTACTAATTTTGATGATTACATAACCTCCCTAACTGAAGTTGAAATGGATTTTGGAAATGTTTACTGATCCTATCTCTTCAAATTAAGCCATTAGTGTCAATCAATATTCTTAATGGAATAAAACAGTTTTCTAGTAAAACTGATTTTATGTGTTCGTATAACGTTTGAGATTTGATTGAATTACCTAAGAGTGTTCATAACTAAATCAAATCCTAATATAAACGTTAAGACACTAAGAAGCATGTTTGATTGTCAAAGGTTATACTCAGGAAGAGATAAATTATGAAAGAGTCTTTCTTACCTATCTTACAAAAGATTTCTTTAAGGATCATCACTGTTCTAGTAGGTTATAATAATTTTGAGCTGCATTAGATGAACATTAAAACAATTTTCCCTAACAAATGGCTGATACATTTACATGTTCATAAAATAACCTGAAAGTTTCAAACTGAAGGTTAAAGAACACTTTATCTATAAGCCAATAAAATCCATGTATGGGTTAATGCAAACATCATAATGTGATGAAATCTTAACGTAATTATTTTCATCAACAATCAAGTGGATTAATGTACCTACCTCAAGATGAGTGGGAGCAACTAAGATAAACTTGTCTATATAGATGACATTCTTTTGACAAATATATGTTACATAAGTCAAAGCATTGTTAACACAAACTTTGATATAATATATCTCAGAGATATCTCTTATGTATTAGATATCATAACATGCCGAGATAGACCCAATGGGACATTAGTTTCGTTCCATAAGTTTAACCTTGAATGGGTCCTTACATATGTAACAAACAATACTGCTATCCTTTAGAGGATAATAGGATAAGTGAGATTATTTATTTACGCTTCATTAATTGGAAGCCTTATGTAAATTCAAGTCTTTACTCGTTTAGATATTACTCACATTGCAACACACTAGATATGTCTAGATTATTGTGAAGCATCTAATGGAGTATTACAATATCTTTAAAGAAACGAGAGGCTATTATTTGAAGAAGAAGTGAGAATTAAAACCGGTTTATTACTTTAACTTTGTGATGTTCAAAGATGACAAAATGTAATTTCGGGTATATCCTTATGTTAGCAGACAAAACATATCTCATGGAGGAGTCATAATGTACTGATATTAACAACCTAAGTTATAACGACATAATATAGTCACTAAATATTGTTGGAAATTTATCAGTGGACTCATAAGTTTATTGACTCCATATAATTAATGTTTTGAAGACTTAGTGTGATAAAGTCAGCTACCATGACTCCTTGAACAGCAACAGTTCAAGAGGTGATGCATTAAATTTCGATACGCAATTAATTATTCATTTATGAACGAATTGAGGAAACTAAGTTTGTATCGAATTCATTCATGATATGCTTAAGGATCCTATATCTGAAGGGCCACTACCCATAAGTCTTATTAAGAGAGCTCATAGACGGGTATTAGTTAATGGCCATGCGCAGCTGCATATCGTACTATGAATGACTAAGTATTAGTTAATTTTTCCTCATCAGTTTGATTTTGTACGTCTCTAAGAATATGTCAAGTCGACATAATGGCATATAAGACAAATAAAGTTACAAATCAAAGAAAGGGCTTACGCGTATTTTGATCATGACGATTAGGTTTTAAATTAAGGCTATAGTATGATTAATGGGGGTCCTGAGTCGCATAATGATTCAACGGCTGTATTTTTCTGCTATAGTACTTGTTTAAGGCTAAAATGAGTGTTAACTCCTGATCAGGCTTATCTAATACTCATAGTAAATGATTACTCGGCTAAGTGGGAGAATGTAAGATTAAATATATTACGTATTAATATTTAATCTGTAGCCATTATAATCATTTACATTATATAGATCAAAATATATAACAATCCTATTAAATAATTAGTTGGTAATTGTTGATGAACCATATTACCCTTATTAACTAATTAGGGTTTCCTCCTGGGTGCTTAAATAAGGAGAATTATGTGGAGGTTAAAGGGTTACTCAGTTACACAATTAGACACACCCCATTAGCCATAACATCATAATTTCGTCCTCCATCTCCAATAGCCGATATCCCTTTTCGGTTTTCTTAGCCACCATCATCAGTCAGCACCCTAAGGAGGAACCAGACCAAGATGACAATCATGTCAAACCTTAATGGCTGCGTCTCCATTGCTGGATTCTCTGCTAACCTGTGCTGATGCAATCAAAGGTATGTTTTCATGTTTTCCTTTATGTTCAAACAGAACTGAACCAACAGTCGGGTGACAGCCGACTATTTGCATGATTATATAATTTGTGTGACAGACAAATCCTGAGTGACAGTCAGAGTTATAATCATGTTTTGGATTCAATTATGCTTTTGTTGATTGAATTATTCCTATGAATGTTTGTTTTAATATTTCTCTGATCTATTAATATTAAGATTTTGAACTGCATAGGTAATTGGTAGATGTGACAGATTTACTATTCAATCAATAGCATCCAATAAAATCAGAACTAGGTTATTAGTAATTACAGAATCTGAATCCCGGAGTGACCACGTTTTCTCATCAATTACAACTCAATCTTTCTCTTATTTGCAACTTGTTTCATGTGTTTTTAATTCCATATCAGTTTTATAATCATCAGTTAGTTTAGTAAAATTTACAAACAAAACGTGTAACCCTAATCACATGCTCCTCGTGGATTCGACACCCGACTTACCCTGTCTATAGGTAAAGTTAGGTTATTTATTTATTTTTGAGTGGCCCACGACAGCCGCATCACTAATGAACCAAGTTGTATAACCTCAGAGGGTTACACTAACCTATAACCTGGTCCTAATATAAGGTATTTCTAAAATATGCTACATTGGGTCAGAACTGAAAGTCAAAGCAAAAGTCTACTTTTACGACTTTCGGCTCCGAACCGAGCTTAAACTGAAAATTGTCGGGTTGAACATGTTTAGACATGTTCTTACATTAATTACCAAGTTATATGAGTGATAAAACAGGTTCCATGGCTTCTACATTGTTAATTATGTGTTTATGCGAAAATTTGCTTTCTGTTGATTTTTTATAATTAACTTTGACCCGACAATTGACCTAGTTAGAGTGGAAATCAGAGGGTGCCCTTTTAAGGGTTTATTACCCACATAATTACCAACTCAAAGCTACTTTTAATTCGAGAATTGACTGGACCATTAGTGATTAATCACTAAGTCAAACCTTAATAACGACGGGTTTGACTTTAGGCCATTAAACTAATAAAACTGAATTAAGAAAGGTCAAGGAGGCTTACTGAAGTACTAAGCACGACTAATGACCCTTAGAAAATGATCTTGAGCTCCAGGAGACTCCAAAAAATAAGTTGGAATGGTTTTTGAAATGCAAGTCCAAGTGTTGCAACTTAGAGTTCTTATATAGGACTTTAAATCTTGCAAGATCATGCCAAACAAGTCTATGGGATGATTCCTGATCATTACAAGTGTCCCTATTGCATGTAAATCTGTTGGTGCAGCCCCTGGAATCGAAAGATGGTAATTTGAGGTGGTGCAGCAGCTGTTACAGGCATCTGTCCAAAGATTTGGAGCTGGCAACTTTCAGGCGGCCCGCGTAAGGTTTGATTAACCTTTACACGGCCCGCGTCAAACTCAGAAACCGGGAAAAATGTTTTATTTGTTGGACTTTTGGTCCCTGGTCCATGTAAACTTTATATAACTCTCATTTATTGCAATATGGACCCCTATAGTTAACTTTTAAGGACCTTGAGTCATATACTAACTCCTTTAAACTTCCGGTTAGTTGTACGATCACCCGAAACATCTTGCATTCATTGGAACTTCACAAAATCAATATCTAATGTTCTTGTGAACAAAATATGAAAATATTAATTTATTTACAATGTTTTTGGGTTCGTTAAAGGTCATTCAGAGGTATCTTTCAACATGTTGACACTTTAACCCCTTATGTTTCACAAGATCCTTATTTGTAGCACAACGACTTTTCAAGTTCGATAATATTATTCTTTGAAGAATTTGAACGTCGTGTGAGGTCAATCAGAGGCACAAGAATGGCATGTTGACACTTTGGATCCCTTTATTAACATATTTACATTGTTTGACAACTTTAGTCCCTTGTAATCAATCCATTACACGTTTAAAGCTTATGACACGCGTCTTCATTATATTGGTCGTGATTTTACGAGGTGTTACATCCTCACCCCCTTAAAAGAAATCTCGACCTCAAGATTTACTGAAATAAATGAGGGTACTTTTCTTTCATTGTGGACTCTACCTCCCACGTATACTCAGGACCTCTACGGGCATCCCATTTAACCTTTACGATCGGTACCTGCTTCCTTCGAAGCTTCTTAACCTATCGATCCCCGATCGACAAAGGTTTTTCAACAAATTTCAGGCTCTCATCTATATGCACATCCGTATGTGGCATGACTAGTGATTTATCAGCTAGGCATTTCTTCAGATTGCAGATGTGAAACACATTATGGATTCCACTGAGCTCTTCAGGCAAATTTAATTTGTAAGCCACTGTTCCGACACATTCGATAATCTCAAATGGTCCTATGTACCTTGGGCTTAACTTTCCTTTCTTACCAAATCGCATTACCCCTTTCCAGGGTGATACTTTAAGTAGTACTTTGTCACCTACCTCGAATTTTAGAGGTTTACGCCTTTTGTCTGCATAGCTTTTCTGCCTATCTCGGGCAGCTTTAAGACGATCTCGTATCTGTACAATTTTATCTGTCGTCTCCAGTACTATATCAGGTCCTGTTAGTTGGACATCTCCAACTTCTGGCTAGCAAACGGGCGTCCTGCACTTTCTTCCATACAAGGCTTCAAATGGTGCAGCTTGGATGCTCGAATGATAGCTATTGTTATATGAGAATTCAATCAATGGAAGATGATCATCCCAACTTCCTCCTAAGTCAATAACACAAGCTTGTAGCATATCCTCAAGTGTCTGTATAGTACGCTTGCTTTGACCATCCGTCTGAGGATGATATGCTGTGCTGAAATTCAATCGAGTGCCTAGGGATTGCTGAAAGCTTTTCCAGAAATGCGACGTATACCTCGTATCCCTATCAGAGATGATAGACACTGGCACTCCGTGGAGAGATATAATCTCATCCACGTACAGCTGAGCTAATTTATCTAAGCTATGCGTTTCTTTAATAGGTAAGAAGTGGGCTGACTTAGTCAGTCTATCCACAATAACCCAAATAGTATCATTCCCTCACTTCGTCCTTGGTAACTTGGTGATAAAATCCATAGTCACCATTTCCCACTTCCAGGTGGGAAGTTCAGGCTGTTGCAGCAATCCTGACGGCTTCTGGTGTTCTGCTTTAACTTGAGCACATGTCAGACATTTGGCTACATAAGTGGCTATAGACTTCTTCAAGCCTATCCACCAATAATTTGCCTTCAAATCCTGGTACATCTTGTCACTTCCAGGATGAACGGAATACTTAGAACTATGGGCTTCCTGAAGGATCACTTCCCTAAGTCCTCCATAGATTGGAACCCATATCCGTCCATTCAATCTTAGGATTCCATCCTTACCACATGATAACTGTTCTGCAGTGACTCCTAGTTTTTCATTTGGATAGTTAGCTTCTAATACGGCTTCCTTCTGCGTGGCTAACAGTCTTTCATTCGAACTATTCTTTAATTCAATGCTCTTGGCATTGATTCTTATGAGCTTCACCCTTTCCTTCCTACTTAAGGCATCGACAACCATATTTACCTTGCCTAGATGGTATCTAATTTCACAATCATAGTCATTTAACGTCTCCATCCATCGACGCTGTCTCATGTTTAAGTCCTTCTGATTAAACAAATGTTGAAGGCTCTTGTGATCAGAATATATCACACACTTGTTGCCGTATAATAATGTCTCCACAGTTTCAGTGCAAATACAACGACACCCAACTCTAAATCATGGGTGGTGTAATTCTTCTCGTGCACCTTTAACTGTCGAGAAGCATAGGCAATGACCTTGCCCTTCTGCATGAGCACACACCCCATACCAGTGTGTAATGTGTGTGATGCGTCGCAGTATACTACAAATTCCTCTATTCCATCTGGCAATGTCAACACAGGTGCATTGCTCAACTTCTGCTTAAGAATATCAAAAGATTCTTGCTGCTTAGGACCCCAGTCAAACTTGATATTCTTACGAGTTAATGAAGTTAGGGGTGCTGCAATCATTGAGAAGTTTTCAATAAAACGTCTATAATATCCTGCCAGACCCAAAAAGCTTCGAATCTGTGTGGGCGTCTTCGGCTCTTACCAGTTCATGATAGCTTCAATCTTAGCGGGATCCACCTGGATACCACGCTTACTAACCACATGTCTAAGGAATTGGACTTCACGAAGCCAAAATTCACACTTTGAAAACTTGGCATAGAGTTTCTCATGCTGAAGAAGTTTAAGAATACAACGAAGATGCTTCTCATGGTCAGCTTGATTCTTTGAGTAAATAAGGATGTCATCAATGAAGACGATAACAAATTTATCCAAGTAGGGTTTGCATACGCGGTTCATGAGATCCATGAACGCTGCTGGTGCATTAGTGAGTCCGAACGGCATCACTAAGAACTCGTAGTGACCATAGCGAGTTCTAAATGCAGTCTTGTGTACATCTTCATCTCTAACCTTCAGCTGGTGATATCCTGACCTTAAGTCAATCTTGGAGAAGTAACTTTCCCCTTGCAGTTGATCGAACAGATCATCGATCCTGGGCAATGGATATCTATTCTTGATAGTGACCTTGTTAAGCTCACGATAATCGATGCATAGACGCATCGATCCATCCTCCTTCTTCACAAACAGGATCGGTGCTCCCCAAGGAGATGAGCTAGGTCTAATAAATCCCTTTGCCAATAAATCATCCAGTTTAGTTCTCAACTCTTTCATCTCAGTTGGTGCTAATCGGTAAGGTGCTCTCGCAATAGGTGCTACTCCAGGTATAATGTCGATTCTGAACTCCACTTGCCTATCTGGGGGTAAACCAGGTAGTTCTTCAGGGAATACTTCCGGATACTCAGAGATGACAGGGATGTCTTCAACCTTGGGTTTTGGTTCATCGATAGTTACTTGTGCCATGTAGATGACACAACCTTTCCTCAAACACTTTGATGCCTTAAGCATAGACACTTGCTTAGGCAACCCATACTGAGTGTCTCCCTGTATGGTAAGTGGCTCACCATACGGAGTCTTGATCACCACTTTTTTCTTGTCACAAACAATCTGGGCTTAGTTATGAGATACCCAATCCATACCTATCACTATGTCGAAACCAGCTAATTTCAAAGGAAGCAAGGATAACGAAAAAGAGTGGTTCCTAATGGATATAAAGCATCCATCTAGTATAGTTGAGGCAGTTTCTATGGTACCATCGGCCAACTCTACTTCATATTTCATGCTTAGGGTTTTAACAGGCAGATTTAGCAACTTACAAAACTTATCATCTACAAATGACTTATCCGCACCCGAATCAAATAACACCCTTGCATAAACATCATTTATAAGGAAGGTACCTGTTATCACATTATCATCCTGAACTGCTTCCCGTGCATCCATTCGAAAGACCCTAACATTGGTCTTTTTGGCTTCTTCAGGCTTTTTGGCATACTTAGGGCAGTTGGACTTGATGTGCCCCTTCTCGTTACAGTTATAGCACGTTGCATCCTTTATCTTCTTGCACTCTATCGTCTTGTGCTCAGAAGACTTACAAATCCCATAAGCCCTTGGCTGTGATTGGGATTTTGATCCATACCTGCATTTTCCCAGATGACGCTTCTTACAGATTTTGCATTTGGGCGTCTCGCCCGTCTGTTGGTCATTTTTCTTGAACCCTGAACTTTTCCTGTGGTCGGAATTCCCTTTGTGCTTCTTGTATGATCGGTGTGAGTTATTATCCTCATGTTTTCTCTTCTCAGCATCTGAATGCCTAAGCGATCTCTGCCTGATCGCATCCAAAGTAAGGGATAATGATAAATCAACCGCTGACCTAAAAGTAGCAGGTCGGGATGCCTTTACACTAGCTTTGATTTCTGGGGCTAAACCCCCAATAAAACGGGCTATGCGTTTTGGTTCCGGGGTAACCAGGTATGGAACCAAACGTGACATGGTATTGAAGCTAGTTAGGTAAGCCTGACAGTCTAGGTTTTTCATTACCAAAGATAAGAAGTCAGCCTAGATCTTTTCAACCTCATGCTGAGGACAGTAATTCTCCTTGATGAGAGCAACAAACTGATCCCAAGACAGATTGTACAATGGGATCTTCCTCGTAGCCTGGATTAGAGACCTCCACCAGGTTAGTGCTTCTCCTTTAAACGACTGAGATACATACTTCACAACATCCTTATCAGCGCACCCGCTGATATCAACCACAGTATCCATCTCGTCTAACCACGTCATGCAGTCAATAGCTCCTTTTTCCCCAGTGAAATCTCTAGGCTTGCAGGAGACGAAATACTTATATGTACAGGACTTACCACGTGGTTCCTGTTTGAGCTCAATTTTCTTCGACGGAACACTATGCTGATTTGAGGAGTGATGATCGTCATCATTCTTCTTTGACCCCTTTGGTTTAGGAGGTGGCTTACTATGAGCCTCAGAGTGAGTCTTAGGTTTAGAATGGGGTATAGATAGGGTCCTGCTTCGAGTGCCACTAGATTCATTAAACTGCCTATCCATGGCCTTGGTAACAGCATTATCAATCAATGCTTGAAGTTTCGCACCCGTTACATTGATCCTGGTGGTATCATGGTTCTCCCTTGGATGACTGTTGACTTCTTCAGACTCAGCCATGTAGCTTGATTGCTACATAAAATGATGACAACAATTTCTTAGAGGTTTATAATAGATTTCTCATCTTATTAATTTATTAACCATGGTATTAAAGAACCATATTGGTTAATTTGTCAAGTATTTCATTCAGGATTTTTCATTAATAACCCTTAGTTATAATTAAATATAATAATGGCACAAAAGGCAAAGTCACATGGACATATTCAAATTATAAATCAAGATCTTATAGGATCGAGGTACTAAGGTTTGAATTATAGTTCATTACCTTTCTTGACAGGGAGTTGTAGGCTACAACTGTCTTTTGTCTTATATGACAATGATTATGGCCCGTAGGCATTACATCACAAATGGATGTTTAAATATTAAAGAAAGAATTGGAGTAATCCAATATAAGGATGACACGTGTGATTTTACGAATCACATCAGCCAGGAATGTTAACATGTTTTCAGATGTTAACAAGGATTTGAATCTTTTCAAACAGGTTTTACCATCTTGGCCAGGTCTTATAATGACATGCAAGCTAGGTTATACCTTTTAAAATTCTTATTTAATAATTAAAGGTAGATCTTATAAAAGGAATGACATATTTTGGATTTATTTATTTATTTCACACATATTACATTTATGCATATAATGACAAAATAAAATTTAAATGATAACATATCACTACAAATTAAAAAGAATACACATTGCCCTAAACGGGACTTTTAACTGAAATAACTTGCCCACGCAGGGGCTAAACAGAAATAACATGCCCACGCAGGGACTAACAGAAACTACAAGTCCTTGCAGGGACTGGTTACAGAAACAGATGTCCACGCAGGGACTTGATTTAAAATAAGGAAATTACATTACAATTAAACAAATAAGGAATCTTTAGGGATCCCTTTTCTTGCTCTTCCCCTTGATTAAACTTGCCAAACCCTTGAGAAATCCTCGGTTGTGCCTACGCTCTTCTTGAACCTCCCGCTCTACCTGGCTCAACCTTTGGAGAATCTCCTGTTGTTGTGTTGGCGGTATCAATGGCGGCTGTGGCGGCTGCTGATGTGGAGGTTGAGGAGGTGGCGGGTGTTGGTACCCATAAGCTGGGTATCCAACTCCCCAGGGAGCTCCATAGGGCCCCTCGGGATTAAGAGCATTGTAGTTCGCCGCTACAAGATAAGGGTCAACATTGGCGTAGTTGTAGTTGGTATGGGCTGGCTGCTCGAAAAGGTTGTACGTCGATACACCGGTGTACGTAGGAATCGGGTTATCAAAACCCGTTGGTGGTGGTGCGACTGGCGCAGAGTCCACCTCATAAACAGTTCGTATAGTGGCGGATAATGACTGCCACTAGAAGGTTGAGGGGTGCTGATACGTACTCCCCCTCGCACGGACATCTATGCGTTTGATCTTCTCCGCCTCGGTGGCTCCGGAGGCTGCTGCTGCACTGGTGGTGGTGGCGGTGGAGTAACTGCTACAAATCGCGAATCCTCCGAGGGATCCTGCTGCTGCTGCTGCTGAGAGTGGTAACTGGGTGTAAACACCCAGTCATATTGGGTAAATCTTGCCTGGTAGCTGTCTGGACCACGATAAGGTGATCCATGGTATGATGACCCATCTGAGATCTCGATGGGGTGAGTAGGAGTGCCGGTTGGTGGCTCAGCGGGATCCGTGTCTTCATCCATGTCCATTCCCTGAGCTTTAGGGAAATGGTCTTCTGGGCCCAATGGGTTAAAACCCACTGGTTCTTCAATTAGGTTTGCCGGGTTGAACCGGCTCTGGAAATAGGGTGTTGGGTCATTGAAGGAGTGGTGTGAGTTCGAGCGTTGGAGAGGGATGAAGGAAGGATGTGAGTTGTGGGGCTCGTTTTCCGACTGCGGCCCAAATGAGTGAAGGTATGAAGGTGACGAACTTAGCGAGAAAGATCGCCTCGCTGGCTCCAGATAGGTCCTCCAGTCCTCTTGAGGACTGGTGCTCATGTTAACGGACGGTGTTCGCCGGTGAGATGGTCCGGCTTCGTGGTCGTTTGGGGCGTTGAATGACCCCTTACCTTTTCCTCCTCTGCAGAATCTGGGTGGCATCTTTTTGGACCTGTCAAAACAAACAAAGGACACAACAAAGGAAAAATAAAGGACAAGATTTAAAATAAAACAAATTTGGATTAGTCCTAAGTTCTTTGTCTAGACTCAGAAGTCGAGGAAGGTGCAAACTGTGTCATTGAGATTAAACACAAAAGGCTAGTGTTTAATTCACTCAATGTTGTCTCTGATACCAACCTGTCACACCCCGATATTTCCACGTATTACCGGTGGGCCTGGTGGGGAGTATCGTGACGTAGTTGATATCATCATTGACAATTTATCACAGTTTAATACACAGCGGAAGTCGAAAGATAAAATCATCACAAACCATATTAAAAGTAATATCAACTGTATTACAAAAACGGTTGCAAAGGATCCACAGGCCGATCAAAGTTAACAAAAGATAATTGTTCAACAGATTTGTAACATCTAAGCTTGCAAGACTCTTTATTGATGCTAGGAGTAGCCAGCCTATTCCGTTTAGTACCTGCATTTAGCCTTTTTGGAAAATATGCCAGTTTACACTGGTAAATACAATTAACTGACTCATTTTGAAAATGTTTAAGAAATTGATTTGAATGCACAAGGCACAAAATATTCTTTTATAACTTGGGATAATTATTTATATATAAACTTGTTAAAGAATTACATGCTTATTATACGTTCAGTAGTCCGGGTTGAAAACCGGGTTAAAGATTAATAGATACACCACATGATATAGTCCCGCGGCGAGTTATTCTCGGGCGATTGTATCTTTTTTTATTCGCTCTAGCAGGTGTATGCCTACATCCCGTGCATTAGGTCATGGCCATTTCGATGAATGATGCCAAAGATATCCGGGACATGATCATTAACCCTCCAAAGGCTTAGAATAAACAAAACAAATTAAATGGGTCATCTCAATAAATTAACCTTCATACGATTAAAAATTCAATGCCCGACCAAGCGATATTTTATATACCGTACCCCAGGCCCGTATAAGGGAAAATAAGTTAAAAGTATTTACCTGAGCAAGTATATATCACAATCAGCGAGTGCAAGTATCTTTTACTGGTCTCCTAATCTGGAACGAAGGTTTTAATAACCTATTAGATTCCTAACGGGTCTTTAATTAAGCCTAAACTTAGACCGGTTAGTTTTAAAGGAAGATATACGGTTCAAACGCACGATTTAGCAAAGACCGGATTAGAATGTGGTTTAGACCCGTCAAGTTTGTATACTTTTATAATATGGGTAAACTAAACACATTCTGGATTTTGAGATCAAAATGATAAGGTTTGACCCGTTTCGGCTAATTTATGCAAACTAGTTACATAAACCGCACCGATGGCGAAAAATGCATAACGGGTAACGAAATGAGTCATGAATAGGTTTCCTAAGTTAATATGCCTTAAATATGTTGTGATATCAGTAAGATACCTTCCATTATGCCCAAAATGGATTTAAACTCAAATTATGCCCCGTAGGGGTATTTTGGTCATTTTAAAGCTTATAAAAGAGTTTAAATATAATTATGAGTTTCAATCTGATATAATCAGTAAAAATATTTATTTTTATAAGTCATAACAGTAGGGTATTGAGTATATGTGAAATTTATCTTTTATAACCAAACTATGCACCGTAGGGGCATTTTGGTAATTTCACATAGGCTTTAAAGGTCAAAAATATAATTCTGAGTTCAAAACTTTTTCTTACTATTTAATTGTAAAAATTTACTTAAAACATCAGTAGGTATCAAGATTTATGTGTTAAAAATAGTTCTAACCAGTAATATGCGCTTAAAACGCGTAAAAGTCGGTTTTAAGCGATTTTCGGGTTAAAATAGGAAATCTGAGTTTTTGATCAGTTTATAAAGTTCAAAATATTTTATTTATCATATAAAATCAGTAGCAAAAAGTTTGGTGTCAAAATATTATGTAAAACTCATTTTATGGGCCAAAAGGGCAAAACCGACAATTACCGAATCAAGGCATGAACCCTATGCCATGATCAGTTTAAAAATAAATAAAAATCTTCAAAAATCCCAAAATATTATATTACATCAGTGGTTAAAAGGTTTGGTGTCAAAAATTGGGTTTAGATAGGCTTTATGCTAATTACGTCGTTTAATTAATAAAAAGCTTTCTAATTACGCTATTGAGCATAACTCTTAATCTAGACCTCAAACTGATGTCAAATTTGTAGGACAAGTTTATAAATCAGTAATAAAGGTTTTTGTCCTCTCACATTTTCAAAAATCTCGTTTTAAGGTCAAAAGGGCATTATGGTCAATATTTAGGCATATAACGGAAACATGCACATGAATCGGATAACTAATGAACCAAGTTGTATAACCTCATAGGGTTACACTAACCTATAACCTGGTCCTAATATAAGGTATTTCTAAAATATGCTACATTGGGTCAGAACTGAAAGTCAAAGCAAAAGTCTACTTTTGCGACTTTCGGCTCTGAACCAAGCTTAAACTGAAAATTGTCGGGTTGAACATGTTTAGACATGTTCTTACATTAATTACCAAGTTATATGAGTGAAAAAACAGGTTCCATGGCTTCTACATTGTTAATTATGTGTTTATGCAAAAATTTGCTTTCTGTTGACTTTTTATAATTAACTTTGACCCGACAATTGACCTAGTTAGAGTGGGAATCAAAGGGTGCCCTTTTAAGGGTTTATTACCCACATAATTACCAACTCAAAGCTACTTTTAATTCGAGAATTGACTGGACCATTAGTGATTAATCAATAAGTTAAACCTTAATTACGACGGGTTTGACTTTAGGCCATTAAACTAATAAAACTGAATTAAGAAAGGTCAAGGAGGCTTACTGAAGTACTAAGCACGACTAATGACCCTTAGAAAATGATCTTGAGCTCCAGGAGACTCCAGAAAATAAGTTGGAATGGTTTTTGAAATGCAAGTCCAAGTGTTGCAACTTAGAGTTCTTATATAGGACTTTAAATCTTGCAAGATCATGCCAAACAAGTCTATGGGATGATTCCTGATCATTACAGGTGTCCCTATTGCATGTAAATCTGTTGGTGCAGCCCCTGGAATCGAAAGATGCTAATTTGAGGCGGTGCAGCAGCTGGTACAGGCATTTGTCCAAAGATTTGGAGCTGGCAACTTTCAGGCGGCCCGTGTAAGGTTTGATTAACTTTTACGCGGCCCGCGTCAAACTCAGAAACTGGGAAAAATGTTTTAGTTGTCGCACTTTTGTTCCCTGGTCCATATAAACTTTATATAACTCTCATTTATTGCAATATGGACCCCTATAGTTAACTTTTAAGGACCTTGAGTCATATACTAACTCCGTTAAACTTCCGGTTAGTTGTACGATCACCCGAAACGTCTTGCATTAATTGGAACTTCACAAAATCAATATCTAATGTTCTTGTGAACAAAATATGAAAATATTAATTTATTTACAATGTTTTTGGGTTCGTTAAAGGTCATTCAGAGGTATCTTTCGACATGTTGACACTTTAACCCCTTATGTTTCACAAAATCCTTATTTATAGCACAACGACTTTTCAAGTTCGATAATATTATTCTTTGAAAAATTTGAACATCGTGTGAGGTCAATCAGAGGCATAAGAATGGCATGTTGACACTTTAGATCCCTTTATTAACATATTTACGTTGTTTGACAACTTTAGTCCCTCGTAATCAATCTATTACACGTTTAAAGCTTATGACACGCGTCTTCATTATATTGGTCGTGATTTTACTAGGTGTTACAATGAACGAAGAAATGGAATGGGTGAGGTAAGGGAATGGACGAGGGAATGCAATGCATCATTACCATTCCATGTCTTGTTTGGTTACCATGTGTGAATAGAATGAATTATTATTGTATATTGTTAGGTTGGCAAGAAAAACGGAGTAATAAAATCAGCGGTGAGTGGTGGTGGTCGGTGGTAGTGATTGTGGGTGGTTATAGGTGGCAGTGGTGGGTGTCGACGACGGCGATGGGTGGTGGTGGTGGCGGCAAGTGGCGGTGCGACGGTGATGACGAGTGATGGTGACGGCAAGGTGGCCTTTGGTGGTGGGTGGCAGCAGAGGTGGCGGTGGATGGTTGGTGGTGGCGGT
The DNA here is from genome assembly GCA_030545235.1 of Helianthus tuberosus. Classification (NCBI taxonomy): domain Eukaryota; kingdom Viridiplantae; phylum Streptophyta; class Magnoliopsida; order Asterales; family Asteraceae; genus Helianthus; species Helianthus tuberosus. The sequence goes on from CM060396.1 coordinate 33,314,564, forward strand.
GGTGGTGGCGTCGACGATGATGGTGGGCGGCGACGGCGAGTGGCGTTGGCGGTTGGTCACGACTGTGGGTGATAACGGTAGCGAGTGGGTGGCGCCGGCGACGGTGGCTGTCGGGGTGAGGTGGTGGCGGGTGGCGGCGATGGCGTCGGTGGTGGTGGGTTGTGGCGAAGTTGGTGGGTTGTGGTGTTGATGAATGGTACAAGAGGGGATTGAATGGAAAAAAAACATGGGGGGTGTAAGAAATGATTTTGAGGGAATGGAATGCCTTTTGGAATGGGTGATTCAATTCTATTAACCAACCAAACACCCTTTTCTTCATTCCCTCGTAATCATCCATTTCATTCCCCCTCTAATTCCTGCATACCAAACACTACCTTATATAGGGTAAGGTTATTGTAAAAAAGGTTAAAAGTGTGAGAAGTCTGAGAAATATTGTAGAGATGACATGTGTCCTCAATCTAAATTAATTCAAAAGGGTAAAGAAGTAATTTTATCATTAATTGAATTAATTCAAAACCTTCCATAACCGCCACCTTATTTATAGGAACAAGATTCTTTTAAAAAGATCTCTATAAAAACACTACAAAAAAACACTGCAACCACCATTCAGCACATATATAACACCATTCAATAAGTATATAACACCATTTTAAAGATCTCTATAAAAACACTACGAATAACACTGCAAACCACCATTCAGCACATATATAACACCATTCAATGATTATTGTTGGATCTTGTGAGATGATACTTGTACTGGATTGATTTTGTTATAGTTTGTAGCTTTATTGAAGTCTAGGGACTAAAGTTGTAATGTTTTGTAAGTATCAAATCTGATTTGGTGTAATTAGTATGCTAACATAATTATAATTATGCTGGCAAGTCAGATACTCAGATACTATATAAGCTAATGAGATGTTGCCCTAGCCAAGCTTTTGGCTAGTTTTGGTGAAAACCTTGTGTTGTTTATCTTTGATCATTGTGATAGTGCTTAATCAGATTTCCAGGTGCCTTTTTGCTTATTTACTTGTTTGGATTCAATACAACACTTGTTGTAATCATCAAACCATTAGCTTCATCTTCAATCTATGATTTTTCTTAACTTTCTCTTAGTGCAAACACCTAATCAATAGGTGTGTTTTGGACTAAAACAATCAACCACTGTGATCCGGATTGATATTGGGATCTACAATTTGGTATCAGAGCCTTAGTGCTCTTGATTGTTGTGTTTTTGTTAAGATTCTTCAAGTTTTGAAGGTTTTTCAAAAGTTTCAAGTTTTTCAAATATTTTGGGCTTAAAATGGATTGATTTGGTGTGTTTAATTGATAGGTTTTTGTTAATCAGTGATTAGGGAGTCATTTTGGACATTTTGATGCAAAGAAACATGGTTTTTGAGTCGTTTTTTGGGTGATTAGAGGGTTTTAGTTCGTGTTAAACCCTCTGGTCAGCTTAGATAAACTTGAACACAACGTAGATATTTTTGAAAGTGGCGGAATTACGTTGAACATCGCATAATTAACAATTTCGCCGATTAAGAACGAGCGAAGTTGTTAATTACCGGCGAAATAGTTCTACTTGACCCTTTAGCGAATTTATCGAAGGCGACTTCGAGGACAATGATAAAGAACCACAGCGTTTTTATGACGGTGATCGGCGAAATTAGCCAAACTAACGTGTTTGTTAATTGTCTCAGCGGAATTAGCTATCTTCGCTCGTGTAGGATCCACCCTCTGTCCGGCGAAGTTATCTCATTGGCGAAGTTGTCAGTGAAATTGTTCTGGTTCGCTTATTTTAGTCAGTTCTTCGGCGAAATTATTCTCTTTTCCAGCGAAATTGCTTTTCATTCGGCTACTTAGCGGAATTAGCTTCTGATCAGCAAACTTAAGTAAAAAACCAATCAAAATGTCTTTGAATCAATTGAACTCAATTACTCAAGCTGAACTCGGGGAGGGTGTTACTAATGTAAATAATGGGTTATTTTACTAACGTATGTACATTTGTGTAAATTATAGATTATCACCAGGAAACCCTTACAGAAAACCTAAGTCAGCAATGTGAGTAATCTCCTTTTTGTAAATTGTTTTACAAAACCTTAAATGTTTTACAATGCGATTAAGCAGTGATTGAGTCTTTATAGTTCTTCAATTACTGCCGGTATGTTGGTGTTTTGTATACAAAATGTGGAACACGTTACCATTGGACAACGAGTTAGCCAATGTGTAATATGACCCACCAGTCAGAATTGACAATACGGAATGAGTAATTGTGTAGAAATAAACAATGTGATTGCTCTCAATACTGTTAAAGGATAAAATGTTTCTTTATTAAACTGGGATTCACTCACTAGTATTTCCCACTGACAAATGTTTTTAAAACGCGTTTCAGGTAACAAAATGTAAAAGCCAATTAGAAGAAAGCCAGCTGGAGAGCACTGACGGCTTGGAAAAATGTGGCTGTAAAAGTTACCTAAAAGACGATGTTTTAAATTCAATAAAATAGGGTTTATCCCTATAAACATGTTGTAATAAGAAACTTGAGTTTTACCTATGTGTTTATTAAAATATGGTGGTTTTACTCTAATAAACATTTCCTCACTACGGTCCTAATAAAATTTCCGCTGCTAAAATAATAATAATGATAAACAAAATGATACCACCACAACTGGTCTCGCGGCCGCCCGTTCCCGGGACAGATAGGGGCGGGGGTTGCGACACATTAGGATAGAAAAAATCACAAAGATCGATTAACAGAACTGTGAACAAATGATCATTGCGATAAATCCCCAAATCTAAAAGCATAAATCGACGAACATTACATTAAAAGATTATCATTAAATTGCACAACAAAAACAAAAACTTCGAAGTAAATATGCACCGTAAAAGAAAACATAAAATAAGCAGGAACTCAAAAAAGATGATTAAATCATGATGTTCAAAAAACAAAGAATGGAGATGAAGATCAAACGAAAAAGCTGATATACAATAGATGACTGTAACTTCAGTACCTTCAAATACTTAATCGGAAGATGATGTAGAGATTGTATCGCCGTTTGAAGAAAGATGTTCTGATCATAGGGATGGAAGATTCGACATAAAGGAGTGTTTTTATCAAGACAAAACTGACAATGGAAAGATATTAGAGAGAGAGGTAATGATGAAAATCTTCAAGAGAAACGTAATAATGAAAAGATTATGGTTATATAAGATCCGAATAATTGGCTACCAAATCAAAGAAGTGGAGGTCCGCGTGTGATTTTTAGCACCCATATCGTTTTCCCGCCAAAATGGATTTCTAGATGCCCTAATAACGCGCCACGTCAGCCCAAATCCTTTCATTTATTATATAAATAGATAATAGATTATGTTACGTTTTAAAACATTTTATAACGTGTTGTTTTATGTTTCATATCAATATGACCGAACATGGAGCTATGTTCGTAGTTGGGCTAGCATTCAGAATTGGGCTTGTAGCAGTTGTAAAGGAACTGATATTGCTGTGGGCTGGATATGGGCTTAAAGTGGATGTGGGCTCGAACAAGTTGTAACGACATGTGTTTTATATCTAAATCATCTCTTGTGTCTGTATATAAAAGGGTTAAGTGTGTTAGAGAAGCATTATTCCACATATTTTCTCTTATCACTTTCACCTAACAACTTTCTCTCTCTAGAGTCTAGACTCGTGCGTGATGATGAATCTGATCTTGTATAGATCTCAGTCATTCTGTGTTCAGATTATCTTGTTGATAATCTTGTTTAGTCATTAGGGTTTGATTCAAGTAGTAATAGTTGAAGAATTTAGTGGTTTAATAAGATTTCGTTGGTGTTATCTGGTTTCTGTGTTGCTCTGTATGATTACCATGAAATTTCACTCAATATAATCATTTGGTTAAACTCAAGCAATTTTTAATGGGGCTTGATAATGTTTATCAATCTGTTGGAACAAGTTTACTGATTAGAGAGCCTCTTCCAAGTATGAAAGACGCTTTCTCTATTGTGTCTAAACCGAAGAAGATGACGACCCTACTCTTCTATTAACAATGAGCATATGAAGAGAAGAAAAGAAGATTAATCATGTGACGTTATCAAAGAAAGAACTTGTGAGTGGTTCAAATGAAGACGATAAACAACCTGTGAAGGGTACAATTAAACAATCCAGTGAATGGATCAAATTGAAGAATTATTAGATTATAAACTTAATTATATGTATTATGTACTTAGGATAATTATACTTATATTATGTATATATGTAGTGAATAAGAGAAGGGGTATGATGGTTGATGAATACCGTTTCAAACGGCAGTTATTCCCACCAAAGGATAACCACCATATCAACCGACACATCTTCATATATATATATAGACATTTTCCGGCAACTATTCCGGCACCAAGATATTGTATAATATCCATTCTGTTTCTTTTGCATTCTGTGTGTGTGTGTTTGTTATCGTACACTAGATCAAGGCTTAATATGGAATCCACTTCCATTCCTTGTGAATCTAATGTTTATGATCATACAACAAGTGTTAATCTTCCGCTGCCAACAAGAATGGTTTGTGAGATACAACATCAAAAACGTGTGATACAAAATTGTGTGAGATAATCATGATCCGTGATAGATCATGTAGGAAAGTATGTTACCAATCAAAATGGAGGTCGTGTGAAGCGAATGAATTGCTCATCTTTGGCCAGGTCTTTGTGTATTAAATGTGCAATTATTTTGCTCTACAAGAAGTTTCTGGTCAAGCCATAGAATGGATTGTAATTGCAGTTTATATTTTATAAGATGGTTCAACATCTCCATGAACATCTAGATGCCTGCCAATGTCATGTTTAATTTCTCAATCTTACTAGAATAACATAATCGGGCAAAGAGAGTTTGAGTAGAGGGTTGAAGATTCTAGTCAAATTGCTTGGGCTGTGAATGTGAATTGCTCAACTATAATGGTCAGATTATTGAAAGTCTGAACGGATCTTATCTTTAAAGGATGGAGTGGGAAAGAAGAAGGGTGGGATGGGGTGGGGCTCTCTTATGTCTATTTTTTTTATAATCTTAGGGGTAAAATAGACATTACATACACATTTTACTAGAAAACTTAAGATGGGTTAGTGATAAGGATTAGGGATGAGTATTTGGTACTGGGTACCGGTATCGAATTTCCCGTACCGATTTTTCCGGTACCAGTACCCGTACCCACTTTTTGGCATTTTCGGTATCGGTACTTTCAATATCGGTACGGTACCTGTAAAATACCGAATTTTACCTTCAAATACCGGTACCGTACCAATACTTAGTTTTGACAAATTTTGGTACTAGTATTTTCGGTATCGGTAGTACGCTCATCCCTAATAAAAATCATCTGAGTGCGAAAATTGCAACCACTAAGACTAACTATTTAATTATTCAAGCACCGAGAACAAACATTATTTGAAAAAAAAAACTCATAAATAAATAACCCCATTATGTTATGTCTGCATTAAATCTTTTTGTCGTATTCCACACTAACCCCTAAATCACATCCATTCTTATCGTCCCAATGGCTTCTCAGGCGGCAAGGAAGGCAATCTACCTCCAGAAGCTACACAACCATCTCAAACACAACAACACCCACCTTGTCATCATCAGTGCTGACAATCTTCGCGTGAGCCAAATTCAGGCCATAAGGCAAGGACTCCGACCCCACTCATCTGTCGTCATGGGTAAGAATTCTTTCATGAGGCGCTCACTCGAGATCCATGCCCCATCTGCCGGAAAACCCGCTTTTGTTGGCGCAGTTCCTCATATTAACGGCAAAGTTGGGTTGATTTTGACCGATAGTGAAACGGTTGCGGGATATAAGTTGCAGCCGCTGGTTTGTTCGTCGATGGATATTGGGATGTGTTCCCTTTGGCAGTGGTTGCTGGGTTTTCATATGAATTTGCTCTCCAAATGAAGTGGTTTTTCAAAGGTTGAAGATTAATTTCAGAATAAGGAGATCGATAAGTGGTTTATGTGCATACTTCTTTTAAAATCATTGCAGTTAAGCAAATTTTATTACAATTCAGTTTATACGGTTTTTAATTAGCTTTTTTTTTTCATTATCTCTATATTCTTATTGTGTTTGTGAATGAGTGGATACTTCTTGATGATCAATTAGGATAGGGAATGAACTCGGTACCGAAAATATCGAAAGTCAGTACTGGTACCCGGTACGCTCATTCCTACTGAAAGATAACTGTGGCTACATATTTTTTTGTGTCTGTTTACTAAAATGGTTTGAACTGGATTCTTGTCTTAAAACTGTTAGTTTGTGCTTTCTAACTGACACTGTTAAATTGCTGTGGTGAGTGTTTCCCCCCATGAATAACAAAATCCCCTTACATTTCCCCCGAGAGATGAAAACTGGCAAACTCTACCAGTGAAACTATCGCAACTAACTTGATGACAACATTTTGAAATCATCTTTGACTTTACCTGTATAATTGAACTTTAGCAGAGCTAGCCTCTTTTGTTCATAGCAACCCTCTATAGTATATTCATATTTAGTTGCAACCGAAACCAAGATTAGACAAAGGTAATATGCTTCATATTCTAATGCAACTACAAATCTTCATACCCTTTTGAAGTCAACAAAGTAAACTCCTTATCCCAGACTTTTGGAACTTACAGTCTATCAATTCTACGTAGCTTTGTATTATGTATAGGTTTTGATGATTCTAATGACTTTGTATTCTGTAAAGATTTTGCAGGAAACACTACAGAACGATAAAGAATCTAAAGAACGAAAAATATACCTCTTTTTGGATTGTTTCTCTATCGGTAATCATCATTGCTGCTGTTGTTGCTTTTTTATTTCTTTTCAGGACTCAGCTGGAAGATGGATATCAAATAGAGAATGGGGTGAGACCGAAACTATAATTTTGGAAAATACAAGAAAAGTGACTGGACTCAAATGCCATTTGAACATAGAGCGAACCTGCTGCCATCACATGATTTTCTACCCATTGGCATGTCTAATCTTCAGTCCCCTTCTTCTGTAATCATCTGTCACCTGTATTCTATCTCGTGTATTGTAATATTTTTATTTGTATTAAACACACCCATGGTCTAAATTTATTACACAACAGAGTATTTTAAAGCAAAACAACAATTTTACAAATATTGTCAATTATAAGAATCTATTAGGCTTCTCTGCCTCTTTTAATCTTGGAAATCTTCACTGCAACCGCCACATACACCTTATCCATGGTTACCTCTGCAATCATAAAAAGTTTCCTTCTCCATTGCTTCTTGAATGCCAAGACTCCAATAATACCCCAAAAACCTGTTGCAAATCCACACGTTATGTCCAAGTAAAACCATACCTTCCTTAGCCCGTTAGCCTTTTTGTATTTGTTCTTGCTTCTTGTGGCTGGTGGGTTTATTTCAGGATTGGAACAATTATTTGGCAGAGGTGCACCACAGAGATCCTTGTTACCAGCATATATTGATGGGTCGATAAGTGTCTGCAGTTGTTTTCCGGTTGGAATTCTTCCTGACAGTTTGTTGTGTGACAGATTCATTGAGCTCAAATCGTTCAAAGCAGCCATGCTTGGAGGGATCGTCCCGCTTAGTTGGTTGTCTGAGAAGTCAAGAGATGCTAACGCCTTCATGTTTCCGATGCTATCTGGAATACTCCCACTCAGATGATTATGAGACAAATTGAGACCCATCAACATAGCAAGTGCAGTTATCTCTGGAGGGATTTCTCCTGTAAGTTTATTGCTTGAAAGGTCCATATTAACAACTATATATCTCGTTTTTGTATATTCAAGCTCGCTTCCTTTAAAGACTTGAATCACATCCATCAGATCAACCTCCACCGTGTAAACCGGTTGATAATCAAATGCATCTATTGCCTCAACCATCCCGCTCAACTCTCCAAAACAATGAGGGATGGATCCTGTTAAGTTGTTGTGTGCAATGTCTAAAATATGAAGATTTGAACATTTGCACAAAGAATGAGGAATACCTCCTGTGAAGTTGTTTTTATGCAACCTGAGAATCCTCAATTCTGAAAGTTTTTTTCCAATCCATTTTGGTATGTTTCCTGAGAATTCGTTATTGCCCAAATCCAAAACTTCTAAGTTTCTCAACTTTCCCAAGTCTTGTGGTATTTGGCCATTGAACTTATTGTCATTCAGTTTTAACCATTGTAATCTATAACTATTTCCTAAAGAACTTGGGAGGACTCCAGACAACCCATTTGAACTAAGTATAAGCATCCTCATGTATTGTAGATTCTCTACACAATCAGGAATATTTCCAGATAACCGATTGCTGGAAACATCGAGAATTTCCAAGCTTGTTCTTCTACTCATTGACCTTGGAATTGACCCATTGAAAAGGTTGTCTTGTAGAGATAAAAACCAGGTATGTTCGCTAAATGGAAGGTTTATCAAAGATCCAATGAGTTTGTTGTGAGAGAGATCTAATGTAGAAAGCACAGGCATATTCTGAAACCATGTTGGTGGAAGACCATATAGACTAGCATTAGACAATACCAACTCCTCAAGCATCCTTTGATTTTGCAACCACTGTGGAAATCCATTTTCAATCTTGCAAGAACTAAGTCGAACACTCCTCAGTTGGAATGGAGGAATCCAATCATTTGAGATATTAATAATCAACTTATGATGGGAAGATATATCCAAGCTCTTCAACATTGAGAGGTTAGCAAGATGGGCTTCCAAAACCACTCCTTCTAAAGAATTTTCAGAGACATCTAAGTCAACGAGTTTGGTGAGTTGCCCAACTGTAACTGGGATTGGACCTGTTAACAGGTTTGATTGCAGATTTAAATGAGTTAAACCTGTTAATCTTCCCAATGATTCTGGGATTGGACCTGTTAACTGGTTTGATTGCAGATCTAAATCAGTTAAACCTGTTAATCTTCCCAATGATTCTGGGATTGAACCTGTAAAACTGTTTGACTGGAGGCTTAAGACTCTTAAATTGTTTAGTTTTCCAACAGATTCTGGAATTGAACCGTTTAAATTATTTTCATATGATTCCAACACCTCTAAAGCATAGTGGGAACATTCAGACGTGTTTGATGATGGGCCTGTCATTTCTCCTCCAAAATGATTAAAGGATAAGCTCAATTCCTTCAGATGACATTGTCTCCAAATCCCAACAAGCTCGATGTGCTCAAAGTTATTACTAGAAACATCGAGTTTTAGAAGGTTAGGCATGACAGGAATTGATGAGTTCAAGCTGTTATCTGAAAGGTCAAGGACTTTTAGGGAAGTGATGTTTATTAATTCAGATGGAAATCTACCCTCAATTGAATTCCCTCTAAGATCAAGATATTGTATGTTGGAATGGGCACTGGAATTCAAAGAAGTGGGTGAAAAGGGGGCATTGTGAAGCCCACACTCTGACAAATGCAATTCTGATAAAGAAGGGAACATGTTTAGCAGGTTTACAGAGTTCCATGCCAGACTAAGATTATATCTTGAAATATCAAGGAACGTTAAGGATGTCAAGTTCTGAAAAAAGTGAGGGAGTTGACCTTCAAAGCTGTTGGAGCTAAGATCCAGATGTTCAATGTTGGGAAGTATTTTACTTGAATTAAGATGAAGACCAAGATCAGCATTAGTAAGTCCACACTCACTCAAGCTTAGATATGTTAATGAAGGAATCATGTAAAATACCATATCAACATTGTTTGCTTGAGAAAGATTTACGTAGGTCAAGTCAAGATGCTCAAGTGAGGAAAGGCCAGAAACCCATGCCATATCACTTGACGTGATTAGCCAAGACTCATATGAACGAAGATCAAGAACCTTCAAATTGGAGAGATTTCCAATGTGATGGGGAATAATACCACTAAACTCTGCATAGGAGAGATTGAGGTAACTTAGCTGCTTGAAGGATCCAATGAATTTAGGGATCCTAATTCTTTGAAAATTATTTCCGCTCAAATCCAGATGTTGCAGATGTCTTAACTCAGCCAAACATGCGTTCACCTTATCACCTTCTAAGTAGTAATCATATACATAGGAGTAATTTCCTCTGAGATGAAGACCAACAACACTGCTGGTGGCAGCATCACAAATGACTCCTTTCCATGAGCAACAATCACTGCCAACCCATGATGATAGCATTTTAAAGTCATCTTTGACGCTGTCTTTGAACTGGAGTAGTGCTAGTCTCTCTCGTTCATGGCAGCTTCTTGTTGAATTTTGAGCACCCAGACAAGTATATTTGGTTGCAACCAAAAACATACTTAAGAAAACGAGATGAAGCCCCCAAACCCAATGATTTCCCATGATTCAACCTCAACTTTTTAGAAGAATGTGAAGAAATATGATGAACAAACTACATGAAGTAATAGTTGTTTGTATAGATGGACGGGAGCTAATGGCCCATGGAAGACTTTGCAAGTCGTTGTGGAAAATCAATACACACATATCATCCACTAAATCCTCAACTCACAATCTATAGTTAATATTCCGCGTTTTTCTTACAATTTTGTTATACACCTTTGAGCAAACTTATGTAAAAAAAAAAAAAAAAATCTTTTAATTAAAAGAGGGGAGATTGAGATGGTTTGGGCATGTGAAGAGGAGACAGTTGACAGAACCAGTTAGAGTAGTGGAAACCATGACAGTGGAAGGAAGGAGGAGTAGAGGCAGGCCCAAGTTGACTTGGGATGAACGACTTAGGCAAGATTTGGTAGAGTTGCACCACTCCGAGGACATGGTTCAGGATAGGAGTTCGTGGAGACGTAGGATTAAGGTTAAGGACTTGTAGAGGAGGGTATGGACGTGTCCTAGCTTTGTCTTGGGGGGGGGGGGGTAGATTTCTTTCTCACTTTAGGTAGACCTCATATATGATGACTTTCTTGTATCTATGCCTAAATGTTATTTGCTGATAATATATATGACTACTGCTACGCTATATACTTATCTCTCTTTTGTCTATATGGCTGTTTGTTGTTTTTGAGCCGGGGGTCTCTCAGGAAGCAGCCTCTCTATTCTCAGCTTCTGAGGATAGAGGCAAGGCTTGCCTACATCCCACCTCCCCCAGACCCTACCAATAGTTCAGCTATTTGTGGGATTTACTGGGTATGGTGGTTGTTGTTGTTGTTTAGAGTCATAGTTGGGCATGCTAGGGATGGCAATGGGTCGGGTTTGGGACGGGTTTAGGTAATCCCAAACCCAAACCCGGTTAGATAAGCTTGTCCCAAACCCGTCCCAAAAACCTGTCGGGTTTCTAGCGGGTAAATACCCATCGGGTATACTCGCGGGTTTCGGGTAAACCCGTTAATTTAAAAAGATTACTCGATGGGTATACTCATCTCAAAACCCATTGGGTATCTATCGGGTAACTATTATCCGGTTACATTTTGTATTGTCATTATAAAAATACATATCAAATAACTATAATGTATACGGAATAGAATACCTATATGTATAAAAAATGGATGTATCATATATATACATATTTAATAATATAAAAGAAATTATATCTGGTATACAATCGGGTAAACGGGTACACTTTATCAGGTAAACGGGTATATCACTAAATCCCAAACCCGTCCCAAACCCACGAAAAAAATAAAAAACTATTCACAAACCCATCCCAAACCCGATTAACCGACCCCAAACCCGTCCCAAATGTGTCAGGTTTACCCAACGGGTTCGAGTTTGATTGCCATCCCTAGGGCATGCTACCTGAATTAAAAAAAAAATCTTTTAAGAGTAAATTATTTTCTGAGTTCCTGTGTTTTAGTGGTTTTAACCACTTGAGTCCAAAATCAAAATGTTTAACGCCCTGAGTCCCTAACTACTCATTTTAGAACACTAGTACTTTTTATTTTGGACTCAAGTGGTTAAAAGCACTAAAAACACATGGACTCAAAACGTTATAAAAAGAGTGGTTAGGGACTCAGGGCGTTAACCTTTTTGATTTTGGACTCAACTGATTAAAACCATTAAAACACAATTACTTAAAAGTAATTTACTCTTCTTTTAATATGTCTAATTTTTTAGAGTTGAAAAGTCTTTCTTTAATATATACTAGTGGGGAACCCACGCCTTGCGGCGGAGTCGATAATAAGGGGCGAGAAAATAATTAAAACCTTAAAACGACAAAAAACCATAAGAAAAGCCTGGCGATAGGTTTCCAAGGGGAGCTTCTTCCCATTCAAAATTGATAAATAATGATAAAGGTTGCTACGATCGAAGTACCAACTGAACCGAAATCGATTTAACCAGTTTGGGGTTTGAACCCTGGAAACCGGTTTGAAAAAAACCGGTTTGCCCACAACAAAAAAAAAACGGTATGTACACCTTTAATTTGAGGTGGGTTGGCCTGTTATGCTGAATTTTAATCCGAGTTAATTACATAGTTAGTCCCTGTGGTTTGCACAAAATAACAAGTTTAGGTACTAATAGTTCTGATAACATTCTAGGGTATTAACTTTTCATTTTGTAACGTTTGAGGGTATTAGCACTGTTTAAAGGCTTAAAATCACATTTTATTAGTACCCTCAAACGTTACAAAATGAAAAATTAATACCCTCAAACGTTACAAAATGAAAAGTTAATACCCTCAAACGTTACAAAATGAAAAGTTAATACCCTAGAATGTGATTTTAAACTATTAGTACCTAATGTTGTTATTTTGTGCAAACCACAGGGACTAACTATGTAATTAACTCTTTTAATCCTTTGTTTGTGAACGGTCTAACATAATTTTACCACATATACTCGTTTGTTTTGTAATTATGAATTCGCTTTCGCTAGGCAGGCGTTTGCCGTTTGGTTTGCAACCATGGCGGGCATATGTAGTATGTACTCATATTCCGAGTCGGTTTGGGCTTTTACACGAGAGTGTGTATAGTCAATTTTTTTGTAATTATTTTCTCCTCTTTGCATGTTTATTTTATAATGAATATATACAAGAAGCTGTGAGTGTGTATATATATATAAACGGGTCAAAGCTCAGAATTGACATCAGAAGTAATTATCAAAAGCCACATGGGTCAAAACACTAAACCAGTTTGTAATTTGTGCAGTTCAGGATGAGGGCGGAAACCAAACGGGTTGAATGATATAATCCGGGTTGAACCATATAACCGTGCGGACAAAGGGCCATCAGAAGCTTATATTGTTGAACTACTGTTGTTGCTAAATCATTTGACAAATAAAATGAAATTATGCTGTGCATTTGGTATTTAATACCAAGATACGAAAATGCTAGGCTGTAGAATGATGAGGAAGGAGGCGAGAGGGACGATTTTGTCAATACACTTTACATGTATCGGTCACTCACTCGATGGCCCATGACCAGATGCACCACAGTTTGTCAAGATTCTATGAATTTTAAAGAAATTATGATGTTCAGTTCGTACTTGATACCGACATATGAAAAATGCTAGGCTGCAGAAAGAAGAAGCTAGGAAAATAACAGTTTTAATGGCTTCCTTTATATTTTCTTTAGAAAAAAAGCTGTAAATTGCTTCCCAGCCGCGTGTTGCTACCTCTAAACTTTAATTAAGTTACCATACAGTTCCTATCGTTGTTGCCACGCCACACACTTCGCTTTTGCATATGCCGTCTCATTAGATTGTCAAAACTTACAATAATTAAGAGCATGTGAAAATCATATCGGTTAGAAAGTTAAAATTATGTCATGTAATTTTCGCCGAAACATATGAACTTAGGTTGTTTTGGAAAAAGATAAGTTTCTTTTGGAAAAGATAAGTTTCTTTTGGTCAAAATAGATAAATAATGATATTAATCCAAACCCATTTGAGACTGCTATTCATCCAGCTTTTAAAACAAACTTACCATACTGGCCCAACGCGGCGCGAACCCGAAAATCTAACACAAACCCGAACACAACCCGAACCCGAAAACCGGTTGTGAACCCAAACACTACATGTTTTGATCCCAAAAGCGTGCCTGAATGCACGACGTTGTTGTCCTGTTCGCTGCACTATTTTAGCAGCTCAATACCGATGTTCTTCGCTGTCGTTTGGTCACTAAATGCAGCCTTTTACACTCTCACATCACCGCAAGATCAACCACCTATTACCACCAGATCAGCTGCCTCCTTGACACCCGTTTCATAATTCCATATCACCATTGCACTCGCTTTTAGCATTATAGTACGCGAATCTTGTATTTAGGGGGTGCAAACTTGTCGAGCCCGAGCTCAATTGACCCGGGCTCGTTTAACTTATGAAAGCTCGAGATCAAGCTTGGCTCGATTTGAGCTTTTTTTTAAGCTGGAGCTCGCTCTTAGGTAGTTTTTCAACCTCGAGTTCAGCTCGTTTGTTATTTATTATTTAATTTATATTGATTATAATTACAATTTACAATTTGCTTAAGTTATTTTTTCATAATTTTATAAATAGTAATTATTATTATTATTATTTAATTATAAATTTAATATATTAATTAAAAATTATATAAACAGTAGACTTTTTTAGGCTTGTGAGCCGGCTTGAGCTCGATAATAGAAGCTCAGGCTCGAGATTGTTTACTAATCAAGCTTGTTTTTAGGCTTGAGCTCGTTTAAGCTCGGCTCGTTTCGAAGCTATTTTCCAAGCCAAGCTCAAGTACTCAGCTCGTTTGCACCCCTATTATTAAGCATTTCACATCCAATAAGAGATCTTCTTTTCTCCAGTTTTCCCTCTATGATCATATGATCTGTAATCTTTGTTTTTACTTTGTACGTTGTGTGCTATTACGATGCTGTTCGTAAGATGTTAAACTTTTAAGTTTTATTTTTGGTGGTATATAAGAACTATATTCTAATAGAGGTTTTTTCATATGGTATTTTTATGGCGAAATTCTATGTCATGATATGTTATTACAAGGCACCTTCACCATTATAAAACCACTAAACAAGTTTTAGTTAGAAAACTACAAATGGGATGAGTAATTATACCTTAAACAACCAGTACAAGTGAGAAGAGAAGTGAACCCCCCAATAGAATCCAACAACTCCACCGTATAAAGAAAAACATTGTATTAGCACACTCAAGATGCACACTAACCTTTAGAGAGTGGTGGAGTGGTAAAGAGTGTTTCAAATAACCTAGAGGTCTTGAGTTCGATACTTGCTTCCACCGGTTCTCTAAAGGCCACCGACCCGGTGCTTGCGCCGCGCTTTACCTGTTCCCCTCGGTTAGTCGGGTATTGGGGGGGACCCGGGGGTTTACCGTGTAAGCGGGTTCCCGCGGTTATCAAAAAAAAAAAAAAAAAAAAAAAAAAGATGCATAGTAACACTGCCATTTGTAACACAATTGTAAATGTTAAGGCATAAATAAAAAAACTGAAAATCATGAGTTCAGGTAAGAAAACCAACTAAAGGGAAGTAATCACATATCTTCAGAGATTGTCTATTTTTATTCCTTCATTAATTCCAGCATACCAAACACTACCTAAACTTTAACTGAGTTTATCACCACGTATCAAGTCAATGCGAATGGAGGCCCGAGCTTCATGATATTCAGCAAAAACTTTATAAAAAACTGTGCGTCTTTTTTCAGCAAAACGACCACCTTCAACTCGATCATGAAGCTCTTTTTCCATCTCCTGAGCTGAAAGAACAAGTCATGTATAACAGAGAACCATAAGAAATCTGGAGAATGACTGATTATATACAAGAAAGCACATTAACAAATGTAATTTTCCTATCAAATGTTGACAGTGACTTAAGGGGAAAGAAAGATACATAGGTCGTCGATCATAAGTGCCTTCCACCTCCCTTTGTAGTTCGAGGTTTTGAATTTTTGTCAATATAGGATATTAAATTTAATAAATATTTGTGATTAATTAACATAATAAATCTGCAATTAAAATGAAAATAGTAAAACCCACAAACCTTTGCCTTCCATGGATCCTTGACCTCGGGGTTTGGAATAGTTAGACTATCCCGTCACCATCTCCCCCATCATCCCAATCTTTTGGCTGAAGTTTAAGCACATTTTAATTAGTAATTTATTAACAATCAAGTAAATCTAGAATGTGTGATGAAAATTGCATACCTTTTTGGCATATGGGTCATAACACTGAAATCATAAAAAAAACATTCAGTTTTGTATTCCATTTGGATTGTGGGAGAAAACCAAAACCTATGGATGGTCTTACTACCTCAGGGTCATGAATGAGCTCCTTCTCAAACAAATTTTCATGCTGCAATAAAAAAAAAATTGAAACTAAATTAGCTTACAAATAACAAAGTGAAGATCAAGGTTTAAAAAAAAGGAAACGAGTATCGAGGCGTTTTCCCTTCGCCTCACGAGGCGTAAGTATTGAGGCGGAACGAGGCGTAAGGCTGAGGCGGTATTAATAAATAAATATTAAAATTATATATATCATAAAATAATAAATACTTAACATCAAAAAATGACTTTTCTCATCAAATTTCATTAGATTCAACAGTTCAAAAACATTAAAAAATATTCAAATTTCATCAAATACTTAACATAAAAAAACACAAATAGCTTCTAATCAACTCAAATAGCATAACGAACATCATCTTCATCATCCTCACAATCTTCCTCAACCCAATCCTCATCATCGACATCCTCGTCAATCAAATGAAGGGCGGCTTTCCTTTTCTTAGATGAGGAACTTCCACCGCCTCGCTCAATTATTCCACCACCTCTACGTGTTTTAGTTGTCCCACTACCTCTTGTTGTTCTAATGACCTCGTCACTTTCCTCCACATTTGCCGCATCAACTTCAATTGCATCTTCATCATCATCATCGCTTGGGTCGGCTATCCACTCATCATCAGACATGACGTTTTCAACAAGTAAAGGATCTTCATCTTCTTTTAAATTGGACCTTTTTACAAATTTTTGCTTCAACTTTCTATTGTACATGATGAACAACAAATCGTCCATCCTCTCGGTGGTCAACCGGTTTCGTCTCTTTGTATGTACTTGATTGAACGTACTCCAATTACGTTCACAAGCTGAAGCCGAACATGTAAGACCCAAAATCTTCATTGCAAACGCCTTGAGTTCAGGGGTATCATCTCCATATTCGCCCCACCATAAAACTATATATGTTAAGAAATTAGTTAGTTAATTATTTAATTTATACAAACTATAAGTCTATAATAACATAACTAGCAAATATTTTACCCGGTGGACGTGTTTGATAAGTTGCCAACGAACCCCTATAACCAAATAATCCTTTCTTTTCCCTGTAAAGAATTAGTTGTTCTTCAATCTTCATGTACACTTCGTTGTCCTTCACGAGTCGTTCCATGACATCATACAACCCTCTCTTAATCTCTGGATGGTTTGAAACATCGGGACTCCATCGAAATTTAGGATTTCGATAGTAGGCAGCCGCATGCAAAGAGCGGTGCATTTGAAAGTCCCATTTTTCATCGATGATGTCCCATATCTCTTTGTAAGAAGCCTGGACATTATTCAAGTTCTTTGCAATCTTTTCCTTGCACGCGTCCATCGCTCCATAGAGAAATCCCATTGCGGGTGTTTGCTCACCATCAACGATCCTCAACACTTCAACTAGTGGGCTTGTGGTTTGAAGGGTATAGACCACACTAGGCCAAAAAAATCTCTCATCCATAATTATTTTCTTTACATTTTTTCCATCATCTTTCGTAGCCCAAGCACAATTCTTCCAATCATTAGAAACGAACATTTGTTGCAAAGCATCTTTAGAATCATAAAGACTTTGAATCGTCAAAAATGTCGTGGCGAATCTTGTGGCGGCCGGTCGAAGAAGATCTTTCCCAAGAATCTTTCTTGCCAAACTCAACACCCATTGATGATTATAAATGAAATTGCTAACTTTTTTTGCTTTAAGCAAAGCATTTTTGTGTTGTGGCAATTCCCCAATTTTTTCAAGCATCAAATCGATGCAATGGGCGGCACATGGGGTCCAATATAATTTCTTCCTCTTCTTCATTAACATCTCTCCGGCCTTTTTATAGTTACTTGCGTTGTCGGTCACCACTTGAACGACTAGATCTTCCCCAATCTCTTCAATAACCCCATCAAGCAATTCAAAAATCTTTTCAGCATCTTTAACGCAATTCGATGCATCAACCGTTTTCAAAAAAACCGTTCCATATTGATTGTTGACCAAAAAATTGATTAGACTTCGGTTTCGCATGTCTGACCAACCGTCTGATAACAATGAAACCCCGGTTGTCTTCCAAGTTGCTTTGATGTCATTCACCATTTCGGTGGTTGTTTTAACTTCTTCTTTAAGGATCCAAGTCCTTAACTCGTGCATCGTAGGAGGCTTCAATCCTCGTCCAAAGTTACCAACCGAACGTAGCATACTAGTAAATGAAGGACTAGTTGCTGCGTGAAACGGGATTCCATTCTCGTAGAAGAATCTCCCGATATCCAAACAAACTTGATTCCGATGCTCTTTAGCACTCACCGGTGGCATTGTTTCGGTCGGTTGTGATCCTCCTTCACTCGCCACATGCACATGCCGATCCATTGGTCCTCTAACGCCACGATTGCTAACACTAGCGCTGCTACCGGTGTAATATGCCCCACTTTCGACGTTTTCTTCAAAGTTGCGTTGGGCAGCAAACTTAGAATCCTGAAAAGCCTTCAAGTATTGCTTAATTTCGTCTTTAACTTCAGCGGGCACCTTAAGATAAGGGGCGGCATCTTTGTGTGTACCGGCAAGATGATCCTTCATTCTTTTCACTCCTCCTTTAAAATCTTTACTTCAAAAGTTACATTTCATGTATTTGTAACCCTTTTTTACACCCGATGGCGGTACGTCAATTTCTACACAATACTTCCAAGCGGGATCCTTCCTTGCATTTTTACTAGACATCCCTAAAATCTAAACATATTCAACAGTTTATAACTTTATATAGTTTATACAGCAATTATTATATTTATATTAACTGTTAACAGCAAGTATTATATTTATATATTAACTGTTAACAGCAAGACAGCAAGTATTATTAAGTAGGGTAAAGTTCTTGTACAAATAATCTTAACATACTAAACATACAAATTGAAGGAAAACTCAAAAAGACAAGGTGGCATTTTTGTAATTATCAATAACTATCAAAGTTACTCTACAAATATACCTAAAAAAACCTAACCACTCCCCCCCCCCCCCCAAAAAAAAAACCTAAACCCCCCACCCCCCAAGCTAAAATGCTAAAAACTAAACCCCCAAAAAACCTAAAAAAATCTAAAAAAACACACAAATTATTTTATTTTATTTTTTTAACATTTTTTATTAAAAAATCGCTACTTTTAGTAGCAGCAAAAAAAAAAAAAAAAAAAATTTTTTTTTTTTTTTGCTAACGAAATGTAGCGATTTTTTAATAAAAAATGTTTAAAAAAAAAATTTGTGTTTTTTTAGGTATTTTTGGTTGTAACTTTGATAGTTGGTGGTAATTACAAAAATGCCACCTTGTCTTTTTGGGTTTTCCTTCAATTTGTATGTTTAGTATGTTAAGATTATTTGTATTTGATCTTTTGCCTTATTAAGTATTAACAGACTAACAGCAACTCAGCAAGTAATAATGTATTTATACAGCAACTCAGCAAGTAATAATGTATTTATACAGCCAACTCAGCAAGTATTAATACAAGCAGAGATAATAAAACAATTATTAACAGCAGCAATATAGTTTAAAACAGAGATAATAAAACAATTATTAACAGCAGATTATAGTGAACAGATAATCAAACAGCATATAGTTAAAAACAACAAAATTAAATAGCAATATAGTTACTAAACAGTTAACAGATTGATAATCAAACAGCAATATAGTTAAAAACACTAAGCAGAATGATAGATTGATAATCACTATATACATCATATATACATATACAAATAGCATATATACAGCAGATTATAGTGAACAGATAATCAAACAGCATATATACATCATATATACATATACAAATAGCATATATACAGCAGATTATACTAAGGCACTAAGCAGAATGATAGATTGATAATCACTATATACATCATATATACAGCAGATTATAGTGAACAGATAATCAAACAGCATATATACATCAGACAGATAATCACTAAGCAGTTAACAGATAACAGATTATTGATAATCAAAGCATGTTTTCGGTGGCTGAAGTAGAATGATAGATTGATAATCACCAATATTCACTAATTATCACTAATCACTAATCATCATAACAATAAACAGTAGCAATAAATTACTAAACAAAGTAGCGATTCAGCATCATCATCATCATCATCATACTCAGTATATCCCACCAATAGCAAAGCTAAGGTAGGGTCTGAGGAGGGTGAGATGTAGACAGCCTTACCTCTACCCCGTAGGAATAGAGAGGCTGCTTCCAATGAGACCCCCGGCTCGATTGTGGTTTTGCATCAAGCCTTGGACATAAGGCACATAACACTCAGCAATTGAGACAAACGCCGATTAGTGCATGCACCCCCTTGTCTTTTGGCTATCAACGCCACCACATGATGCATGATTAACCGTCCCCCTCTTTTAACGTTATTTTCACGAAATTAGTAAAATAACGTTAAAATTAGTGCACTTTCACTTTTGCCCCCCGAGCGCCCACGCATATATACATTATATGAGCATACCGCAAGCGGGGCGTAAAAGTAGCGATTCAGCAATAAAGATTAAAACTAACCTTGAAGATGAGATTGAGCAATAGAGATTAAAAAGAGGGGATGAGAAACTGGCAGCTGTAATAGCGATTGTGAACTTGGCGATTGTTAAACAGGAACGATTTGGAGATTTGGAGATTTGATTGTGAATTTAGATAGGATTTGGAGATTTGATTGTGAATATAGCGTAGTTAAATAGATAAAAAAAAAAGCCCGCTACTTTTTAGGGGATAAACAAAGTCCCGCCAAAATAGTTGCCGCCTAAAAAACCCTAAATTTGCCGCCCAGAAAAAAACCGTACACCTTAGATCATCTGGAACGGAACGGAACGAAACGAACGCCTCACCACACTGAGGCGTACGTTTAATAACAGAACGCGAGGCGCCGACTCAGAAACGTTTTTGGACCGTCCCGAATCGAGGCGCGCCTCGAGGCGTACGCCTCGGACGTTTTTTAAAACCATGGTGAAGATTACTAAAACACCATATTTGTGGGGTTTGTGTTGTGTTTTGTATGATAAGGCTTTGATTATTGAATTACTAACATTAGTGTTTTATGTTGATTATCATGTTGTGTTTTATATCCATAGTTCTACGATGGTGTGTTTGAAGTTTTTATGTACTGTCAGGGTTTAGATATTATGTTTTTGTGATCTTCACTCTGTTATTTGTGGGTTTTGAATGTGTTTTATGGCTGAATTTGTGGTGTTTTATGACTTTGTACACTTTGTAGGAAAAATGGACTTTGTAACCGAACCCCATATATATATATATATACACACACACACACACAAGTGAATTATTCGATGATATTATGATATATATGGGTATATGTATGGTTTGTACGTTGGATTGGTTGATAGGCAATATTTAATCTATACTACCTTATTAAGCAAACTAAGTTTTCTACCCTTATGGTAATTTTATATTGTGTACACATCTTCAAGCAACATATATAGGAGACCAAAGCCATTTTAGAGGGGGTAAAGCTGAACTTCAAAGATTTAAGACGTCTAAGGGTCATTACAGGGATTTCATCCATGGAATTAGGAGAAGCCTACATTAATTATGTCAGACTTAAACCGTCCAGAGAAGGAAAAGGAGAGAAAACCAGAGAAGAGAGCGAGTAGCGGGGTTAGCAGTAGTGCTGTTTGATCCTGAGGCCATTATGATTTCTAAACAGAAATCAAATTGCAGAGAGAATAGAAGGAAAAAGAGGAAGACAGCGGCTGATATGTTAAAAGACAGCGGCTGATTATTAGGGTAAAGAAGTAGGGCCTCATTTAAACCCTATTTAAAGACTATTGGGCCTAAAAAAATGGCCCAAATGTGACCTGATTGGGCTGAAGCGTCGCTTCAAACCATCATCGCTTCGCGCTTAAAGCTCGCTTCAAAACGCTTCACGTGTTGTAACGCTTTAGACCAAAAAAAGCGCTTTTCCAAACGCTTCAGCGCTTCACGCTTAAAGCTCGCTTTTTTAAACACAGCTCCTAGCCGTCCCCGTGCTTCATAGTTAGGCATTATATTGGCTCTTAATGGTTCAGACCTCTTACCACTTCAGCACTTAATGGTTCAAACCTCTTACCGGTTCTGTACTTAACCATTCAGAAGTTGCCAAACAGCCTCATAGTCACATTATAAAAACATCAAATACTCCATATTCCATAATGATCCAATTTTAATTGCAAATCATTAACTTATGCATTAATTCAGGAATTTAATACAGTAGAGCAATAGTGGTGAGAGAGTATCAAAACCGGTTCCCATTTAGATGGTTTGTGGGCTAAGTACTCATGACTAACAACAAATATGTCCCTAATATTAACATAATTTAATCATTTATTTATAGAGTATTTGTGGATTTTTTTAACGTAACTAAGAAAATTTAAGAGCCCAAGTATGTGACCTCAAATTTATTGTTCGGTAAGCTTTACACAATGCATTCAACTATAACAAAAATGTTACCCTTTAAGTATTCATGAGAAGATCATAATTGGCTTGCGCGTATGAAAACAAAATTTAATTAATATTTAATAATACCAGCGTCAGCATAATTTACCCAATATGATTCTTTTTGTTGTATGCGGCATTAGTTCTAAATCCCCAAAATATAATGTGTTATCTTAGTTATAGTTTAAGATTTATATATAGTATATGAGCAAAACAAGGTACAAGAAACATCATTGTAATTCATAACTGTTTAATTTTTATAAGACAAATACAGATAAAACCATAGTTGTTAATAGCGACCATAGCGGTCGCTATAGCGCGCTTTATGGCGATGCGACTATGTGTCGTTATGCTGGTTATGGCGATGAGTAGCGAGCTTAGCGACATCTGTTTTTTTTTTTAAATGTCGCCTGGGAATACAAAAAAATGCGATGCGACTATGTGTCGCTATGCTGGTTATGGCGATGACTAGCAAGCTTAGCGACATCTGTTTTTTTTTTAAATGTCGCCTGGGAATACAAAAAAAATGCTATCTGGTTAAAAAAGCAGGGAATACAAAAAAAATGCTATCTAGTTAAAAAAGCAGAAGGAAATTGTGCAAAAAACCGGCACACGCGGGCCCGGGGATTTCGGAGCTGCATTCGTGTGGGCATGCACGAGTTCAATTAAATTCCAGTGTAGAAACTCATTTTTTGCAACCCCCCCCCCCTGCGCGCGAATAGGACTTGTGGTAAAACATGTCATAAAGCTACAATGTAGGAGTAAAGACTTTACCTTATAAACGAGCACTAACTTTGTTCACACACCAATGTGGGACAAAGTATTTACCACATTTTGAGACTTTCATTCACACACCCAACACATAAGTCATTTGCTACTAACTGTTAGTTTTTGTTAAATATACATGTAAAATAGCATATATACAAGGGTATTTTGATGTAATATACATATAAATATTCAAAAATCTTTTTCTAGTGTAATCGCTATTTATAAAATAGCCGTCGCTATTCGCTATCGACAACTATGGATAAAACATATGAGCAAAACAATGTTGATAACGAGAAGTATGTTAAAATACTCATGATAGTGAAGTCGATAATTGTTTAATTTTTAGATTGGTGGAAGCTTAATTCGAATAAATTCCTCATTCTTTCTCAAGTTGCTAAGCATGTTCTGGAAAATTAACCAATCTCAACCGTTGCATCTAAGTCGTCATTCAATACAAGTGGTAGAGTGGTTGATAAATAAAGAAACTTTCTTAAGTCAAGGCATTGATTTGTGCACAAGATTCCTTCGGTGTACACAAACGGATTTACAAGATTCTCAACTTCATGAACTAAAACTATAGACACGGTTTATTCAGACCGTCCGGTATGGGGGTCTTCTCCCCCACGTCGCCCGGCGTCCCTGCTCGTCCCACACCGCCCCCTTGGGCTCGTCACGTCGCCAACGTCGGACAGAAGACGGAGGAGACGGGGCTTGTTGATTGGCTGCTTGTTTGCTCTCTCTCTCTCTCTCCTTGCAGGGTACAAGTAAATCAGCACAAGGTACAACTCTCTTGGGTAGTCATTGCTTCCCCTCCACACCCTTGGGTAGTCCCCAAGGGGATGGTCCTCCACCTTTCCTTACTTGGCGCCTACGTGGCGGATGGTCCCTTTGGGGACTATCCTCACCATACCCTTTGGTCTCATTTTTTTTAGATTTCCTAGTTTTATTGGATTAACAACAATGACCTTTTGGATCATAACATCAAAATTCTGAAACATCAAATCCTAAGTGTAATACCTACAAACACCAAATAAAGGAAAGCAAAACAATTACTTCCATAGTCTCATTGGATTAACACTAATAATCCTTTGAATAATAAAACCAAAATTAACCTATAATTCTTAATGAAACAATAACCTCCTCAATTTTCCTATTGTCAAGATAATCAACTTCCAATATTCCCTACTAATCAACTTAAACACAACCAAATCCTAACACGCTACTTCACTTCTAACTTTCCTGAAGTAAACTTCTAGAACATAATCATGATCACATATTCAGGCAATCTAATAACCACTGTCAATTAAAACATCAAACCACTATATCACTAAACTATCATCAATTTTAGGTTTAACAATAGTAACAACTAACAACAAGTGACCATTACTAACAACAACAATCACAATCAAAAATATTATTATTATCACTGTAAACATATGTTATGGCACAAAATCATAACCTCAGATCTAACAAATTTCTATAACAAAAACTCACAATTAACTGTCGCTAAACAGAACACGGAGCTTTGCGGCGAAAGTACCGGTGGAATCGAGATCTGCTTCAGCGAGAAGACTACTCTTGATGTGATTCATGCGATCAGTGAGTGAATTGTGTTCTTTCTCCAAAGTGGCGGTATCGTCCTCTAGATCCTGAATTCGGTATTTTTGACCTACCGATCGCATGCTCAGCAGGAAGATTCCGGTCATGGCGAAGAACTGGATGAAGCTGTGTTTTTGTTTGATTGCGTTAGCCACGAAACCTAACGACTTTTTTGGCGTCCGAATTCCGGCGTCGGCGGCAGACGGTGGTGCCATGACGGTTTTATCGGAGTTTTTTGTTTTTAGGTAGGGTTTTATTGATGTTTTATGTTTATCTGCTATTTACATTGGGTTTGGCCCAATAGGGGATAAGAATCGGGCCGGAAAGATAAGCCCAAACCGAAATTAAATCAATGAGGTATGCATTTTAAAGTTTAAACCGGGTCGGATTGTGTCAAATAATGTCATGCCCAGTTTTTTTTTCTTTTTTTTTTTTAACCAGAGTCGGTTTAAAAGAGGGAATGGATGGAGTTTGAGCGGTTTAAATCCAGGTAGAAGCCGGGATTTAACCGGTTTGGGGTTGGGTTTGACTTTGTTAACCAGTTTCAGAGTATGGGGTTATAGCCCGATTACAACCCATATGATTCGGATAAGTCTGAACCAATTTCAAAACCAGGTTCAATTCCCGACCTGGTTCTCTCTTTTTTTCTCACCTCAGAATCAAACTAGCGCTTTTATTTTTGTTTTTTTAAACCTTTTTAGAGTGTTTTGTTTTTTATTTATTTATATATATATATATATATATATATATATATATATATATATATATATATATATATATATATATATATATTTCATTCCAAATTTGCAAATTACAAACAAGTGGCAGGTAAACGGGCAACAAGCTGCGCCGCAACCCCCTTTTGAATTGCAAAACCAATCCTACTAAAGACGAAACGACCCTTAAAGGTTGAGAGATTACTATTCACAACCTGTTGGACCCTGTTTAGAAATTCCACAACCTCGGGGGCTAGGGAACCAAATGTATCAAAAGCGAATGGGATAAACACATGTTGATTCTCTAAACAAGCCTTCTCGTGTTTAGCGACTTTGCTTGATTCCGCTTTCAACGCAGCTTGGCCAACAGCAAACCCATTATCCCTGAGCCCAACAAGAGGGGACACTCCTGTAAGGTCCACACAAGCGTGTTTCCCCCTGGCCCACCCAAACACAAGAATATCAGCTGGTCGAAGAGTAGACCTCCCATCGAGCGGATCCGTCAGAAAGTTCACCGGAGCCTCCTTTTTCGACGAAATCCCCGCCCGCTTTAAAACATCAAATAGAATATCCCTTACCAAATCATGCCTGTATTTAAAACCAGGCAACTCCTTACAATGCACCGCATGCTCGCCAAAAGTATCTAAACAAACCTTGCGGCAAACTGGGCAAGGCTCATCAACCGGAAACAGAGGGATCATTTAGCCGGTACTTAAGAATTGCCCGGTATTCCACTGCCGACATGTGTTGGCCTAGTCCGTCAATGGGGATGACTGTCAGGAAATCCTGAGCATGAGGAGCCCGGAGACAATCGAACACGGCTTTCTAACGAGGGGATAGACTAAACTTCTCTCCCAAACTTTGGACAGTTCTACTAAATAGGGCACTCGCCAAAGCATTCTGGGCTTTAGGAGGGGCGGTGTCCTTATTAGAGAAACCGCCAAGATCGAAATCCGGAAGGGACATATGCATGCAATCCAACGCACGCACATAATCAGAATCTAACCCGACAATACCACAGTCCCGAAGAATGTGGTCCTGCAAACTCCAAGATTGTGCCCTCGAGGCCACGAAAGCATACGTAGATACATCCTCAGCCGAACATAAACCCAAACCCCCAAAACGGGTCGGAAGGGATGCAAGCCTCCATTGAAGATCCCCAAAAAATGGACCCCCGCAAACCACAATATCCTCGATAGCTCTCCTAAGGCCTTTGTCAAAAACCGAAACAGCCTCCCCAACAAACGTGGGTTGGCATGTTCTGAGGCCGAATAACAACTTAGCAACACCCATGCAAGAGCGCAGTAAGAGGAGCTCGCATTGAGGGTCCCGCAGATGTGGAAGATAGCTCATCAGATCCACTGCACAATATGCCCTTTTCACAGCCAAGCTACTGATAAAACCCGCATCCCGACTAACAGCGCCCCCGAGGAGTTTGACACCCAACGCCGGCCTTCCAATCCCACTAGGAAACAAACCCTTTTGCGTCTTAACTCCATTGCACGATGGCCAAAAAACTTCTGTTTTCTTGACGTTAAGTTGAAGCCCCAAACAAGGCCCCTTAGTCCTGATGATTTCTAAAGCTTTAGCCACCTCTTTAGCATCTCCTATAATCGTACCATCATCCAAGTACCAAGCATGGAAGAGTAACTTGCATCTATCTCGTATCTGATGAATGAGGGGATGCAAAACTAAGGCAAAGAGAAGAGGCCCTAAGGGGTCTCCCTGCTGAACCCCGGTGGTGGACCAAATATGGTCGTCTCCGACATATAATCTAGCCGGCTGTCCATATAGAAAATCCACCCATAAAGAAATGGACGGGCATCGGGTCCGAACTTCTGACAAAAGGGCGGTTCTATCCACCAGGTTGAAAGCATTAGAGAAATCAACAGTAATCATGGCCAACGACCCATCCGAGTGGAACGCGTTTAAGAACCTGTTCGCACTATGGAGCACAGCCTCAGCCCCGCTAGGAATACCCACCCCAAATTGAAAATCACCGAGATATTTAGCCATCTCCTTCCCGACCCCCCTCATAGCCGCCTTAGAGACTAACCTCCTCCAAATGGCGCCCACAGCAATAGGCCTAATCCCATTGTCTGGTTTAAGTAAGGGCGTGAGGGGCGCAGAAGCAACAAACTCCGCCAAGACCCTAGGGCACCTCCCACCCAAGCACAAGTTAACCACCTCAGAAATAGCCCTAAGCAGCCCGCAAGCGATCAGCGACCCCTCTCCACAAAGAGCATCCAAAATGTGTTGTGCCCTCAACCCATCCCTCCCACAAGAGGTCCCTTTGGGGAAAGATTTAATGCACCCAAGAACGTTATCAACATCCACAGTAAGGGGTGGCTCCGATTGTAAGGACCCAGGCATAACCGGAGGAGGTACGACAGGATGTTTAGCCACCAACGCTTTCATAGTATCCTCACCAAGAGGTGCAACCCCCGAAGAACATAAAACCTTAACCGCCGCAGTGAAATGGCCATCTGCAACTTTTCGTAAACATTGCTTAACGTTGGTGCCCACCTTAGAATTATAAGACTCATGGGAAGGCTCGTTAGGGCGCGTAACCACCTCTGATGTTTCGGCAAAAAGTGATAGGATGAGTTCAGCAAAACCATCCCTATTGCCCCACGCTGCCAGGGCCCGCTGAATACTAAGACATTGTAAGGACTTCCTATTCCCCGACCTGCGCTCCTGACGGTTAGAAGGCCTGAAAATCCGCAACGTGCAACGTGGCAACAACAAAAGTCTCACCCACGCCTCAACAGACTCTGGCGTAGCCACCACCTTGCACAAAGATGTCGTAAAAGCCTGGGAAAAGGCCATTCGACAACTATGAGGGATGCTCTTAACTGTTTTGATGGGAAGAGAAAAGACACGTTCAAGCAAACCCACGTCTACCTCCAAACCTCCAAAAGAAACAATCTCCTTTCCAACATGTGGCTTAGGAATCCCCACCATAAACTCCTCCGGATTTCCCGTAACCAACTTGAACCGTGCCATCCCATCTGCATGATGGCACCCCCGACTAAGAGCATGTAAACACATACACTCCCCACATAACCATTGGCCGGAGACCTTAAGAGCCTCACCAACTGAAACAAACAAATCCCAATCCGCAGATATGGCATCCCGCATGGCCCACTTCTTGTCATCTGAAGACAAATGAAGCCGCTTGATATGGGCCACCAACCTCGGGAACCCCTTAGCCCCTGCTTGTCCATCAGGGCAACAATGGAAGCTTTTAAAAGGGCACAACCAGACACCCCTTGAGGAACCAACACCCCCCTCCTCGGATGGAGCCCCACAAACAGTCAAAGCCCTAGACAAAACCCCCACTCCAGACCCGGGCATCAACAATTCAAAATACAAACGAAGTTTAAGGAAAATTTCGCGCTGAACTTGGGAAATAAATGACGAAAAGTAATGGGTTAGCGGGGGCAACGACAAGTTGCCCCACCTCCCTTTGAGGCACACCACACTCAATCCATTGCGGGCTCTCGAAACCTAAAACCCCAACTAGAAACTACTTGAAACAGCTGATTATTCAATCAGTTGTAGTAAACAACTGATGTTCAGCCTCCAAACAAATGGTTTTTCTTCTCGACATTTCATCGAACACCTGGCGTGCAACTTTTAATAACTAGTTTCTCAATGAATTTCAAACCAATGAGAAGCGTGGTGTACCGTTAACATACAAGTTGAAACAAATTCAGCGAATTAGGGCACTGGAAACCCTAACTTTGGGATCATTTGGTGAAGGAAACAGGTGAAAATTACTAAGTTGACGAGATGATAAATGAATGATATATGATATGTATGTGTTTGTGTGACGATAGATAAGATTGTGGTGTGGATAGAAGGAAATGAGGTGAAGGGAGATCTGGTGATAAAAATGATAATAGAAGTTGAAGGTATGAAGATTTGGGGAAGAAGCTTAACGTGCAAAGTAGAGATTAGAATTGAAATGGGCCTTCACCACTCATGTTGTAACGGTAGCATCATACACGCACACATATCATATAACATGTTCTATCTATTCTATGTTAACCTTCATGTTGTAACGGTAGCATCATACACGCACACATATCATATAACATGTTCTATCTATTCTATGTTGGGTGTTTTAGAGCCAAGGGTCTCGCTGGAAGTAGACTCTCTATCCTTAGGAGAAGAGGTAAGGTGTGTCTACATCTCATCCTCTCTAGACCCTACCAATAGCTTTGCTATTTGTGGAATTTACTAGTTATGGTTGTTGTATATATTTTAAATGCAAAAAAATAACTTAGAATTAGCATTAAACAAACCTACATACAAGCACTATGTTTTATCAACTTTTTGTTAAACATGTCATTGTATAGTTTGGTTGGTTCATGTAAATAGAGTGTTTTGAATTAACTTCATAAATAAGTTGATTTAAACTTGCTACGTTCATATAAAAACAGATATTCTATTTCTTTTTAAAATGAAATATTATGTTTAGTTTTATGTTACTTTTTAACATGATAAGAAAAAAAAGTTAACCTAGCTATTTTATATATAAATATATAACTTGATGTTATAATTGTCTTTACGGACTACGATGCATAACATTGGGACATAACATAGTAAACATTCACATATTAAAAATGATATATCAATCGGATAAATAAATATCATGTCACAACAATGATCTCATATAAGTTTTATAACGTTGTTAACATTAGATCTTGACATCATTATTAATTCCGTACATGTAACTATCCTAAGACTACACGGTATGGGGGTCGTCCCCCTTCCGTCTTGGTCCGGCGCCGGTCCAAACACCGCCCCGCCCCCTGTCTTCGTCCTCTCCGTCACTTTTGAGACGATGGATCCTTAAGGACGGACCGAACAACACGTGGACGAACACTCTGAAGACCTCCGTTCCCCATGTCGCCGAGGACGAACATCCGTTTAAGTGCGTCTGGACGCATGACGTCATCACAGTTGACCATTATAAATACCCAGTTCAAGTACATTGCCAAGTACGATTTTCTGAACATTCGTCCTTATTTTCTCTCTCTACTTTCCCTCTCTACCAATACTTATCCTCACGCCGGAGGGTGGTCGCAGAGGGGCCCTCCCATCTCTGCGGCGAGCCTAACGGTTTACTGTTTTGCAGGTTTACTGCTCTTATCTCCTTCAAGATCCAAACTCCCACTTACAGGCTCCGGCCTTGTCCGACTTTTGGATCTTCAATTGGCGCCATCCGATTTTCACAGCTCACAGTCCTTCACTCTGGTGAATTTCTTGAGCAACGAAACAAACTGATCTATGGCGGCCTCGAGTTCCATGAATTCGAGATCCATTGATGCTAGTATGCAAACTTCGGCTCCAACAAGTCTTACTTCCACGGTTTCAGCTCCTTTGAGCTCGGGACCGAAAAAAACTTTGCCATTCATATTATTGCCAACATCACAGGCATCTGAGTTCGATGCGGAGTTCCTCGCCAAAAACGCGAGTCTCTTACGACGATTAAAAGCTCAACAAGCTAGAGATGAACAGATCCTCGGTTTACGAACCAGACTCTTTCATGACGAAACTCCGAAAGGACTATGGGTCCTACAATTTTCACCTCCCCCATTTTCTCCACAGTTGTTACTTCGGAAACTTATAATGGATATGTGTAGGGTTCCTCCGGACCATCTCCGGCAATGACGATACGAAATGATTTCCAAATAGAAGGAATCAGTGATCCGGAGCTTACCAAACCATATCACCCGGTATCCATGACGGCTAAGTCCAAGTTTAGTGCCCGCATCACTCACGCCAAGCTCCCTCTGAAGCTTAAAATGCCAACTACGGTGAAAAAATATGACGACACCACAGACCCATACGATCACATGTTTGATTTCGATGGGGCCGCACGTGTGGAACAGTGGCCGATGCCAGCTTGGTGTTTCATGTTCGCACAGACATTAACCGGAGCCGCTCGAGTGTGGTTTGATGCGTTGAACGAAAGGGAGATCAATGATTTTGAAGAATTCCGGAGGTTGTTCCTCCAGAACTTTAGTCAACAAAGGCACTACTCCAAAGAGATAACTGAAGTACATAACATCCGAAGAAAGGATGGCGAATCATTAGACAGCTTCATCGACCGTTTCAATCGAGAAAGTATGCAGATCAGCGGGGTCGTGGACCAACTGAGGATATCCTGCTTTTGCCATGGCGTCCGGAATAATCAGTTGGTAGAAAAGCTACACGAAAACCTCCCAAAGACGATGGAAGTACTCATGGAGCGAGCCCGAGCTTTCACCAGGGGGAAAAATGCTTGTAATCCGGCACCTGAGACAGATCAAAAGATGTCCTCCTGGAAGAAAAATGGAGGGTCCGTGTTCGATAAGGCTCCTTCTGGAAGTAGAGGACGAACACACCCCTACAGCAGAAATGATCGATCTCAACGAGGAAGAAGCTCCGGGTCCAGGTTTTATAACCTATCAGACCTCTCCAAAACTCCTAGCGAGATCCTCAGTGCCGAAGGAGCAAATTTTCCAGCACCTCCAAAGCTTCGGAATCCGGGAGACAAAAATTCTAAGAAGTACTGTGACTATCACCATGCACGAGGCCACAATACAGATGATTGCTGGTCTTTGAAACAGGAGATAGAAAAGGTTGTCCGATCCGGTAAAGGAAGGAAAATCTTCTGGCAATTCGATGGATAATCCGAATAACCAGTCAGCAATCTGCATGATAAGAAAAACGCATAACCAAGGCATCAAGCGGACCAATCATCATATGGCCGCTTGGATGCACCAGCCAATCGCCTTCCTGCCGATCACTCCAGGAGAAATCAAAGACGGACCGATCATTGTGTCTGCGGTAATAGCAGGACACAAGGTCCGGAGAATTTATGTTGACAGCGGAAGTGCTTCCGAAATTATGTATCAATAGTGTTTCCAACAACTGGCTCTGCAAACCAAGGCAAAGCTGATACAAGTATCAATGCCGTTGGTAAGTTTCTCCAGAGAAGTGGTTCAGCCGATCGGACAAATCACGTTGCCAACTACGTTAGGTACTGGCAGTTTGGCTAGAACTGTAAACCTAACATACCTGGTGGTTGGAACAAGGTCCATTCATAACGTCATACTAGGAAGACCAGGGATGTGTGCTTTCGGCATTATCAGCTCCACCATTCATGGATCGTTGAAATTTCCCACTGAAGCCGGTGTAGCAACCTTGCATTCTGAGTCTAACATGTGCGTAGCAGAAATACGGCAAAGCGAGGGGAGTAGTGCACAACCTCCGTCTCTCCTTACGGAGGAATGGGCCATTCACCCACACTTCCCGGAACAAAAGATTGCTATCGGCGCTCAACTCCCCGAACGTACCAAGAAGCGAATGTGGAAAGTGTTATCCAGTTCCCTTGATGTATTTGCTTGGCAAACTTCTGACATGGTGGGAGTCCCTCGCTCTTTGGCTGAACACAAGTTGAAAGTATCGCATTCGGTGAAACCGATCGCTCAGAGGAAGAGAGACATGGCTCCGGCTCGTCACAAAGCCATCGAAGATGTACGTAAATTGCTAAACGCCAGAATTATCAGGGAGGTGCGGTACCAAACCTGGGTTTCTAACCCGGTAATGGTTACCAAAAAGGACGGAACTTGGAGGATGTGTGTTGATTTCTCCGACCTTAACAATGCATGTCCAAAGGATTGTTACCCTCTTCTGGAGATTGATCTAAAAATTGATTCCCTGGCAAGCTTTCGTCTAAAATGCTTCCTGGATGCATATAAGGTGTCACACCCCGATATTTCCACGTATTACCGGTGGGCCCGGTGGGGAGTATCGTGACGTAGTTGATATCATCATAGTCAAACAAACACAATATTTAAATGCACAGCGGAAGCAAAAGATAGATTCATTTCAACTTTAATAAATTGTAATATTAAGTATCACAAATAGTTGAAACAGATCCACATGCGGATCAAATTAAAAAGGAAAATTGTTCAACAGACTTCGACATCTAGAGCTTGCGAGACTTGATTATTGATGCCTGGAGTAGCCAGCCTATTACGTGTAGTACCTGCACTTAGCCTTTTTGGAAAATACGTCAGTTTACACTGGTAAATACAACTTAACTGACTCATTTTGAAAAGAGTTTGAAAATTGATTTGAGTGCACTTCGGCAAAAATATCTTTATAAATTGGGACAATTATTTGTATATAATCTTGTATACAGTTTTACTCATTTGTCGTCCATTAGGGCAGGTTTGCAGGGCCGGACTTAAGTTAACTGACACGCCACAGGTATAGTGCCTATAAAGTTGATTCCTTCAAGTGGGATACCAGTTTTTACATAATGCATCTGTCAGGTGTACGCCTACACCCCGTGCTTAGGTCGTGGCCATTTCTTTGAATGATGCCAAGGATATCCGGGACACGGTCATTTAACCCCCAAAATCCATACACCAAATAATACATATTAAACGGGTCATGCAAATACATCAATCACAGTTCGATTTAAATAACTACATACCCGACCAAGCGGTACTTTTATCATACCGTATCCCAAGCCCGTATATAGAAAATAAGTTAAGAGTATTTACCTGAGCAAAGTATAAATCAAATACAGCAAGTGCACGTAGCTTTTACTGGGCTCCTAATCTGGAACGAAGGTTTTTAATAACCTATTAGAATCCTAACGGGTCTTTAATTAAGCTTAGACTTAGACCGGTTAGTTTTCAAAAGGAAGACACGGTTCAAACGCATGTTAAAGCGAAGACCGGTTTAGAATGTGGTTTTGACCCAACAAGCTTGTATGCTTGTTTAATATGGGTAACTTAAACACATTCTGGATTTTGAGACATAAACGATATGGTTTGACCCGTTTTGGCTAATATATGCAAACTAGTTACATAAGCCGATCTGAACGCGACAAGTGCGTAACGAGTAACCAAATGAGTCATATGCAAGTTTCCTAAGTTAATATGCCTTTAATATGTTGTGACATCAGTAAGATATCTTCTATTATGCCCAAAACGGATTTAAACTCAAACTATGCCCTGTAGGGGCATTTTGGTCATTTTAAAGGTTATAAAAGAGTTTGAATAGTAACCTGAGTTACAGGTCTGATAAAATCAGTAAAAATACTTATTTTACTAAGTTATAACAGTAGGGTATAGCCTATATGTGAAACTTGTTAATTATAACCATACTATGCTTCAAAAGGGCATTTCGGTAATTTTACTTAAGCCAAAAAGGTCAAAACTGAAATCTGAGTTAAACAACTTTTGCTTACTGTTAAAATATTATAATTTATCTAAAATATCAGTAGGTATCAAACCTTATATGTTTAAAATAGTTTTAGTACATACTATGCGTTAAAAACGCTTAAAAAGGAGATTTGGAGCCATTTCCGGGTTTTGAAAGGAAAGCTGATATTTTTATAATTCCAGAAGACTCAAAATAATTTATTTAACATATTAGATCAGTAGAAAAAGGTTTGGTATCAAAATAGTTTGTAAAACTCATTTTATAGCCCAAAAGGGCAAAACCGGTAATAACCGAATTAAGCTTATAGACCTATGTTATGCTCAGCCTAAAATTAAATAAAAATCTTTAAAAACCCCAAAATATTATTTTATATCAGTGGGTATAAAGTTTGATATCAAAAATTGGGTTTAGGTAGGCTATATGCTAATTATGTCATTTAATTACTAAGAAGCTTTCTAATTACGCTAATGAGCATAACTCTTAATCTAGACCTCAAACTGATGTCAAATTTTAAGTACAAGTTTATAAATCAGTAAATAAGGTTTCTATCCTTTTACATTTCCAAAATTCATGTTTTAAGGTGAAAAGGGCATAATAGTCAACATTTAGGCAATTTACGGAAACTTGCATAATTATCGGACAACTAATGAACCAAGCCGTATAATCACAGAGGGTTATACTAACATGAAACTAGGTCCAAAAGAAGCTCTAAGGAAATCCTAAACTAGGCTTAAACGGGTCAGAACTGAAAGTCAAAGTCAAAGTAGAAGTCAAACTTTGCGACTTTCGGTCCCGAACCGGGCCTAAACTGAAAATTGTCGGGGTGAACATGTTTAGACATGTTCTTACATTAGTTACCAAGTTATATTAATGATAAAACAGGTTGTATGAGTTCTACATTGCTAATTATGTATTAATTTGAAAATAAGCATTCTGTTGACTTTTTAATAACAAGTTTGACCCGACAATTGACATAGTTAGAGTGGGAATCAAAGAGTACCCTTTTAAGGGTTTATTACCCACATAATTACCTACTTATAGGTACTTTTAATTCGAGATTTGACTGAGCAAATTTTAATTAATCTCGAAGTCAAAACTTTATTACGACGGTTTGACTTTTAGCTAATTAACTAAGCTAAACTGAATTAGGAAGGGTTAAGGACACTTACAAAGGTCCTAAGAATGATTAGGGATCACTAAGAAGCTTGTTGCTGATCAGAGGAGCTCCAGAGACCAGCTTGAAAGGAGTTGCAAATGAAAGACCAAATGTTGCAACAAGAGGTTCTCTTATATATGCAATTTGATGCATCAAGATCACTCCAAATCAGTCTACAAAGGTTGTAAGATGTTCCCAAGTGTCCCTAGGATGCTAAAAACCAGTTATAGGGCCCCTGGTTTTTTAATACCACCATTTTAAGTCGGTGTAACCATTTTAACAGGCAGCTGGAAGTTTTTCTGCATCTGGGAGAAGCTTACGGGCCAGCACAACAGAACTTTCAAATGTTGACAGTTTTGGCCCCTGGACTTCCAAACTTGATTTTACCTTTATTTCTTGCACTTTGGGCCCTCCAACTTGACTTTTAAGGGCCTTAAGACATAACCCAACATTGTTAAGTCCTTGGTTAACTTAGCGATCACCCGGAAAGCCATAAATTTCAACGTTGACGCTTTTAACCCCTCGTATACGAATATTGCCATAACTTTCTCATACTTTAACGAAACCTTGTGAAATTTTTATCACTTATTCTCGTGAGTATAATTAATCATTACAAAGTTTTGGGTTTGCTAAAAGGTCACTCAGAGGTATATCTTAAACATGTTGACACATTTAACCCCTGTAGTTTGAAATCTCTCACTTTCTTTCACAATTAGCTTCGTATGATCAATGATTCATTTGTTTAAGGGTATAAACATCATATAGGGTTATTGTAAAGTATATTTATCTATTGTTGACATTTTGAACCCTTATACTCACATAGTTTCTTTGTTTGTCAACTTTAGTCCCTCTAAATCAATCCTTTACACGTTTTAAGTCCATGACATGTGTTGATATATTATTGGACGTAAATTTTCGAGGTGTTACATCCTCACCCCCTTAAAAGAAATCTCGACCTCGAGATTTGCTAAAATGCCGGAAGTTCTTTTTGTCGCATAACGGACTTAACTTCTATAGCATATCTGGAGTCTTTCCAAGCTCCCAAAATGACTCCTATATTAGGTACATGTATCCTTTTGGAGCTCCTTAACCTGTCGATCCTCAATCGATACAGGATGCTCATCATATCATAAATCTGCATATCATTAGGTGATAGTGTTTCTTGACTTATTGGCGAAACACATCCTTCAGTCACTAGTGTGCAATGTATTGCGAGTTCCGCTAAGCTCCTTAAATAGGTTTTAGCTTATAAGCTACTTGATCTTGATACATTCGATTTCCTTCGAATGATTCTATATATTCAGAGCTTAATTAGCCTAATAATTTAACAAATTTGGCACACCCTTCCTGGGTGATATCTTTTGTTGAACTTTATTCCTTAATAAGAATTTGGGAGGGTTGCTACTTTCATTAATTCTTGATTTTCTGCCGAAAACTGGCAACTTACTGATGATTAGGGGTTTGTATGATCCTATTTGTTGTTTCCAATGCAACTTCCAGATCCTGTTAAGTGGACTTTCCAAAGTCTAGTCCATCCAACCGATGTTTTGATATTCCATCTATACAAGGTCTCCAAAGGAGCCACCTTGATACTTATATAACAACTATTATAGAAAAGATTATCTTAAGGTGAGATGGTTATTCCAATCACTGCTTAAAACTAATCTTTAAGGAATAGCTAATCCTCACCGCTAGTCGAACAAATCGACGATCCTGGGCAGCTGATGGAAATTCTTAATTGTTGCCTAATTAGGGTTGCGATAATCAATGCATAAGCAAAATGAACCGTCTTTCTTAATTAACAATACCGAATTCTCATAATATTGAGTTAGGCTATATGAATCCTCTATTTTAAAACTTGCTTATTCAAAGTTTCGATTCATCCAATGATGGTACTAGCCGTCTTGGAGATTTCATAATAATACAGCCCTAAATGGGATATAAATCTTAACTCTACTTGCCTCTTAAGAGGTAAACAGGGTAATCTTAGGAGAAGATGATCAAGATACAAGGAGGTTACAGAGATTTTCCAGATCTCAGGCTCTAGTTCATCCATCATTGCTTGTGTCAAATAAGTGACACATTTATGTTACAAGTCCACGAATTTCTTAATCGGGAACATTTGCTTGGAAACTTCCATTCTGGATATCTTCTTTGAATACCATTAGCTGACTTTAGTACTATATGACCATCGGAATATCTTTGTGGTCCCATGCATTAAACCTCCATACTGATCAGGCATGGAAGCAATCTATGGAATTTATTAAGATACTTCAATCCTCATATGGTGCTTTATCATACTGTCTGGTATTCGTAATCGATAGAGATCAAAGAGATATCAACTATGCATGCTGACGCACTTCCTCTTAGAGAGAGGATACTTCTAAAATTTTACGACTGAAGGTTTCTGACCGGAACAGAAGAAATGGTTCTTTATGATTTTGCCTGTAAGTTTTACCTTACACTTAATATCTAGGGTTCTCACGGGAGAATTTCTAAAGTTTGCTAAACTTATGGTCTTATGAGAGACTTAGCAACACCTGAAACCAAACGTAACTCCTAGCAATAAAATTACAATAAGGGATTTATCTGGTGTGATTAATGTGTGCTGCCTCTAATCCTTCATCAGGAGGGTTAATTACCTCCATTCTTAATCCTTTTAAACTTAGTTGCGAAATCTTTGACAAATTTTTAGGGCAGTCTTAGCTTTGACTGGTTATTTCTTAATCTATATAACGCTAGTAGCTGAGGTAGATCCATAATGGATTATGATGAGAAGGCTTTGAAACCTTAATGTGCCCTCTTTTTGCTGCTACTAACCACCAATAATTATTGTATTAAGCTTAGATTTTGGGTAATTGGAATGGGGCACTATTTTAGGCAATGAATTAAAATTTGCAACATATTGCTGACAGACTCGAACTTTTATGGTGAGAGTCATAAAATTCTTATTCCATCTTTTTCCATTTCGCGAAGCGAATAATAGGTTTTTCTAATAAGGTCCTTAAAAACTTGGACCATCCCATAATGTATAAGAGGATCTTTCTTGTGGACTTTATTAATGTCCTCACTAATCAAGGGTATTGCCATCGAATGACTGTGATGTACCTTACCATGTCCTTTCCAGCATAACCGCTGATACACCTAATGGTTTCTACTTTATTCAACAATTTCCTGAAATCGATGGCCCCTTTTTACTATTGAAGTCTCTTGACTTCCAAGAGATGAAGTACTTTTAAGTACATCCTAAAAGGAAAGGGGCTTCTTGCCACATATGATTCTGTTTGGGTTATTCTTCGTATTTGAAGTATGAATATAGTTCTTCTCATGAGCAGCGACATGTGTTTTAAAGCGAACATCATTCGGCTTCTTAAACCTTTTCATAACTTTTCTCATAGCCCTTTCTAACAGCTGCATTAATTACAATTTTGGAGATTAACTCCTTCAACAATGAGGTTCACATTTGATGCACCATTGACATTTGTCGCATCTCTAGCATCACGACTGTTGTTCGTCTCAACTGAGTTTTCCCATACTCGACGCTTTGGTATTAAATACCAAATTCAATAAGTGCTTGGGCACTCCATGTCCAGTATCTCCTTGAATGGTCAAAGGCTCACCATAAGGAGTCTTGATAACTACTTGCTTCTTATCATACACAATATGGGCTTGATTTTTCAAGACGACCAATTCATTCCTATTACCATATCGAGTCCCTCTTATTTTAATGGAAACAAGAATAGCGGAAAAGAGTGATTCCTAATGGATATGAAGCATCCATCTAATATTGATGAAGCAGTCTCTGAGGTACTATCGGCCAATTCTACTTTATACTTAACGCTTAGAGTTTTAACAGGCAGATTTAACGATTTACAAAATCTATTGTCTACGAAAGACTTATCTGAACCTGAATCAAATAATACTCTAGCATGAGCGTTATTGATAAAGAAAGTACTTGTTGTGCCATTGCCCTCCTGAACGGCCTCTTGAGCATTCATTTGAGAGCTTCCAGCTTCTGTCTTCTTAGCCTCCCTAGGCCTCTTGGTTTTATTTGGGCAATTCGTCTTGATGTGCCCTTTCTCATTGCAATCATAGTAGGTTGCGTCTTCTATCTTCTTGCAATCCAAGGTCTTATGCTCCCTGGACTTGCAGATTCCATAGTATAGAGGCTGAGGTTCAAATCTGCATTTCCCGAGGTGGTATTTCCTACAGGTTTTGCATCTGGTCTTTTCACCGGTCTGCTGGTTGTCTTTCAATTCCTTGCATTGATGGGTCTTGTGATCTGTCTCCTTACAGATGACACATCCCCTGGTCTGATCATAGAAACATTTTCCGAAGTGCTTCTTCCCGCATGTTTTACATTCGGGTTTTGCCTCCTTTGGTTTGGACTGGTTATAGCTTGAACCGGTCTTACCCTTTTTACAACCTTTACTTGGGGTATTATCGCACTTTCGCTTATGATCCTTCAACACACGGTCCACAGCGTTGTCTACGGCTATATCTATCATAGCCTGTAACTTGGTGCTTGTTAAGCTCAGTCTTGCATCATCATTCTGATCAACTGGATGATCGTGAGCTTTAGAGGAGTTTGCCATGGTGAAGCTTTGAAGGCTACAAACCAAGTAGTAATAATTGTTTAATCATATAGCGAATTGTCGAATGTGATGATTAAATGGCCATGGTGCAAATAAACCATATAGGCCAATAGATAGTATTTAATTTATTTGATTATGTTTTGCCTAAGTTTTAAAATAAACCATCTTTGGCGTTTAAACGGAATATAATCCTTCATATTTATTAGACAGGGGACATAAGTCACGACTGTCAATGTCGTACCGACATTTCATATATAGCACAAGGGCTTGTTCCAAAGGACTTTTTGATGGCACAGAGGCCTTGTTACTAGGGAAATTTTAAAACATAATCAATGATCCTTTGGGTCGGATAAATTTCATAGTTCGTTGCCTTAACAAGAAGTTATGAAATAAAACTATCTTTTTCATGTATATATCTTTGCCCGAAGGTATTCATCCTAATGGATGTTTTGATGTGTTCATCATGTTCGACGTTTATTAGTCATGATCCCTCTTGATCATTTACGCTAAATAAGGGGTTTGGAAATTCCTAATATGAAGATGACAAGTGTGATTTTGTCGCATCACTGTTGCCAGGAGTGTTAACATATTTACAATGTTACGAAGATTTGAATCCTTTGTATAGATTCTACCATCTTGGCCTCGTCTGGAATGACATATAGGCCAGGTCGTACCTTTAAGATTCTTTTTATTATGTATACGGGCATAAAAGGAAAGATATTTATTTTATTCAGGGTTTTCGTTATAATCATCCTCAATTTAATTAAATTATAATTATGGCACAAAAAGCCAAGTCACAAGGACAAAATTATAAGCCAGGATTTTACAGAATCGAGGCATTTAGGCTTGAATCAAAGTTCATTACCTTTTCTTGACAGGGAGTTGTAGGCTACGACTGTCTTTAGTCTCAGAGGACGTTAATTATAGCCCGTAGGCACTTCATTCTTAAGGGATGATTATTTAATTGAGGGAATTTAGAATAACCCAATTTTAAGAATGACTTATGTGGTTTTATCGAATTCACAATTTGTCAAATGTGTTAACATGTTACAGATGTTAACAAGGATTTGAATCTCTTGAATAGGTTCTACCATCTTGGCCTTGTCTGCAGTGACATATAGGCTAGGTTTTACCTTTAAGATTCTTTTTGATATTTAACGCAGAACAATCTTAAATTGAGATGTTAATCAGGATCTGAATCTAATTGAGGAACTACCATCTTGGCCCTATCTTAAAATGACACATGGGCTAGGTATTGTTCTTTTTAGATTTTGCCATTTTATTATAATGGTAGATCTTATAAAAGGAATGATACTTCTCATTTATTTCATTTATTATATATATTGATAAGATGAAATTTTAATAAAGCATTCCAAGGATTTAAAAAATACAGAATTTCCCTGAACGGGACTTGAAAGAAAAGATGTTGTCCACGAAAGGGACTGAAGGATAGATATGTCCTTATAAGGACTTACTAAGAAAACGATCTTCAGCAAAAGGAGTTTCTTCTTCATTTTATTTTTGAATGTTTTCTTCTCGGTTGCACGTTTATCCTAGTTGCAGTACAAGTCTCCGCATTCCACGGCTTCGGATGGGGAGGATTTTCGTTACGGCTCCTTTGCTTGGCGATATATTAAAAGTATATAGAATTTAAAGCAATAGTTTTCAGAATAGAGACGAGAGCATTCCTATGTTAAGTCTAGACTCAGAAGGTCAAGGAATGTGCTACTGTATCATTGAGATTAAACACAAAAAGCTAGTGTTTAATTCATTCAATGTTGGCTCTGATACCAACCTATCACACCCCGATATTTTCACGTATTACCGGTGGGCCCGGTGGGGAGTATCGTGATGTAGTTGATATCATCATAGTCAAACAAACACAATATTTAAATGCACAGCGGAAGCAAAAGATAGATTCATTTCAACTTAAATAAATTGTAATATTAAGTATCACAAATAGTTGAAACAGATCCACAGGCGGATCAAATTAAAAAGGAAAACTGTTCAACAAACTTCGACATCTAGAGCTTGCGAGACTTGATTATTGATGCCTGGAGTAGCCAGCCTATTACGTGTAGTACCTGCACTTAGCCTTTTTGGAAAATACGTCAGTTTGCACTGGTAAATACAACTTAACTGACTCATTTTGAAAAGAGTTTGAAAATTGATTTGAGTGCACTTCGGCAAAAATATCTTTATAACTTGGGATAATTATTTGTATATAATCTTGTATACAGTTTTACTCATTTGTCGTCCATTAGGGCCGGTTTGCAGGGCCGGACTTAAGTTAACTGACACGCCACAAGTATAGTGCCCACAAGGTTGATTCCTTCAAGTGGGATACCAGTTTTTACATAAAGCATATGTCAGGTGTACGCCTACACCCCATGCTTAGGTCGTGGCCATTTCTTTGAATGATGCCAATGATATCCGGGACATGGTCATTTAACCCCCAAAATCCGTACACCAAATAATACATATTAAACGGGTCATGCAAATACATCAATCACAGTTCGATTTAAATAACTACATACCCGACCAAGCGATACTTTTATTATACCGTATCCCAAGCCCGTATAGGGAAAATAAGTTAAGAGTATTTACCTGAGCAAAGTATAAATCAAATACAGCAAGTGCACGTAGATTTTACTGGGCTCCTAATCTGGATCGAAGGTTTTTAATAACCTATTAGAATCCTAACGGGTCTTTAATTAAGCTTAGACTTAGACCGGTTAGTTTTCAAAAGGAAGACACGGTTCAAACGCATGTTAAAGCGAAGACCGGTTTAGAATGTGGTTTTGACCCAACAAGCTTGTATGCTTGTTTAATATGGGTAACTTAAACACATTCTGGATTTTGAGACATAAACGATATGGTTTGACCCGTTTCGGCTAATATATGCAAACTAGTTACATAAGCCGATCCGAACGCGACAAGTGCGTAACGAGTAACCAAATGAGTCATATGCAAGTTTCCTAAGTTAATATGCCTTTAATATGTTGTGACATCAGTAAGATATCTTCTATTATTCCCAAAATGGATTTAAACTCAAACTATGCCCCGTAGGGGCATTTTGGTCATTTTAAAGGTTATAAAAGAGTTTAAATAGTAACCTGAGTTACAGGTCTGATAAAATCAGTAAAAATACTTAATTTACTAAGTTATAACAGTAGGGTATAGCCTATATGTGAAACTTGTTAATTATAACCATACTATGCTTCAAAAGGGCATTTCGGTAATTTTACTTAAGCCAAAAAGGTCAAAACTGAAATCTGAGTTAAACAACTTTTGCTTACTGTTAAAATATTATAATTTACCTAACATATTAGTAGGTATCAAACCTTATATGTTTAAAATGGTTTTAGTACACACTATGCGTTAAAAACGCTTAAAAAGGCGATTTGGAGCCATTTCCGGGTTTTGAAAGGAAAGCTGATATTTTTATAATTCCAGAAGGCTCAAAATAATTTATTTAACATATTAGATCAGTAGAAAAAGGTTTGGTATCAAAATAGTTTGTAAAACTCATTTTATAGCTCAAAAGGGCAAAACCGATAATAACCGAATTAAGCTTAGAGACCTATGTTATGCTCAGCCTAAAATTAAATAAAAATCTTTAAAAATCCCAAAAT
Organism: Helianthus tuberosus; assembly: GCA_030545235.1. Classification (NCBI taxonomy): domain Eukaryota; kingdom Viridiplantae; phylum Streptophyta; class Magnoliopsida; order Asterales; family Asteraceae; genus Helianthus; species Helianthus tuberosus. The sequence goes on from CM060396.1 coordinate 33,358,838, forward strand.
ATTATTTTATATCAGTGGGTATAAAGTTTGATATCAAAAATTGGGTTTAGGTAGGCTATATGCTAATTATGTCATTTAATTACTAAAAAGCTTTCTAATTACACTAATGAGCATAACTCTTAATCTAGACCTCAAACTGATGTCAAATTTTAAGTACAAGTTTATAAATCAGTAAATAAGGTTTCTATCCTTTTACATTTCCAAAATTCATGTTTTAAGGTGAAAAGGGCATAATAGTCAACATTTAGGCAATTTACGGAAACTTGCATAATTATCGGACAACTAATGAACCAAGCCGTATAACCACAGTGGGTTATACTAACATGAAACTAGGTCCAAAAGAAGCTCTATGGCAATCCTAAACTAGGCTTAAACGGGTCAGAACTGAAAGTCAAAGTAGAAGTCAAACTTTGCGACTTTCGGTCCCGAACCGGGCCTAAACTGAAAATTGTCGGGGTGAACATGTTTAGACATGTTCTTACATTAGTTACCAAGTTATATTAATGATAAAACAGGTTGTATGAGTTCTACATTGCTAATTATGTATTAATTTGAAAATAAGCATTCTGTTGACTTTTTAATAACAAGTTTGACCCGACAATTGACATAGTTAGAGTGGGAATCAAAGAGTACCTTTTTAAGGGTTTATTACCCACATAATTACCTACTTATAGGTACTTTTAATTCGAGATTTGACTGAGCAAATTTTAATTAATCTCGAAGTCAAACCTTAATTACGACGGTTTGACTTTTAGCTAATTAACTAAGCTAAACTGAATTAGGAAGGGTTAAGGACACTTACAAAGGTCCTAAGAATGATTAGGGATCACTAAGAAGCTTGTTGCTGATCAGAGGAGCTCCAGAGACCAGCTTGAAAGGAGTTGCAAATGAAAGACCAAATGTTGCAACAAGAGGTTCTCTTATATATGCAATTTGATGCATCAAGATCACTCCAAATCAGTCTACAAAGGTTGTAAGATGTTCCCAAGTGTCCCTAGGATGCTAAAAACCAGTTATAGGGCCCCTGGTTTTTGAATACCACCATTTTAAGTTGGTGTAACCGTTTTAACAGGCAGCTGGAAGTTTTTCTGCATCTGGGAGAAGCTTACGGACCGTAAGGGTCCTAGCTTACGGTCCGTAAGGACCATGCCAGCACAACAAAACTTTCAAATGTTGACAGTTTTGGCCCCTGGACTTCCAAACTTGATTTTACCTTTATTTCTTGCACTTTGGGCCCTCCAACTTGACTTTTTAAGGGCCTTAAGACATAACCCAACATTGTTAAGTCCTTGGTTAACTTAGCGATCACCCGGAAAGCCATAAATTTCAACGTTGACGCTTTTAACCCCTCGTATACGAATATTGCCATAACTTTCTCATACTTTAACGAAACCTTGTGAAATTTTTATCACTTATTCTCGTGAGTATAATTAATCATTACAAAGTTTTGGGTTTGCTAAAAGGTCACTCAGAGGTATATCTTAAACATGTTGACACATTTAACCCCTATAGTTTGAAATCTCTCACTTTCTTTCACAATTAGCTTCGTATGATCCATGATTCATTCGTTTAAGGGTATAAACATCATATAGGGTTATTGTAAAGTATATTTATCTATTTTTGACATTTTGAACCCTTATACTCACATAATTTCTTTGTTTGTCAACTTTAGTCCCTCTAAATCAATCCTTTACACGTTTTAAGTCCATGACACGCGTTGATATATTATTGGACGTAAATTTTCGAGGTGTTACATAAGGGCTACCATCAGATATAAATGGCTCTGGGAGACGAAGATAAGACGACATTCCTAACAAATGAGGGCCTCTTTTGTTACACTAAAATGCCGTTCGGATTAAAGAATGCCGGAGCTACCTACCAGAGGCTGATGGATAAAGCATTTAAAGGTCAAATCGGAAGAAACTTGGAAATTTACGTCGATGATCTGGTCATCAAGAGTGAAGCCGGAGATAACATGATTGACGACATACTCGAAACCTTCGCTAGGCTTCGGAGTATCAATCTCAAGTTGAATCCTAAAAAATGTTCTTTCGGTTTAGAAGAAGACAAGTTTCTGGGTGTATGGATAACTCAATCCAGAATCCAAGCGCATCCGGATAAAATTCAAGCCGTGATCTCCATGCAGCCTCCAAAAACGGTAAAAGAAATCCAATCTTTAAATGGTAAGCTAGTGGCTCTTCACCGCTTCATTTCCAAGGCAGCTGACCGCACCATTTCTTTCATGAATGTGCTAAAAAAGCGTACCGGTAAGGGTCAAATAGAATGGACGATAGAAGCTGATTCGGCATTTCAGGAATTAAAAGTTTGTCTTGGGTCCTTACCTGAATATTCGTGGGTTGACCCGAGCAAGACCTGTTCAACCTGAATTTTTTAATTTTTTTAAGTTATTTCCACAAATTAATATATTAAAATTAAAATTTACTTTGAAAAGACAAATGTGTATAATACAATTACGTTTAGTTTATAAAATTTATATGAATCTCTTTTTAAGTTATAATTATGACATAAAATACATACAAAATTTAATTTATGACATAAAAATACTCACAAAAAATATAATATAATATAAAGGGGTTAAATGGGTCAACCCGCCAACCCGGCTGGGTTGACCGGAACCCGACCCGTTTAGCTAAATGGGTTCTCGGGTTTAACCTAAAACTGACCCGAACCTGTTTAGAGTAAACATAAACCCACGAATTTCGTGTTAGGTTAGTGTTGTGTTTTCGAGTCATGTCAGAAATTCGCACCTCTTGGTGATGATAGACAAAAACAAGTTAGCATAACATTAATAGGAGATTTGAGAATCAATTGTTGCAGTTCCATAAACCACTTACTATTTCTTATGTTTTTTTGGATATTATGTCTTCTCGTTAATTAATTATTTAAAAAATATTACTGATAAAAGTAGAATGTTAAAAATAGAAAAGAAAAAATTACACCGTTGGTCCTTGTGGTTTCTATTAAATTTCAATGTCGGTTACTAATAGTTTTTTGTTGTAAAATCAGGCATTAACATTTTAATTTGTTACAATATTGAGTACTAAGGCCAAATCATTGTTAACTTTTTTGGTAAGTCTTACTAAAATGACTAAAATGTCCTTTAATAACTAGAGGGTCTATTTTTGTAATTAAATATATCTGATCACAGGGGCCATTATTGTAACTTATAAACTTAAATGACTGTTTTATAATTTCCCAAAACTTGAAATAAACTAGTCTTATGCTCTCAGCGTTGCAGGGGTGTAAAACCGTGCTAAGTAATAACCCAACGATGACCAAAACAGGGAAAAAGGTAACATAAAAACACAATTTTTAACACCATGTGACGTAAAAAGTAGACGAATTTGAATTTATACCGACACATATTAGAAAGCCGATGGGGTAAAAAAAACTGAGGGACTAAATTTGACTATCAAACACCGTGCTAAATAGTAACTGAACGAAAGAATAAAAAACCTGAGTGACCAAATGTGACCACTAAAAATCGTGCTAAGTAGCAACAAAACAATTACCAAATCCACGAAAAAGTATAGAACAAAAACTCATAAAAAAAAACTAAACTTGTTTAACTTTTACGACAAATATATAATAGAATCAAAGGGTTGTTAAAAAAAAAACAAAACAAAACCTCTAAAGTTTACTTTGTAAAGAAAACCAAAACAAATAAATAAAACAAAACCACCAAAAGAGGTTGTGACTAAAACAAAAAGTAAAGAACATTAGTAAAGTTTACTTTCAAATTAATACATATATATGAATAGGTTTAAACTTGTTTTAAAGATCAAGGTCCTTTTGTGTTAATTGTCAAAAGCTTTTTAAGGGCATGTTTGTCTAAGTTTTTCAAAACAACTTATTGGCTTATTGACTTATCAAAAAGCCAATAAGTTGTTTTTGTGTTTGGCTAAGCCAAAAGTTCTTTTAGAAATGACTTTTTGCAAAGAAGAAAAAGGAGGTTTCAAGAAGTCACAATATTGTGACTTCTTGGCCAGCTTTTAACTTTTCAAACTACAAATTACCAATATACCCCTTCTTTACCCCCTTATATCTAAAAGAATGTCCATTTTAGTCATTTTACATCAATAAGCTAATCCAAACACTTTTTTTAAAAACTCCTTTTCAAAAAGTCCTTTTCCCAAAAGTCCTTTTCCAAAAGTCTTTTTTAACTATAATAAGCTTAGCCAAACATGCCCTAAAACTCAAGCAAACCAACTGCCTTCTTCACCGTTTACCAATCTATCTCCGGCGAAATTATCGCACAGTGTGGCCGGCGACGGTGGGTCTCAACCGAGCAGTGATAACGGTTACTCGGAAGGCGAGACACGCGGCGGAACAAACTCAGGTGCGACCGGATCTGGTGGTTTATGATAGAATGGAAAGCAAAGGGTGTCAGAGTGGGTTTAATCGGTGGTGACAGTGGCCGTGAGGGTTCGATTGGGGCTGTGAAGTGTTATGAACGGTTGCAAGCAATAGATTTGGAAGTGTTGAATGACGATGCAGGTGGGTCTCGAGGGTTGTGGTGGTTTACGGTTGTGCCAACGGCAGTTCTAAGGTGTGTTTCGTTTGTATGTAAGTAGCTTTGTTATTTAATAAAGATTATCACTTTCCTTTGATACCGGTGGGTTTAAGCAATTAGGCTTAATATCATTGTCATGCTCTGTTTTTTGTTTTTGGAATTGTTCTTATGGGTATCGAGATTATGGTGGAATTTAATAATTTATGATATCTTGTTCGTTGGATTAATGTTTGGTAATGTTCTCACCTATGACGTCATCAGATTCAATCGCAATAAAATTAAACTCAAATTCGACTCGATTATAAACAACTAAGCAAGTTTCATCAGATTAGTTGTAAGTTTGATCAAACAACTTTTTTAGTTACAGCTTCCATTTGTTTAGACAGAGTGGATTGCATTTTCTTGTGTGCAAGATTAGTAGTATATGTTACCAGGCAAGTTGTAGTATTGTGATGAGGGTGGGGTTTGCAGTGGCGAAGCTTGACAATGAAGACGGGGGGTTGAAAACGTACATACCCAAAAATTTCTGTAGAACCGGGGGGTCGAAAACGTATATACCCAAAATTTTCTATACGAAAACTACTTATATAACACTACTGAGCGAAAAGTTCGGGGGGTCGGGCGCCCCCGGCCCCTCTTAAGTTGCGCCCCTGCCGGGGTTGGGATTGGGTGGGGTTGACCGGACGACCGACGATCTTGACGAAGGGAAGAGTGAGTAGTAGGGGTGGCCTGATGGATTAGTTTTATTTTATTAATTTACTAGGTTATAACCCCGTGTATTATACGGGTTGAATAAATGTAATTTTATATACTAAATTAAAAAAATATTCTTTAAAAATCTCGTTTATTACACGGGTTGAACAAATGTAATTTTATATATTAAAATTATATCTCTAAGAATCTCATGTATTGTACAGAATAAATGTAATTTTATATACCAAATAATAAAAACTCGTGATTTGTACGGGTTGAATAAATCTAATTATATATACTAAATAATAAAAAAAGTTATATCTTTAAAAACACTGTGTATTACACAAGTTAAATAAATGTAATTTTATAACCTTGTATATTACTTGGGTTGGATAAATGTATTTTTATAAACTAAATAATAAAAAAGTTATATCCTTATAAACCTCGTGTATTATACGGGTTGAATAAATCTAATTATATGTACTAAATCATCATCATCATACACAGTAAATCCCACCAATAGCAAAGCTAAAGTAGGGTCTGAGGAGGGTAAGATGTAGAGGCTGCTTTCAGTGAGACCCCCAACTCAATAGTAGTTTTGCATCAAGTCTAAGACATAAAGCACATAACACTCAGCAATCGGGACAAAGACATATTAGTGCATGTTCCCTTTTGTCTTTCTGTTATCAACGCCACCACATGATGATGATGATGCATTATTAACCGTCCGTCTCTTTTAATGTTATTTTCACGAACTTAGTAAAATAACGTTAAAATTAGTGCAATTTCACTTTTGCCCTCCGAGCGTCCACACATATATGTTATATGCGCATACCGCAAGCGGGACGAATATATGATGTTCAATGTTTATAAAAAAAGATATAATATGTGCAACATCTTAAATGTTTGTTGTTAGAATCAATTCAATATTATGAATAAATAAGAAAGATAAAATACGAAGGGAAAGAAAGCATTGTTTAAAAAATATCTTTAATTTATAACTTAAATTTGAAAATAATATATTATTAGAAAAAATAGAATATTTATAGCTTAAATTTGAAGATAAAATATTATTAGAAAAAATTTAAATTTGAAAATAATATATTATTAGAAAAATAGAATATTTATAGCTTAAATTTGAAGATAAAATATTATTAGAAAAAATAGAATGATTATATCCGACATTGAAAGTAAGATAAGATTTAATATTGAGTTAATAGCCAAAATGGTCCCTGAGGTTTGCTCAGTTTTGCCACTTTAGTCCAAATCCCAAATTTCTTAAATCTGGGTCCCTGAGGTTTGCATTTTTTTGCCATTTTAGTCCAAATTTCAAAAAAGTCAATTTTTTTCAATTTTTCTGCTGGAATTTGTCTTTATCCTTATTTGAGGCAAGGGTAAAATTGTCATTGTATATTATTCTTAACCACTGTATATTAAAAAAAAAAAAAAAAAAAACCCTTAAAAGCCCCTGTTTCGTTCCAGAACACTCATTCCCCTGTTTCGTTCCAGAACACTCATTCCCACCATCATCTTCTTCTTACATCACCTGGTTCCCTTCTCCTACTCTAACCCTAACAATGGATGACGAAGACTGGAACTGGTGCATCCGAAGAGAAGGCACAATGTTTGATCCTGAAGTAAAATATGGTACGTATTTCATGTTTTTTCTTTCAAAATTGTTAGGGCAAAGTCAGTTGAATCGATCTCTGAAAAGTTTTTTTGTGAAAATATGGTATACAGCTAATCGACCTGGATTTTTCACGCTGAGACTTCATCATGGAGGTAATTTCACTGATGAGGATGATTTTGACTACAGTGGGGGTCAGGTAGACCACATTGACAAGGTGGATTCTGACTTCTTATCATTGATGATGTTGAATGATATGCTTGTAGAGTTAGGCTATTCTGAAGAGGATGTTGTGGTATACCATTTTAGGGTTCCAGGAGAATGTTTAATGTTAGGTTTAAGACCCTTAGGCAGTAATACTGACTTCATTAGACTGCTTGAATATGTTAAAACAAACAAGGTGATTGAGCTTTATATTCAACATATTAGGAAAAATCCTAAACAGGATGTAGAAAATGATGAAAGAGAACCTGAATATGTTGATTTGAGTGAACAAGAAAGTTACGAGGATAGTGGTAAGCATGATGAAGATTTGACTGATGATGAAGATAAAACTGATAGTAGTTATGTAGGGGCTTATGAAGGGACTACAAGTGAAAGTGAAAATGAAAGTGAAAAGGATGAATGTGTGGATACTACCCCTAGGAAACGTGTAAAGTCAATAGCCATTAAAACTACACCTAGGAAAGACAGAGTTGATAATGTGGGTGAGGAAGAGGATGATGATGAAGATCCAGACTACATAGTCGACAAAGATAACTTAGTTGACGATTATAGTGTAGACATGGATGAGTATAAGGCTGCCGTTGATTTTGAGATTGATGAAGAATGTGAAGAAGATAATGATGTAGATTCAGATGACCATGTGGATTTAGATGGTTTTGATAGTGTAACAGATTCAGATGCTGACACTCCTCTTCAAAAAGTTTGTAGGAGTGTTAGGAAAAAGAAGAAAAGGTGCAAAACTGCAGGTGAAGATCCCTTTTATCTTGGCCAGTCATTTGCTCAAAAGGACGATGTAAAGTTGATTGTCAAGAATCATGCAATTGAGACAAGGAGACAACTACACATTACAAGGAATGATAAAACCAGACTTCGTGTAATTTGTATAGGTGGGATTCCAAAACTGAGTAGTTGTGAAGTAAATGATGAAGGCACCTCCCAACAACCTGCATTTAAGGAGAATTCTGAAAATGCCAAAGAGGCACATGGGCCCACACACGTGGGAACATCAAAGGGTAATTCAGGAAATTCAACTTCTAACCCTAAAAAGAATACACCACCCACTTGCCCTTGGTTATTGTATGTTTCAAAGGTGAAAAAAGCAGGGTCTTGGGTTGTTAAAACCTACCACAATGAGCATGAATGTTTGAACACGAGAGATGTTAAACTTTGTACAGTTGCTTGGATAGCTAAGAAGATTCAACAAACTGTTAAAATCAACCCTGGGATTCCACTAAAAGCTTTACAGGAAGATCTACAAAGGAAGTATCAAGTGGAGGTTACCTTGCATCAAGTTTTTAGGGCTAGGATGAAGGCAACACAAAGAGTGCAGGGTCATTATAAGGCACAATATGAGAATCTTAGGGATTATGGTGAGGAGCTACTAAGATCTAATCCTGGCAGCACAGTTAAGATTGATGTTGAGCCAAATTGCAATCGTAGCAGTCCAACAAGGCAGTTCAGGAGGATCTACATTTGTTTAGGTGCAATGAAGGCAGGCTTCAAACTAATAGGAAGACCTATACTAGGGGTTGATGGATGTTTTTTGAAAGGGCCCTTCCCTGGCCAGATTCTGACAGCAGTAGGAGTGGATGGCAACAATGGGATTTACCCTGTTGCGTATGCAGTGGTGGAGGCTGAGACAACTGCCAGTTGGACGTGGTTTCTTAAGTGTCTAGGTGGAGATCTGGATCTGGAATCTAACAGCAACTTCACTTTCATAAGTGACAGGCAAAAGGTGACTGTTATTAAGCTCTTTTTCTGCTCTTTTTCTGTTTGTTTATTGAACTGTTATTAAACTCTTTTTATTAAACTGTTTTGTGACTATAATCATAGGGGTTAATTCCTGCAATGTCTAAAGTGTATCCGAGTGCAGAGCATAGATACTGCCTGAGACATATACACGAAAATATGAAAACAAAATGGAGTGGAGATGAAAACAAAAACCTGCTGTGGAATTGTGCATCTGCATCAACAATACCAGAGTTTGAAAAGTCAATGAAAAAAGTGCTTGATAAGGACAAAGCTTTACATGATTGGCTGAAAGAAATACCAAGCAAACATTGGTCAAGAGCCTTCTTCACAGGTGTGTACTTTAGCATAGTAATTACATTTAGTTGACTTGTCTTAGCATAGTTAATGAATTCAAGATGTTACAGGCAGGGCTAGGTGTGACATATTGCTAAACAACATTTGCGAGGTATTCAATAGGCAACTGATACAGGGCAGGGACAAGCCAATCATAACATGTCTAGAGTATATCAGGGAGTATTTAATGAGGAAGATTGTTGTGGTGCATAAGAAGATTGCCAAATGTAAAGGTCCTTTAACTCCAGGAGCTACTGAATTGTTGCAAACTATCAAGAATGAAGCTGCAGAGTACACTGTGATTTGGACTGGAGGGTCAAAGTATCAGGTCAGCACACACTTTAATGACCACCAAGACCAAAGGGTTGTGAGTTTGGATGAAAGGACCTGCTCTTGTAGAAGATGGGATCTCACAGGTATCCCTTGTAGACATGCAGTTGCATGTATCTGGGATATGGGATTGCATGGTAGAGGTGATGGAGTACCAGAAAAATGGGTTCATCCAGTTTACTGGCTAGAGACTTGGAAAGAGGTGTACAAGCATACTGTTGAACCAGTGAATGGCAGTGACCTATGGCCTAAATCTGCATGCCCAACCACCTTGATTCCTCCAAAGTATCATGCCCAGGTTGGGAGGCCAAAAAAGAAAAGAAAAAAGTCTGCAGTGGAGGTAGCAGAGGCCAAGGCTGCATCACAGGAAAAAAAGAAGGAAAAAAAGAAGGCCAAGGCTGTAGTGGTGGTTGAAAATTTAAGTAACACACTCGAAAAAACTGGAAAGCTATCCAGGAAGGGGAACTCTTTGTCTTGTCAAATCTGCAAGAAAGTTGGACATAACAGGAGGAGCTGTGGCCAGTCTTCAAAGGCTAAGGATGGGGCAGAACCAGAAGCTTGTTAGGTTAACTTTAGTTTAGATCAGTTGACATTTTTGCAGTTTGTGTCAAACTGTTATGATAACAGTTTGTGTCAAACTGATTTGGTATGCATGTCAAACTGTTTAACTCTAGTTATTAAGTCATGTACTTTTGTGTGAACATGTGGTAAACTTGGTATGTATGGCAACTTTTGAATCATTTAGTCTTGTTTGCAGTTTGTGTTTGCAGTTCTGTGTTTGAATCATTTAGTCTTGTTTGGACATGTCTTTGAAGCATTTAGTCTTGTTGCAGTTTGGTATGTATGGCCAATTTGGACAATTTGCAGTTATGGTCATTTGTAGTTATGGTCATTTGTAGTTATTTGCATTTGCAGTTATGGTCATTTGTAGTTATGGTCATTTGGACAATTCGTCACTTTCGATAATTTGTCATTTGGTCAAAACTCTGTCATTTGGACAAGTTCAGCCTTCATTCAACACAATCAATTCAAATTACAATAAAATTACATTCCATTAGATAATATTCCATTACATAAGCTGCTGATGAACCAAAATACATTACAAAAGACTTGAATAAACATCAGCAGGTAACACCTAAATCCTAACTAGTCTTAGCATAGTAAACCATAAACAAAAACCAACTTAACCCTATGATTACTTTCAGCATCTTGTTCTCTTTTGCTAGTTTTATTTCATTTTCTTCAAGTTTCTTGTTCCTGTTAAACATTAACATTGCATTATCTTCAAGCTTCTTGATAGTGTCCAACAGCCCAGGAATCATCACAGCAGGGTTCTGAATCATCGGCGGCTCAGCCCAAGCAACGAAACCGCAACTTTGCCCCTGTATTGAACATCAACAATTTTAGGGTTAGGTTTACATGAAATTGGGGATAGGAGTTTAATCGACTTACTGGCTTAGGTTTATTGCAACGATGGAATCGACGACCTGGGTTTTGTGTGGTCCATGATGTGCGAATCTGCGTCGGAGCTCCACATGTGCACACCACCATTGTTAGGGTTTGAAGCAGGTGAGGAAGGAAGAAGATGGTGGGAATGAGGGTTTTGGAACGATACACAGGGGGTTTTAAGGGGGGTTTTCTTTTTTTTTTTTTAATATAAATTGGTTATGAATAATATAGAATGACAATTTTACCCTTGCCTCAAATAAGGATAAAGACAAATTCCAGCAGAAAAATTGAAAAAAATTGACTTTTTTGAAATTTGGACTAAAATGGCAAAAAAATGCAAACCTCAGGGACCCAGATTTAAGAAATTTGGGATTTGGACTAAAGTGGCAAAACTGAGCAAACCTCAGGGACCATTTTGGCTATTAACTCTTTAATATTAATTGATTATTTATTATTTAATTAATTGATATAAGATAAGTATAAAAAGGCAGGAAATTACAAATGTAGACGCCTTCAATGAATGACACGTGTCACTTATTGGTTTCTTTTATTATATAGTATAGATATTTGTTTTAATAATTTACAGAAACAAACCCTCAATAATGTTAACTACATAAAAGACCCCTATTCAAATATGATTGATTGCGAAAATAAACCCTTTGGTTTTTAAAGGGCATTTAAGTCATTTTAGCAAGACCTAACAAAAAAATTAACAATGGTTGGCCTTAGTACTCAACATTGTAACAAATTAAAATGTTTTTACCTGATTTTGCAACAAAAAACTATTAGTACCCGACATTGAAACTTGGCAAAAACCACAAGGACGAACGGTGTAATTTTTTTCAAAATAGAATCATTGTGGGGATGCCCGGTAAAGTCATGAATTACCAATTATCTCAAGATCACATGTGGTGCGTGTACTACTATAAAAAACAAGATAAAATTTGGGCTAATATATAACTTAGAGGGTTGAGTTATTCAACAAAGAAGTACAAAACTAAGAAGGGTAAGAAGTCGTTGTAGAGTGATAAGTGTCCCAAAAGCAATCAAGTGGGAAGAGTAATTTTGTCAAAGAGAATAAAAAGATTATGCGCATGCAAATAACATGCTATTTCCCCCTATTTTTTAAACGTTTATAACTTTTTTATACGGCATTTGTTTTTAAAAAAATTATACCATAAAATCGAGCGTCTTTTTATCTTTAATATGTGTAACATATTGTTATATTTAGGAAAAAAAATCGAAAACCCAGATACGTATTACACAATGTACATAACATACAACACAATGGGTATCAAACTAAAAACACAATGGAAAGTAGGCAAAAAACACAATCGATGATAACAGATAAAAGACACAATGGATAGTAGACTAAACACAATGAGTATCAAATTAAAAACACAACTGATGACAACAAATAAAAGACACAATGGACAGCAGACTAAAACACAATGGACAACAGACTAAAACACATTGAACAACGAATTAAACACAATGCGCAACAAAACAAAAAACACAATGGACAACATATTAAAACACAATCGATAGCATAATAAACACAATGACTAGAACCTATAACACAATGTATAGAAAACCTAAATATAACACTATCTTAATTTTGTCATACATGGTGTCATAGGTTCTGATAAGAACGTAATGGACTAGGGGTGAGCAAGTTTAGGTCCCGACCGAAAATAACCGAGAACCGAACCGAAAATATACCGAGAACCGAACCGAAAATATACTCAAGTACCTAGGTATTTAGATCGGTTCCAATTTTTTACATAAAATAGGGTCGGGTCGGTTCTCGGTTCTTTTCATGGTGAAACCCGACTTGGACCTATGGACCGGAACCGACCCTATATTTAGGATAGTGAATCGGTTCTATATTTTATGTTTGATCAGTTCTCGGGTCGAGTCGGGTAATGGTCGGGTAGGGTCGGGTTTTTCCTTTTGCTCACCCCTACAATGGACATAACCCAAATTAACATTGTGTTATAAGTTTTGATAATAACACAATGTATAGAAACCTTAGTAAAAACGTAAAGACCAAACCCAGTTGAAAGACCAAATGATCAGAACTGTAAGGACCTTCAAAAATGTCCTAAATTGACCCTAAAGTACGAACCCGGACCCCTGAAACCCTAATCCGTATCAAAAATCAAGAAAATAAGATTTTTTGGTATTCAGGCGGGCCGCGTAAAGGTAAGCTTAACCTTACGCGGGCCGCGTCAACTCTAAGTTTGACTGGATAAGCGTCCAGATCCACGTGTCGTCCACGTGGCACACCTATGTGTGACACGGATGCCCTAATCTACGAGTAGGAGACCCTCGCGGGCCGCGTAAAGTTTAAGTGTGTCTTACGTGGCAAATTTTAGCTATAAATAGCTTGGATCAGGAGCAGTTCAATGGTGTCGAAACCAAAACTCAAAAACGAAGAAACACTGCTCAAAATCGAAAATTAATATAGCGAGGCGCTGCTACGATACAGGGTATTAACTCGATCGCTGCTACGATTCAATGTCCGATCGATTTAAACTATCCGATGGATGTTTAAGTGCTGCCTACATTAGGGCCATACTTTGTCATTAGTCGTGAATTCGACGGATGTTTAAGTATAGCACTTTGTCATTCGTTGTGAGGGTTTTAGTCTCGTGAGTTATCGTAAATGTTGTATTAGTTACTGACCTGGTTCGTGTGCATTGTTATTTAAAATAGGTTACAAGGCTAATCAGTAGGCTAAACTCTGCCCGTATAAATCTGCAATGTGAGTCATTCTCTTTTATCAAAAGTATTTTACAATACTCCAATCATTTTTAAAGGTTATAATTACAGGGATTAAGTCATGGTTATCTTGAATCACTGGCTAATTGGGGTATTGTGCACATTACTAATTTCTCACAGTTAGGCTAATAAATCCTAACAGTGATAATCATCACTACTTGGGGAAATAGACCCAATAGTGGTATGACCATCGTCACCAGGTGACACGACGCCAGATAAAAATAAGATAGAAGCCATTGTAATCGCTCTTATGCTGTAATTGATAACTAATGTGTCGTTTTACATACTTGAATGACTCGCCAGTATTTTCCCGCCGATAAAATATTTTTAAAACATGTTTCAGGCGACCTGCTGTAAATCAAGGAAAACGTGCTACGGAGCACTAACAAGCTTGAATAGGTGGCTCAGTTAAAATAAATAAACATGTTTTATAAATCAGGGGATTCCCTAGTGAAATTCCTCTATTGTAAATTCGGGGTTTATCCCGAATTATGAAATAAAATAATCGGGCATTTTCAAGTTTAAAAAGATCCTGTTGAATCTTCCGCTGTCAACTCAATTAATAAATACCACGAGTTCCTGTCATGCGGCTCCTGACCGGGTCAAACCGGGGCTGGGGCCGTGACAGGAAAAGGTGGTATCAGAGCCACTGATTTAAGCCAATTAAGTATTTCAAAATACTTAATTTTCTGATTGTCATTTTATGATTATGTGTTCCTATCTTGACTATCTGTTAATTTACAGTATGGGTAAGCAAAAAATTTCGGACATCTATCTTAAATTAGATAGTTCACCGAAAGATAAGGGAACTTCATCCCAATCAAATTCCTCAAGATACTCAGCAGATACTGAGGAGGGAATATTTGTTCGTAAGGCACAGTTTGAGAAACCACTTACCCCTAATAAAAGAAGTTGGATTATTAGAAAAAGTCAAGAGAAAATAAGAAAGTCACAAATAAAAGAAGTGATAATTAAAGAGACTCAGGGAACCGGTGATAACCCACCATGGGAAGATGAGTTAGATGAACAATGGGCAAATCTCTACATGTTAGCCACTGTAGCAGTAAATGTTAACCTTTAAACTGCTAACACCTCGACCCAGTATTAGCACCCATATTATCCATAAGCTAGAAACTTTAAAGAAACCTGCCCATTAGATAAATAACTTAGTAAAAAAAGATGAAATAAATTATCCCTAGTATATTTTTATTTTCAGTTGTAATTTGTAATTTGTAATATATATATAATCGCAATATTTCATATTTTTATTAATACTTAAAATATTTCTGATTGCCATTCTGTGATTATGTGAAAATTCAAATTACAAACTTTTAACTTAGATTTTTGTGTTTCATCATATCTGCTAAACAACATGAATGAATTATCTGAAGCCCTTCAGAATCTCAATCTCTATCCTGTTAATGTGGAAGTTTCCAGAGACTTTACCGGGTATTGTGCTGACATAGAGGAACCTATGGAATTTCAAACCTAACCTCCGGAGAAACCCAAACCAAAGAAGAGAAGAAGAATTGTGGGCCGGAGGCGTGTACGCAGGAAGAAACCAGCGACACGGAAAGTTACCAAGAAGGAAGATCCCAAAGGTAAAGGCAAGAAAATAAAGATTGGAGAAAGTTCTAGGCAAGATCAGGATATGCCACCCTGGGAGGAGTTGGATCATAAACTGGCACTTAGTGACCTCATCGGACCTGCCGAAGAAAACCTTTTTAATTACCCAGCGGAAGCACAACTTCCAGTTGACCTAGAGCCCGAAATCCCAGATCCTATTATCCACACCCAACCTCTACCTGCAGAGTTAGAAGAATGGTGGACCACTGACTGGCAATTCCAGAATCTCCTAAACAACCCTGATACCTTTTTCCCTCAGTTTGACCCAGAACCTCCACTACACCCACCTATGAGCTCTGAAAATTTGGCTGAACTCCGTCATTATGGCGAGGAGTTGATTGATGCAGGGAACCGAATCCGGGAAGTAGGAGAGAGGATATCTTGGAAGTACGACAAGAGGGAGCGTCGTTTCTAAAATGCCAGCTAACAAGAAACATGTGTGGTTATGTGGTGTTTGTTTAATAAAATAATCATAAAAATATAATTATGTGAAATAACTTAAAAATAAAACTTTTGTAAGATAACCAGTTTGTACGGATGCCTAATATATATAAAATATCGAAAGTCGAAAGATCGACAATTTTGGCTATACGTGTTAACCTGATTATTTGCGATTATTTTATTATGTTTGGTTATTAATTATTTCATACTAATTACTTATATAAATTAATTTACCAGATGGCACACGCTGGTAATGAACCCGATAATGAAGTTAATCAATCTGAGCATAACAATGAAGATTAATTTCTGAATAGGCAAGATATCGAAAATATCGTTGCTCAGGGAATAGCCAATGCTATTCCAGCAATACTTGCTGCTGCTCGAAATCCAATTGAACCTCAACAAATTATTCCTAGCAAACGCACACACGGTAACAATTTCAGTAATAGTGTAAACGGAGGCGGTAACCATACTAATAACAACAATGATGTATTGCAAGCCCCAACTCTCAAAAGAATGAAAGCTGCAACGCCTGGTTGCACTTATAAGGAATTTCTTGCCTATAAACCAGCTGAATTTGCAGGCAATGAAGGGGCGACTGCGGCGCTGCGTTGGTTGGAGAAAACCGAAGCAGTAATTATGATAAGTAAATGTGTCGAGGAAGACAAGGTCATGTATGCGTCGCATCTTTTTAAAGAAGGGGCGCTAGAATGGTGGAATACGGTACTTCAAGCCAAAGGAAGAAATATGGCCTATGCCATGAAGTGGGAAGAATTTAAGAGTCTCATGGAAAGAAAATTCTGTCTCGAATACGAAAAGGAACAAATGACAAATAAGTTCCTGAACCACCGGATGGTAGATGTAGATTGTCGAGGGTATACTTCGACATTCTTCGAGTATGCGAGAGTGGTACCAACCCTGGCTTCGCCAGAACCTGTACTTATTTCCCGTTATATTTGGGGATTGATTGGCGAAATTCGAGATATCGTCAAAGCTGCGAGACCCCGCATTATTGACGATGCTGTGGAATTAGCTAATACCCTAACTGATGGACTGGTACGTACAAGAGAAGAAATCCGGAAAAAGGAAGTGGCCCAAAAGATTACCCAAGGATTCCGTATGGGTAACCGTAGCAATTTCAAGAGAAAGGGAACTGGGCAATCCTCCACTATTCCATTTTGCAATACCTGCAAAAGAAAGCATTTTAGTAGATGCAAAGGGTATTGCAATTTCTGCAAAATCCCGGGGCATCAAGAAGAAGACTGCAGGAAGAAGAAAGCAACAGTCTGCTACAACTGTGGAGAAGCTGGACACTTTAGGCCAGACTGCCCAAAACTGGTCAAACCAGCTGATAACAAAGCCAAACCTGCAGAAGGAACTACTAAAAAGAATGCAAGAGCCTTCCAACTAACTACTCAGGAAGCAGAGCTAATCCCTGATGTGATAGCTGGTACGTTCCTAGTTCACGACGTCTATGCAAAAGTATTATTTTACTCTGGTGCAAACCAAAGTTTTATAAATACTTCATTCTGCCAAGCTCTTAAGCTACCTTTAACAAAACTTAGGCAAGTTTTTACAGTCGAAACGGCAGATGGGAATTCTGTTAACATAGATCAGGTTTTGCAAGAAGGAAAGATAGAACTTTTAGGTCATAAATTTTCTGCAAACCTGTTACCTATGAAATTAGCCGAATTTGATGTGGTATTAGGAATGGATTGGCTAGTAGCCAACCATGCTCGAATTCTTTGTGATAAGAATTCCATAGAAATTCATACACCCACATGAGAATTAGTGGTGATTACAGGAGATAAGCCACGTAAGCCAATGAAGTTCATTTCAGTAATGAAGTTGGCCAGTTATTCAAGAAAACAAGCAATAGTGTATATGATTTCGGTAATCATTAACACTAAGAATAAGGAACTTAAGGAAATTCCAGTAGTATCAGAATACCCAGAGGTATTCCCAGAAGAACTACCTGGATTACCACCTGATAGGGAAGTAGAATTTAGAATTCATCTAATTCCTGGAACTACACTGATAGCTAAGGCACCTTATCGGTTAGCACCCACCGAAATGTTAGAATTGAAAAAGCAGTTAGATGAATTACTAAGCAAAGGATTTATACAACCTAGTTCATCCCCGTGGGGAGCGCCAGTGTTGTTTGTGAAAAAGAAAGATGGGTCAATGAGAATGTGTATCGATTATAGGGAATTGAATAAGGTTACAATTAAGAATTGATACCCATTACCTAAGATTGATGATCTTTTCGATCAACTTCAAGGAGCTAGATATTTTTCTAAGATAGATTTACGCTCTGGATATCATCAATTGAAGATGCAAGAAGAAGACATACCTAAAACTGCTTTCAGAACTAGGTATGGTCACTACGAGTTTACAGTCATGCCCTTTGGACTAACAAATGCTCCTGCAACATTTATGGACATGATGAATAGGATTTGTAAACCGTACTTGGATAAATTTGTAATTGTTTTCATCGACGATATACTTATTTATTCCAAAAGTCAGGAGGAACATTGTGAGCACCTGCATGTACTCTTAACCTTGTTAAGAAAAGAGAAGCTTTATGCCAAATTCTTGAAGTGTGAATTTTGGCTACAAGAGGTACAATTTTTATGACACATGGTGAATCACGAAGGCATTCACGTAGATCCCTCTAAGATAGAAGCGATCACCAAATGGAAGGTTCCGCAATCAGCTATGGAAATTAGAAGTTTTATAGGGTTAGCCGGATATTATAGACGGTTTATTAAGGATTTTTCCAAGATAGCTGTACCATTAACTAAGCTAACCTGTAAAGCAGTTAAGTTTGAATGGGGACCTAAACAAGAAGAAGCTTTTAAAATCTTAAAGCAGAAATTAACAAATGCTCCAATTTTAGCTTTACCAGAAGGAACAGAAGACTTTGAAGTCTACTGTGATACTTCTAAGCTAGGATTAGGATGTGTGCTAATGCAACGCAAGAAGGTAATTGCGTATGCCTCAAGACAATTGAAGAAGCACGGAGAAAACTATACAACTCATGACTTAGATTTAGGAGCCATAATTTTTGCCCTTAAGATTTGGAGACATTATCTGTACGGAAGTAAGTTTACTGTCTATACAGATCATAACAGTTTAAGATACATATTTGGGCAAAAAGAATTAAACATGAGGCAAAGGAGATGGATGGAAATCCTAAGTGACTACGACTGTGATATTCAATATCACGAAGGAAAAGCCAACGTAGTTGCTGATGCTTTAAGTCGTAAGTATCATGAGAAACAACGACGAGTTCGTGCTCTTAGATTACGTCTACAATTAGACTTAATGGAACAACTGAAAAGCATTCAAGAAACAGCAATCAAGGATGATGCTGAAGGAATGAAAGGAAGAATAAAGGAATTAGAACAGGAAGTTGATGGAATTTGGAGATTTCATAAGAAACGAATTTGGGTACCTAAGCAAGGAGAGTTAAGAAATAAGATCTTAGAGGAAGCCCATAAATCTAGGTATACCATACATCCTGGTAACAATAAGATGTACCAAGATTTAAGGAACAACTTCTGGTGGATAGGAATGAAAAAGGACATAGCTAGATATGTTTCTAAATGTCTTACTTGTTCACAAGTTAAGGCAGAACACCAGAAACCCTCAGGTCTACTACAACAATTAGAAATACCTGTATGGAAATGAGAACTTATAACCATGGACTTTGTTACTAAGTTGCCCAAAACCAGAAAAGGTAATGACGCAATTTGGGTAATTGTGGATCGATTAACCAAATCAGCTCATTTTCTACCTATGAAGGAAACCTTTAGTATGGAAAGGTTAGCCAAGTTGTATGTAGATGAAGTAGTATCCTTACATGGAGTCCCACTCTCCATTGTATCGGATAGGGATAGTCGTTTCACCTCCCACTTCTGGACAAGTTTCCAGGAAGCCATGGGAACCCGACTAAATCTAAGTACTGCATACTAAATGATCAGAACTGTAAGGACCTTCAAAAATGTCCTAAATTGACCCTAAAGTACGAACCCGGACCCCTGAAAACCAAATCCGTATCAAAAATCAAGAAAATAAGATTTTTTGGTATTCAGGCAGGCCGCGTAAAGGTAAGCTTAACCTTACGCGGGTCGCGTCAACTTTAAGTTTGACTGGATAAGCGTCCAGATCCACGTGTCGTCCACGTGGCACACCTATGTGTGACACGGATGCCCTAATCTACGAGTAGGCGACCCTCGCGGGCCCCGTAAAGTTTAAGTGTGTCTTACGCGGCAAATTTTAGCTATAAATAGCTTGGATCAGGAGCAGTTCAATGGTGTCGAAACCAAAACTCAAAAACGAAGAAACACTGCTCAAAATCGAAAATTAATATAGCGAGGCGCTGCTACGATACAGGGTATTAACTCGATCACTGCTACGATTCAATGTCCGATCGATTGAAACTATCCGATGGATGTTTAAGTGCTGCCTACATTAGGGCCATACTTTGTCATTAGTCGTGAATTCGACGGATGTTTAAGTATAACACTTTGTCATTCGTTGTGAGGGTTTTAGTCTCGTGAGTTATCGTAAATGCTGTATTAGTTACTGACCTAGTTCGTGTGCATTGTTATTTAAAATAGGTTACAAGGCTAATCAGTAGGCTAAACTCTGCCCGTATAAATCTGCAATGTGAGTCATTCTCTTTTATCAAAAGTATTTTACAATACTCCAATCATTTTTAAAGGTTATAATTACAGGGATTAAGTCATGGTTATCTTGAATCACTGGCTAATTGGGGTATTGTGCACATTACTAATTTCTCACAGTTAGGCTAATAAATCCTAACAGTGATAATCATCACTACTTGGGGAAATAGACCCAATAGTGGTATGACCATCGTCACCAGGTGACACAGCGCCAGATAAAAATAAGATAGAAGCCATTGTAATCGCTCTTATGCTGTAATTGATAACTAATGTGTCGTTTTACATACTTGAATGACTCGCCAGTATTTCCCCGCTGATAAAATATTTTTAAAACATGTTTCAGGCGACCTGCTGTAAATCAAGGAAAACGTGCTACGGAGCACTAACAAGCTTGAAGAGGTGGCTCAGTTAAAATAAATAAACATGTTTTATAAATCAGGGAATTCCCTAGTGAAATTCATCTATTGTAAATTACGGGCTTTATCCCAAATTATGAAATAAAATAATCGGGCATTTTCAAGTTTAAAAAGATCCTGTTGAATCTTCCGCTGTCAACTCAATTAATAAATACCACGAGTTCCTGTCCCGCGGCTCCTGACCGGGTCAAACCGGGGCTGGGGCCGTGACAAGAACCTTTAACACAATACAAAGAAAACCCAGTAAAAATGAAAGTTTTTGTTTTATTTTTATATAACAATATCATACTCATGGGTGGGGTTCGGCTACAAAGTCCATTTTTCCTACAAAGTGTACAAAGTCATAAAATACCATAATTTCAGCCATAAAACACACCAAAAACCCACAAAATAACAGAGTGAAGATCACTAAAACACAATATCCAAACAATAACAATCCATAAAAACTTCAAACACACCATCCTAGAACTATGAATATAAAAGACAACAGGATAATCAACATAAAACACACTAATGTTAGTCATTCGATAATCAAAGCCTTATCATCTAAAACACAACACAAAACCCACAAATATGGCGTTTAGTAATCTTCACTTTGTTTTTGAGGGGTTTTGAGTATGTTTTATGGTTGACATTATGGTGTTTTATGACTTTTTAAACTTTGTAGAAAAAATAGACTTTGTAGCCAACTCCCACCCTCATACTCATATTAAAGATAAAAAAACACTCGTTATTATCGTGAATTTTTTAAAAAACAAATGTCGTATGAAAAAGTTATGGACGTTTTAAATTGACGAGGGAATTGGCATGTGCCTTACATGTGAAGAGAGAAAGTAAAAAATTATTAGATTTTTTATGTCCTTCCATTCTTTTATTTCCCCTTAAATTAATCTCAACCCTACAAATTTAAATTAACTAGTAATAAGACCCGCGCACGTTGCGGCGCGGGTACATCGCAAACGTCGAACGAATTAGTCCAAGCGTTATGTGATGTGTTAATCATATAATAATGCGTGTTTCGAAGTATCCGACTGAACTCAATGTAACCTATATATGTGTTGTAATTGGATTAAAATGTAAAGCAGATCGAGTTTATAGTGTACAATCATAACGTATTATATGCGACTCGACTAACTCCAATTTATACACCATCAAGTCAAAACGTATTATATGTGTCCCGATTCATATGTAGGGAACATACAAAATAAAGGCCGAAAGCGTATACCAAATTTACGTCAAAATAAAAAAAGAAAAGTTTAAAAGTTGAGGGATCGGTATAAAGCATATGTGAAAAAAACGTAAATTACCAAAGTATAGGTAAAAAATGCAAGTTACAAAAGTAGAGAGTAAATCAATCAATCAATCAATCATACCCAGTAAAATCCCACAAATAGCAAAGCTATTTGTAGGGTCTGTAGAGAGTAAATAAAAGGAAAATTCTATATGCAAAAAATATGAATTACAAAACTATAAGCTAAAAGTGGAAATTTTGGAAGTTAAAGAGGGGTGGTTTCACCGACTTTGTACTTTAAGTAATATAGAAATTAGTAAAAAGCTAAGGGCTAAAAATGCCAATTGTTAAAGTAGAAGAATAGTAAAGTTAGATAAGGGACTAAAATTGATTACTCTAAAAGTGGAGGGGTCGTAGCAAAGCTGAGGGGCTTGAAATGAAATATTGAAAAAGTTTAGGGGAGTAGCAAAGCTGAGGTGCTTGAAACGCAAAATGCAAAAAGTTTAGGGGGTGTAAGGCAATGCCGGTGGGTCACCCCACCGACATAACCTTTTAAGTTATAGTAGAATGGCCTTGAATCGTTCTTACCATTCTTATTTATTTGATCCAAATCCATAACTTTAACATAGTTTGAGGACCTCTATATAATTCTGCAACTATTTGGGAAGTTAAACAATTTGGTCCAGTGATTCGGTGAAGGACCTGAAATAATGGTCGCAGAGTTGGAAAGTCACAAAAATCCATCGAAAAGCAAACGAATGGAGGAAAGAAGTTCGATTTTTATCCGTCAAGTTAGGTTTTGGTGAAGCCGAAGGAGTTGAACTACAGGTTAAGCTATTTTACTTTGAGCCGCCCGGGACCTATGTGACATACAATTAAAATTGATATGCTATATATGTAAAATTGTTCTCTTTTTGGTATCAGTTCTGATTCCTGAATGTGTAACTTGAATTGATCGAGTCCTTTTAACGGTTTGGTAATTGTTGTGGTTCATGCACATAAGGTGTTTGACGTATTGCCCCACTGAGTTTCTTAGCTTATGGCGTCGTTTTGAAGTAAAAATAGCCCCAATGCCCGATGCCCAATATGTTATTTTTTGGATTTGGTTCATTTGTTCATCAATAATATGAATTCTCCTCTCCCCAATAATGAATTTGGAGTCAGGTTTATAAGTAGTTCTGATTTTGAAAATGTGATTCTCTTGTAGGCGGATACCAAAGGGCTTGTAGCATAGCGATATAAAGGTGTCTAGTAAAGGCGTTCACATGGTTTTAAAAAAACGTTTGAGGCGTGCGCCTCAAGGCGCGCCTCGAGACGAAACGACCAAAAAACGAATCTGAGGCGCGCCTCATGGTGTTTTTAATGTATATGCGCCTCAGAGGGGCTGAGGCGCTAAGAAAGCTGCGCCTCAGGTAAATGCCTGAACCAAAGTTCTTTGGTGTCTATGAGGATGATAACGTGGTCCTAGAGTAAAATGGTAACAATGTCAAGAAAGCAGGGATCCATTCAACACTAGCTTCACTCCTTGATGATCATGTGCTTGCAGATATACTCTCTATCAGAGGTTGACACCCTGATCAGCTTGGAACTTGGGAGTGCACATCTTTTGGTATGTGATTAATTGATTATGCTTGCTTAGTTTCTTATTTTCAGCTTAGCATGTCAATAATGACAGTTGGTTTCTTGTGTGGGACACAGATGTTGCTGTGATGAATTCTGCTACAGTTAAGGATTTGAAACTAGCTGTCCAGAAAAAAGTCAATGAAACAGAGCAGTCAAAGATGGGCCATCGCCATATTTCTTAGTTGTTTCTCATTTGTGATTGAGTTATTCTTGTTTAAACCTATACATTTGAAATGGTGATAGGGGCAGGTAGGGTATTGGGTCAAAACGGGTCACCTTTATCCACGTGTCTTAACTGGACCAGCCAACGCTTTGTGTTCCTTTTTTTTTATTTCGTAAATATTCAGTGCGTTGAATGTGATTACAAACAACTTAAGAGGACATATACATTTGGTTTTGTTTTTAGGTTATTTTGAATACATAATCTGTTTGACCCTTTATCAATCATATCCGACCCGTAATAACCGGTTTTCAAAAGTAAATACTTTTTCCAATGCTTGCTTGGTTTTTTATTTTCAGCTTAGCATATCATTAATGAATTGTTTGTTGCTTGTATTGGACACAGATGTTGCTGTGATGAATTCTGCAACAGTCAAGGATTTGAAAATTGCTGTTGAGAAAAAAGTCAATGAAATGGAGCAATCAAAGATGGGTCATCGCCATATTTCTTGGTATTTCTCTGTGTTTCTGTTACCTAGTTGTTTTTCATCCGTGCTTGCGTTATTCTTGATCAAGCTTAGACATTTGCAACGGTGGTACGGGCAGGTCGGGTATTGGGTCAAAACAGGTCACCTTTATACGCGTGTCATAACTGGTTGTGTTTGGTTTCGTTTTTAGGTTATTTTGTATGATTAATCTGTTTGACCCGTTATCAATCATATCCAATCCGTATTAACGGGTTTTCATTAAAGGGCTTGAATTTGCTACCTTTATGTATACTAGTTATGATTTTCTGGTTTAGTCATGACTCGGTACCATGAATTACTTGCTGTTTCTCATGTGTTTTGGGAATACTATGCTTCTTATTAATTTTTCTATTCAAATATATATATATATATTTTTTTTTTTTTAAGGATTATTTTTTTTTTTTGAAAAAAACTTGAAAAAAATAGTTTTTACATTTTAGAGCTTCCATTTCTTGGTTGTGTTTTCAGGGAGCACGTGTGGCAAAAACATTAGTCTCTCATAACACAATGAAAAGCCTGCATATCTTCAAGATCATGGTGTAGGTAATCACTCCCAGGTACTTGTAACTTGCATCAATTATATTTTGTTTTGCTGCTTAATCGGGTCTCTAAATCAGACTGTGTTACATCATCTAAAAAATATTTTTGCTTTTCTGGTACCACATTGCATCGTTCCCATGGCATCGAAGGCGACAAGGAAGACAATCTACCTCCAGAAGCTACACAACCACCTCAAACACAACACACGCCTCGTCATCGTCAGTGTCGACAATCTTAGTGTGAACCAAATTCAGGCCATAAGGCAAGTACTGGGACCCCCCTCATATGTTGTAATGGGTAAGAATTCTTTCATGAGGCGCTCACTCGCCATCCATGCCCCATCTGCCGGAAAACCTGCTTTTGTTGGCGCAATTCCTCACATTAACGGCAAAGTTGGGTTGATTTTGACCGATTGTGACCCAGAGGAAGTTAGTGAAACGGCTGCGGGATATAAGTTGCAGCCGCTGGTTTGTTCGTCTATGGATATTGGGATGTTTTCCCTTTGGCAGTGGTTGCTGGGTTTTCATATGAATTTGCTCACCAAATGAAGTGGTTTTTTAAAGGTTGAAGATTAATTTCAGAATAATAAGGAGATCGATAAGTTGTTTATTTTCAAATCATTGCAGTTAAGCAAATTTTATTACAATTCAGTTGATATGGTTTTTTTTAATTAGTTTTTTTCATTATTTATATAATCTTATTGTGTTTGTGAATGAGTGGGTGCTTCTTGATGATCAATTAGGATAGGGATGCGATGCACTCGGTACCGAAAATGTAGAAAGTCGGTACCATTTGCTCATTCCTACTGAAAGATAACAGTGGCTACATATTTTTTTGTGTCTGTTTACCAAAATGGTTTGAACTGGATTCTTGTCTTAAAACTGTTAGTTTGTGCTTTCTAAAATGATGCTGATATTAAACATATTGATAACTGCATATTTTAAAATTCAAAATAATAATTAGAAACGTTTAAATGGCCTATTCCAAATTTCAAACTGACACTGTTAAACCGTCAAACCCTAATCGTATGAATCCTTAAACCGGATGACGGGCTTCGGTTTAATCAATTCAGTCGGTTTTATGAAGTACTCTTCATCAACTAAGTTATGTTTTTAAATTGCTGTGGTGAGCGTTTCCCTACAGAACGAGAAAGAATCTAAAGAAAGTCCCCTTACAAAGTAAACTCCTTATCCCAGACTTTTGGAACTTACAGTCTATCAATTCTAGTAGCTTTGTATTATGTATAGGTTTTGCAGATTTTAATGACTTTGTATTCTGTAAAGATTTTGCAGGAAACACTACAGAACGAGAAAGAATCTAAAGAACGAAAAATATACCTCTTTTTGGATTGTTTCTCTCTCGGTAATCATCATTGCTGCTGTTGTTGCTTTTTTATTTCTTTTCTGGACTCAACTGGAAGATCTAATTCAAATAGAGAATGGGGTGAGACCGAAACTATAATTTTGGAAAACACAAGAAAAGTGACTGGACTCAAATAGAGCGAACCTGATGCCATCACATGATTTTCTACCCATTGGCATGTCTAATCTTCAGTCCACTTCTTCTGTAATCATCTGTCACCTGTATTTTATCTCTTGTATTGTAATATTTTTATTTGTATTAAACACACCCATGGTATAAATTTATTACACAACAGAGTATTTTAAATCAAAACAACAATTTTACAAATATTGTCTATTATAAGAATCTATTAGGCTTCTCTGCCTCTTTTAATCTTGGAAATCTTCACTGCAACCGCCACATATACTTTATCCATGGTTACCTCTGCAATCATAAAAAGCTTCCTTCTCCATTGCTTCTTGAATGCCAAGACTCCAATAATACCCCAAAAACCTGTTGCAAATCCACATGTCATGTCCAAGTAAAACCATACATTCTTTGGCTCATTAGCATTTTTGTGTTTCTTCTTGCTTGTTGTGGCCGGTGGGTTTTCATGATTGGAACAATTATTTGGCAGAGGTGCACCACAGAGATCCCTGTTACCAGCATACATTGAGGGGTCGGTAAGTGTTTGCAGTTGATTTCCTGTTGGAATTCTTCCTGACAAGTTGTTGTGTGACAGATTCATCCAGCTCAAAAAGTTCAAAGCTGCCATGCTTAGAGGGATTGTCCCTCTCAATTGGTTGTCTGAGAGATCGAGAGAATTTAACGCCTTCATGTTTCCAATGCTATCTGGAATACTCCCACTCAGGTGATTATGAGACAAATTGAGACCCATCAATGAACCAAGTGCAGTTAACTCTGGAGGGATTTCTCCTGTAAGTTTATTGCTTGAAAGGTCCATGTTAACAACTAAGCCCATCGTTGTTGTATATTCAAGCTCGCTTCCTTTAATGACTTGAATCACATCAATCACACTAACGTCCTCATAATCCTGTTGATTGTATTGTGGTACGTTTTTCATCCCACTCAACTTTCCAAAACAATGAGGGATGGATCCTGTTAAGTTGTTGTGTGCGATGTCTAAAATATGAAGATTTGAACATTTGCACAAAGAATGAGGAATACCTCCCGTGAAGTTGTTTTTATGCAACCTAAGGACCATCAAAGATGTATAATTTCCAATCCATTTTGGTATGTTTCCGGAGAACTCATTATTGCCCAAATCCAAAACTTCTAAGGATGTTAGATTTCTCAGATCTTGTGGAATTTGGCCGTTGAAGTTATTGTCATTCAGTTTTAACCATTTTAACGATGAATAAATATTACCAAAAGAACTTGGGAGGACTCCAGACAACCCATTTGAACCAAGTATAAGCATTTCCATGTTTTGTAGATTCTCTACACAATCCGGAATATTTCCAGATAACCGATTGTTGGAAACATCGAGAAATACCAAACTTGTAATTCTACACACTGACCTTGGAATTGACCCATTGAAAAGGTTGTCTTGTAGAATCAAAATTACAGTATATACGCTAAATGGAAGGTTTATCAAAGATCCAATGAGTTTGTTGTGAGAGAGATCTAAATTAAAAAGCCTGGGCATATTCTGCAGCCATGTTGGTAGAAGTCCATATAGGCTAGCATTAGACAATATCAGACCCTCAAGCTTCCTTTGGTTTTGCAACCACTGTGGAAATCCATTTACAATCTTGCATGAACTAAGTTGAACAAGCCTCAGCTGGAATGGAGGTATCCACTCATGTGAGATATTAAAAATCAACTTATGATTCCCAGTTGTATACAAGTCCTTCAACATCGAGAGATTAGCAAAATGGGCTTCTAGAACCACTCCTTCTAAAGAATTTAGAGAGACATCTAATTCTACAAGTTTGGTGAGTTGCCCAATTGAAACTGGGATAGAACCACTAAATTGATTATTAGAAAGGGAAAGATGGGTAAGTTTTCCAAGGAATGACGGAATGGGACCGGTTAATCTGTTTCTAGACAGATCTAATACTTCTAAAGATCTTAATGTCTCCAAAGCTTTAGGGATTGAACCTGTAAAACTGTTCAAGTAGAGACTTAAGACTCTTAAATTGTTTAGTTTTCCAACAGATTCTGGAATCAAACCGTTTAATTTATTGTCGTCTGCTTTCAACACCTCTAAAGCATAGTGGGAACATTCAGACGTGTTTGATGATGGGCCTATCAATTCTCCTCCAAAATAATTACCAGATACTCTCAATTCCTTCAGATGACATTGTCTCCAAATCCCAACACGCTCGATGTGCTCAAAAACATTATGAGAAACATCGAGCTTTAGAAGGTTAGGCATGACAAGAATTGATGAGTTCAAACTGTTTGATGAAAGGTCAAGGACTTTTAGGGAAGTGACATTCACTAATTCAGATGGAAATATACCCTCAATTGAATTCAGGCTAAGATCAAGATATTGTATGTTAGAATGGGCACTGGAATTCAAATAAGTGGGTGAAAAGGGGGCATTGTGAAGCCCACACTCTGACAAATGCAATTCTGATAAAGAAGGGATCATGTTTAGCAGGTTTACAGAGTTCCATGCCAGACTAAGATTATAGTTTGAAAGATCAAGGAATGTTAAGGATGTCATGTTTTGAAAAAAGTGTGGGAGTTGACCTTCAAAATAGTTTGATCTAAGATTCAAATGTTCAATGTTGGGAAGTATTTTACTTGAATTAAGATGAAGTCCAAGATCAGCATTAGTAAGGTCACAACCTCTCAAACTTAAATATGTTAATGAAGGAATCATGTAAAATACCATATCAACATTGTTTGCTTGAGAAAGACTTACGTAGGTCAAGTCAAGATGCTCAAGTGAGGAAAGGCCAGAAACCCATGCCATATCATTTGACGTGAGCATATAATTTGAACGAAGATCAAGAACCTTCAAATTGGATAGATTTCCAATGTGATGGGGAATAATACCACTAAAACCTGCATGAGAGAGATTGAGGTAACTTAGCTGCTTGAAGGATCCAATGAATTTAGGAATCTGACTTCCATCAAATCTATTCCCACTCAAATCCAGATGTTTCAGATTCCTTAACTCAGCCAAATATGCATTCACCTTATCACCTAAGAAGTAATCTGGTTCATAGTAATTTCCCCTAAGATGAAGGCTGACAACACTTCTGGTGGCAGCATCACAAATGACTCCTTTCCATGAGCAACAATCACTGCCAACCCATGATGAGAGCATTTTAAAGTCATCTTTGACGCTGTCTTTGAACTGGAGTAGTGCTAGTCTCTCTCGTTCATGGCAGCTTCTTGTTGAATTTTGAGCGCCCAGACTAGTATATTTGGTTGCAACCAAAAACATACTTAATAAAACGAGATGAAGCCCCCAAACCCAATGATTTCCCATGATTCAACCTCAACTTTTTAGAAGAATGTGAAGAAATATGATGAACAAACTACATGAAGTAATAGTTGTTTGTATGGATGGACGTGAGCTAATGGATCATGGAAGACTTTGCAAGTCGTTGTGGAAATTCAATACACAAATATCATCCACAAAAATCTCCCAGTTCCCAATGGATAAAATTTTGTTGTACATAAATCCTCAACTCACAATCTATAGTTAATATTCCTCATTTTTCTTACAATTTTGTTATACACCTTTGAGCAAACTTATGTAAAAAAATTCTTTTAATATATCTAATTGTTTAGAGTCATAGCTGGGCATGCTACCTTATAAAAATTCTTTGAAGAGTAAATTACTTTTTGAGTTATGTTTTACTGGTTTTAACCATTTGAATCCAAAATCAAAAAGTTTAACGCCACGAGTCCCTAACCACTCGTTTTATAACACTTGTACTTTTTATTTTGGACTCAAGTGGTTAAAAGTACTAAAAACACATGGACTCAAAACATTATAAAATGAGTTGTTAGGGTCAGGGTGTTAAACTTTTTGATTTTGAACTCAACTGATTAAAACCACTAAATCACAAGGACTTAAAAAGTAATTTGCCCTTTTTTAAATATATTTAATTGTTTAGGGTGGTAGGTATCGTTTCGGTTATTAGGGTGTTTGAGTTATTCTTTACCCAATAATCTCATGTCATGTCAACTCCCCCCCTTCACTCCCCATTTTCTACTCAAACACTAGCAATGGTCAAACACCCACTCAATTTAAAAAAAAAAAATTGATTGGTTGAATAATGGTCAAGTCCTCTCTCTGTCCTCCACCTCTTCTTCACCTTCGGTGAATACTCACCGCCCACACCACTTCTCTCCTCCTCCCCGATTCCTCGCCGGCAACCATTCACCGATCGGTGAACACCATTCCCCGAATGGTTCACCGAAACGATACCGACCACCCTTAGAGTTGAAAAGCCTTTCTTTAATATATATTTGAAAGTATAATTGCGCATATCTTTAAGCCCAGAGGTTGTCTTCAACCCATTGAGATCCACATTGCAGATTATGTCCAGCCCAATAGCATTAAATTTACAAAGCCTTAATTTGGTCCCACAAAAGGCTGAAATGAGAATCCGATTCTCAGGCTTCCAAATCTAAACTTGCTTTCCTTGTGGATGATCATTGGACAAACTGAGTCCACATAATTGCTTCCTTCTATTAGAGTATTAGAGGTGTACAAAAAATCCGGTTTGGGCCTGATGAACCGGTTTATAGCCCGATTTGGTAGCCAAAAAAACGGTTGGCTAAATGCTAAAACTAGTTGTGAACCCAATCCCAATTGGTTTGGGTGGGTTAGGTTTTCAACCCTAAAATCGATTCTTAACACGAACCGGTTTGAGCCCAAGGTAAATAAAATGGACCGCTTTACAACCTAAACTAGTTTGAGACCAAACCGGATATTTGTACACCTTTACCTCTTTTTCTGGGGGGGGGGGGGGGGGGGCGGGGTGGTTTAAGTTTGCTAGTCAAATTGCCTTTTAATGTATGGGAGTACTTAATTTTAAAACTCGTCTGGAAGTGTTCATTCATGCATGGGCGGCTTCTATGTGGTGAGTTCTTAGGCTCGAGCCTAGGGCCAAATATTGTTTACACATAATTCAAATCACAATTTTTCGCTTTGAGCATAAAATATTCAATCTTATTCCAATCTCACTTTAATGAGAAAAAAATTGAGCCTAACTATTTTTACATATGTTGTTTAATCCTACTTTAGCCAATCCATTTTTTATACCTGCTCACAAAAATCTTAGATCCCATACAATTTATAACGTTAAGATTTGAACAGGGGTTTTGAGTTTATACTTTGCCTTGGGCCCCAAATTGGTTAAGCCACCCTATTCTCATGACGTTGAAGTAAAGGAAAGTGAAGTCAACACCTCACACATGGTTTAGTCATGCTACAGCTATATTCCATGGTTTAGTCCTACTACAGCTATATAAGGGTGTTCATTTAGTTCAAACATTCACACACGTACATACACAAGATATATAGCGAAAAAAAATATTGACTAGTTTATTAGATTAAGATAGGAGTTGGATACAAAGTCCATTTTTCTTACAAAGTGTAAAAAGTCATAAAACACCATAATGTCAACCATAAAACACACTCAAAACCATAAATAACAAAGTGAATATTACTAAAACACCATATTTGTGGGGTTTGTGTTGTGTTTTGTATGATAAGGCTTTGATTATCGAATTACTAACATTAGTGTGTTTTATGTTGATTATCAATGTTGTGTTTTATATCCATAGTTCTACGATGGTGTGTTTGAAGTTTTTATGTACTGTTAGGGTTTGGATATTGTGTTTTAGTGATCTTCACTCTGTTATTTGTGGGTTTTGAATTTGTTTTATGGCTGAATTTGTGGTATTTTATGACTTTGTAAACTTTGTAGGAAAATGGGGATTAATAGAACGAACAGACAAGCAGTTAAACGTTGAATTCTCTGTTGTACAATCTGTGATTCGTCTTATTGGATTCCGCACACTAAGACGAAATCGATTCATCTTGTTCCTACAATCAGATCCTATATCAACGGGACCAACAAGTGGTATCAGAGCTGATTGTTAATGTTTAAACAAAGCTCTGATACCACTTGTTAGGACCGGTTTGACTCCGAACGATTGCGAACCGACTCGTACGACGAGCGGAATCCGTGTACGAACGAGACCGAACACACGAACGGTAATTATAACTGTGATTCTATTCAAAGATTTGATAGCGTACAGAACCTTGAATCACGTGCACAGCACTTTCTCTCTCTAGCTTTCTCTCTCTAAGACTAGAGCTCTCCAAAGTGCAAATGACCAAATGTGTCCAAAAGTCTTTCAAAAGTTCTAAATGAGAACCCTAAGTTCTCTTACAGGTAGAAATCATTCATTCATCAATCTGTATAGTTACATCAAGTTCAAGTGAATGACCTTGATTAACTAAACACACAATTTTTCAAAACATTTGTATATAACATTCAAAGTTTTCAACAAACTCTCCCAACCCAATGAAGTTCATCATGTTCAGCACTTGGAATTTTGAAAATCAGCTTTCCAACATCAGTTGTCGAAAATCTTTTTGTATTTTTCAAAACTTTATGCTAAAACACACTAAAATCTTTTTGGGTTTTTGTTTTTAGAGAAATGCAGTAAAGAAATATATACAAACAATATTTTTGTGAGTTTGTGTAAGAGGATCATATCAGTTTTTGAGACCAATCACTAGCACCGTTGAGCTTTTAACACTTTAAGTTCTAAACGATTCACGTTGATTGACGATATGGTTGTCCTCTTAAACTCAATCTAAAAACTTTCGAAATGCTTACCGATACGTTAAGGTATATTAATTTTGCACTAAATTCTTATGGACCCCACGATCTCAGCATATCCCCTCATCATGCAATACACTAACTCAAGTAATGCCTTTAAACTTTCATCAACTGTGATATGTGCGAAAAACAAAGCAGAATGTTTAAACATTAACAATCAGGTCGATTTCGCTCTTGATAGCTCTGAGTCTTCTTGATAGCTCTGATACCAATTGTAGGACCGGTTTGATCCGTATCGATTGCGAACCGACCGTTCGACGTGCGGAATCCGTGAACAATCGTGACCGAACACACAAGATGTACACTAATCGGTGATTCTATTAACAATCTAACGAGTACAAATCCAAGAATCACGTAGAGAGAGCTTTCTCTCTCTAGACTTTCTCTCTCTAAGAATATCTCCCTAAACCACTAAATGAGCAAAAGTCTTAACTCTAACACACTAACTCCCTATTTATAGGCTAAGGATTATAAGGGATTTCCCCTTATTTACTATAATGCCACCTTGCCTTTTACTTTAGATATTACAATATAAGGCTATGTTTAAACTGTTTCAGCTACGGTTAAGATTGACTGAGGCGATAGACATACTGCACTAACAGACTCCCCCTTGGATATTGCCGCAGTCAATCTGTAGTCAAACTCGTAGCGACTTGTTTTTCTATCTCTTTCTTGAACAGAATCCCGGTGGATCTGTCTTGAGCTTCAGCTCCCCCTTTCAATAAGCTCTTTCTTCAGGCTCCCCCTTTCGTCAAGCTTCCGTGCTTTGGGATCGACACCTGGCTTTCCGTATACAAGCTCCTTCAGAATAGTTTCCTGGCTTCTTGAATCCACGCTTCCTCTTGCGTTGAGCTCGTCTTCAGACTCCCCCTTAGACTCAGCTGTCGGGATCGTAGTCTGGCTTTCACATGTTCACAAGTTCAGGATCAATTCCTGGCTCTATTCTGCATCTGCTCAGGATTTGAAACCTGGTTAACCTGCAAATCCTCTACCCATAACATAAGTTTCACAAATTTATTAACATTTAGATTTAAGAAAACTTACCGGTAGAAATCATTCTTTCATCAATACAAATAGTTACATCAAGTTCAAGTGAATGATCTTGATTAACTAAGCACACAATCTTTCAAAACATTTGTATATAACATTCAAATTTTTCTACAAACTCTCCCAACCCAATTCATCATGTTTAGCACTTGGAATTTTGAAAATCCGCTTTCCAACATCAGTTGTCGAAAATCTTTTTGTATTTTTCAAAACTTTATGCTAAAACACACTAAAATCTTTTTGGATTTTGAGTTTAAAGAAATGCAGTAAAGAAATATATACAGACAATATTTTTGTGAGTTTGTGTAAGAGGATCATATCAGTTTATGAGACAAATCACTAGCACCGTTAAGCTTTAATCATTTTAAGTTCTAAACTATTCACTTAGATTGTCAGTATACTGGTCCACTTAATTTTCACACAAAGTTCAACTGCTTCGAGATACGAGTTTAATGTCTTAGACACTTAAACTTAATCGCGTGTCCCACCTCAGAATATACTCCCGTATCCAGATCCCAATATTCAGTCTTACAGGTAATTATAACACAAATGATATCTGTAAGGGGTTAATAATTTATGAAGAATCATGAGAGCTCAGGTCAGAACCATCGTTCAGCAGAGAGATCATGACTCAACTTGTGGGTGTGTCCCCTTTAGAGGATCTTTTTTACAACAGCATTGCTAAGCAATTTTATTGTCTTATCATTTATGCTGAGGGTGATGCTATGTTTCAAGCATTTGCAGAAAGTATTATTCGAGGACTAGGTCAGAACTACCGTTCAGCAGAAGTCCCGGAATAATACCCCAGACATCATTGAGTATAAAAAACCTAGTATATCAGAATACGAGACCTTTCAAACAAGATTTCGGGGGTTACCCATATATCCGAGAGATGTTCCCCACGATATAAGCAAGTTTGAATTTAGGTTTATATCTCGTCACAATCTACTAAATGTGCAAAAACCTACTGGCACATCATCAGTGAGACCGTTTATCACATTTGACATTTCATATCTTTAGCATGCTGTGATCGTCTACTGATGTACTATCATTTCCTCTTTTATACACCAAAACTCATTTTTGCTTTTTCAATGTTTTTGGCATTTTCAAATTTTCTATTTTTTTTAAAATTTTTCTCCCCCTAAAATCAAAATATGTTTCAATTTTGATTTTCTAGGAAAATTTGAAAACAGACTGTACAAAGTAAAGTGACAAACTGATATCGAATCACTTCAATTCGCCATCCACTTGGCATAAACAATCAGAACTCCCCCTGACAACAAACTATTTTCCCATTTAGATTTCAAAACACTTAAGTTTGTTTTAATCAAAATGGTTTTTCCGGAAAATTAGTTTTATGTGTCATTTCACAAATTCGGGGTTCTTTCATCACATTGTTTACCTTTATCCACTTATCGGAAAGATAAATCAAGTACAACTTAATGTCCTTGATTAGTCTTTTGTGATTCGAAATATCACAGTTACCAACCTGTGAATTTCTCAAGAAATATGCCGATTCCTGTTCCACACTTACCAACCTGGGAACTCCGGCAAGTCAGGTTTTTCATTTAAACAGACTCACCCAAGCCTGACGGTCCTTGGGTGATTTTGAATTCTTGTTCAACAATGATGGAAAATTTGCATCATCCATTGTTAGACCAGAATTCTCACTTTTTACCTCAACACATGGCTCTTCTGGTTTTACCATACCAGATTCATTGCCTGAATGTGGCTTGTCTGACTTTGATGAGCCAGATTCATCGCCGACATGTGGCTCCTTTGTTTCCGAAGAAACAAATTCCTTGCCAGAAGATGGCTCTTTTGTTTTCTCAGAAACAAATTCATTGCCATCAACTTTCTTTTTCTTCATTCTCTCTTCTGTCCTCAGATTTGTATCTGATGAATTCGTTTTGCTTGATTTGTCATTCTTTGGCGAACAAGACGATTTATCAGAACTTTTATCTGTTTTACCAGTTGTATCCGAGGACAAAATCCTCTCGAGATATTCTCTCGCCTTCTTTCTTTTCTTCCTCAGTTTGTCTTTCTGCCCTTGTGAAAGCTTCACTTTCTTTTCTTGAACTTTCTGTTCTTGGACTTTTGGTTCTTGAACTTTCTGTTCTTTAGGCTTGACATTGACTGGTTTCTTTTCCATTTTCTGAGATTTAGCCCTCGATCTTTCCTTTGATCTCATTGGGCAATCTCTTGCAATATGTCCTCTGATTTGGCATCCATAGCACCTTCTCGTTTCGATTCTCTGACTTTGGCAGTTAACAGAAATGTGTCCTTGATAGCCACAAGTGTAACACACTCTGTTATCATACCTTTCACCACTTTCATACTTCACACCACTTTTATACCACACACTTAGATCATAGCATTGATTTGCCTTGTGGTACTCATGTCTCCTCTTGTATCCTTGATTTGGCATTTGAGCACTGTGGTCAAACCTGCACCACTGGTTACCAACTTTTTGTGAGTTTTGATTTTTAAATTTTTGTGATTTTTTATTGTGATTGGATGATTGATCTGATGAGCTTTTATTTTCTTTTTGAAAATTTTTCGATTTTTTATCTTTTTGTTTCTGTTCCACATTCTTCTTTACAGGTTTTTGCGTTGAGCATTCACCTTTTTCAGTAGAATGTAAAACAGTATTTTTAAACATTTCATTTAATTTCAAAAATGTTTTTCTTTTTTCTTCCTTTTCTTTTTCATCATCAGATTTATCATCACAATCTTCAATTTTGACTTTGTCAAAATTTGTGACATTGTCACTTATTGGAACAGAATTGATCGGTTTTGGACAAACATATGAAGCAGAAGTCACAAAACTTTTCAATTTATTCTCTAAAACTTTAATTTTCTTTCTATCACTTTCAGCTTCTTTTTCAAGTCGAATAATCGTCTGACGATGGGAATTTATTACCTTTTGCTTTTCAATATTGTTCTTGCTAAAAATAGATCTCCCATCTTCAAGAATTTTTATTTGACTTTGAAAATCTTTTTCAATTTTTAATTTTTCAATTTCAAAACTTTAGATTTTATCTTCAAAAATTTTATCTGAAATTTTCTTTTTACTTTCAAAATCTTTTTCATTTTCTTTAAAAATTTTGTTTTCTAATGACAAACTCTCAACAATCTTCAATAGTTTGTCATTTTCAGATTTTAGTTTTTCACAGTTCAAGCGCAACTCCAAAATCTGTTCATCATCAGCTTTCTTCTCGTCTTTCAAAGCTTTGTTTTCCAATGTCAAATTCTCCACATCTTTCAAGAGATTGACATTTTCTGCTTCGAATTTTTCGCATTTTGAGCACACAACTTCACATTTTGAAGTTTCATCCTTCTTGGATTCTTCAATATTTGTCGTTCCTGCAAGAAAAATTTTAACCATATCAGCAGGATTCAAATTTTCATCCAAAAAACAACCTCTCTTGAAATCATATTTCATCCTACTTCTTGCATTAAGACCATTTCTAATTCTTTTGATTATTTCAAGAATTATATCCAAACTTATATATTCTGAATTTCTTTTTAATTCTTCTATCAACTCTTTCCTTTTATTTTCATTCTCATCATTGTGTTTTCTAAGCTCTCTGATGAAATCATTTGAACTAAATTTTGAGAACTTAGAATCTTTTTTTCAGTTTACCCAAAAATTCATCCCAATCCAAAGGTAAGGCGTCTGCAAATTTTGAAATCTTTTCAGCATTTGTCATCTTAATCCCATACCTTTCCAACTTATCAAGCAATTCATAATACCTCTTTTTCAAATCATCAAACTTTTCAAATTTTTTACACAAAAAGTATTCAGATCTTATAATCCAAGAATCCTTTTTCTCATCTTCTTTCCTGTATTGCCAATTCATATCAAACCATTCATTAATTCTTCCAAGTTTAGCGTTTTCCTTTTCATCAAACATTTTTACCATAATTTCTTTGTTAAATGACTTGGTTTTTTTTAAAAATGTTTTTAGCTTAGAATCCACAAAATTTCAACTTCTTGATATTTGCGCCTTGTAAATCACCTGCAATCAAACAATCAAACAATCAGTTTAAACGAACTGAATACGTAACAGTGTGCGTTGATGAAATCAATCTAAGACTCGTGTCGAAGATTTGTGGACACAAGCCACTCAAAATGACAAAACTTTTTGACCGATCGGATAGACTTCAACGATGAGCTTTGAACTTCACAAAAATCTTTGAATCGGATTGTGACCCGGTCGAGTAGGTCAAACAAAGTCAAATTCTTAATGAAATTCCAAGAACGGGTGATTCAACACTTGAACTTCAAAACGATTTATCTGAAATTAATTGCACTTGAGCCGATGAACTTTAATGTGTCGCGTGATGAAAAATGTGAATAAATGAATTCAAAGTGGCCGACAATCTTTAAAATTCACAAAGTTATTCTATTGGACCACTCTTTTCGAATCTTTGACAATAATGTGCCAACAATTTTGAATTCTCTTAAGGTATCACGTGCAAACCTTGATATTAGCAAAAGCAATTTACCGACAAATTTATCACTATCACATGCAAGAATTGCTTTGATCACATGAAGTCTGATGTCTTGCAATTAAAACACACTGACCAAGTTGACTAAGTGACACACACGGATTATTGTGACGTGTATTGTTATCCGGATGGTGAACCGGATGATAATACGCACGAGTGGGGATCCGCACGGGTAGTGATCCGCGCGGCTGGGAATCCGGAGATGTAATACGCACGGATGGGAATGTTATCCGCGCGTACAAGTTGTCCGTGCGTGTGGCAAGTCAACAAGTCAACACGTATGGCTGAAAGTAATCCGTGCGGGTGGGAATGATGCTATACGCACGGGTGGGCTATCCGTGCGTATGAATAATCCGTATGATGTGTGTTATCCGCACGTGTGACACAACTCTTATACAACCAACAAACAATATCACATGCTCTTGACTTACACAATTTCACATGTTCACCTAAAATGCAGAATGATCACGTGCAAACTGAGAATTCAATTAAATGTCATGTGCTTATGTTACTTCACACCGATTGCATTTAATGTTTCACATGTATTGCAGACAATGTTGACTGACAAGTTAATATTCGCTTAGGTGATATGAAGTGACAAGGATTGTAGTGACGTGTAATGTTATCCGTGCGTACAGGTCAACAAATAGTCAAAGCGGATGGTCGTACGCACGGGTGGTGATCCGTGCGGTTATCATCAAGAACAACAGCAACAACTTTTATCATTTTCGCACCACAAAAATCTAATTTTCTCACAAAATACTTTGAATTATGATTTGAAAATTTGTAGGCTTTTAAATCATGCATATACGCACAACATATCTGAAAATCAGCCAATTCGGACCGTAAAATCCTGGTTAATTTTGCGTTTTTCAGTTAAAAACGTGAAAATATGAAAAAGATGAAGAAATATATGAAATTCAGATCTGAAAACGCTGTAATCTGGTACGAATCTTGTTGTTTGATCTTCGCAACCGAGCACCTGCTCTGATACCAATTGTAGGACCGGTTTGATCCGTATCGATTGCGAACCGACCGTTCGACGTGCGGAATCCGTGAACAATCGTGACCGAACACACAAGATGTACACTAATCGGTGATTCTATTAACAATCTGACGAGTACAAATCCAAGAATCACGTAGAGAGAGCTTTCTCTCTCTAGACTTTCTCTCTCTAAGAATATCTCCCTAAACCACCAAATGAGCAAAAGTCTTAACTCTAACACACTACAGATTGACTGCGGCAATATCCAAGGGGGAGTCTGTTAGTGCATTTATGTCTATCGCCTCCGTCATCTCAAACCGTAGCAGAAACTGTTAAATTCTAGGCTTTATGTTGTAATAGTTAGAAATATCTAGAAAAGGGCAAGGTGGCAATAGTGTAAATAAGAGGAAAGCTCTTATAAGCCTTGGCCTATAAATAGATGAGGTAGGGTTAGAATTAGGAACTTTTGGAGACTTTTGCCACATTTGAGATTGGGAGCTTTCAAGGTTAGAGAGAGAAAGTAGAGAGAGAAACTGGCAAAACGTGATTCTTGGAGCTTGTAATCGTCAGATCATCAATAGAATCACCGATTAGTGTACGTTCTTGTCTGTTCGATCCACGATTGTGCACGGATTCCGCACGTCGCACGGTCGGTTCACAATCGATACGGTGTCATTGTTAGTACATTACGTCTGTAGCTTCCGTCAGCATGTAGTCATATTTTGTATTCTGTGTTTTTATGTATGTATGTAGTTAGCATGACAACTCAGGAATAGGTTTTGCATGTAAAAGTGTTGTTCGGAAAAGGTTCATCCGCACGCATGACAATACGCGCGGATGGTAATACGCACGGATGACTTATCCGCACGGATAAGTCATACGCGTGGATGGCCATACGCGTGGATAGCCATACGCACGGGTAAGCCATACGCACGGGTAGCCCACCCGCACGTACAACACTTGTTAGCTTCCTGAGTTTGTCTATAAATAGTAGGTCCGGTGCTACTTTGTAAGAACTTTTGACACGCACGGGTAGTCTGTACGTTCACCGGAACTTTGTGACTTTCAGAACGATTAATAGAACGAACAGACAAGCAGTTAAACGTTGAATTCTCTGTTGTACAATCTGTGATTCGTCTTATTGGATTCCGCACACTAAGACGAAATCGATTCATCTTGTTCCTACAATCAGATCCTATATCAACGGGACCAACAAGTGGTATCAGAGCGTCCAGGGAGCTGAATCGAGATCAACAACACTAAATTCACCGGAATTCAAGTTTTCTTCACCGATCAAAGTCAAAATTTCACCGGAGATTTGACTTCTGTTGCCGATTTGATTCAAATTTCACCGGAAATTTGACAGATTTCTTCTACTTCTACTCAGATTTTACATTTGTTCTTCATTTGTCACCATAAAATCAGAAAAATCTAAAATTGAGCAAGAATTTACGGTTAAAATTTGTTAAAATTGATATCAATCAACTCGCAATCATTCAAAGAATAATCCTACTCAGTTTCACAATCAGATTCAACCTAAAACTAGATCAAATTCATCGAAAATCATGTTTAGTTGTTCGTATTTGATGACGTCACTAACCCGTGCGGACAGCTGTCTGAACAGTTTAGATTAGTTAGTTACTGCAAGTTGTTTGCTGACATCATCATTGTTACACGCACGGATTACAACCCGTGCGGATAACCAGAATAGTCAAAAGGTCAAAATTACCCGTACGCACAACCATCCGAGCGGATCACCGTCCGTGCGGATAAGCTTTGTCACCATCCGTATTCCTGTTCGAATGGATAACTATCCGGTTCAAGTGTTTGATATTTTTAGAATTTGTAAAAATTGTCTAAGTGTTTGAAAATTGTTTCAGGTACTTAAAAATGGAAGAATTCATGAATCCCTTCAGTGAGATGTATGCTTTCGCGGGTAATTCCGGAGACGATACTTCCAATCGTTCAAATGATAATCCGAACCCGAAGAAAACCTTATCCGATGCCCTAAGTGTTGAAAGCGCATATGGTACCTACAACAAACCACCAAAGCTAATGGCAATCGAAGAATATAATCGGTGGGCAAAAAGATTCGAAGAATGGCTGAAAGCTTTCGCATATCAGAGCTGGAAGAATTTAAAGAACGGTTATGCTTCAGAAAGACAAGATTGTGAGAATTTGTCAGAAGGTGAAGCTGTAGAGACCTTTATAGCTGAACAAAAATGCATCGCTTTGATTCACCAGTCCGTAAGAGACGACATTATTTCACTCATTGAATACACAAACGCAAAAGATCTATGGGAAAAGTTAAATAAAAAATGTGTAGGAAGTGCAGAAATAATCAAAAACAAAAAGAAATTGCCGCGAAAGGAGTTTGATTTGTTCGGATGCTTAAAAGGTGAATCTGTTTGTAAAATGATTGAAAGATTTGGACACTTAAAGTTGGAATTGGCGAGGCACGGAGTAAACTATTCTCAAGAGGATCTAGTTGACAAACTGTTCGATTCACTACCAGAAGAGATGGATTGGCAGTACTATGCACTGATGTTAAAGAACACAATCAAAGCTGAAAGTTTGACCGTCGACTTGCTGATTGAAAGACTAGAAAGTCATGAATTGGAGATAAAGAAAACACACAAAATGAATCATTCATCATACCAACAAAACATGGAGTTGTACTATCCAAAGAGTATGATTCCCAAGAATGTTTCTCCAAGAACTGCTTTCTCCGCTGAAAACACAAACACTTCAAGTAAAGAAATTCCAAGTTCAAACAGTGGTTTTCATGGAGGTTTTTCATCCAATACTCCAAGTCAGTGATCTTCTTCAACTTCTTCAAGTCAACAACAATTTGTTCCTAAGAACGCGTTTTCTTGCAACATTGCGATAGATTTGAAGAATGCTCAAAATTTTGATGAGGAATCGGCCAAACAGCAGATGATCTTTCTAGCATCTGTGTTGGAGTCGTACGAAGGGTTAGTAGCCGGGAAGATAGGTA
The DNA here is from genome assembly GCA_030545235.1 of Helianthus tuberosus. NCBI lineage: Eukaryota > Viridiplantae > Streptophyta > Magnoliopsida > Asterales > Asteraceae > Helianthus > Helianthus tuberosus. The sequence continues at coordinate 33,401,553 of CM060396.1, forward strand.
ATACCAATCTGACGAAAGAAGATTATGATCAGATTGATCCCGAGGAAATGGAGCTGATCGATATTCGTTGGGCTATGGCCAGTGCTGTACGTAGAGCACAACGCTTCATGGAAATTACCGGCAGAAAGACAATTGGTGGTGCATCTACTAAGCTGGGGTTTGATAAATCGAAGGTGACGTGTTTCAAATGTAAGCAGAAAGGTCACTTCAAACGAGAATGCAGAAATGCATATGCTGATGAATCAGAAAACCCTTTCAGAGATGATTATTACAAGAGAGCGATCTATCACCAGAATAAATCTGAGCCACCTAGATTGAAGCAAGTTGAAGAAAACAAAGAGAAGTCTAGAGCTCTTGCCGTGATCCATGATGACGAAGGTTATGATTGGAGCGAACTATTGCCTGAGGAAGATGCGGTGGGTTATGCATTTGTGACGAAGATTATTCCTTTTAAAGACATTAGAACTGAAGAAGAAAAACTCGTCAACCGAAGAATGAAAGCCCAAACCAGAATGAACAGAATCTATAACACTTACAAAGAAGCTAAAAGAGCAAAAAGGTGGGATGCCGACAGGGAATGTTACCTTGATCCTCAAGGAAACATTGCAGTTGACCCAGATTCCATCAGTGTTGATGCTCTTACCCAACAATTTGCCGAGGAAGAAGAAGCTAGACAAAGAGAATGGTGGGGAGGTGGTGAAGAGAAACAAGTAGAGAAAGAAGAAAAAGTCAAAGAAGCAGAACAGAAACCAAAGCCAAAGAATGCTGATGATGGGATCATTGATACATCGCAAGAGCTAACGGCAGAAAACTTGAGGAAGATGGCTGAAAAAGTTCTTGCAGCAAAGGAACTTGAGGTAGTTTCTAGTTCTGGAACTGAGTCAACAAACAAGGTCAGTTCAAATGGTACACTTGAGTCAGGTAAGAAAGATAAATCTAAAAATGACTGCAAAAATTGCATGAAAGAGTGCAAAGTTTGTAGTACAATCACTTACCTCAGTGGTAAGAAGATTGAAGAGTTGACTAGTAAAGTCAAAAGTGTTGAAAATCAAATCTTAAACCGTGACAAAATGCTGAAAGCTTCGAATGATAGATCAAAAGAATTAGTTAAATAAAATTGAAAATGATAAAAATGACATTGAAAGAATAAGACAAGAAAATGAAAAGTTGATTCTTGAAAGTCGTAAAATTTCTAAAAATTTTGAGAAGCTAAAGCGAACGGTTAAAGATTCTGATGAGAGAAACAGTAAAACAACGAAAGAAAATCTTCAACTATCAGGGGTTCTTAGAGTAAAAGAAGAGTTAATCAACCAACAACTTGATGAAATTGCGAAATTGAAGCTTCAGTTTGAAGAAGCTAAAATTGAGAATGAGCGTATTAATCTGAAACTGAGCAGTTACAACTCTGCAAGCTTTGTTTTGCAACACATTGTTCCAAAACCCATTGGAAAAACCAAAGCTGGCGAAGATGTATACTGTGATGGAACTGGGGTGGGATATCATCAAGTTCCGCCACCTGTTCTAAACAATTTCTCAAAAAAGCAATCTGGGTTGGTTAATGATAATATTGAAACAAATGAGATAAAACTGCCAGAATTAATTGATGTGACATTTTCTTCTTCATCATCATCCGATGACAGTGTTCAAACTGAGATCATAAAAGGCATGGCTGAAAGTGTCTTGGATAGTGATTCGACTGAAGATGAAGAATGTTTTCTGAACAATTACATTCCGAAACCAAAATCTAAAAACAACTTAAATGATGAACCGGGTCTTGTGATGTACAAGATGTCTGGTTCTGATAAGTTGTATTCAGACTTTGAGTTTCCTCTAGAGAATGTTAATGTGAACAAATTGAAAAATGTTTTCAAACTGGTTGAAATTGATTTGTCTGAAGTGGACGGTTTGAAACAGACAAAGAGACAAATGAATTTTGAGAAAGATAAAGCTTACTATAAAAAACCTGTTATTCCACCACGTTTTTCTAACAACAATCAAAATAAATGGTCGGGAGGATATCAGGGTGGTAAGAATTATCAGAAAAGGAATGTTCAGAACAAGAAGTTTGCTGTGAAAAAGGTGTTTGTGAACAGTTCAAGTTCACTTTCTGATGAGGAGTCTGAAATCTTTTTAAAATCAAACAAAGAGTTCTTTGAAAAGAAGGCCTCACAGCCTCAGTCTGAAGGCTCAAGTCGGGTAATTGACACCTGAACATGCTTCAAATGTAATCAAGTTGGACATATTGCACGAAAGTGTACCAACTTGAAGCCTAAGACTGAAACTGTGAAAAATTCTATCAAGAGAGATGTTGTGAAAGGAAAGGCTCCATTGATTGTTGAGAAAAATGTTTTGAAAAATGACAACACCAAGATCAAAACTGAACCTGTTAAGAATTCGGTATCTAAAAATGATAAATTTTACCAACGGGTTGCATCACCTCAACAAACATGGAAGCCAAAAGTTGTGGAAAAGAAAGTTGATTCACCAAAGGTGTCTGAAACTGAACAATCATCATCTTCAACCAAGAAGAAGTATGTACCCTTGAAGTTGTATGAGAAACAAAAATCGACTTCTGAAAAGAAGTATGTGGTGAAGAAAAATAAATCAGTTGATCAACCTCAAAAAGACGAATTTTTCTTATTTAAAGAGGTTGAAGTTGGAACTGCTGAAAGCCTTAAAATGAATGATAAAAACTTTCCGCCACTTTACACTAAAACAACTCACCTTAATTTCAAGTTACCCGAGTCAAAAGAGGCTTGGGTAGCATCAAAATCTCATTAAATGTTTTTGATATGTGCAGGAGCTTCCGAGATCCATCTCACGTTGGATTATGGATAGTGGAGCTTCTCGGCACATGACAGGAAAGACAGCGCTGCTGTATGATGTCAGAAATATCAATGGAGGTTATGTAGGGTTCGCGGGTAACCAAGGTGGTAGAATTGTTGGTGAAGGAACGTTATCCAACGGGATCGTCACGTTTGAAAGAGTTAACTACATTGCTGAGCTGGAAAATAATCTGCTAAGTATCTCGCAGATTTGTGACAGGATGTATACTACTCACTTCACAGACAAAGAGTGTTTGATTTTGAAACCAGGGTTTGTTATTCCTGAAGAATGGATCATCATGAGAGCTCCTAGAGTGAATGATCTGTATGTTTTAGACATGACTGTAGCAACTACAACAACGGGTCAAGCACACTGTTTTGTTTCAAGAGCAACGGAGAAAGAATCAAAGTTGTGGCATCGTAAGATGGGGCACATTCATCTTCGTAAAATGAATCATCTGGTGCACAATGATTTGGTTCTGGGAGTTCACATTAAAGGTTTCCATCTGGAAAAAGAGTGCATTAGTTGCATGAAAGGCAAACAAAAGAAAAAGTCTCACCCCACAAAGCAAGTCAATTCAGTCTCAATACCTTTGGAGAGACTTCACATGGATTTATTTGGTCCTGTGAATGTCAAAAGTATTACCGGAGAACTTTATTGTCTGGTGGTTACTGATGATTATTCCAGATTTTCATGGGTGTTATTCTTGAAGTCGAAAGAGGAAACATTTGACAGGTTGATGGGGTTGTTCAGAAAGATTGAAAACTTGTACCAAAGGCGTATCAGAAGAATTAGAAGTGATAATGGTACTGAGTTCAAGAACAACAATATGGAAGAATATTGTGATGAAATAGGTATCTTGCATGAGTTCAGTGCTCCGTACACTCCGCAACAGAATGGAGTTGCAGAACGTAAAAACAGGACACTGATTGAAACAGCTAGAACGATGCTTGCTGATTCAAAGTTACCGATAAATTTCTGGGCAGAAGCTGTTTCCGCCGCATGCTATACTCTCAACAGAGTTCTCACTGTCAAGAAATTCAACAAAACATGCTTTGAGTTGATCAATAACCGAAAACCGAATCTGAAGTATCTTGAACCGTTCGGGTCGCCCTGTACTGTTCTTGAACCTTTTGGAAAGTTTGGTGCGAAGAGTATTGAAGGAATATTCGTAGGTTATGCAAGTCCTTTACGACGAGTCTTCGTTCCAAGTCTGAAACGGATTATTGAAGCTCAAAATGTTGAATGTCAAGGTCACACAATGCCTCCACAGAATCCGGGCGACTCATGGCGTTTCAATTATGATGTTTTGTGGGAGTCCTTCAACATGGAAGAAGAACCAGAGTTCTTTGATGAGTTGGACATTCTAAGAGAGTATGAAGATGAAAGGTTCCCAGCAGAATCTTATCGAAAACAACAAGCTTCAAATGATGATGAGGCGGGTCCAAGCAATGCTGGAGAACATGACGATGTTGAAAATGATGTTGCTCAAGAAAATCAGACGGTAGAGAATGTCAATCAAGAATCTGAAAACAGACCAATATTCGATCATGATGATTCAGACTCTAAGGGGGAGATAATCCAGTTTTCAAATCAAACTATTCCAGTCAGTGAACAAGTTGCTGATCAAAACGTCACAAATTTGGAGAGTGAAGTAGATGTTTCAGGCGAAGTGATGCCAAGAACGCTTTCTTATCATCCGGAGGAACTGATAATCGGAGAATTGCAATCAGGCGTCCGCACTCGAAGACAGCTTGATCAAGGGCTTACATGTTTTTACACAACAGTTGCTCCTTTACAAACTGAATTCTCATTAAGTTGTTTTATCTCGCAGATAGAACCAAGGACGTACAAAGAGGCGCTTACTGAAGATTCATGGGTAAATGCAATGCAGGAGGAGTTAAGCCAATTCGAGAAGCTTGGTGTATGGAAGCTAGTAGATTTGCCCGATGGTCACCGGAAGATTAATACCAAATGGGTGTTTAAATGCAAGAGGGATGATCGAGGAGTTATCATTCGAAACAAAGCTCGACTCGTTGTCCAAGGTTTCAGTCAGCAGGAGGGAATAGATTTCACCGAAGTATATGCCCCTGTCGCAAGACTTGAAGCAATCAGAATCTTCCTTGCATTCGCATCGTGGAAAGGATTCAAAGTTTTTCAGTTAGATGTGAAGTCGGCGTTTCTCTATGGCAAGGTGAAAGAGGAGGTTTATGTCGGACAGCCACCGGGCTTCACCGACCCAATTCACAAAGATAAAGTTTATCTCCTTGACAAAGCGTTGTACGGCTTACATCAGGCCCCGAGAGCCTGGTATGAGACCTTGTCTCAACATTTGTTAGCCAACCACTTCACTCGAGGAAAGATAGACGCCACTCTTTTCACAAAAGAAGTCGACGGGCATCTTCTGATTGTCCAAATTTACGTGGACGACATAATTTTCGGGTCTACAAATGAACAACTCTGCAAAGATTTTGAACAAGTTATGAAGCAGAAGTTTGAAATGTCTTCAATGGGTGAGATGAAGTTCTTCTTGGGACTTCAAGTTGATCAACTTCCTGAGGGAACTTTCATACATCAAACAAAATACGTTCATGATGTTCTGGAGAAATTCGGGATGTCAGGAATGTCATCAATGTCCACCCCATTAGCGACGAACCATGGGATAAACACTGATCTCATCGGAGAGAAGGTAGATGAAACATTGTATCGTTCCATGATCGGCTCGTTAATGTACTTGACGGCATCAAGACCGGATATTATGTACCCAACCTGCCTCGCGGCGCGATTTCAGTCAAATCCTAGAGCTTCGCACATGGTAATTGTTAAAAGGATTCTACGCTACCTGAAAGGAACTCCATCTCTGGGGTTGTGGTATCCAAAAGTTGGCGACTTCATGCTCGAAGGATATTCTGATTCTGATTTCGGATGCTGCAAAGTGAATGCTAAATCAACAACAGCGGGGTGCCAGTTTTTCGGACCACGATTGGTCACCTGGCAATGCAAGAAGCAGACCTCTGTCGCTTTATCCACTTGTGAAGCTGAATATGTATCTGCTAGCAGCTGCTGTTCTCAGATCTTGTGGATCCAGCAACAGATGCGAGACTACGGTTTGCAATTTCTTAACACCCCTATCTTTGTTGATAATGAGGCAGCAATTAACATAACAAAAAATCTTGTTCATCACGCTAAAACAAAACACATTGAAATTCGTCATCACTTCATCCGAGACTGTTTCGAGAAGAAGTTGATACGAATAGAGAAAATCCACACCGATGAACAAAAAGCTGACTTACATACCAAAGCATTTGATAAAACTCGCTTTAAATATCTTTTGAAACTTAATGGTATGAAGTTGTTATCGGATGCGGAGGAAATCGTTGGCGTTGATGAAGGTGCCACTGTAGATGATGTTGAAAAACAATCTGCAATGGTTTGTCGAATTTTTACTTGTTTTGGTTTTTAGGGGGAGATAGTTGTTTTATTTTCAGAAAATACAAAAACAATAAAAAATTCGAAAAAGCCAAAAACATTAGAAAATTTCAAAAACCCAAAAACATGATAAAATTTCAAAAAGAGTTTGTGTAAAAAGGGAAAATGATAGTACATCAGCTAAACGGTTACTGTACGCTAAAGAAATGGAAAATTCAAATGCGTTAAACAGTCTCACTAATGATGTGTCGATAGGTTTTTACACATTTAGTAGATTTGTTCAGGATATAAACCTAAAATTTTACTTGCTTATTTCGTGGGGAACACTACTTGGATATATAGGTAACCCCTGAAATCTCGTTTGAAAGGTCTCTTAATCTGATATACTAGGACTTTATTCTCAATGATGTCTGGGGTATTATTCCGGGACTTCTGCTGAACGGTAGTTCTGACCTAGTCCCTGGATAATACTTTCTGCAAATGCTTGAAACATAGCATTAAACCCTCAGCATGCTGAAACAATAAAATTGATAAACGCTGCTGTTGTAGCAAAAAGATACTCTAAAGGGGACACACCTTAAAGTCGAAGCTGATATCTCTCTGCGTATACGGAAGTATCGACCTGAGATCCCTCGGCCCTCGCATACCTAAATTATGTACAGATATCATTGATGAATACTCACCTGTAAGACTGATTATTGAGATTCTAGATACGGGAGTATATTCAAGAGGTGGGACACACGTATAAGTTTAAGTCTAAAACACTAATACTGTATCCTGAACAGATTGAAATGTGTGTAAAAATTTAAGATGGATCAGTATATCGACAATCGAGGTGAATTGTTTAATGTTTGGCATGAAATTAAGCTTAATGGTACTTGTAACTTGTCGGAAGCTGATATGATTCCCTAACACGCTCACCAAAAATATGTTTGTAAATAGTTTACTTTTACTGCTCTTTTATTTCTGTTTTCATTTCTAGTCTATTTGCTTCATTAAAATTTCAAAAAGATTTTATTTTCTGCTTTATTTTCCGACAAACCAAAGTAGAGAGTTGATCTTCGGATTCGAAAGTGATAGAAGATGCAGGAAGTTTCTGGGATGGAAGATGAGTTTGGAGCTAATCATATCTAATCTGTAATTGAAAATGTGAAACACAAGTTCATTAAGTTGATACTTGTAATTTTTTAGAAAATTGTTTAAACAAAATTTTCAAAAGTCAGTATGTTTTGCTTCAGGTCAACCAAGGTCATTAAGTTGGACTTGGTCGACAAATTAAGTAACTTGGGTCATTAATTTGAACCAAGTAACTTAAGTGGATTTCTAAAAACTGGCAAAAGTTGAGAAAAATCAAAGTTTTTCATTGAAAAAGTAAAGTGTGCCTCATTCGGATGTTCATCCGGACGGGTAGCCATACGCACGGATGGCAATGCGCCCGGGTGACCATACGCATATGTTGATAGTATAAATAGAGGGTCAAAGAGTCAGTCAAAGCTGTACGCACGCACAATACTCTTTCTCTCTCACACTTTGACTTTCTGATTTCTGAATTCTTTGCACGGATCCTTGTTTTCGTTGGTTTGCACAACATTAGCAATGGCAAAGGTATGTTTTTCTAACTCAAATCTGCATAAATCTGTTGTTTAATATCTGTTCATCGCGTATCTGTTCTTTCGGAGCCTTAAATCTTAGATCTAGCCTGTGTTAGTTCGTTTTGTCATGAATAAATCATAGGTTCTTGTTCGGAATGCTTAGATCTAGGATTTTACCGGTTTAATTTGTGTTATAACATGTTAAAATCTTGTAGATCTGATGTTTGGATGGTACGTAGTGTCGACTAGGTTTTGGTAAAATTGACCTGTGTATAGGACGTTTTAGACATCATTGAACATAGGGTTTTGATCGCCTTAACATCCTCTATGTAGATCTGTGTTCAATTTTAGATTTTACCATAGAAAATTTTTAATGTTCATAAACTGTTCTTCATCTGTGACTTGTATCCGCACGCACAACTTGTACGTGCGTATGGCAATCCGTGGCAAGTCATGCTGTACGCACGTATGGTAATCCGTAACTATGTCATGTTGTACGTGCGCATAGCAATCCGTGGCAAGTAATGCTGTACGCACGTATGGCAATCCGTGGCAAGGACAGGCTGTACGCGTGCATGGCAATCCGTGGCAATGACATGTTGTACGCACGGATGGCAATACGTTGGAATGACATGCTGTACGCACGGGTGGCTATACGCGGTATAGACAAGTTGTCCGCACGGACAACTCATCCGCACGGACAAGTCATGCGTACGGATAACCATTCTAGTGTCATACCATTCAACAAGTCTTTCTTTGACAAAATATTTTGAGATCCCAAAATTTTTAAAATAAATAAAATTTCTGCAGGATTGGGATAAAGCTCATAATATATATTGTGTATTGGATGAAGTGTATACCGAAAACACAGTAGTTCAAGATGTTGCAAAATTTTTGAGGGAAAGTAGAATTTCTAAGGCCTTAACTGATAAGACAGTAGCTTATGAATCTCATGTGAAACGATTTTGGAGTGCTGCAAGATACGAAGAAAGTGATAAGACCATTTATTCTGCTGTATCAAAGAAAGATGAGAGTGGAAAAGATGTAGATTTGGAGATGAAGGTGACAGTTGGTGTTATAAGAAGAGTGTTGAATTTAGGAGACAATGATAGTGATCCAACCATAGTTTCTGAACGTTTAGTAAAAGGATTGTGGTGTAGGATGGGTTTTGCTGGTAGTGTGAATGGAAGGATGCAGAAGACAAGTTTTAGTCACGCTTATAAATTTATGGCTCATTGTGTGCTTCATGCTTTGTCACACAGAAAAGGTGGATATGATGAAACTCAAGACTATATCATGAATATCATTGCTTGTCTTGTACTGAACAGACCATACAATATCTCTCAAGTAATTTTTGATCACATGTCTGAGAATGTAAAGGATGGAAGCAAGAGGTTTCTTATGTATCCTAGGTTTGTCCAGATGTTGATAGATGATCAGTTTCAAGGTTTAGAAAAGAGAAGTAATGACATTTTGGGCCTAAGGCACATGACACCTGACACAATCAGCAGGTTGATCAAAGGTCCAAATCCTGGATCAAAGAGAATGATCTGTAAAATTTCAAATCCAAACTATGTAGCTCCAGAGAATGATGCGTGGAGACATGAAGACAGCAATTCTGATAATGAAGATGACAAGATGAGTTTGTTCTATAAGAAGGATACAAGATGGTGGTGTATCAAAGATGGAAAAAGAAAGAGAACTCCAAAGACGTCCCCTGCAGTTTCTATTCCAAAGATTGTAAAAAAGGGTATTGTGAAAGGGGGAGTCATAAGGAAATTAGAATTTTATCTTGTGAAAATTTCTAATAAATTTGTCAAACATCTGTTTTGCAGGGTCTTCTGGAAAACAGCAGCACAAGTTGATAGATGAAACAGTCTTGGAACCATCAACAGTTATTCAAGAAGGTGCTGAACTGTTATCACAATCTCTTCAAAGTTTCTTAAAGAAGAATGAGGATGCTGCTCAAAGTGTTAAAGATCAAGAAGGTGTTAAAGATCAAGGAGTCGTTCAAGATCTTTCAAGTGATGATGATTCTGAAACCACAATATCAGAATCTGAACTTGATCCACTTACTCTTGGCAAAGGAAAAGCACAGTTAAAGAAAAGGTCTCCAAAGAAAAAGAAAGGGTCAGACGAAGAAGACTCAACTTATGATCCTGAAAATACAAAGAAACAAATCAAGAAAAGAAAAGCAGTTGTAGCTGGTCTCATTCCAAGAAGTGTTAGAGCAAGAAAAGGAGAAAGTCAAGTTCAAAAGGAACATGATGGTAAAGATACTCAACATGTTGAATCACCTCAACCACAAGAAACAGAAGCCGAAAAGCAGACTAGTCACGATGACTATGTTGAAGTTACTGATGCTGGAGTCTTTTATTCACAGTTTCCAAAAGTACCAGAAAACATAGAGATTCCAGAATCGTCCTCACGTCCAAGAAACTCAGATGATTTCTTCAGCCATATGCCATCTGCTTCAGGAGATCCGTTGGAAGATCTAAATTTTGATGATGACTTATTCAACAATGACGCAGTAAGAGTTCTGGCAAAGAAAGTCAAAGATCTTGAAAGTGAACGTGATCTTTTAAAAGAGCAAGTGAACAAGATAATGAAAGCTCATGATCAACTTAGAACGGTGTTAATCCAGGATGAACGCACCATGAAGAAAATAAAGGAAGATGGTGATAGTAATACCAAAGTGATTGAAGCTCTTTTGGCAGAAATTTCTTCATTGAACAAGAATCTCCAAGATGTAAATCAAACACTCAATCAGGTGGTCAGTGAAATGAGTGAATCTACTTCAAACGAAATGAAAGTAATGAAGTTGGAGATGGAAGCCATGAAAGCTGACAAAGTGATGAAAGATGAACAACTCAAAATGTTATATTCTGTTGTGGAAAATCTTTTGAAGAAGGATGTTCATGCTGCTTACAATGAAATTGAAGTAAGGAAAGTTGAAGAGAGAAGACTTGAAAGAGAACGAAGACTAGCTGAGGATGCTATCCAAAAGAACAAAAGTATAATTGAAGATGTTCAAGAAGCTGGTGGTTCTTCTCTTCAAGGTGATGCTGAAATGTTTGACGCTGAACATGCTCAAGAACAACATGCTCAAGAACAAGTTGCTCAAGAACAAGTTATTCAAGAACAAGTTGTACATGATCAAGATTTCATGTTGGTTGGAGAGCCTTCACAAGTCATTGATTCTGATGAGATCATTCGTAGAGTTGCTGTTGCTCAAAAGAAGAAAAAGGGGAAAGAAGTGATGCTACTTGAATGGAAGACAAAGCAGTTTGTTCTTGTTGGTAAAGCTGAAACTGTGCCACTCAACGTAAAAGATGGTCTTTACAGAATGAAAGTTATGAAAAGGAGAAAAGAAGCGAAGAAGGCTCGGGGTGAAGAAGTTAGTGATTCTGATGAAGAACTTCTTGTAGATGATGAAGAAGATGAAGATGAGGAGAAAAATGACGATGATGAGAAAGACGATGATAATAAGAAAGATGATGATGATAAGAAGAATGATGACGATGATCAAGGTTCGTCAGGATTGATTGTGAAGAATCCTATTGATGAACAAAGGATAGAGGAGTTTCTGAATGATCAGATCAACGAACAAGAAGATGATGATCATCAAGAAACTTCCACTTCTGGAAAGCAACACTCGGATCAGATATTCCTCACAAATCCCACTGTCATTTTCTTACAAGATAAAAGTCAAGAAGTGATTGAGGTTAGTAGAACAAGGGAAGAGATGTTAGAGGAATTGGGTTTGCAAGAAGGTAAATTTAAGTTCGATATTGAAGATGAGATTCCTGAAACTTCTGAAGATGTATTTGAGACAAGATATGCATTTGAAGCTGATAATTACAACGATGTAATCATTGAAGACGCTTCAGATTCATCTGATGATGAAGTTCGTTTTCATTATTCTGGAATTGATGCAACATTTCCTTCATTGTCAGAAATGTTTAAGGATCGAAATGAAGAGGAAATTAGAAGGAAGATAGTGGAGAAAGTGTCTGCAGAAGGTATTCCAAATACTATACCGAGAGAAAATCTTGCAGAAGAAAGAAAGAAATGGTACAAAGTCATGCCAAAAGAGAGAAAGAAACTTCGGGCACTACAATTCTTTACACACGACAAAGAACTCTCTTGGGGTGACATTCTCTCATGGGGATATTTGGAAGACTTGAAAGTTTATGCGATCAGAAGGGAACAGGGAGTACAGTATTTTGAGTTCTTGTCAGATATCAAAACTCTACCCTGGTGGGATATAGATGAATTGGTAAAAACAAAGAACATCAAAGAATTCTACCATGGGTTAGATGTAAAACAACATGATCAAAAGTTATGGAATTACGTGAAGCTGCAAGCTGAGAAAAGATATCCTGATTGGAAACCACACTTTCCTCAACAGATTGTCAGAACCTTAGAAAGTGGTGAAAAGGATATTACTCTGGATATCAAACCTCCAAGTTGTTTGAAGAATATGCCTTTAAGGGCGATGGAGCAAGATTTCCATGATGAGTTTGAAGGGTGGTTGTATAATCAAACTACAGCTGAAGCAATAATCTCGTTAAATAACAAGTCCACAGGAGAAGCTAGAAGGATCTGTGTGTTAGATCCTATGTGGCTTGTCAACTGCTCAAAGAAGGATATCGATTGTCTGTTCTACAACAAAATAGTCTACGAGAGAACTGATAGAGAGCAAGCTTTGCAATATCAAAAGGTTGTGGATGTTTGTTACGCAAAAGACATCAACTCTGGAAGATACTGGAAGACTAAATGGAGAGATCTAGAGATTGATGAGTTCTTGAAAGTATACAAGCGTGAACAACGTTTCAAGAAGATTGCTGAAAAAGCTGCTGAGAGGGGAAAACGTAAAATGGGGATTGTTCCTCCAACAGATCAAACACCAATTGAATCTGAAGAAAACAAAATTCCAAGATGGGAACGGAAGCGTGATGGAGATCCTGTCTACAGACATTGGTGGTTGACTGAGGGAAGACAAAAGAGAAAAAGAATGTTGGAGGAAAGGGCACAGAAAAGAAGAGAGAAAGCGCGTGAGCGAAGACGCAGCAGAAAGAATTAAAGACTATGCTGGAAGGTACTACAGCTACATCCGAGGGGGAGTCTGTTAGTACATTACGTCTGTAGCTTCCGTCAGCATGTAGTCATATTTTGTATTCTGTGTTTTTATGTATGTATGTAGTTAGCATGACAACTCAGGAATAGGTTTTGCATGTAAAAGTGTTGTTCGGAAAAGGTTCATCCGCACGCATGGCAATACGCGCGGATGGTAATACGCACGGATGACTTATCCGCACGGATAAGTCATACGCGTGGATGGCCATACGCGTGGATGGCCATACGCGTGGATAGCCATACGCACGGGTAAGCCATACGCACGGGTAGCCCACCCGCACGTACAACACTTGTTAGCTTCCTGAGTTTGTCTATAAATAGTAGGTCCGGTGCTACTTTGTAAGAACTTTTGACACGCACGGGTAGTCTGTACGTTCACCGGAACTTTGTGACTTTCAGAACGATTAATAGAACGAACAGACAAGCAGTTAAACGTTGAATTCTCTGTTGTACAATCTGTGATTCGTCTTATTGGATTCCGCACACTAAGACGAAATCGATTCATCTTGTTCCTACAATCAGATCCTATATCAACGGGACCAACAACTTTGTAGCCGAACTCCACCCATTAGATTATATATATATATATATATATATATATATATATATATATAGGGCAAGGCTATATAGAAAACCCTATCTATATAAAAAACCCTAGAAAACCCAACCTCCCGACATTTTTTTTTTTGAAAAAATTAACACATGTAATGTACATGTTTTTAAGAGTTTTGGGCCAAAAAAATCAAAAAAGCGCCGAAGTGATAATTTAAAAAAAAAATTCAGCAATTTCTGTCATTTGTGCCTAACACATGTTAGGCGACCGGACATTGCTGAAATTTGTTTATTTTTTTTTTTTAAATCCCTTCGGCGCTTTTTTGTTTTTTTTGGCCCAAAACACTCTAAAACATGTATATTACATGTGTTATTTTTTTCAAAAAAAAAATGTCGGGAAGTTGGGTAAAAATGGGAGGAGATTTGGGTTTCCAGAGTTTTCTACCAAAATGAGGGTTTTCTGTCTAGCCTTCCCTTATATATATATATATATAGTGGAGGGTTCAAATGAGAAGAAATTCTTTGTAAGAAGAAAAAAGAAGAAATTTCAACCAATAGGAATGCTTCATTAGACTTCATTTAATATTTGTACTTAATGTAACTATAAGGGTATATTAGTAAACTTACATATATCATTAATTGGTAGTTTCATCTTTAATAACTAACTATATTAAATTTGTAACTTATTTTTAAGATATATATTTTTCACAAAAAATAAAAATAAAAATTCATTTAAAGTGTTGATAAATACGAGGCGTGTAGGATAAATTACGAGTTGTGTAGGATAAATTTCAATATGTGTAGGATAAATTTCGAGATGTGTAGGATAACTTTTGATGTGTGTAGGCAAAAATATTTAGTGTGGAGGATTATAGTCTTAATGACAAATTAATTAGTCAAACATAATAATAAATGAGATGAGAAAAAAAAAACTATTTAATGTTTACAATTATACCCTTTTATTATTTTTCTTCTCAATCAAATTTTCTTCTCAAATGAACATTCCCCTATATATATATATATATATATATATATGGGTGAGAGTTGGCTACAAAGTCTATTTTTCCTACAAAGTGTAAAAAGTCATAAAACATCACAATTTCAGCCATAAAACACACTCAAAACCCACAAATAACAAAGTGAAGATTACTAAAACGCCATATATGTGGGTTTTGTGTTGTGTTTTGGATGGTAAGCCTTTGATTAACGAATGACTAACATTAGTGTGTTTTATGTTGATTATTATGTCGTGTTTTATATTCATAGTTCTACAATAATGTGTTTGAAGTTTTTATGGAATGTTAGGATTTGGATATAGTGTTTTAGTGATCTTCACTCTCTTATTTGTGGGTTTTGAGTGTGTTTTATAGTGTAGTGTTTTAGTGATCTTCACTCTCTTATTTGTGGGTTTTGAGTGTGTTTTATAGCTGAAATTGTGGTGTTTTATGACTTTGTACACTTTGTAGGAAAAATGGACTTTGTAGCCGAACCCCACCCATATATATATATATATATATATATAGAGTAGGGTTCCTACGGAAAGTGTGTTTTTCCTAGAAAGTCTAGGAAGCGATCTTGTCCATCCGATTGGTGTGTTTAAGGGTTGAGATTAACTCAATGGCAATCTTGTAATAATTAACTATATTTAATAGATTGTTTTAAATTAGTAGGGGCAATTTCGTCCTTATGTGTGTTTTAAACCAATAAAAAATAACCGTCAGAGATATCACATCTCCTTAATTCACGCCAATTTCCCTCTCTCTCTCTCTTTCTCTCTCTAAACCCAAATTCGGAAACCCCTAAAATCATACCAAAAATACCTAAAATCATGGATGAAGATAAGAGATTTTCCTTGTTCCATATACGTAAGATCAAGTTTTCATTGTACTGCGTGTTTTACAAAGCGATTACGGGTGATTCTTGTTTGTAATTGACGGTATTTTGCTGGTTGCAGGGAAGAGATTCAAAAAGCAGGAAACTTTGGAAAGGATAAATAGCAGCGGAACAGTTACCGGAAGCCGATCGAAAGCTGGGGCGAAATTTGCTGATGTAAAACACATTTGTATGAATCTGCTTGCTGTTAAAACACAGCTGTATGAATCTGAATTGCTGTTAAAACACAGCTGTATGAATCTGAATTGCTGTTAAAACACAGCTGTATGAATCTGCTTGCTGTTAAAACACAGCTATATGAATCTGAATGATAAAACACATTTGTATGAATCTGCTTGCTGTTAAAACACAGCTGTAAGAATCTGAATGCTAAAACACAACTGTATAAATCTGCTTGCTGTTAAAACACAACTGTATGAATCTGCTTGCTGTTAAAACACACATGTATGAATCTGAATGCTAAAACACAACTGTATGAATCTGCTTGCTGTTAAAACACAACTGTATGAATCTGAATGCTAAAACACAACTGTATGCATCTGCTTGCTGTTAAAACACAACTGTTTGAATCTGAATGCTAAAACACAACTGTATGAATATGCTTGCTGTTAAAACACAGCTGTATGAATTTGAATGCTAAAACACAACTGTATGAATCTGCTTGCTGTTAAAACACAACTGTATGAATCTGAATAATAAAACACAGCTGTATGAATCTGTTTGCTGTTAAAACACATCACCAAAAACAAACTGTTAAAACACAGTACCAAGAACATGCTGATAGATTCCAGCAAGAAAACGAAGGAATGATTGATATTACGTGAGATCAGAAATCGAAAACAATAAATTCCGAAATTTATGGATACTTAGTTATTGAAGATAATTTCCTAAAATAAAAATAGATTGTGAAAGTACATAAATGCCCTTTTAGATAAAATCTTTCAATGCCACATGTCGCGTTCTTATTGCTTCCTAGACTTTCTAGGAAAAACACACTTTCCACCCAACTCCTACTCTATATATATATATATATATATAGAGTAGGAGTTGGGTGGAAAGTCTATTTTTCCTAGAAAGTCTAGGAAGGAATAAGAATTGGACATGTGTCATTGAGGGATTTTAAGTAGAAGGGCTATCATGTAATTTCACATTTTAATTTTATTTTTGGAATGTATCTTCATTAACTAAAATTCCATGATTTTCGGAATTTTTATTATTTTCGAATTCAAATCTGGAAGTCAATGTGTTCATTAACTAAAATTCCATGTCACATTACATCGCATATTCCATTGTTCAGAAGATTACTGGAATTTATCAGCATGTTCTTGGTGCTGTGTTTTAACAGTTTATAGGGCTAAAGTCAATTTTTTTATAGATCCCACAATATAAAGATGGTAAAACACAGTGTATGAATCTGATTGCTGTTAAAACACAACTGTATGAATCTGAATGCTAAAATACAACTGTATGAATCTGATTGCTGTTCAAAACACAACTGTATGAATCTGAATGCTAAAACACAAGTGTATGAATCTGCTTGCTGTTAAAACACAACTGTATGAATCTGTTTGCTGTTAAAACACAACTGCATGAATCTGAATGCTAAAACACAACTGTATGAATCTGCTTGCTGTTAAAACACATATGTATGAATCTGGATGCTAAAATACAACTGTATGAATCTGAATGCTAAAACACAACTGTATGAATCTTCTTGCTGTTAAAACACATCTGTATGAATCTGTTTGCTGTTAAAACACAACTGTATGAATCTGTTTGCTGTTAAAACACATCTGTATGAATCTGCTTGCTAAAACACAACTGTATGAATCTGCTTGCTGTTAAAACACATCTGTATGAATCTGTTTGCTGTTAAAACACATCTGTATGAATCTGAATGCTAAAACACAACTGTATGAATCTGCTTGCTAAAACACGACTGTATGAATCTGCTTGCTAAAACACAACTGTATGAATCTGCTAAAACACAACTGTATGAATCTGCTTGCTGTTAAAACACATCTGTATGAATCCGTTTGCTGTTAAAACACATCTGTATGAATCTGAATGCTAAAACACAACTGTATGAATCCGTTTGCTGTTAAAACACATCTGTATGAATCTGAATGCTAAAACACAACTGTATGAATCTGCTTGCTGTTAAAACACAACTGTATGAATCTGTTTGCTGTTAAAACACATCTGTATGAATCTGAATGCTAAAACACAACTGTATGAATCTGCCTGCTGTTAAAACACATCATCAAGAAAACGGAGATGATAAGAACAATATTTGAATGATGATGATGAACTCGGAGATGGTGGAGATGGAGAAGTGTTTTAATTTGATCCAGTGCTTTCCATCGTTTCTAAAGTTATCTTCTTCCATGATTGTAGTTATTTTTTTGTAGGGATTGGGGTTTCCAAGATGGGTTTTGAGAGAGAGAGAGAGAGAGAGAGAGAGAGAGGGAAAATCGCTTGAATTTAGGAACTGGGCGGTTATCTAATTGATTTAAAACACGGCCATTGACAAAATTGCCCCTACTCATTTAAAACAATCAATAAATTAAACTCAAATATTACAAGATTGCCATTGATTTAATCTCAACCCTTAAACACACCAATCGGATGGACCAGATCGCTTCCTAGACTTTCTAGGAAAAACACACTTTCCGTGCGAACCCTACTCTCTCTCTCTCCCTCTATATATATATATATATATATATAGGGAGAAGATCATGCGAGAACCACCTCTTATTGTGAGAACCGCGAGAACCAATGTGAACACAACAAAAAAATGCCTAAAAATAGCTAAAAATCACACAAAAATTTTTTTTTTGATTTTTTTAATATTTTTTAGGTTAAAATCGCTACTTTTTGAAGCCAAAAAAAAAAAAAAAAATTTTAATTTTTTTTTTTTTTAAATTTTTTTTTTTTTTTTTTGGCTTTGAAAAGTAGCGATTTTAACCTAAAAAATATAAAAAAAATCAAAAAAAAAATTTTAGATTTTTTTTTTATTTTTTTAGGTTTTTTGGGGGTTTAGTTTTTAGCATTTTAGCTTGGGGGGGGGCTTAGGTTTTTGGGGGGTGGGGGAGGGGGGTGGGGTTAGGTTTTTTTTTAGCATTTAGCTTGGGGGGAGGGGGTTTAGGTTTTGGGGGGGGGGGGGGGTTAGGTTTTTTTTGGGGGGGGGGGGGGGTGGGGGGGTTTAGGTTTTTGGGGGGTGGGGGTTGGGTTTTTTTAGGTTTTTTGTAGCTATTTTAGGTTGTGTTCACATTGGTTCTCAAGGTTCTCACAATAAGGGTGGTTCTCGCATGAGCCCCTCCCTATATATATATATAGCAGGAACCCGCGCGTTGCGGCGACGACGATTTTATGGTTGATGATTTTCAGGATGCGTTTAGTTCTTCAATCAGTGTTTATCACCAAAAACGAGAGAAGAGGCATAGGTTTTAAGCATGAAAGACTTGCAAACTTCTTAAAGTTCTAAAACACCCTATTTGATACATGACCACAAAACTTACAAACTTTTTAAAGTTCTAAAACACCCTAATGATCGGAGTGTCGCGCTCCGGTCAAAGATAATATTTATAAACCCAAATTACCCTTAACAATGTGTTAGCGGTAGTAAGGGGTCGAACCACGAAGAGTATGTGGTTTGTGTATGGATTCGAATGAATTAAAACAATTGTCACGATATATGAAGCTTGCTAGAATAATTTTGTGTTTTCGTTTAATTGAGAGATATGATTTTTAACTAAATGAATTGATGAGAATGATTAACGACTACTACTAACGATTGCAAGAAAAATGGTTACTAGAACAATAATGATGAAAAGGAATCACACCCGGTTTCGGTAATTGTTAACCTAGGATTTCTACAAGTTTTAGTTTCAACTCAAATGCATTCGATTAACGGATTTAGTGTACCGTGACTTAGGTGCTACTAGCTATCAACGTCCCGAAGAACGGACAAAAAGACACTTTGTAATCAACACAAGTAAATCCTAACAACGACAATGTACAATCACATATCACCATTTCGCAAAGTCATAACTTTTAACATCGTCCGACAATTCACGAATTCGTAACAAATGTAATACTATTGTCAAAAGTTTCAAAAACCAAACACAAATTGTCACTAAGATGAAACAAGAACAATTCGAAACACTAAAATCAACAACTACCTACACCGGGGTGAAACCGAGATGATTAGCCGCTCATGGTTGATAAAGCTTGATCACCGGAAGTTTGGAACGCGAATGAAACCATCTTGAAACTTGGTGGATGAAGGAATGATGGAAGATAAGGGTTTATGGATGATGATGGTGAGATGGATGATGGATTGGATGAATTAGGGTTTGTATGATTGATTGTGTGATGGATGATGATGATTCGGGTTGTAGGTTGATGATCTTCAATGATGGTGATGATAGATGTGTAATGGTAGGTGAATGGTATCTCAATTAGGCTCCAATATCAAGTTCAAACTTCAAAAACAAGTGTAACTCCCCGAAAAATTGATGATCCCCCTCTTTTCATTCGTTCCCATACTCAAAAGAATAAAATTCTCGCGTCAACATATTGGGAGGCCGTCGCCGACGGCATGAAGCCCCGTCGGCGACGCCTCATGCATTTTCAGAAGTGGCCGACGGCCAAAGTCACTGTCTACGGACAAAACCAGCGACGGCAATTTGTATCGACCGTCGGCGACGGCGCAGGTGTTTTGTCTCTTGTTCACGTGAATGTTTGGTCCAACATGTCAGCCCATCAGTCAACGAGATGTTTCATCCTCTCCAAGCCCATCTGCATGTGTCTTTGAGACTAAGGGGTATGATGAGGCCCATCCCCACGAGGATGGGCCGCCACGTAGGCGCCACGTAGGAGTGGCTCGGAGGGGATGGACCTAGGGGGTGGGAGATGAACCCCTTTATGTATATATATGTATGTATGTATAGGTATATGTGAGAGAAGGGAGAGAGAAAGAGGGCCGGCGAGATCGGCTGGTGGGAGCCGGAGAGGATGGGAGGGGCGGTGTGGGGGACCGGCGCCGGGCCTCGCCGGGCCTAAGCCGGCCCCCATACCTTCTAGTCTGATGATAATCGTAATGATGATGTTGTTGACAAACAAAAACCTCCACTGTTAGCTACTAGATCTGCCAATATAATGATGAAGCCCACCTCTTCTAATTCATGTGATGTCCTAATTAATGTTGTTGACTTTTGTTGTGCTTCAAAAATAATGGTGCCACCAAAACTCCTAAGTAGTCCACGTGATATTAGATGATGATGAGTTTTATTCTTTTTTTTTTTTTTTATGAAAATTCATTCATCCAACTCTTGTTGTCGGCCCAGTATGCATCTCTTTAAACTCCGTAACTTCACCAAATTAAGCGATTATCCTGTAAAATTACCAATACTCGTAGTTAACTTATTCAACACATATAACTACTTAAAACCGAATAACATATGTAAGATAAACACTTTAAAGCTCGGGTTTCACACTCTCCATCACCTAATTAATACATGACCACAAACTTAAAATTTGTCATATACAAAAGCTTTTTCCCAAACTCAAAAAATAAAAATTGTAGGTAATCAATCATACTCGACAAACTACATACACGATGATGTTAAAACTTTGGGCACTACATAGTCATCGAGGATGATCGGAAAAGAAGTCCTCTGATCAACGCCTCTGCTATCGTGCCAGGCCCTCGCCTACAAAATCCGATAAAATAATCAATACCCGAAAATGTTTTGAGATTAAGATTCAACAAGATAATAATAATAATAATGAACAACTAATAAGCCGAAAAATCATTTTCTAAAGAAGAGAAATCATAGACTAATGAACCAGATTTAGTAACCAGTTCAGTTTGTGTAAAAGATTAAACCTAGGTTATAATGCATTAATACCCATGGATGTCTTCATCAGCGAACCACAAGTTGCATTAAAATATACCATAATTTTAATGACATCTTTTTTCACACTTACCAAATGAATTATTTTTCATTAAAACCAAGTACATGTCATTCAGGTCTTTGAATCATCTAAAGCTAAATCATTGTAATTATATTATTTTCATAATCATAATTTAGAAATTTGAGTGCTTTATAAAACTCCCAAAAAGGTTGACCTGTTTTGATTCATGCTAAAAAATCGCTGTTTTGACCCGGATTCTTTATGACCCACCCATTACCTCTAACTTGAAAATTATATAACCCGTATCGACATATTCATAAAGTAAACGGGTCAAAATTACCACGTCTAATTTTAGTGGAAAAATGTATTGGGAACTAAATAAAGAAACAAAACAAGAAAACATACTCCTTGGCGACCATCCTCATGAACAGCTTGTGAGACCAGTTCCACTAATCCAATGCTACCTTCTCCATATAACAGATATCAATGTTTCTTGAAACTTGCAAATATCTTCATTTAGCTAAAACCATCAACCCCCTTTTTCTTTTGGTTATAAAAATGGACATCTTGACAGCATTTCATATAACATGATATGATTCTCACATGGTGCAGCTTATCCTTGACCCGAACTCGGGTATGTATCTACATGTAAACACAATAAAAAGTATTAAAACCTTGACATATAAATGAAAGAATATAACTTTAAGTTTAAATATGTAATAACAATAGATTCAATATGTTGGGTCGGGTCAGAATGTGTTCGGGTCGAAACAGGTCTGGATCCGAACGGGTTTCGGGTTGGGTCAGGTCGAGTCAAGTTGATTTAAAAAAACTGTTAAAAGACCTGCAAACTTGTTAACAAAAATATGTAAAAGGGCCTGCAAAGTTTTGCCAAGGTTAACTTCATGTATCATATATTACATACTTTGATTATTTAATCTACTTGAGACTAATATTAAAGAAAAACGCTTGCTTATTAGTAACTACTTTCACAAGATCTCTACTTGACCCGTTCCAGCCTTTTCAACTTTCGACCGATCAAAAATAACATTAGATGGGGAATGTACAAACATCATTAATCGAAAGTTCGAAACTAAGACAAAAGAGTATATTAATATTTTAGATTACATCCAGTTGCAACAAGAACAAAAAACATAGACTGAGATTACTTACTACAATTTCCTCATGTCCTCTTTGGCCTCACCAACGCCAGCAACATCAACCTTCACGTCAATTTTTCTGTTCTTCATAATGTAAACGAACATTCACATAAACTCATTTACCAATCTCAATAAAATGAACAGTTTAAAACCCAATATTACACATTTACATACCATTTTTTTCCTTTCACTTTACTGTTGTATCTAAAAGCTAAGATCCATATCTTCAATTTGCATCTACCAAATCGTAGATTGCCGGAACCTACACTTATGTCTTCTGATGCAATGAACTTAGTTCGCCGGAGTACCCACCGGAGTGTGACCTAAACCCTAGATTGGCCAAATAAAATTACATAAGTTAAGGATCTGTCTCAATATCTATTGATTTACTGATAAAATTGAATGGGGTATAGGGTTTTACCTGATTCATCGAACCAGAATGATTTTCCCAACTTAGTTCGCCGGAGTTCTCACCGGAGTGTGACCTAAATTCCTCAACGTAGGCTTGTTCAAGTTGAACCTTAAGCTGGTCCATGAAATCTCATGTCGCTGCTGAAACACCATTGCCGCCGCGAATCCACCAAACAGAAAAAAAAGAACAAAAAATAGAAAAATGGGCACACATAAACACAGAATAGATAGATTACTACACAAATCACTTCAAATCTTAGTAAAACATTAAACTAAACCACTTACCATCAACTACGGTTCATTTCCTCCTCCACCGAAACAACCTAAACCAAAAGCTTGCAACCTTCATATCATAGCAGCCCCAAACATAATGATACCACCTCCAATTAACCCATTTCTTTCTTATAAATCAAATGCACCAAAACATTTTATGAACTTAATAAAGCATTTTATAGATTTAATCAGAAAATTTATTACCTACGTTGTAATCCACTCTCCCTCAGATCTTGATTAGAGCCTTTAAAACTCTATCAACTCTATCTGAGGATTCCTCTGCCGGAATCCTAACCGCCCCCGACTGACTTATGAAGGAACCCTAAAGCCGCCACTGTTAAGGCTTCGATTTTTCACTACCTACCACTGCCATCGCCGCAAACAACGTAATCACTGACCTTTCGTCATATCATGGTAGAAACCCTTGACCCGACGGACTTTGGTGCTCCGATTAAACCCTCACCGCTGCATGATCGGTTAAACAAATGACCATTAATAGAAGATTATAAAGGAGAAACCTCGAATCCAACTACCATTAATCGATTTGAACTCCCATTCATCAATTTCAAGTGCAACTCTGACGGTTTGAGGCTTG
Organism: Helianthus tuberosus; assembly: GCA_030545235.1. Classification (NCBI taxonomy): domain Eukaryota; kingdom Viridiplantae; phylum Streptophyta; class Magnoliopsida; order Asterales; family Asteraceae; genus Helianthus; species Helianthus tuberosus. Next base: position 33,425,345 of record CM060396.1, read on the forward strand.
GATGCGAAACGATTCAATTGTCGCATTCAATTGGAGACCTTCTTTGTGGGCAACGTACATTGATTGGGGGCAAAATTGGTAGAAAATGATGAAACATCAGGGAAGGATGAAGACCCTTAGTCTGCCGTCTTAAAATTGTAAAGGTAAATTACTTTTATGTCCATAGGAAATGCTTAATATAGTATTATAGATAAGTGAATTATTCGATGATATTATGATATGTGTATATGTATGGTTTGTATGTAGGATTGGTTGATAGGCAATATTTAATCTATACTACCTTATTAAGCAAACTAGGTTTTCTACCCTTATGGTAATTTTACGTTGTTGTGTACACATCTTCAAGCAACATATATAGGAGAGCAAAGCCATTTTAGAGGGGTTAAAGCTGAACAATCTTCAAAGATTTGAGACGTCTAAGGGTCATTATAGGGATTTCATCCATGGAATTAGGAGAAGCCTACATTAATTATGTCAGACTTAAACCGTCCAGAGAAGGAGAGGGAGAGAGAACCAGAAAAGAGAGCAAGTAACGGGGTTAGAGAGTGAAAGAGCGACGGGAGAGGGAATGGGGAGACCAAGCACGGCCTCCGGCCACCTTAAACCTGCAATAACGACGACAGTGATGTGATGGTGTCACTTGGTTAGAGCACGAAGGGGGTTCCGGTGATGAGGTTGCAAGTGAATCCCAATCGTTCCTCTTGCACCGTCGTTGAATGCCAATCGTCGCCTCCTTCACCACGCTAAAGGTGTCGTCGATTAGGTAGTGAAACCCATTGTCGGGGATTCTGAATTGACTTTATGTCTACCGTATGACGAATGTGTATCGCCCCTTCGTTCAATTCTAACATCGTCTGCAACGTATGGTTTATATATATTTGCTCTCACCCATCCAATGATATATTAAGCTGATTATGATCCATTGTTTTTGCAGGGACATAGGGTTCTTCGGCTTATCATGTACATAGGGAGACGTCGGTATTATCGGACCAGGAGAGATGGGTCAATCATGATTCAATTACATTCAAGTGAACCCGGGTACAACTCAGATGTGAAGAACTTTGTAGCCCATGCAACCCCAAGACATCATGCAGCAACTTGTTTTTAATTTCTAATTTTATCACATGCACTTTTATTTCTAAGTTATTTTATTTTATTTACCTTTTCAAAGTTAGGTTTTCCACTTCCCTAAGATGTAGCAAAATGGGTTGTACCGGAATTTTATTACCTGTGTATTGCGATTGAATGAAAGAACATAGGCAGAGTGAAACTATTTAGAATTTGTTAATTCTCTTGTTCTTGAGATTTCCTTTCCAATGCTATCCTATTTTTGGCCGATTAAGAGGTGATCTTTGGAATCCCGACTTGAATTACATGGTGTTTTCTGTATCGTAATTCAGCTTTGGAGTGCCCAACGGATGGAAAGAGTGGTAATTTTCTGTATCTCGAATCTATTTACAATCAAGAACCATCTAGTTGTGGAAACACTTGAACAATTCTCCATTCAAGATAACAAATTTAACTTTATTCCAAAACCTTCTTACAGGCATTAAGAGGTGACCATGACTTGCAAATCATATTTATGATCATACAAGCTTTCAAGGCAATGAATGTGGTACCAAAACAAGTAGCACCTAGGCGAATGACTTCTGTCAACCAAGTCTTGACCAATCTAAAGGCCATTTGTGATTATCGATTAAAGTAAATTTTGGATATGTAAATGTAAATCTCTAGCAAAATCTTTATACTTCGGAGATGAAGATGGAAACAACTCATACAGTTGATATTAGCAACACAGTCACCATCTTCTTGTTAGTCCAAATCATCAGCCACATCTTCTAGAGTTCTAGTCGTAGTTCATCAGTGCATGTAGGTGAGAATTTTGTAAATCCATTGGCGTAGACCTATGTAATAATGTGAACAAATCAATGACTCGATGTAAGAGTTTCTATATTTATCAATAAATCTACCACTAATATCGAAAGCCGACTCACAAGCAGTTGTTGGGATTAGAATTCCTAAAACATGCTTTAACATGTGAAAAATGAAAAAAAAAATATTCAGCGAAATTTGCTTCTACCAACCTAAAACATCAAACTAACCATCCCCTTTTATCTTTCTTTTTTTGCAGCCTCATCGCACAAATATATATCTAGTTCAATGTTACCAATTATACTTCTTTCAGTTGGTCGTCGATTTCCTTATTTTTCTTAAAAATCATAATTCATACATCATAAGCTTACACAATAATTAAGATAATACATCTAAAACTAACAGCACAAACAACAACAAATTCACATTGACCAAAATTATCGCAATATTTATCAAACTTTATTTTCAAAAACAATACTTGATCGGCATTTTTTATAGTTGCATGCATTGTGCAAAGTTTACCAAACAACAAATTGAAGATCACATACATGAACTGTGAAAAATTTCTTAGGGGCTGTTTGTTTAGCTCTTAACGGGGCTCTTAATGGTTCAGACCTCTTACTGGTTCAGACTGTTTGTTGCACGAGCAGATGTCCATTGGGGCTGTTTGTTTAGCTCTTAAAGGGGCTCTTAATGGTTCAGCCTGTTTGTTGCACGAGCAGATTTCTAAATGGACATCTGCCTCTTAATGGTTAAGCATTATACCGAGTCTGAATGGTTAAGACCTCTAATCTGAATTGGTCAGATATTTGCCTCTGAACGATTAGGCAATATACTTGCTCTTAATGGTTCAGACCTCTTACCAGTTCAGCACTTAATGGTTCAGACCTCTTACCGGTTTAGCACTTAATGGTTCAGACCTCCTCTTACTGGTTCAGTACTTAACCATTCGGAAGTTGCCAAACAGCCCCATAGTCACATTATAAAAACATCAAATACTCCATAATTAACCATTTTTAATTGCAAATGATTAACTTATGCATTAATATAGGAATTTTAATACAGTAGAGCAATAGTGGTGAGAGAGTATCAAGACCGGTTCCCATTTAGATGGTTTGTGGGCTATGTACTCATGACTAACAACAAATATGTCCCTAATATTAACATAATTTAATCATTTGCAACTAAAATTTATTATTAATAGAGTATTTGTGGATTTTTTTAACCTAACTAAGAAAATTTACGAGCCCAAATATGTGACCTCAAATTTATTGTTCGGTAAGCTTTACACAATGCATTCATCTACAACAAAAATGTTACCCTTTAAGTATTCATGAGAAGATCATAATTGGCTTGCGCGTATGAAAACAAAATTTAATCAATATTTAATCATACCAGCGTTAGCATAATTTACCCAATATGTTTTTTTTTTGTATGTGGCAGCAGTTCTAAATCCCCAAAATATAATGTGTTATCTTAGTTATAGTTTAAGCTTTATATATAGTAAGAATTTAGAAAAAAACTAAGGAAATCAAGGAACAAGAAACATCATTATAATTGTTTAATTTTTATAAGATAAATACAGATAAAGCATATGAGCAAAACAATACAATATCTTCTTATAATTGGGTTGATAACGAGAAGTATGTTAAAATACTCATGATAGTGAAGTCGATAATTGTTTAATTTTTAGATTGGTGGAAGCTTAATTCGAATAAATTCCTCATTCTTTCTCAAGTTGCTAAGCATGTTCTAGATAATTAACCAATCTCAACCGTTGCATCTAAGTCGTCACTCAATACAAGTGGTAGAGTGATTGATAAATAAAGAAACTTTCTTAAGTCAAGGCATTGATTTGCACACAAGATTCCTTCGGTGTACACAAACGGATTTACAAGATTCTCACCTTCATGAACTAAAACTATAGACATGGTTTATTCCATTTTTTTAGATTTCCTAGTTTTATTGGATTAACAACGATGATCTTTTGGATCAAGTATCAAATCCTAAGTGTAATAACAATTACTTCCATAGTCTCATTGGATATACAATAATAATCCTTTGAATAATAAAACCAAAAGTAACCTAAAATTCTTAATGAAACAATAACCTCCTCAATTTTCCTATTGTCAAGATAACCAACTTCCAATATCCCCTACTAATCAACTAAACACAACCAAATCCTAACACACTACTTCACTTTTAACTTTCCTGAAGTAAACTTCTAGAACCTAATCATGATCACATATTCAGGCAATCTAATAACCACTGTCAATTAAAACATAAAACCACTATATCACTAAACTATCATCAATTTTAGGTTTAACAATAGTAACAACTAACAACAACAACAACAATCACAACCAAAAATATTATTATTATCAGCATTAAGCACTGTAAACATATGCTATGGCACAATATCATAACCTCAGATCTAACAAATTTCTATAACAAAAACTCACAATTAATTGTCGCTAAACAGAACACGGAGCTTTGCGGCGAAAGTACCGGTGGAATCGAAATTAGCATGCTTTAACATGGAGCTAAGCAGTTGTTGGGATAGAATTCCTAAAACATGCTTTAACATGTGAAAAATGAAAAAAAAAATCAGCGAAATTAGCTTCTACCAACCTAAAACATCAAAGGTACCATCCCCTTTTATCTTTCTTTTTTTGCAGCCTCATCGCACAAATATATATCTGGTTCAATGTTATCAAATTAGAAGAAGACAAAGTACTAGTTAGCTCATTTAATTTATCTATATTCATCGTATAATGATTAAAACTCCAATTATACGTCTTTCAGTTGGTCGTCGATTTCCTTATTTTTCTTAAAAATCATAATTCATACATCATAAGCTTACACAATAATTAAGATAATACATTTTATTTTGGGTATCTAAAACTAACAGTACAAACAACAATAAATTCACATTGACCAAAATTATCGCAATATTTATCAAACTTTATTTTCAAAAACAATACTTGATCGGCATTTTTTTATAGTTGCATGCATTGTGCAAAGTTTACCAAACAACAAATTGAAGATCACATACAAGAACTGTGAAAAATTTCTTAAGGGTTGTTTGTTTAACTCTTGCTCTTAATGGTTCAGACCTCCTACCAATGTTTAAAAGAACGGAAACGAGTTTTGAGGCGCTTTCCCTTCGCCTCATGAGGCGTAAGCCTCGAGGCGAAACGAGGCGTAAGGCCGAGGCGGTATTAATAAATAAATATAAAAATTATATATATTATAAAAATAATAATACCAACTAATTTCATCATCAGATTCATCAAAATCATCAAAAACACACTTAAAAAGACATGAAATGCTTGAAATTGACACAAAAAGTCAAAAACATCAAAAACAGCTATCAAAATCCCCTGAGGCGCACCTGAGGCAGCCCTTCTGAGGCGCATATACATTAAAAACACCATGAGGCGCGCCTCAGACTCGTTTTTTGGCCGTTTCGCCTCGAGGCGCGCCTTGAGGCGCACGCCTCAAACGTTTTTTAAAACCATGCCTCCTACTGGTTCAACACTTAATGGTTCAGACTGTTTGTTTCACGAGCAGATGTCTGAGTGGTTCAGACATTTGCCTCTGAATGGTTAAGCATTATACCGAGTCTGAATGCTTAAGACCTCTAATCTGAATTGGTCAGATATTTACCTCTGAACGGTTAGGCATCTATGTAGCACGTACACGGGAACGGGTACGGGACTGGGTTACGGGGAACGACAAAACTCAAAAATCCAATATACGGGTACGGCAAAAAAATATATATAAAAAATAGCTATTTATAATTTATATATATACTTATAATTTTAGTTTTATACTTTTTATGTAATAATTTATAAACTTAATGACCAAATGTAAACTAGTGAAAATAAAAGGGGTTAAATGTTAAAACGCACAAACTAATACACTTTTTTGTGTAAATTTGTACAAGTTTTAGGGAATAAATAGAAACTAGTGAAAGATAGAGGGGCTAAATGTCAAAATACATAAAGTTATAAAACCCTAAAGTCAAAAACACGCTGAACAGCCGCTGCCCACTATCTTCTTCATCTTCTTCTTCCCGGTTTCCTGGAATTTGAAGGTTTTTAAAACCCTAAAAATAAAAGGAAACATTTGGTTGCCGTCCCTGAAACGTTTGGTTACCGTCCCCCAATTTCAAGATACGTTTTGGAAACGTCCCCAGCCGTCCCCACGGCGTTTCCATCCCCAAACCGTCCCCGGGACGGGTACTACAAACTCCTAGCCGTCCCCGTGCTTCATAGTTAGGCATTATACTGGTTCTTAATGGTTCAGACCTCTTATCGCTTCAGCACTTAACGGTTCAGTACTTAACCATTCAGAAGTTGTCAAACAGCCTCATAGTCACATTATAAAAACATCAAATACTCCATATTCCATAATGAACCAATTTTAATTGCAAATCATTAACTTGTGCATTAATTCAGGAATTTAATACAGTAGAGCAATAGTGGTGAGAGAGTATCAAAACCGGTTCCCATTTAGATGGTTTGTGGGCTAAGTACTCATGACTAACAACAAATATGTCCCTAATATTAACATAATTTAATCATTTGCAACTAAAATTTATTATTTATAGAGTATTTGTGGATTTTTTTAACATAACTAAGAAAATTTAAGAGCCCAAGTATGTGACCTCAAATTTGTTGTTCGGTAAGCTTTACACAATGCATTCAACTATAACAAAAATGTTACCCTTTAAGTATTCACGAGAAGATCATAATTGGCTTGCGCGTATGAAAACAAAATTTATTAAATATCTAATAATACCAGCGTTAGCATAATTTACCCAATATGAATTTTTTTTGTTGTATGTGGCATTAGTTCTAAATCCCCTAAATATAATGTGTTATCTTAGTTATAGTTTAAGCTTTATATATAATAAGAATTTAGAAAAAAATAAGGAAATCAAGGAACAAGAAACATCAGTATAATTGTTTAGTTTTTATAAGATAAATACAGATAAAGCATATGAGCAAAACAACATAGTTGTTAAAAGCCATCACCCCTTGCGCCTAGGCCCATTTTTCAGGCGAGGCGAGGCAGTTGCGCTTTAAGTCAAGGAAACTGCGCTTTAATTCTCCAGGTGATGGTTCAGGCACACATTCCGACGAGATTCCTAGATTCCGGAGAGTTTCCGGCCAAATTCTCTACATTCCGACAAGATTCTCGCCAGACTTCTACTATTATCTAGGGAAAACTATTTTTCTACACTAATACACTAATATTTTATGACTTTTGGTACTAAATAGATGATATAAAGTGTTATATAATAGATTTTGTTTATTTTATTTGAAGAATAGTATTCTTTTTTCGTGTACATAATATATTTTTTATTTTTTTCATTATGCGCTTTATTTTTTTCAGGCCCTCGCTTTTTTTGCGCTTTGCGCCTAGGCCCAAGGCGAGGCCTATGCGCCTTGAGTGCGCCTAGCACCTTTAATAACTATGCAAAACAATACAATATCTTCTTCTAATTGGGTTGATAACGAGAAGTATGTTAAAATACTCATGATAGTGAAGTCGATAATTGTTTAATTTTTAGATTGGTGGAAGCTTAATTCGAATAAATTCCTCATTCTTTCTCAAGTTGCTAAGCATGTTCTGGATAATTAACCAATCTCAACCGTTGCATCTAAGTCGTCACTCAATACAAGTGGTAGAGTGATTGATAAATAAAGAAACTTTCTTAAGTCAAGGCATTGATTTGCACACAAGATTCCTTCGGTGTACACAAACGGATTTACAAGATTCTCACCTTCATGAACTAAAACTATAGACATGGTTTATTCATTTTTTTAGATTTCCTAGTTTTATTGGATTAACAACGATGATCTTTTGGATCATAACATCAAAATTCTGAAGTATCAAATCCTAATTGTAATACCTACAAACACCAAATAAAGGAAAGCAAAACAATTACTTCCATAGTCTCATTGGATTAACAATAATAATCCTTTGAATAATAAAACCAAAATTAACCTAAATTCTTAATGAAACAATAACCTCCTCAATTTTCCTATTGTCAAGATAATCAACTTCCAATATCCCCTACTAATCAACTTAAACACAACCAAATCCTAACACACTACTTCACTTTTAACTTTCCTTAAGGAACCTTCTAGAACCTAATCATGATCACATATTCAGGCAATCTAATAACCACTGTCAATTAAAACATCAAACCACTATATCACTAAACTATCATCAATTTTATAGGTTTAACAATAGTAACAACTAACAAGTGACTATTACTAACAACAACAATCGCAATCAAAAATATTATTATTATCAATGTAAACATATGTTATGGCACAAAATCATAACCTCAGATCTAACAAATTTCTATAACAAAAACTCACAATTAACTGTCGCTAAAGAGAACACGGAGCTTTGCGGCGAAAGTACCGGTGGAATCGAGATCTGCTTCAGCGAGAAGACTACTCTTGATGTGATTCATGCGATCGGTGAGTGAATTGTGTTCTTTCTCCAAAGTGGCGGTATCGTCCTCTAGATCCTGAATTCGGTATTTTTGACCTACCGATCGCATGCTCAGCAGGAAGATTCCGGTCATGGCGAAGAACTGGATGAAGCTGTGTTTTTGTTTGATTGCGTTAGCCACGAAACCTAACGACTTTTTTGGCGTCGGAATTCCGGCGTCGGAATTCCGGCGTCGGCGGCAGATGGTGGTGCCATGACGGTTTTGATCGGAGTTTTTGTTTTTAGGTAGGGTTTTATTGATGTTTATCTGCTATTTACATTGGGTTTGGCCCAATAGGGGACAAGAATCGGGCCGGAAAGATAAGCCCAAACCGAAATTAAATCAATGAGGTGTGCATTTCAAACCGGGTCGGATATCATGCCCAATTTTTTTTTTTTTTTTTTTTTGAGTAAACTGCCATTTTGGTCCCAGTGGTTTGGTCACTTTTGCCATTTTAGTCCATGATGAAACAATGGTTAACCGGGTGGGTTAACTCACTGGTCTCGTCAAGAGGGTTAATCCCTTCTTTCCGAGGATCGCTGGCTGGATCGTCTGGTGGGGGGTTTCCTGCACAAGGAAACAAACCGTGACTCGTAACAAGGAGGATGGGGTGGGGGGTGCTCCTTGTTACCACTCTCCGGTGTGAGAATCAGTAGTTTGCTTGGGAAGCAAAGTGTGATAGTAGTAGTAGTGAGAGAGTTCAGAAGTGATACCTCAAACCTGGTTTGGGGTCGGTATTAATAGCCGAGGAGTGGAGGAGGGTAGTTGAGTAGCTAGTCTGACATCGCACAGCTGCTTGCAGGTGTGTCAGACCTGTCGGTTACGGAGGTGATGGCACGTCCTGCTGTGGTGTCAGACTGTTTGTACACATGTAGGCTGGTGGGCGACTGCTCCTAGTGCCACTTGCACTGTGGTGTCAGACCCACTTGCCTTGTAGGCAGGATGCGGTTTCAGGCCGCATCCATGCTTGCGGTCACAGACGTTGTTTCCGCGTTGTTTGGTCTATCCGAGATGCATGCGGGATGCGGTGCCATGCCGCATCGCCACTATGTGACTGTTACTGTTGTCCAGATCCCTTGTCGTGACGAAAATGTTCATAGGATGCGGTGCCAGGCCGCATCGCTATGTGTAACATTAGTTTCCGTTCTTAAGAAGTCTTCTCATCGATGGACAGATTGGACCGCTGTGTTCGCGCCTGTCCGCATGGACACAGGTAGGTTCCTGCTGGTGGAGGTTTTTGATGAGGGTAATGGTCACTCGCGGTCTTGCTGACGCGAGATCTGGGACCATACCCCTTCAAGTCCCCCCAGTCTAGTGTTCCTTCCTTATGCAAGTTGCATGTGGGAGGGATACTGGACTATGGGCCATTTGGTTGTCCGTTCGGTTGTCAGTCCGTTTGGTCGGTAGGCCTTTCGAGTGGATTGTTCCTTCCTTTGAGAAGGATGTCCGGTGAGTAAATTCCGTCTGATGCGGAATTCTCAGCCACGGACTTGACTCATGGTCTACCTTTTCCTGATGTCATCAGCCACCTGTTGGTGTTTCGAACCAACCTTTGAAACGGTGACTGAAGGTGTTAGCAGGGTTCGAACCAACCTTTGAGAGCGTGACGGAAGATGTCCGTCTCCGCCACTCTAGTTGTAACCTCTGCGTCAGCTAGTGCAAAGTTGTTAGTACTTTGCTCAAGCTCTATGTTCAGCAACTGGACGTGCAACGATGATCCCTGTTTTGTGGGGTGTTCGTGTTCTCCAGTTAAGGTTTCTAGTAACCGCACGTCCTCTGCGGTTTAGCTCTCTAGTAACCGCACGTCCTTTGCGGTTACCTCGTTGCCGCACCTTGTTGGCCATGTTTGTTTGAGAAACGTGGGGTAGTTGCGCCATTGTTGGCCGTGTTTGGTCGAACAATGTGAATCTGGACTATGGGCAGATAAACATGGTCATAGGCAGGGTTGTGCCCACCATTGTTTATTCTATGCGGTCCATAGGTGGGTAACTAGTCATAAGCAGACTTGTTACCACTGTTCTGGAGCTACTTTCCTTCACGCTTTGGTGGAAAGTAGTTTTCCTTTAATTGTTGCCGGAGGAGATCACCTTAGATACTTGGGAAGTTGGTTGAAACTCTTCCGCATTCGTTTTGCAGCCACTTTCTTTCATGCTTAGTTGAAAAGCAGTTTTCTTTGAAGTAGCTTTGCTCCACCGTGTGGTGGTTTAGTTGTGGCTCTTCCGTAGCTACCGTTCGCATAGTTGCGGTTTGTAGCAACTACTCATGGGTGGTTGCGGTTGCAGGTGGGACCTCTGCGGGTTCCAAGCCTGCTGATGAGAAGAAGAGAAAGGCAGATAAGGCTGTGGATGCCGGTGAGAAGAAGAAACCGAAGATTCAGACCCGACGGAAGGCTGTTCTGAAGTCTGTTGAACCTGTGGTTGTTTCTGGTGAGTAATTCATAACTTTGACAAGTATTTTGTCTTTGTACTTGTAAGTTAAAGGTATTTTTGCTTTGATTGCAGAACCGCAAGATGAAGGGTTTTCAATTTTTGATGCTCCTCATTCCCCTCCGCGTGACACTGATGCGGATGAGGGGGTTAAGGTGGTGTCTGAGCCCTCGGCGCGGGCGGAGGGTACTGGGAAGGGGCCTGCGACTCAGATTCATGACACAGTGGACTCTGCTGATAATTTGATCTCCCCGCAGGACACTGATGATTTGAACTTGAAGTTTGCTTATACTAAGGGGAAGAAATCTCCCGCTGCTGAGAAGGCTTCTGGTTCCGCTTCTGGGGGTGCGGGTTTTACAGAGACTCCCATTCAGCCTGAAGAGACTGCATTGGAGTTTTATTACCGCACTTATACTGAAGACCGGGCCATGACCTATCACCGCCCTCCATGGACTGTAATGCAAGGGGATGATATTTCTGCTGACCCCTCCGCGTGTAGGGATATTTTGGGTGGTTTGGGCACCCCATTTGAAGTCAACCGGGCCCGTGCCATGCCAACTGAGGTTCAGATTAACCAACTCTCCTCCATGCTTGTTGGGAGTTCCATTATGGTGAATGCCATTTTGGATAATTACAAGGTGCTGAGCCGCAAGGAGGAGGAAAATGTGCGGTTACGTGCCGAGGCTTTCGAGTTGGTGAAGGTTGCACGTGAGGGTGCAGAGCAGCTTGAAAGGGATAGGGCTGCTTTTGAGAAGCGTAAGCAGACTGAGGAGTGGGCTGCCACTGCTGAGCTTAAACAGGTTCGTACCCTTGCAAAACTGCTTTCTAATGAGCGCAAGAGTTGGAAAGAAACTCTTTCTAATGAGCGCAAGACGCTATCTAATGAGCGCAAGACTTGGAACGAATCTTGGGCGAAACAGAATGAAATTCTTTTTCATGTTCGTCAGGAGCTTACAAATGCCAAGGCAGCGAACGCTACGTTGGTTAAAGAAAAAGCCGCAGCTGTTGCGGCTGCCCAAGAAGCCAAGGGAGCAGAAGCTCGCCTTGCCAAGGCTCTTGAAGAGGCCAAGGAGGCGGAGGCTCGCACTGCAAGGGCTCTTGAAGGGGCAAACGTTGACCGCACCAACTTAACCAAAACTATCCTGGGCCTCCAGGTATAAGTCTCTTTTTGTGTTTGAATTTGTATATGTTTCACCAGTATGTTAATTGTCTTCGTATGCCTGTGTTTACCTTGTTAAAAGGCTGAAGTGCGGTCCCGGGGGGCCACTATTGAGGAGGTCTCTGCCCGTGCTACTGAAAATGAAGCGCGGGCCAGGGAGGCTGAAGAGGCTAGAGATAGCCTTGCTTCTTCACTTGACCAGCTCAAGAAGGACCGTGAATGGATGCGTTTGCACGGTATTGGGCATGTAAGTATCCGTTGCCTTTGCTACTTTTTTAGGTTTTACCTTCGCTAAGTGTACCCTTTTGTTCCACAGGTTGTTACGTCAATTTTGGACGCACCTGAGAACGTGGCAGGTGTTAATGAGATTAGGGAGCGCGCCCGGGATGCTGGTTTTAAAGATGGCTACAATCGTTGCATTGCCCATATGAATGTTGTGGCCTAGGGCAAATATACCGATGAGCGATCCGGGTTCCACGGTGTGGATACTGAAGCGCTTCTTGCTGCTGCTGTTGCGGCGTATAACGAGACGTCCATTGCCGCTCTAGAGGATCTTGAAGAATGCCTAGAGGCGGAGGACTATGTGGACCGCTTACGAGTGTTATATGCGGATGAGGAAGATGAGGAAAAACCTACTGTTGAAGGCAAGGATGGTGCGGGCCCCAGCGGTACAACGAAAGACTAGGCTGGCCTGTGTGCCTTTTTTGTTTCCTCCATGTAAATGTCAAAAAACTTATGTAAATCCTTTGTGCACCGCGTAGGTGTAAGAATTTTTTGAATATAAAGTTTGAACCATTTCAAGTTATACAAGTGTTTTTACTACTTGCATGTGTAAACTTGTATGGGTTAATGTTATTGTGAATAACACTAAGTCTGTGTTTGCCTTTTGCATATCTATCTAGATATGCAAGTATGAAACCTGTATTTGCATATCCAGCCGGATAGACAGTGCTGTCGTTGCTGGACTATTACAATAATTGTGTGTGGTTACCACTCTGTGTGGGTATCGCGAATGAAGATTTTGTCAATCTGTTTTTCTGGATACCGCAGAGTGGAACACGTATTTGTAATAGGAATAAATAAACAATATTGCATTGAATCGTCTATTTATTTATTTGCAAATGGCCTGCGGCCCGATAGGTTACAAGGTAAATGTAAAAAACATGGCTTACATATAACAGCGTCGAAGCTGTTGTGCGTTCCATGTGCGTGCGATAGTTTCGCCTTCTAATGTTTGTAGTTTATACGCGCCTTTGCCCAAGACCTCTTGGATGAGGTAGGGTCCTTCCCACTTGGGGGCAAGTTTCCCTGGGCGTTCCGCGTTAGATGCTTCGTTGTCACGAAGGACGTAGTCTCCCGGGTTGAAAGTACAGATGCGGACGCGTGCATTGTAGTACTTTTCAAGTTTGGTTTTGTACTTGGCCTCGTTGATGGCAGCGTTTTCGCGCTTTTCCTCCAAGAGGTCCAAGTCAACCCTGCGTTCCTCATTGTTGTCTATTTTATTGATAGCCAACATTCTAGGTGAGGGGAGACCTACTTCTGCGGGGATCACCGCTTCAGTGCCATAGACCAGGCTGAAGGGTGTTTCACCGTTACTTGTCTTTGGGCTTGTCCTGTGGGCCCATAAGATACTTGGGAGTTCATCAACCCAGCCGCGTCTGGCTGTTCCCAACCGTGCTTTGATTCCTTCGACTAAGCTTTTATTGATAGTCTCAACCTGGCCATTCCCTTGCGGATGTGCCACTGAGGAGAATATGTGTTCAATATTTAGCTCCTTTAGCCATTTTTGGAAGTCATCGGCAGCGAAGTTGGTACCGTTGTCGGTGACAATGCACATTGGTAGACCGAAACGGCAGATGATGTGTTCCCAGACGAATTTCCTTATTATCATAGCGGTGGTTGAGGTAAGCGGTTTTGCCTCTACCCATTTTGTAAAGTAGTCAACAGCCACTATGATAAATTTCACTGCACCTGGTGCGTCTGGAAATGGTCCTACCACATCGATTGCCCATTTTTGAAATGGCCATGCAGTGGTGACAGGGATCAGGTTATTCTTGGGGCGCAAGGTCTTGGGAGCATGCCGCTGACAATTGAAACACTTGCGCAAGACTTTAACTACATCCAGGTGCATGCCGGGCCAGTAGTACCCGGCATTCATGATTTTGGCCACCACCATGTGTGGTCCTGCGTGTATGCCACATATTCCTTCGTGTATTTCTCTGATAAGATACGTGGCATCTTGAGGGTCGACGCATCGTAGGAGTGGCCCCAGGTATGATTTACGGTATAAGATACCGTCTCCCATTTGGTAATGACACGCTTTGTATTGTAGCTTGTGTGCCTCTGCCTTGCTTTCGGGAGTAACACCTGATTGCAAGTATGCAATGATGGGTGTCATCCAGGATGTTGTACCGTACTGGATGACATTGACTTGGCGCAGGGGTACGGAAGGATTTTGCAGAATTTCGATGCGCACCTCTTTTGCCAGGTGTTGGAAGCTGGTGGATGCGAGTTTTGATAGTGCATCCGCGGGTTTGTTATCACTCCTGTTGATATGGCGGATTTTGAAGGAAGTGAACTTTGATTTTAGTTGGAAAGCTTGTTCGAGGTAGAGGATCATGTTATCCCCCTTTGCGGTATAGTCTCCGCGTATCTGCCCTGCCACTAATAGTGAGTCGACGTGTGCTTCCAAATGTTTAACGTTGAGTTTGACTGCCAGACGCAGCCCTGCCAGTAGAGCCTCATACTCTGCCTCGTTATTCGTGCTTTGGAAATCGAGGCGGATTGCATAGGTAAGTTCTTGGCCGTTGGGGTTGACGAGTCGCAGACCTGCACCTGCACCATCTTCGTTTGACGCACCATCCGTATATAGTGCCCAGATTTCTGTGGAGGATGGTGGTGGTGCAGGGTTTTGTTCTTCTTCGCATTCTTGAATGCGGTTTGCTGGTACTTCGGCAACGAAATCAGCCAAGACATGGCCTTTGATTGCAGGGCGCGGCTTATAGTTTAGTGAAAGTGCGCCCAGCTCGATTGCCCATTTTGCTAACCTCCCAGAGATGCCGGGTTTGGATAGGATCGGGCCGATCCTGTAGTTGGTTAACACTGTGATGACGTGGTTTGCAAAGTAACGTCGTAATCGTCTCGACGCGTGCACTAGTGCTAACACCAATTTCTCCATGATGGAGTACCTCGTCTCTGGGTCATTGAGCATTTTGCTGATGTAGTAGATGGGTGTTTGAACCCCTTCCCGCTCCACTATGAGTACCGCGCCTACTGCGTTGTCCGCGACAGATAGGTACAAGATAAGTGGTTCCTCCTTGCGAGGTGCGGTTAGAGTTGGGAGTTGAATCAAACACTCTTTCATCTCCCGGAAAGCTTTTTCAGCTTCTGCGGTCCATTGGAATTGTTCCTTTTTTAAACAGCTCCGCAGGGTCTTGATGAAAGGATACGACTTAGCTGCATGGTTGGCTAAGAATCTGTTAAGTGCGGTTAGCCTGCCGGCTAGTCGTTGCATTTCTTTCATCGTAGAAGGCAATGGCATGCGCTCGATCGCCTGTACTTTTTCCGGGTTGACCTTGAATCCATCTTTGGTTACGATGAATCCAAGGAACTTGCCTTCTTCCATTCCAAACGAGCATTTCCCTGGGTTGAGCTTCATGTTGACGCTTCGCAGAGTTTGGAATGTTCTTTCGATATCATTGAGCATGGTGTCTTCTTCCATGCTCATGACGACCAGGTCGTCCATATAGATCTCGACACTTTTGCTGATTTGGCCGCGAAAAGTGTCGTTCATCAACTTCTGGTAGGTTGCGCCCGCGTTTCGCAACCCGAACGGCATTTTTGTGTAGCAGTAGTTCCCGATAGGAGTGCGGAATGCCGTTTTATCTTCGTCCTCGATTGCCATCTGTACCTGGTGGTAGCCTTTGTAACAATCGAGGAAGCACTTCCATCGAAATGGTGTAAGGTTATCGACCTTCTCGTCGATCTCCGGAAGTGCGTAACAATCCTTGGGGCAGGCCTTGTTGAGGTCTTTGTAATCGACACACATGCGCCAGCCCCCGCTTGGTTTTTCTACCATGACTGGGTTGGATAACCAAGTTTGGTATTTGACTTCCCGCAGGATGCCTGCGGAGAGCAGTTCTTGTACTTGCTCTTCCATCACCGCGTTCTTCGCTGATCCCAGGTGGCGCTGTCCTTGGATGACCGGCTTGATACCTGGCATGGTTTTCAAGAAATGCTGCGCGATGTCGCGTGGCACCCCTGTCATGTCTGCGGGTGTCCACGCAAAAATATCTTGGTTCCTGAAGAGGAGTTGCTTCAGGCGCGCTCTGATGGTGGGGGACAAGGCATGGCCCAACGTGACCGTTTGCTCTGGGTGTCTTGCGTTAAGCACCCATTTTTCTGGTTGCGTGTTGGGGGTAGGCCTTGCTACTTTGGCTGGACGCAGCTCGTCCGTAGACATAACTTCTCTATGGGCGTAAATTATCGCAATCCCCGTCTCGGTTGGGAAACCGATGGCAGAGTGGGGGATGGATGTGATCATGTTGAAGTCGCCCAGGGATTCTCTCCCCAGAAGTACGTCGTATTTGGAGGTGTGAGGTAGAACCATGAAGTTTACCTCCTCCGTTCGTGTGTGCCTACCGTTCGTGAGGTGCACAGGGAAAGTGATTTGGCCCAGTGGGAATACGGTTTCCCCCGCAAACCCGGCCAACGGGTAGTCCACCGGCTGCAACCGATCTTTGTCTTCTTGATCGAATTGGTTGAAGCACTGCTCGTATATAATATCAGATGTACTGCCCGGGTCGATGAATAACCGCTCGGTGCAGTAGTGAGCTAGGTGGCCTGTGATAACCACGGCGCGCCTATCGCGCGGTCCGCCACGGACTTTTTGAAAGACAACTTGTTCGTCTTTCCAGTCATTGTCCGGTCTTCTTGCCGCCTTGCGCGGCCTTCCTCGCCCTCCATTGATCATGTGGGTTGAGGCCACGTACATGGTCCTCTTACCCGTGGAGGTGCCCTCGTTGTGGGGGGTGATGCGCTTGGTGCCTTTTTGTGCGCCTGACAACAGGTGTTGCAGTTTCCCCTCTTTTAGGGCTCGCTCAATCTCCAGTCGGAGACTGATGCAGTTGTTTGTTGTGTGGCCATTGTCCTTGTGATACTCGCAGTAGAGTGCGAGATCCTGGTTCTTTTTGGACTTCATTGGTTGGGCCGGTCGCAGGAATTGCGTGTCCGTAAGGAGGACGTCGCTTGGTGACTGGTTGATCTCGGTCCAGCTGCGGTCCCGAGACTCTTTCTTCGACGCCCGGTTTTCACGCTGGGCGTTGATTGTAGCCCTTGCGTCGGGCTGGTTGTTACGTGGGACATATGGTCTGGGATCGCTGCCGCGATTCCATGTGTCCCGGTTGCGCTTGTTGTTGCGCTTGTGTTCTTGGTGGGAGGATTGGCCTTCCGTTTGGGGCTGCGCCTTTGATACGTGCGGTCTGAGAGACCGCTGAGTCTGGGCGTATGTCTTGACCGCAGCCATGACATCTTCCCATTTCTTAGGCAAGCCGTCCTTGCCGGAGATATTCATAACCATTTGTTCGTCCTTGACTGCAACGATGAAATGGTTACGAGCCATCTGGTCGGCCATGTCGCCTATCTCTAGGCATTCTTTATTGTAACGGACAACGAATGCCTCAAGCGATTCGTTGTCTCTGTGCCAGATGTTCATGACGTCCATAGAGTCACGTTCATAACGTCGCTGCTGGCTAAAGTGTGCGAGGAACTTTTCTTGCATGTCCTCGAATGAGGCCAGTGATCTCACCGGCAAAGAATCGAACCAAGCCCTGGCCAGACCTGTTAGGGTCTGGGGGGAAAAAATGACACCAGGTGGGTTCATCCCACCTACCGTTGCACCCGGCGCCGACGAAGATGTTCATGTGATCATCTGGGTCGGTCGAACCGTTGTATTTCCCAATGTTTAATGGGAATTTTGTGGTGGTGACATCGGCGTGGGCGATTTCTGGGGCGAACTTCGAGTTTTCGGCCGCAGATTTCGGCCTGTAGGGTTGGCTTTGGTGGTGGTTTGCAGTGCGGAGGTATGTAGTGCGGGGGTGAGTCAGAGGAACGTAATTGTGTCCTCCCGGTCTGCTGCTGGTGGCATGGGATTCTCCGCAGTATGTACCGTCGTCCGGATCGGTATGGCCTTGCCCTTCACGGTGGGACTGGGGTCCCAGTCGGCTATGAATGCCGAGGCCGCGGTGGGCTGTAGATTGCCGCCTATCCTCGCCATGGGGGCCTAGGCGGCTATGTATAGGGTCCCTGCGGCGGGACCCATATGAAGAGTCGTCCGCATCCAGTGTGCGGACATCGCAGTAAGAGGAACCGCGGTCTTCGTGCCTACTCCGGGAGGCTGGATGTGTTGGGGCCCTGCCGTCGTATTGTAAAATACGACCCGCAGGTGTATGTGGTGCTGGGGTAGGCCCCACAGATACCTGCGCTTCTGCGCAGGCTCTGTTGTATGCTGCGGCCAGCAAAGCTTGTTGCTGGTCGTACCAGGTATGAAGGTTCATGCATGGAGGTATCACAGAAGCGTACTGTGATAAATCGTGGCCGAACTTAAGGGATGCACCCCCCTTGCGCTGATGTGCCAATATGTTCAATATTTGGGGCTGGAGGGGCAGTCCCCGTAGGCCCTGTGTTTAGGGGGTTTAGGTTATCCCCGGTAGTGTTGTTTTGACGATCAGACATGGTCTTTGGAGAGAGGGATGGTTGGAAAAAGTGCTAAGAGTAGCGGTGGGCGCCAATGATGAAACAATGGTTAACCGGGTGGGTTAACTCACTGGTCTCGTCAAGAGGGTTAATCCCTTCTTTCCGAGGATCGTCTGGTGGGGGGTTTCCTGCACAAGGAAACAAACCGTGACTCGTAACAAGGAGGATGGGGTGGTGGGTGCTCCTTGTTACCACTCTCCGGTGTGAGAATCTGTAGTTTGCTTGGGAAGCAAAGTGTGATAGTAGTAGTAGTGAGAGAGTTCAGAAGTGATACCTCAAACCTGGTTTGGGGTCGGTATTTATAGCCGAGGAGTGGAGGAGGGTAGTTGAGTAGCTAGTCTGACATCGCACAGCTGCTTGCAGGTGTGTCAGACCTGTCGGTTGCGGAGGTGATGGCACGTCCTGCTGTGGTGTCAGACTGTTTGTACACATGTAGGCTGGTGGGCGACTGCTCCTAGTGCCACTTGCACTGTGGTGTCAGACCCACTTGCGTTGTAGGCAGGATGCGGTTTCAGGCCGCATCCATGCTTGCGGTCACATACGTTGTTTCCGCGTTGTTTGGTCTATCCGAGATGCATGCGGGATGCGGTGCCATGCCGCATCGCCGCTATGTGACTGTTACTGTTGTCCAGATCCCTTGTCGTGACGAAAATGTTCATAGGATGCGGTGCCAGGCCGCATCGCTATGTGTAACATTAGTTTCCGTTCTTAAGGTAAGTCTTCTCATCAATGGACAGATTGGACCGCTGTGTTCGCGCCTGTCCGCACGGACACAGGTAGGTTCCTGCTGGTGGAGGTTTTTGATGAGGGTAATGGTCACTCGCGGTCTTGCTGACGCGAGATCTGGGACCATACCCCTTCAGTCCAAAACTCAAACCTTTTAAATCTAGGTCCCTGTGGTTTCATTTTTATTGTCATTGTGGTCCAATAATGAAATCAACTAATATTTGGCTAATAAAATTATGTTATTTTGTCCTTTTTCTCAGGGGTAAAATGGTCAAATATCAACTAATTTCATTAATTTAATTAACAATGTGTTGTAATAAAATTATATTGACAGTTTTGCCCCTAAGTAAAATAACAAAATAACAGGATTTTATTAGCCAAATATTAGCTGATTTCATTTTTGGACCAAAATGGCAATAAAAGTAAAACCACAGGGACCCAGATTTAAAAGGTTTGAGTTTTGGATTAAAGTGGCAAAAATGACCAAACCTCAGGGACCAAAATGGCAGTTTACTCTTTTTTTTAAACCATAATCGGTTGTAGAAGTCGGGATTTAACCGGTTTGGGGTTGGGTTTGACTTTGTTAACCGGTTTCAGAGTATGGGGTTATAACTTATAGCCCGATTACAACCCATATGATTCGGATAAGTCTGAACCAAGTTTTCTCAACCGGTTTCAAAACCAGGTTCAATTCCCGTCCTGGTTCTCTCTTTTTTTTTTCTCACCTCAGAATCAAACTAGCGCTTTTATTTTTGTTTTTTAAACCTTTTTAGGGTGTGTTGTTTCTTATTGGGTTATTGGATTTTATCATCCTTAACTATTGGTTATTTGCCGCTGCCACCCCCAACTATCACTTTGACGTCCGACACCCTCAACTTAACACTTAGTGTGTTCTGTCACCAATCTGATCACTAACTTTTGATATTGTTACTATACTTTTGGGGGGTGTCCTAAGATCCCTAAAACCTTCCCAAGATCCCTATGACACCCCAAAAAGTGTAGTAACATGATCAAAAGTTAGTGATCAGTTAACGACGTGGTGACAGAACACACTAAGTGTTAAGTTGGGGGTGACGAGCGTCAAAGTGATAGTTGGGGGTGACAGCGGCCAATAGCCAATAATTGGGGGTGATAAAATCTAATAACCTTCTTTTATTTATATATTTTAAAAGGAAACTCTTTGACCACTCATGTTGTAATGGTAGCATCACATACACATATCATATATCATGTTCTATCTATTCTTTGTTGGGTGTTTTGGAGCCAAGGGTCTCGCTGGAAGCAACCTCTTTATCCTTAGGAGAAGAGGTAAGGTGTATCTACATCTCACCTTTCTCAGACTCTACCAATAGCTTTGCTATTTGTGAAATTTACAAGGTATGGTTGTTGTTTATATTTTAAATGCAAAAAACTAACTTCGAATTTGCATTAAACAAATCTACATACGAGCCCAATGTTTTATCAACTTTTTGTTAAACATGCCATTGTATATATTTTAAATGCAAAAAAATAACTTCGAATTAGCATTAAAAGAAACCTACATACGAGCCCTTTGGTTTATCTAACTTTTTGTTAACATGTCATTGTATAGTTTGGTTGGTTCATGTAAATAGAGTGTTTTGAACTAACTTCATATATAAGTTGGTTTAAAGTTGCTACGTTCATATAAAAACCGATATTCTATTTCTTTTTAAAATGAAACATTATATTTAGTTTTATGTTTTTAACATGATAAGAAAAAAAGTTAACCTAGCTATTTTATATACAAATATATAACTTGATGTTATAATTAAAATAATAAAATGAAATACTATATTTAGTTTTAAGTTTTTAACATGATAAGAAAAAAAAGTTAACCTATATTATATACAAATATATAACTAGATGTTATAATTGTCTTTACGGACTACGATGCATAACATTGGGACATAAGACTGTGGGGTATGGTGGGGCTTGGGTTGGGGGCATGAGTTGACACGTGGAGTTCGAGCCCTCCCACCGCCTAGTGAAGTGTCCGTGGGGTATGGCGGGGCGTGGGTGCACCGCTTGGGTTGACAGGTTATTAAAAAAAAACTACAAAAAATTTAAAAAATTCACACAACATTTATAAAAAACCTAAAATTTTATTAAATTTTTAAAAATTATATAATCCTAAAAATTACATAATCCTAAAAATTACATAATTCCTAAAAATTACAAAATAAAAAAACCTAGAGCGTTAGGTAAATTTCAAAAAGGGCGAGCTTGTCGAACGCCTTTCGCTCCTTGCCTCGAAACTCAATGTTCGCCACCGCCACCCGGTCCTCGTGGCTTAACTCGCCGCTCGGAACGGCTTCGTGGTAGGCCTTGAAACGATCGAGCTTGGGCCGTAGCTCGCGCCATTTATGTTGGCACGCGTTGAGGTTGTGCCGGTCGTGTCCGACGTTATGTCGGTAGCTTGCGAATGCTTCCGGCCAATATCGTGTTTGGCCGGGTTGCCGCCCCTTCATAGCGTCAACGACGCTTGTGACGAGAGCCAATTCTTCTTCATGGGTCCAAGAGGCCATCTTATTCGGGTTGGGGTAGCGGGTTCGTGGGATCAAGTGGGTTATGGTTGGGGTAGCCGGTGGGGGTAGCGGTGGACATCGACGGTTTGGGATGGACCACCCCGGTGGGGTTTGGGGTTACATTTATAGGGGATGTTGGGGGTTGGGGTGACCGCTTGGCTTGGCCAAACGGTTGGAATTTAAAATTCAAACCCTCTATGACATGGCGGTGGACAGTGAATAGGAGGCCGCCACATCGAATCTCAAGCCCGCCCCACGCCCGGCTTCAAACCCAAGCCCCAAGGGTCACGCCCCAACCCAAGCCCACCCGGGGTGGTGGCTTGGGCGTTTTCCTCCAACCCACGCCCCAACCCAAGCCCCATACCCTATAGTCTAACATAGTAAACATTCACATATTATTATTATCAATGATATATCAATCGGATAAATAAATATCATGTCACAACAATGATGTCAAGTTTTAGACCGGAAGGTATGGAGGAGGGTAGTCCTTCAAGGATGGGCCGTCACGTAGACCGTCACGTAAGCGTGTGTGAGGATGGAACTAAAGGGGATGGACCTAAAGGGTGGGGATGAACCCCTTTATATGTATGTATGTATGTATGTATGTATGTATGTATGTATGTATGTATGTATGTATGTATGTATGTATGTATGTATGTATGTATGTATAGGTGTGTGTGAGGGGGTGAGGCCCGACTTGGGCAGCTGTGGGCGGACGAAGAGGACGGAAGAGGACTGGCGACGGAGCAAGGGGGTGGCAAGGACGGGGCGGCGACAAGGGGACGGCCCTGGGGACAAGCCCCATACCGTCCAGTCTTATAACGTTGTTAACATTAGATCCTGACATCATTATTAATTCCGTACATGTAACTATCCTAACATGACTTATTTTTCTTTCAACTATTCTTATTCTAAACTTATGTTTGCTAGTTACAGATAAAATTTAGTGACAACAACTCAAAAATATAATCAAAAGCTCACATACAAGTATACAATCTTTAGATACGAATAATTATGCTAAACATAGTCAGGGGCGGACCTACCCTTTGGCCAGGGTGGGCGGCCGCACCCTTTGAAAAAAAAATTAATGTATATTTTAGGGAAAAAACCCTACTGCACCCCTTAAAAATATAGTTGAACGCCTCATTCGCACATCCAGCAAATAATTTATGGGTCCGTCGCTCAACATAGTTACATTGATCGGCTTAGAATTTTATGTTTATGTTTTTTATTCTCGCCACTAACTATGAACTTTAGCCTTTAATTTGTCAGCCAGTTATTATTGATTTATTTTTTTAAAACGACAAGAAATGTTCTGTTGTGAGTGCAAGAATGATTTATTATTGTTTTTTAAGAATTGCTTTACTTATTATTTTATTATTAAAGCCTTATATAAATGGTTGAAAAGAATCAAACCTTACCGAATTCGATGATTAGAATGTTTAGTTTCAATATAAATGGTTGAAAAGAATCAAACCTTACCGAATTTGATGATTAGAATGTTTAGTTTCAAAATAATATTAGATAAATAAGTTAAAACTTATAGAATAGTTCAGAGATGATCCTTGAATGTTTATAAGGCCGATTGTTGCGAGAATATTACAATTCCGAATAAACGATCCTTAAATGTTTATAAGGTAGATTGTTGCGAGTTTAATAAATACTCGAATTTAAGTAGAGAAATGCACCACAATTTAATACATAGGTACACAAATTTTTGAAAACGAGATAGACACCTATATAATTGTTTCATATATTTATAGATTATAAATAAAAAGATTTTTTTAGATTGGTAATTTACACGTTCTCTAACCTACTTCTAAATCTATAAGAATGAACATTTTACAACATACCGCTATAAGTCCTTTGGTAGTTAATTTAATATAAGACAAATTGGATTTAAATAATCCGAACTGACTCTTTTAGACCGATAATAACCTCAACTCAGTTATTTTTCCACAGTGATCCGAACTTTTCCATTTTTTATTTGTAAAATAGTCCGCCGTTAAAAAAACATAACGAAGTTAAGTTTTTTTTCTTCCAAATTACAAATCGATGTTTTCGGGCTTTTGATCAGAACGAAGATATGAGTCGATTGATGTAAAACTTACCTCGAAACAGTGTTTTAAACGACTTGATTTTTGTTAATTAGAAGTTCAAACACCCGAATTTAAGCACCGTTCAAGTCGTTTAGAACACTGTTTCGAGGTAAGTTTTACATTAACAGACTCGTATCATCGTTTTGATCATAAGCCCGAAATTATCGGTTTTTAATTTGAAAAAAACTTAACTCTGTTATTTTTTTTTTAACGGCAGACTATTTTACAAACAAAATGGAAAAGTTTGGACACTATGGATAAGTAACTGAGCTGGGATTATTATCGGCCAAAAAAAGCCGGTTCAGATTATTTAAATCCGATTTTCCATATTAAATAACTTGTAGTCTAACTGGATGATAGTGTTAAACACATTAGTAGATTTGAATTCTGTGGTATTCACATGAGTGGGTATGCTTTTTAGCCGTTAAAAAGTTGAAACATTCTTATATAATTTATATTTCACGCAAAATCAATTAAGCTAAATAAAACATTTGTTGGCGATACTCATCCGACTCTTAAGCATAAAACGTCAAACAGACGGCAGGTGGTCACAACTGATTGTGGGCCCACTCATCACCTATCCCCATAGTGAAACACTAGCCACGTGGCACTTCTTAACCGCTATAAAACTTTAAAACAGAATTCCAAAATCCAAACAGCACGACACTAGTGTGACAAACAGACAAGAAAATAACCGGTGCCAAACTGTCACTATGGTTGGAAATAGCTCCAGTAATACCGCCGGTAAACCTATCCGCTGCAACGGTAAGTTTCTGAACCTCATGTTAATCAATTCGGTTTATTCGGTTTAAAGTTCTTTTTTCGTCAAGACCGGAAAATAAACTGAACAGAATTCAGGAAGTTCAAAACCGATCCGAAACTGAATTTATATTCATTTTGGTATTCAGTTTTCCATTAAATTGTTTTTGATTTTTGATTTTTAATGTTTTTATACTGGTGTTTGTTATTGGATTGGGTTGGACTAGATAAGATTTAAAAACGATAGAAAAATTACATAAGAATGACAGGTAAACAGGTAGCAAGCTGCGCCGCAACCCTTTTGAATAGCACTATTTGATATTCAGTTTATTCGGTTTAATCAGTTTGAAACCGAATAATGAACACTCGTAGTTGTTGGCAATGGCAGCTGCGATTGTTCGGAAACCAGGGGAGCCGCTTGTGATTGAGGAAGTGATAGTTGCCCCGCCAAAACAATGCGAAGTTCGAATTAAAATCATCTGTACTTCCCTTTGTCATAGTGATCTTAGCTTTTGGAAATTGAAGGTAAATGGTCATAGATTTTGAGCCAAATTTGAATCCAATCTAATGTTTAGTTGATGTTAATTAACTGATTTTTCTTTTTGTTCATGAAGGATCCTCCTGCTATTTACCCCAGAATACTTGGTCATGAAGCAGTGGGGTAAATACCCATTTTAAGGAACATTAAACTTTTTATTTGTTTTATGATGATTTAAAGTTATTATTTGCATCTCAATGGACCATTTTTAAGTTGCAGATAGTCCCATGTTGTTTTCTTCTTTATAATAATAAAATTATGTGTTAATAAAGATGCGTTTATTACTGCAAATCATATAATCAGATTATAACTACTTCTTAATTATGTGACACTAAAGGATTGTAGAGAGTGTTGGAGAAGGTGTACATGAAGTTGTTGAAGGAGACACCGTGATCCCAATCTTTTTGGCGGATTGCGGTGAATGCACTGATTGTTTGTCCGAAAAAAGCAACCTATGCACGAAGTTTCCTTTCAGTCTTTCTCCTTGGATGGAAAGAGAAGAGACAAGCAGATTCACAGACATTAATGGAGAAACTTTATACCACTTCTTGTCTGTATCGAGTTTTAGTGAGTACACAGTGGTTGACATTGCACATTTGACTAAAATCGATCCAGCAATCCCACCTAACAGAGCTTGCCTCTTAAGTTGTGGAGTATCAACTGGTAAATCATATTCCTCGTATACTTTTCTAACCATTTACTTTAGGGATGGGGAAAAGTAGTCGTGTTGGGAGTTGACCACCCACAATCTATGTTGACTTTTAATTCTTTTGAGGTTCTTCATAGCGGGAAATCAATCATGGGATCCTTTTTTGGAGGTCTTAAACCAAAATCCGACATTCGTATCCTTGAAAAACGCTATATGGATAAGGTAAAGATTACTGTCTCTTTGCTTTTCCATCTTTGCTTTTGACTTTTTGAGGTCAAAGTCAAACCAACGAATTCTTTCGATCCAAATTGATATGGTTTAAAGTACATAAAGGATTCGTAGTTTCATACCAAATTTCAATAATAATTCATGGCGAATTCAGGAAATACGTCTGGATGAATTTGTCACACATGAAGTTGACTTCAAAGACATCAACAAGGCTTTTGACTTGATGACTGAAGGGAAGAGTTTAAGGTGTGTGATCTGGATGAACAAATGATTAAACTTCATTTTAACTTTCATGAGTTGTTGTTACTGTTTGCATCACTTGTAAAGGTAAATAAAGATGACAACTTTGTTAAGTTCATGATTAAAATCTTTATAATAAATAATACATGTGTTGTCTGCAATATGTGGCTATTATGATTAATTATCATCAGCTGGAATATTTGTATGCCATTATAATCATTCAAGTTTCTTCACTGTTCTTCAAAATAAATAAACTTATATGTTTAAGCTAGGATTGTTGGCTTGCTCTCGTGTCTAATTCTTCACAAAGTGACAGGAGCTGCGATCGTGGCTGTTGTCGAGGCCGCACCATAGGTCGTGGGTGCATCTGGACCTAGAGGTGTAAAAAAAACGGTTTTAGGACCGAAACCGGGAAAAAAAAAACAGAAACTGGTTTTTTGTTTAAACCTGAACCGAAACCGGGCAAAAAAAAAACCGAAACCGGTTTTTTGTTTCATCCTGAACCGAACCAGCGGTTAGTATACTGGTTAGGATCCTTGAACAAAAAACCGGTTTAAAAACTGAAATTGGTTTTAAAAATCTGGTTTAAACCAGTTTTTTTATCCAAATCGGTTTTTAACCGAATCGATTAGTACCAGTTATGGTTCCCACCATGTAAAACCGGTTTTTTTAAAAACCTTTTTTTCTCCACCAAAGGAACCGGTTCTGTTAAAAACCGGACCGGTTTAAAAAAAAAAAAAAAAAAAACCAATTTGTACACCTGTATCTGGACTTGGTTCTGGACAACAACAGGTAACACCAAATTGGGCTTCTTTTTACCCCCTTGGGCTGGCCCACCTGGTGGGTTCACCAATTCTTGGCCATAGTGAAGTGCAACTCCACCGTGGCTTTAGCCATCTACTCCTAGGCCCAATAACCCAAACCAAGGTATCCTAGGCCTAAGACCACAACAAAACTACATTAAATCAACGAGAACCTACATGTTGAATCGACCAAACGACATCCAATATGCTATTGTCACATTTATGTAGAACCAAGTGGATTCTTCAATGTGGCTGGCTGGTCTGAATTTGGAAATTTCCATTCAACAGCTAAGACTTCCAATGTTCTTTGCGGGCATGGTGGTTGTGTCTGCGAGGATGGTCCATAACACATGCGTTAGTAATTTCTTAGTTATTTGATCATCTACAGGTTTCCAAAATGCCTTATGTACTGGAATCTTTGAAGAGCTAATCAGCTAATCCTAATTAATGGTTCGGGTAAAATTAAGGGATGAGATAAACCGAAGAAAAGACAAAGATAAATTATTAGTTTGAAGTAATAGGTTTATCTTCTTGTTTTATTTATTGATTGATTAGGTATTAGAGTTCGTATTGGTTTAGGATAGCTTGTTTAGCAAGTAATTAGTTTAATATAAATAGAGGGGAAGGTTCATTGGGCAACACTAAAAAAGTGGGGAACACCGGAGAACCAGCTCAAACGGACTCCGATTGGACTCATTCCAGCGGCGTTGGAACCGGCTCGTCGAACCCTAACTAAGATCTGTTAACCCTAAACCCTAAATCCTAACTCCTAAACTCTAAACCCTAAAGCTAAAAAATAAGGCTAAAACCTAAGCTAAACCGTAAAATCTAAACTATAAACCCTAAAAGCTAAACCCTAAAGGCTAAACCTAAAGCTAAACCCTAAAGCTAAACCCTAAATCTAAACCCTAAACCCTAAAGCTAAACTCTAAACCCCAAAGCTAAACCCTAAAGCTAAACCCTAATGCTAAAACCTAAAGCTAAACCCTAAAAGCCAAACCCTAATATATTTAGAGATTAGGGGTTATGATTTAGGGTTTAGGGTTAAGAGATCCTAGTTAGGGTTCGACGAGCCGGTTCCAACGCCGCTGGAATGAGTCCAATCAGAGTTCGTTTGAGCCGGTTCCCCACTATTCCCCATTTTTTTAGTGTTCCCCAATGAACCTCACACTATAAATAGATGGGTTAGATTATGTAATTATTTGGTTGTTTTTGTTTTGGTTGGATAGTATATAGGGTTGTAAACGATCACGAACAGGCCCGACTTTGTTGGCTGGGCAGCCCGGGCAAACGCCAAGGGCCCAAAAGGTTTATAGGGCCCAACAAAAATTTAGGGTCAAGATTTTTAAATGAGCACTGTTATCTTAAATGTTTAATAAATGACTTCAGAAACAAAAATGAAACTGGTTCAATAATTAAGATACTCAAATTTGAAAACCAAGGTCATGAGTTCTAAACCCTTCCTTTACATTTTTATTTCCTAAACAATTTTAAGTTAATCTCATGCATTTTTTTATTTCCTAAACTGTTTTGAACTATCAATTCACTTAATTAATTGACTCTTCGATCTTGTTAACAAAATGATTATATGATTAATTAGTTAATGTTTTGGGTTATAATTTTGAGGTCATGAGTTCAAACCCCACGATTAGCATGTCGTATTGTGGTTTCTTTATATATATTTGATAAGTTTATATTATACCAATTTTTTTGTTTCACCTAGGGCCCAATTTTTTTATCATTCTCAGAGACGGCCCTGTTGTTCGTGTTCGTTTGTTAAGGAAATAAATGTGTTCACGAACGGTTCATGAACACTTACCGAAAGAGATTTTATGTTCATGTTCGTTCATTAAGGAAATGAGCGTGTTCACGAACTATTCACAAACACAAATAAATTTGGTGAACGCAACGATGGATAAGGGTAGATGGCCCAAAGAGCAGCATTAGAACTTGAATCCCTTATTGTGGAACGAGGGTCAATCGTGTTCGTCGATGTAAATAATGAGGAAGGAAAGGGGAATGATGCATAAATAAGGTGAAATAGGGGTTTCTAGTTTAATTGTTAGGGTAATAAAATAAATAAAAATTTAATAATATAAAACGTATAGATAAAATACATGAAAGTACAAAAATCTTCAATTGAAACACAAACAAACGAACATAAACGAATGCAAATGAATGAATGTTCACGAATACCTTACCGAACGTTCACGAACACAACTGAACGAACGAGACATTTGTTCATGTTCGTTCATTTAACTAATCAAACGAAATTTCTTGTTCATGTTCGTTCGTTTATTAAACGAACGAACACAAACGAACTTCCCGCCGAACGGTTCACAAACTGTTCGTTAAACGTTCAGTTCGTTTAAAGCCCTAGATAGTAATAAAGAAGATGTTAGATATGTAGGCTTTGCAGTTGCAGAATGAAGTATAGATGCTCTAATGGTAGATGCTCTAATGATAGATGCTCTAATGATAGATGCTCTAATCTGATGCTATATGCGCTATTATGGAACAAATACGAATATGCCCTATTTTTGTTAAGCCTGATATACCGTTTTCTATTTTACCTTTTCTTGGTCAACAAGTTGTAAACCCTAGTTTGGGTATTATAAATAGTTGAGAGGTCCTTTGTAATTGGTATCACCTAAGAAATAAAATCCTAACCCTAGTTGCAACCCGTGGACGTAGGTCACCTTAACCAAACCATGCAAATTCTCGTGTTCTTTATTTTCTTCTATTGTGTGTGTTTGTTTCGTTTCCTAACCCTAGTTGCAACCCGTGGACGTAGGTCACCTTGAACGAATTACGTAAATTCTCGTGTTCTTTATTTGCTGCTATCATGTGTGTGTTTGTGTCGCTTCTACTCGAACCTACTCTGATCCGCTAACCTAACATAAGAAAGATTCGTGATCGAGTTGATCACAAAATCCTTGTGTGTTTTGCGGTTTTGATCCATTTATTTCCAACAATCTTGTATGCTACAAGTCAATGGTGCGACGGGTGCCTAGACTTGGATGATGTGAATTTTGAAAAAAAAAATATTTTAAGTGTAGTGTGTTGAATAAAAAACTTATGTATTCATGACATAACAATGATAAACTTAATTATTATTCTACTTGGATGATGTGAATTTTGAAAAAAAAAAAAAACTATTTTAAGTTTTTTTTTTTTTTTAACAACAATGACTATATATAAATATAGCGCCAGCCAGAAGCTGAAAATACAAAAGGTTCAAACAAACAACAAAACGACAATCATACAAAGATGTCAAATTCTAACCATTTTTTCCAATCCAAAACGCCCCCAGCGGCTCTACTTTTCACCCACATAAACGTCTCCTCCTTAATAAGCTCCAAGATCTTCTGCACCGGCATCATGTTTCTATTGAATTCCTTTTTATTTCGGGCAAGCCAAAGTCTCCATATATAAGCATCCGAACGTCACCATTTGAGACATTTTTTTTCCATCTTTTTGAACCCACTTGAGCATTCACATGTTCCAACAAACTGTTAACTGAAGTGTCATCATATACTGTCATGATTTTCAGCCACCTAAAAACATTCCACCAAACCCTTCTTGCCCAAAGGCAATTGACGAAAATATGGTCAGTTGATTCTTCAGCGAGACAACATCTACTACATAGAATACTCGGTATCGGCATGCCCCTAGCGACCAGAGCCAACTTCGAAGGAAGCTTTCACAAATCTATTTTAAGTGTAGAGTGTTGAATAAAAAACTTATGTACTCATGACATGATAAAATAATGATAAACTTAATTATTATTCTACTTATATATTAATTTATTAGTCATTGTTCTTGTATTTTATAGCACTCTCTTTCATTTAAAGAATACATACACTGCGTTTTCATTCAGTGTTACATGCTGTGTGTGAGAGGAGTGTACAACCATGTATTTTGTAAAAAAGGACCTTTTTTTGGTTGAAAAAAAAAATCATGTTAAGTTTCGAGATGAATATAAAATTGACAGCCGCCAACGTGTATCGCATTAACTTTGATTTTTTTTCTTTATTCGCATTAACTTTGAATTTTTTTCTTTATTCGCATTAACTTTGATTTTTTTTCGTTATTAACAACTGTAGGTATACCACACAATATTAAGGGTTGTTTGTTTAGTTTTTAATAAGACTCTTAACGGTTTAACCGTCTGGTTCAGCACTTAATAGTTCAGACTGTGCCTTTAAATGGGTAAGTATTATACTGAATCTGAATATTAAGACCTCTAATCTGAATTCGTCAGACATTTGCCTTGTTAAGCATTATACTGACTCTTAATGGTTTAGACCTCTTACTGTTTAGACATCTTACTAGTTTAGCATTTAACCATTCAAAAGTTGGAATTTTTTGCAAAAGTAGGTGTCTTGAGCCAGAAAAGAGTGCCATTAGGTGGTCACCAACATTGTTTACATATCTAGGTAAATAGTTGTTTCATTCAGCGACCTTGAAGATCATTTTCTGCAAAAAGTTAGAGGTTCTGCAAAAGCTGCACAAAGTTTAGAAAGTCGCTGATTCATATAACAACCTTCTGAAAGTCGCCGAATGATATAACAATATTGCTAAAAGTCGCTGATTCATAAAACAATCCTTCTGAAAGTCGCCATTTCATGTAACTTTCTTGCTGAAAGTCGCTGATTCATATAACTTTCTTGTTAATGGTCGCTGATTGGTAGGACAATGTTAATGAAGGTTGTTGTTTCATAAAACAATGTTAATGAAGGTTGCTTATTCATAAAACAATGTTAATGAAGGTTGTTGATTCATCCTACAATGTTAATGAAGGTTGCTGATTCATCCTACAATGTTAATGAAAGTTGCCGAGTCAATTTTATAATTGTTCTGAATTGTTCAGTATGCATTTTATAACCCAAATATAATAAAAACAGATGCACCACAATTCGTCTGTAACATAATGTGTTTGTTAAAATTATATAATGTTGATTTTGCAATTGTGCCTGTATGATGTTCTTTAAAAAAGATGTTCGTTGCTTGATATTTCTGGCGATACGAAAATTTGGTCAATGTATCATCATGCTCTTGGATCATTCGGGACCTCATTCATCATGATGTTTTTCTTAGTTTTAATTTTCGTATACCAAGTGGGAAGATCTTGTGTGGAGGAGAACGATCATTCTCATCTACCATCTCCTCCCGTAAGGTGTACGAGGATAATAAAAACTGCTGCTGTGGATGCTTCTACGGCTGCTATTGAGTCTTCTGAAAGATTTAGCAGCCGCTGAGGTTGTTCTAATCTACCACCTCCTCCCGTAAATTATTCTGCAACTTCTGGTGGGGGCATCACCCCCGTTTTCGGTAGGAGATTTAGATCCTATTGTAATGTTGTTCGCCGAACATCACCGAGGTTGCAGAATTCTCAGCATCCTTAACCTTAGACCTCTCATTTCCTTTCGCAAAAAAAGTTGCATCAGGAAGCTCGATGTCACGACCCCCGACCCCACCCTGGGAGCGAGAGCCGTGAACCAGTCAGATGGTATCGGTGTTTATTAGATACGCAGCGGAAAATTTTCATCAGGATCGTAGTTAGGAAATAATTTCAGAGTTTGTAAAACACCAACTTTTAATATTAAATAAATGGGCAAAACCCATATTTAATTCAATTGTTTTTATAGGGATAAACTCAAATAAATAAAACATAATTTTCTTCTTTTATTCAGGTGTTTATAGCCACTTTATTTTAGGGGTGTTCATCGAATCGAATATCGAATTTTCGAATTATTCGAATCGAATTGTTCGAATAATTTTTATTTTTCCTTGAATTCGTATTCGATTCGAATTCGATTAAAACCTATCGAATTCGAATCGAATTCGTATTCGAATAAAAAACCCAATTCGTATTCGATTAAAATTTCGAATTCGAATCGAATTCGAATAAATTCGATTTAATTCAGATTCTTTAAAACATGTAAAAAAACTATAAAAATGAAACATAAATCTTAAAGCAGCCATAAAACACGATATCACATTAAAAAGTTTCAAATAAAGTACCACAAGTCTAAAATTCAAAACGAGAAGCCGGGAATAATCGCTCCACTTTATAAGTTAATATTTTTATGTTTAGAAATCTATTGATAGATTTGTTAATTAGGTTTTACTTATGGGTCATGTAATGGGTAATTTTAATACTTGGAAAAAATTTAGAAAAGAATTTATAGTATAGCTTAATAAAAGTTATATATTTATTATATATAAAAATAATAAATAAAAATGTATAATTTTTATTCGAATTTCGAATCGAATCGAATTTGAAATTATAAATTCGTATTCGATTCGTATTCGATTTACTTAACTCGAATTGAATCGAATTCGAATTCTTATAATCGAAACGAATTCTTGATAATCGAATCGAATTTAAACGAATTTCGAATTTTTCGAATTCGAAACGAATCCTGAACACCCCTACTTTATTTAAGCCTTCAGTGCTCCATAGCTGGCTTCTACTATCCTTATAGCAAGTTACCTGAAACACGTTTTGAAAACATTTTATCAGTAATAAATACTGGCGAGTTCATTCCATTTTTATAAAACATAATTTTATACTTTACAGCATCAAGGTTTTTATATTTATTTATATTTACCCAACTCAATCAGTATTTGTGACATGGTGGCAGTTCCGATGTGACCGTGGTCATATCACTCATTGGCTCACTTTCGTCCAATAGTGAATTTATCAAGTAATAAATATAAAATATATCTTATTATGATTCAATGGTATCGGTCACCAGGCCATTCCCGGGACGGGGGTCAAATCACTGTTGATCATTCTTTCAACTAGTGACTGGGGTCGTATCACTGTTGATCATTCTCTCAACTAGTGACTCTGGTCATATCACTATTGATCATTCTTTCAACTAGTGACTCTGGTCAAATTTCTGGTTATATCACTGTTGATCATTCTTTCAACTAGTGACGGGGGTCGTATCACTGTTGATCATTCTCTCAACTAGTGACTCTGGTCATATCACTGTTGATCATTCTTTCAACTAGTGACTCTGGTCAAATTTCTGGTCATATCACTGTTGATCATTCTTTCAACTAGTGACGGGGGTCGTATCACTGTTGATCATTCTCTCAACTAGTGACTCTGGTCATATCACTGTTGATCATTCTTTCAACTAGTGACTCTGGTCAAATTTCTGGTTATATCACTGTTGATCATTCTCTCAACTAGTGACTCTGAACTTCCCAGGACATTATTTTGTTAAATATATTTTCAATGGCACAAAACCAATTAGCCCAGAAAATGATATTTCATTTTCTGTTAAATTAATAGCTATAACTTTATCAAATATAATATATTAATTAAATAATTCTGATATTATTCTTTAATATATTAACGTAACTAAGATTAAAATATAATCTTAATATATTAAAAGTAGAATATATTATTTTTGACATATTTTATTATGATATACATTTATGTCAAATATAACATGTAATAATTTAGTATATTACATATTATATTATATTTGTAAAAAATATATGATGTTTAATAATCTAGTAAAATATATTTAAGTCTTTTTCTTGTTCATTATTTATATATAAGTTTATTCATTATGTCAATTTGATTTGACAAACTTGGCCTAGCCAGGTGTCCCAAACCAACCGCATAACATTGCCCATTCCATATATCTTATATAAATTTATAAGATATATTCAATATTTTAAAATAGTAATGTAAAAATAATATTAGTTATAGGCTATGGTTACTGGGGCATAATTCCCCCGTGCTTGTGGTCATGCTACTATTGGCTAACTTTTTGGCCAATAGTAACGAGGGTCAAGTAATGTAAAAAAATCCCACATAGTGGCAATTATTGTATAATATAAAAACTTAATCACTGTAAGTATATCTAATAAACATTTAGGGTTTTTGAAAAGCATTTTTAAATATATCTGTATTGCAAAAAATGTGATAAAAGAAGAATGACTCACAAACGGTGAGAAAAGTAGAATGGACTCACTTTTTAACTTTAGGGTTCAACTAGAAAGCATCCTGGTAGAATCTTGGGTATATCTTCTGAGCTATTTTAATATATATATATATATATATTTGCACTCGTGTTAAATATAGTAACCCTAATTCAACCTTATCCCTATGTCACGAGACAGAACCCCAACGAACTTAGTCGGGCAGAGCCTTGACATGCGTTATGGGGCTCCAGATCAATCGGAAAGGGTAGCGGTGATCGGGAGTTAAAACACTTAAAACGGGACAAGACTTTATTATTATTATTATTAGAGAATGAATTAATATATATATATATATAGGGGATCGCTAAAATGAAAACCACCTCTAGTTGTAAGAACCATGGGAACCACTTTCTAGCCTTTAGATCAACAAGATGGATGGATGAGATTAAAAGTAACAAAAATTAATATTAAATACATTTTGTCTTTTTATATCTTTAATATTTTAATACAAAAGGGTAGTTTAGTAAAATAATTTTTTTTGTCTTTTTCTCTTTATTATTTTTAATTACTTTTTTGTTTTATTATATTACTTTTTAGTTTTATTATATTACTTTTTATTTTTTAAAAAGATTTTTTTATTAAAAACATTTTTAAATTCAGATTTTTTTAACAAAGATAATTTTTTTTGCGCACCGGTTTTTGCACGCCGTTTTTACGCATCGTTTTTTAAATGGGTCGTTTTTTACGCTCGACTTTTTCAAGCGTCGTTTTTTTAACGCGCCGTTTTTTACGTCCCGTTTTAACGGGGCGTTGTTTACGTCCCGTTTTTTTTTCGCGGCGTTTTCATGCGCCACATTCACGCCCCTTGTTTAAGCGCCGTTTTATCACACGGTTTTTTACATTTTCCAACTTACGTAGAAAAAGGTTTACGTTTTTATGTTTTACGTTAAAAAGTTTACGTTTTACGTTAAACTTTTTAAACTTTTTACGTTTTACGTAAAACTTTTTACGTTTTACGTTTTACGAAAAACTTTTTACGTTTTACGTTTTTACGAAAAACTTTTTACGTTTTACGTTTTTACGTAAAACTTTTTACGTTTTACTTTAAAACTTTTTACGTTTTACGTGAAAACTTTTTACATTTTACGTTAAAAAGTTTACGAGTTAACTTTTTTTTTTTACAAAAACCTCTTTATGCAAAAACGAACGCACCCAGAAATCGCAAACTCGGGAGATGTCTCAGATATATCGTTATCATCATCGACTAGGGGGGAAATTAAAAACCAACAACATCAAAACAAAGTCTATCTCGGAAAAAAAACGGGGTTTGGCTCAGATTAACGGATAATCAAAAGGCTGCAAAAGAGGGGTTGCAGGTTTAAAAAACCTACCCTCCGCCGTCCTTGCCGCGCCATCGTCATCAAAATCGGCGTTTTTTTTTCATCATCGCCGCCCAAATCCCACATATCAAACCCACAAAAGTCCACTGATCAAAATCACCAGATAAACAAGAACACAGGCAAAAAATCAAAGAAACCCAACCAAAAAATCAAACCATCAACCGTTACTGCCGACATAACCACCACCCGAGCCTAGTTATGTACTTATGTCCACCACCTCAACCGTTACTGCCGACATAACCACCACCGTCATAGCACTGCCATTAACTCCGGTGGCTACCACCGTCGCCGGCCACTGTTGATAACCTCTCATGACACCATACACAGTACCAAGATCCCAAAAAAAAAAAAGTTAGCACTATGTGTAATCAACGAGGCTACCCGTAATAGAAAAGAAATAAATACACTTACCGGGGTTTGCCGGAAGTGAAACGGGTAGCCGGAGCTCGCCGGAGGTTCGACGGAGCAACTACACCCCCTTCCCCGTCGTCTACTGCCATAAGCACATAAACATCATCATCCTCAGAAAAACGGCCGTCGTCGTCGATGATAAGCACATAAACATCATCATCCTCAGAATACATCCCCTGAGCCGTCGCCGTCGATTCTCATCATCATCGTCACTAATAACAGCAGATTATCATCATAATCATCTTCAACAGCAGAACGATTTGTGTGAGTGAGAAATTTGTAAAAACCCCTTTTAAAAATTACATGTAAAGAATGGATCTGATAGAGATATGAGAGATTTGTAAAAACCCTCTCCAACCCAAACTCTATTACAGTCAAATGAAAAACCCTCGTCGAGAGATTTCATAAAGGATTTCAAGAGAGAGATAGAGATATGAGAGATTTGTGTGAGTGAAAAGAATGGATCTGAAGAATAGATTGAGATATGAGAAATGGAAAAATGTAAATGAGAGATGATAGAGGAGAGAGGTTTTTATAAAGTGAGAGACTTTAAATGAAGAGAGTGGAAAGATTAGACATTTGGGGTAAATGACCACAATACCCCTTTTTCTTATTGGTTGAGAGTGGTTCTCACAGTTCTTACAACTGGAGGTGGTTTCTATTTTAGCGGCTCCTTATATATATATATATATATATATGAAAAGAAAGAGGGGGGCGATCAAGAGACCAAAGAAAAACAGTTTCAATTGTAAGTTTCTCCTATATATATACTAAAGTGGCTTTAGCTTTAAACTCACACAGTGAAGACACGTATCCATCCAAATTTTAGATTTGAGTTGCTTTGGTTTTCCTCCATGCACACGTACACCTATGAGGTGTTAGTTTTAGTTTTTTTTTCTTTTATTATTATTTTATTATTTATATATTATAATTAATTCACCTGCTTCACTTATTTGGCGCGTATAACTTCTAAAATATAACGTTTTACAAAACAATGAATATGTCATTAGAATGAGAATATTTGTATCTATATTTTGAACCAAGTTTCATTGAAAACGGAGTAGGTTCAAATACAATGTATTTTTATAATTTAATTATTAAACGGTTCGTGGGTCCGTCTAGGTACTTTATATTTATAACAGTCAACTTACCCGTAATCTACCTGTCTAATTATATAAGTTTTTATATACTTTTATTTTAATAGAAAGGTCGCCCATATACAGGCCAATTAATTAGTAGAACATTCCAACCAACTATATATATAAAATAGTTTTTAAAACTATTTGGGTCGGATAATTATATTAAAAATAAAACTAGTTACTAGTGGTTAATAAATTTAAACAAACCTATAATTCTTATATAAAAAAAATTGATATGTTACATCCTCCCCACCTTGTTTTAAATCTCGTCCTCGAGATTTGGGCTACGATGTCTCCTTTAGGGTTATGTCACGTCTTGGTCAATAAGAACACTATTAAGGTAAATGATACATAATCAAAACATCAAATTTTGTGAATACAAGTTGTACAATAAATAGGACTCAATAATTCAACTGAATCAATTCAAGAAATCGATGTCAAACGAATGAGATGAAATGATAAAATTTTCAAGGTGACTAGGTTCAAGTCAAAAGAGATATATGATCAATAGATATCTAAATTGAATGTTTACAAGTTGTAAATGGCTTTAGAATCAATAGAATTCACTTGCCAAAGGAAAACTTACTTTGATTGTCAACTGAGAAAGACTTAGAATCAACAAGCTCAAATGAAATAAACGCACGAAAGTGATTGGTCAATTATCGAACCATAACATGAGAAAAATCAATATGTTGACATTTATTGAATTGCAAGGATACACCAAAATACAACAGAGTTTAGTGTATCATTGTCTTAATACATAATTGCATTAAGGTTATTTTCAATGATGAGTCAAACGAAAGACATACGTGGTTTTGAATGATTCGTATGATTATGATTAGCCCAAGCTACAAGTTTATACCGACGCCGCAAGGTGTCGTAATGATTGAAATGGTTTGATAATTACGGTGACCGAACAAATTCACCGTTTTTTGAAATCAACTGAAAGTTTTGATGAAATAAATTTGGATATTTATAGAATTTTCAATTGATGATGAAAGACCAAATGAATATCATAAAATTTTCGATCAATGATGAAAGAATCTTTAGAGGTACACCGGAATATAATACGAATTCGTGTACTATCATCTTAACACATAATTGTATTAAGACTGTTTTAAGATAATAAATCAATAGAAATTAAATAAATAAATCTGTATATCAGGTGTGAGAATGGAATTAGCTCAAGTTTCAAGTTAATGAGAACACCACCACAAGGTGTCGTAACCAATTAAATGATTCAATGAAAGTGAAGACCAAACAATATTATGGTTCTGAATAGATGAAGTATTTGACAGGATGCATTTATTTAAAAACTTTTATTTATACTAGGGTCAAATAATAACTTAACTTAGATATTACATATCAGCGATTACGTCTGGAATCATTTCTGCTTCTTGCGTAGTAAGTACGAATGCTCGCGCGTTCTTCTTAGCTCCGTCTGTTGTTCTGGCCTTGTTGTCAGGTGCATTAGTCAGCTTCGGGCAATATGGTTTGATGTGTCCCATCTCTCCGCAATTGTAACAAATATTAGTCTTCCTTCTACACTCTTCCTCTATATGCCCGGTCATCTTGCAGAAGTCACAGTAGGGTGTTCTCCTAAAATGACATCTTCCTGAATGCTTTTTGTTACAGCTTCTGCAGTTAGGTTGTTCCAATGGCGGTTCAGTTCCTTTCTTCTTGAATTCTTGAGAAATTTTCCGGGCCAACTCTTTCTTCTTGTTTTCTTCTCTTGTGCGGATTAGTCCATCTGTCAGGATGTTAGCTAATTCAACTGTTTCTTCAATAGTCTGTGGTCTGGCAGCGTTGACCATGTCTCGGATTTCGCTAACTAATCCCCAAATATAACGAGAAATTAGTACGGGTTCTGGCGAAGCCAGAGTTGGTACCATTCTTGCATATTCGAAGAACGGTGTCGTATATTCCCGACAATTTACATCTATCATTTTATGATTTAGGAACTCGTTAGCCATTCGTTCCTTTTCATAAGGGGGGCAAAATTTTCTTTCTGTCATTTCCTTGAATTTTTCCCAGTTCATGTTATAAGCCATGTCACTTCCTTTTGCCTGAAGAATTGTATTCCACCATTCTAAGGCTTCTTCCTTAAAGAGGTTGGAAGCATACATCACCTTATCTTCTTCGGCACATTTGCTGATTTTAAGAACAACTTCCGTCTTTTCCAACCATCGCAGAGCAGCCGTGGCTCCTTCACCGCCGGTGAACTCAGTTGGTTTACAAGCTAGATTTATAGGTACACCCGAGAGTCATCGCCTTCATTTTCTTGGGAAATGGGGTGTTGATAATATCATCATTGCTTCCGTTGACACTATGGCTAAAACTGTCGTCGCGAGTACGCTTGATACTCACAACTTTGGTGGGTTCTACGGGGTTTTTAACAGCTTTAATTATTAAAGGTAAAGCATTAGCTATTTCTTGGGCTATTAGATTTTCTATAGCATTTTTATCCAAAGGATTTTCATTATTAGCTTGAACTTCTGGATTATGTGATACTTCATTCGACATCTGAATTGCAAATATTTTCAATTATTAATATCACAGAATAATTAAAACAAAACAATACTTCCAGGAATCATATGTGCATATCTACATATATATATTCATATATTTAAATCTACAAAAATAACACATATGTTACTTTGTATTAATTTCCTAACTTTATTGTTTTCAGATTAGGTATTAAAAGAACACCTAAATAGCTTAAACAAGTGGCTCTGATACCACCTTCTGTCACGGCCCCCGACCCCACCCTGGGAGCGAGAGCCGTGAACCAGTCAGATGATATCGGTGTTTATTAGATACGCAGCGGAAAATTTTCATCAGGATCGTAGTTAGGAAATAATTTCAGAGTTTGTAAAACACCAACTTTTAATATTAAATAAATGAGCAAAAACCCATATTTAATTCAATTGTTTTTATAGGGATAAACCCAAATAAATAAAACATAATTTTCTTCTTTTATTCAGGTGTTTATAGCCACTTTATTTAAGCCTTCAGTGCTCCATAGCTGGCTTCTACTATCCTTATAGCAAGTTACCTGAAACACGTTTTGAAAACATTTTATCAGTAATAAATACTGGCGAGTTCATTCCATTTTTATAAAACATATTTTTATACTTTACAGCATCAAGGTTTTTATATTTATTTATATTTATCCAACTCAATCAGTATTTGTCACATGGTGGCAGTTCCGATGTGACCGTGGTCATATCACTCATTGGCTCACTTTCGTCCAATAGTGAATTTATCAAGTAATAAATATAAAATATATCTTATTATGATTCAATGGTATCGGTCACTAGGTGATTCCCGGGACGGGGGTCAAATCACTGTTGATCATTCTTTCAACTAGTGACTGGGGTCGTATCACTGTTGATCATTCTCTCAACTAGTGATTCTGATCATATCACTGTTGATCATTCTTTCAACTAGTAAGGGGCTGTTTGGTAACCTCTTAATCCATTTAGAGGCTGTCTTTTAATGAAATCATTTGTGGCCCTTATGTCTGAATGAATAAGAGGTAACCTTATGTCTGACTGGATAAGAGGTAACATCTGAATGGTAAACCATCACATGTCACATTCTTTTACATAATCTTTGTTAAACTCTTAAATGATTTCATTAAGAGGTAGACTCTTAATGTCATTCAGATGCTACCAAACAGCCCCTAACTCTGGTCAAATTTCTGGTTATATCACTGTTGATCATTCTTTCAACTAGTGACGGGGGTCGTATCACTGTTGATCATTTTCTCAACTAGTGACTCTGGTTATATCACTGTTGATCATTCTTTCAACTAGTGACTCTGGTCAAATTTCTGGTCATATCACTGTTGATCATTCTTTCAACTAGTGACGGAGGTCGTATCACTTTTGATCATTCTCTCAACTAGTGACTCTAGTCATATCACTGTTGATCATTCTTTCAACTATTGACTCTGGTCAAATTTCTGGTTATATCACTGTTGATCATTCTCTCAACTAATGACTCTGAACTTCCCAGGACATTATTTTGTCAAATATATTTTCAATGGCACAAAACCAATTAGCCCAGAAAATGAAATATATAATTTTCTGTTAAATTAATAGCTATAACTTTATCAAATATAATATATTAATTAAATAATTGTGATATTATTCTTTAATATATTAACGTAACTAAGATTAAAATATAATCTTAGTATATTAAAAGTAGAATATATTATTTTTGACATATTTTATTATGATATACATTTATGTCAAATATAACATGTAATAATTTAGTATATTACATATTATATTATATTTGTAGAAAATATATGATGTTTAATAATCTAATAAAATATATTCAAGTCTTTTTCTTTTTCATTATTTATATATAAGTTTATTCATCATGTCAATTTGATTTGACAAACTTGGCCTAGCCAGGTGTCCCAAACCAACCGCATAACATTGCCCATTCCATATATCTTATATAAATTTATAAGATATATTCAATATTTTAAAATAGTAATGTAAAAATAATATTAGTTATAGGCTATGGTTACTGGGGCATAATTCCCCCGTGCTTGTGGTCATCCTACTATTGGTTAACTTTTTGGCCAATAGTAACGAGCGTCAAGTAATGTATAAAAATCCCACATAGTGGCAATTATTGTATAATATAAAAACTTAATCACTGTAAGTATATCTAATAAACATTTAGGGTTTTTGAATTTTTTTTTAAATATAACTGTATTGCAAAAAACGTGATAAAAGAAGAATGACTCACAAACGGTGAGAAAAGTAGAATGGACTCACTTTGTAACTTTAGGGTTCAACTAGAAAGCCTCCTGGTAGAATCTTGGGTATATCTTCTTAGCTATTTTAAATATATATATATATATATATATATATATATATATATATATATATATATATATATATAGCACTCGTGTTAAATATAGTAACCCTAATTCAACCTTATCCCTATGTCACCAGACAGAACCCCAACGAACTTAGTCGGGCAGAGCCTTGACTTGCGTTATGGGGCTCCAGATCAATCGGAAAGGGTAGCGGTGATCGGGAGTTAAAACACTTAAAATGGGGCAAGACTTTATTATTATTAGAGAATGAATTAAATTAATATATATATATATATATATATATATATATATATATATATATATATATATATATATATATATATAGGGCACCGCTAAAATGAGAACCACCTCGAGTTGTAAGAACCGTGAGAACTACACCGTACGGGGCGAGGTGGACCAAATTTTTTTTTCATAAATGTAGATGTGTGTATTATAAACACATTTGTAAAAAAAAAATTCAAAAAAAAAAAATGTCGTGTGTGTAGTTTTGAGCACCACAAGTTTGTGTTTACGGGTACCGTAAATCTTACCGGAAAATTTACGGTACCCGTAAACACAAACTTGTGGTGCTCAAAACTACACACACGACATTTTTTTTTTGAATTTTTTTTACAAATGTGTTTATAATACACGCATCTACGTTTATGAAAAAAAATTTTGGTCCAACTCGCCCCGGATCAAGTAGTTCTCACGGTTCTTACAACTGTAGGTGGTTCTTATTTTAGCGCAATTCTATATATATATATATATATATAGGGAGGAGATCATGCGAGAACCACCCTTATTGCGAGAACCGCGGGAACCAATGTGAACACAACCTAACATAGCTAAAAAAAAAAGCTAAAAAAACCTTAAAAAATAATATTTTTTATGCTCAAATCGCTACTTTTAGTGGCAAAAAAAAAAAAAAAATTTTTTAATTTTTTTTAATTTTTTTTTGCTTCGAAAAGTAGCGATTTTTATATAAAAATATTAAAAAAAAAATTTGTGTGATTTTTAGCTATTTTTAGGCATTTTTGGTTGTGTTCACATTGGTTCTCGCGGTTCTCGCAATAAGAGGTGGTTCTCGCATGATCTTCTCCATATATATATATATATATATATATATATATATATATATATATATGAAAAGAAAGAGGGGGGCGATCAAGAGACCAAAGAAAAAGAGTTTCAATTGTAAGTTACTCCTATATATATACTAAAGTGGCTTTAGCTTTAAACTCACGCAGTGAAGACACGTATCCATCCAAATTTTAGATTTGAGTTGCTTTGGTTTTCCTCCATGCACACGTACACCTATGAGGTGTTAGTTTTAGTTTTTTTTTCTTTTATTATTATTTTATTATTTATATATTATAATTAATTCACCTGCTTCACTTATTTGGCGCATATAACTTCTAAAATATAACGTTTTACAAAAAAAATGAATATGTCATTAGAACGAGAATATTTGTATCTATATTTTGAACCAAGTTTCATTGAAAATGGAGTAGGTTCAAATACAATGTATTTTTATAATTTAATTATTAAACGGTTCGTGGGTCCGTCTAGGTACTTTATATTTCTAACAGTCAACTTACCCGTAATCTACCTGTCTAATTATATAAGTTTTTATATACTTTTATTTTAATAGAAAGGTCGCCCATATACAGGCCAATTAATTAGTAGAACATTCCAACCAACTATATATATAAAATAGTTTTTAAAACTATTTGGGTCGGATAATTATATTAAAAATAAAACTAGTTACT
This sequence comes from Helianthus tuberosus, assembly GCA_030545235.1. Classification (NCBI taxonomy): domain Eukaryota; kingdom Viridiplantae; phylum Streptophyta; class Magnoliopsida; order Asterales; family Asteraceae; genus Helianthus; species Helianthus tuberosus. The sequence goes on from CM060396.1 coordinate 33,470,178, forward strand.
AGTGGTTAATAAATTTAAACAAACCTATAATTCTTATATAAAAAAAATTGATATGTTACACTCGATATACGCAGAAATGGGACGGGTTTAAATTCACTGTATTTCTGTTCTAATTGGAAGCCCGACAAACAGTCTTGCAATTAGAAATGATTTGTTAAAATAGTACGAAGTGAAGTAACATTGTATTTCTGCCTGTATGTAATTAAAATAGTACTGCATTTATGTAATTTGCGAGTTTGATAGATCCTATTGTAATGTTGTAATGTTGTTGAATTACCTAATAAATAACCTTGTTAAATTTTGTGTTGTAACATGCCTTGTTGTTGCGAACCCGTTGTAAACATAATTATTATATGTATATTAAAAATAATTATTATATGTATATTAACCCACAAGATGGTGGGCTCCACCAACTATCTGGTTCCTCCAACACTATAAATACCAATTGGATTAGGTTCTCAACCCACAGATAGATACTAAACGAAATCCAGCTTACACAACCCACTCATCCTTAACATTTCTTAACATTTCACTTTCTTAGATCATGGATTCTTTTCGGCCATACCTCGTAAGACTATATTGGGGCGGTGTGTTTTCCTTTGTTAACGGGGCTGTTCAGTTTGACCAATACATGCTAACAACCTCTTTCCTTATGCGACATAAATCGTCGTATGACCAATTGGTGGATCCAATCTGTAATCATGTTCAACTACAGAAAGAATCGGTGCGCCTTTCATTGTTACTAGGGTACACGTTTCAGGGCATATCTCAGAGAACAAAAATTTTCAACGATGATGGTGTTGAAATGATGAACTATTTAGCAGAAGGATACGGGCAAGATTCCGATGAAGATGACGAGGGATACGGGCAAACAACTCAAGAACACCACTTCATGCCTCCTGTTGATAACATACTAGGTCCGTCCTCCCAGTTTCTGGTCGGTGACAACAATAATGACGGTTTTGATGATTCGGAAAGTTGCAGCACCGAAGAAAGTTCTGAGAGTGAAGAGGCACCACCATCCGACGATGGCACTTCTGACGACGAGGCTGCAGTCAACCAACACACTGAGTTGACCCTGGCTCAGCCGAGGCCTATCATTCCAGGGATACATGACGACCCAGACGAGGACGAGGAACTTAGGGATTACATGTGTCTGGATTATGAAGATAATCCAATGGACGTATGGAATCCAAAAGTAAAACAGATATGTCTCGGGATGTATTTCAAAGCAAAACAGGAGGTGGACCTTGCTGTCCGAGAATGGAACATTCACCGTGGAAGGGAAATTTTTGTGATGGATAGCAAACCAACTTTATACAAAGTTAAATGCTACACCAGAAACAAAAATTTTAAAAACCCTTTCCCTCATGCTTGTTTGTGTGAATGGTGTGCAACGGCATCAAAACAGAAACACCAACACCTGTGGCAAATTACCAACTGGGCGCCTGCCCACAGTTGTTATTCCACGGTGGTACGCAACAACAACAACAGGTGCCTTAGATCTAAGGATATCGCTGCACACATCCTGCCACAAATTCGTACAGACATTGCGTTGAAGGGGAAACACATCAGGACACATATAAAGCAAGCGATGTCTGTCGATGTTACGTATACGAAGGCGTGGCGTGGACGAAGAAAGGCAATTGAGAGGATATATGGAACCTGGGAAAGCAACTTTCAGGAGCTGCCAAAGTACGTGTTACGGCTTCAGTCTCGAAACCCTGGTACGGTGGTTTCATGGTTTCATCACCCGCACTCGGCTCCAGGACATCCAACATTCAAATATGTTTTTTGGGCATTTGGTCCTTCTATTCGCGCGTTTCATCTTTGCCAGCCTGTCATCTCTGTGGACGGCACACACTTGAAAGGAGGGTACCGTGGTAAGTTGTTGGTTGCGGTATCCAAAAACGCCAACAACTACATAATGCCAGTGGCGTACACTCTAGTTGACGAAGAGACGGTTCATAGTTGGTGTTGGTTTTTCCAAAATTTGAGGGAATACGTCACCAGAGACTGTAACAGTAGAATTTGTGTTTTATCAGACCGTCATGCCAGGATAATTAATGCGATGGAGAACCTTCTGGATTGGAGGGAACCAAACGCCTACCTCTGTTATTGTCTTCGGCATGTAAGAAGCAATTTTAGTGGTAGGTTCAAGACCAAATCTCTTAGGAAGCTATGTTGGATGATCGGGAGCACAAGTCAATGCAGAAAGTATGTTTGGGCTGTGAGGGAAATGCGGATGTTAAATCTGGATGGTTGAACTACCTGAACGATATCGAAAAAAGCAAGTGGACTATTGTGCATGACCGCGGAAACCGACATTGGGGTAACCTTACGACGAACATATCCGAGTCTATGAATAATGTCTTACGTGAAGCAAGAATCCTGCCAGTAAAAGCCTTGATTCATTATACGTTCACCAAGGACGTATCAGAGTATGCTCGGCACGCGCAGATGGCCCAAAGCTGCAATACCCCTCTACCCCCTCGAATTTGGTCCAGGTTTAACAAGTTGCATTCCGTAGCCATGCAACATGAAGTGTCCGTCTACGATGTCAGAGAAGGTCGCTACGCGGTAGTTTCAAAGGAAGAAACCAATGATGACGGTGGAAACGAGTACACCATTGAACACAGACGCAGGCGGTGCTCATGCGGGAAATAGAAAATGCTTAGATTCCCTTGTTCCCATGCTATCGCCGTTTGCGCTTGGAGAGGTGAGCAATCACATGACGTTACCAATTCCATATTCCACACCACCACCTATCAGGAGCAGTACAGCGGTCATTTTTTCACCTTAGGACACAAAGATGAGTGGGAACAAGTGGACTGGACAATTCAAGGGGACCCTTCGAGGGTCACAACACATCGAGGCAGGGTTCGTTCAAGAAGAATTCAAAATGAGATGGATGTTAACTACCACGATGAACCCCAGGCGCGTTGATGCAGCAGATGCGGAGAAACAGGGCACAACAGGAAGACCTGTGGCCGACGTTAGGTTAGTATCTTGTTGTGGTTTTTACTGTTAACTGTTAGGTGTATCCTCCTATGTTTTGTGTTTGGTATTTCTGTTTGAATTCTCAGTTGGTGTAATTTAACAATTAAGACATTTGTTCCAAAATTCACTAAGAAACATTAAACACAACAACACACATATTATTGAATTGAAAATACATAAAACAGCAGCTAAGGTAGAATATGGTGGGGTTCAAAAAGATGAATCAGAATCGCTATCGTAATTCTGATACTGCTCCCATGGATCATCCCTAACCACTGCGTCATCTGATAACGCATTTGAGTCTCGATCGCTGTCGGATGGCTCAGTATGCCTACAGTAGTAGTGGTTTCCATCCCTGCATAGTGTTGTCAATATGGCTGCCCCCTTTCCACAACTGAGATGTACGGGCTGCTAGGGTTTTGTGGTGCTGCCATGAAGGATGTTTAATTTTGATTTTGCTGACTATGATGATCTGGACGGTAACGACGTTGTTCTAGCGTTGAAGGCCTGGGAGGGGCCTGCAGCTATTCAGTTGAGGGGAGCACACTGTTAGGGTTTGATTGTCGAGCAATATGGTTACGGTTGGTTTGGGGTTGAAGAAAGTTACGGTTGGGTTGTGATTGTGATTGTGGTTGAACAGAGTTACGGTTGGGTTGTAGTTGAACAGAGTTACGGTTGGGTTGTGGTTCAACATTTGCGGGGTTTGGCTCCCCTTCATGTATATGCAAATGAAAATGAATGTGTAATTCGTTATCACCATCTGCCATTCGAATGACTTTTGAGGTGAGGTGAAGATGTGAAGACATATTGGTTTGCATAGGTGGTATTTATAGACATGAGAAGTGTAGGGGTGGGTAGTTATTAGAATACTAGTAAACATAACCTACTGATACAATAAACGAGAATAACCTTCCACTAAAGATAATCCAAATGAGGACATAGAGTGCTGATACAAGAAACGACAAAAAACATTCAACTAAATACCACTACAAGAAACATCCTGCAACAAAACGAGCAACCCTATTTCCAATGGTAGTCACCTCTAGATGATAGTTCCGAGTCTGACTCTTCTCCAGAATATGGGTTGTGCCAAACACAGGACCAATCTTCTTCTTCTTCCTCATAGTTCCAAGCATCCTTCAGGACTTCTGGGTCGTAATCCTCCTCCGGGTTAGGGTTGAAATCAAACTGTTGATTGTCATAGGTCCAAACTTTTTTAACAACGGGGATTTCTTCAAGCTGTTTCTTTTTTCCAAGAACGTCCTTCTGTTTCGCCAGTTGATGATTCACAACAGCACCGGAAGACGATCCTCCTTCCTCGACAGGTTCAGATTTTTTCGATTTCTTTCCTTCCTCCAAATCAGGAAGCTTTGGGGGTAGTTCCCATTCCAAACAAGCTTTGATGTCTTTTTCACTCATGCAATTGTTTTGAAAGTGGGAGAAAGGAGGTAACCATTTCTTACCATTGCGCTTATCCATTACTGAGAAATGGTATTGCAAAGAAGAGTGATGAGGACCGATGGAGGCGTGTTTTCCAAGGGACTTTTTATAGATGAAACATCGACCTAGTAGAAGATTTCTGGATGAAACAGCGACCTAGTAGAAGATTTCTGGATGAAACAGCGACCTAGGATAACATCTCTGGATGAAACAGCGACCTAGGATAAGATCTCTGGATGAAACAGCGACCTAGTATAAGATTTCTGGATGAAACAGCGACCTAGTAGAAGATTTCTGGATGAAACAACGACCTAGGATAAGATCTCTGGATGAAACAGCGACCTAGGATAAGATCTCTGGATGAAACAGCGACTTAGTAGAAGATTTCTGGATGAAACAACGACCTAGGATAAGATCTCTGGATGAAACAGCGACCTAGGATAACATATCTGGATGAAACATCGACCTAGTATAACATCTCTGGATAAAACAGCGACCCAGTATAACATTTCTGGATGAAACAGCGACCTAGTATAACATTTCAACATGAAACAACGACTTTACTACTTTGATTTTTCATTCATAAATATTGACTCATACCCCCATCTCGAATTGCACCAACCACACACAATAAATGGAGGACCCGGAAGACTCGTTCTTGGAGCTGGAGGAAGTTCCCGATACACCCCCTGAAAAGATCCCCCCAAAGACACGTTGGTATTATTACCCAACAGAAGAGTCTAGATCATGGTAAAAAAATATAATGACGTTCTATCATAACGGCGATTCTTCTTTCTGTTATAGCGGATTCCTTGGAAGGAGACAACTCGGGACCGAGTTTTGGGGTGCCCTACTTGGATACGAGAACTACGGTTACTTGTCTCCACTGGTAAGGAGTATAAATATAGGTTCTCCAAAAATTATGTTTTATTCTTATGTTATAAAACTTTCCCCGTTGTAGCATGTGTGTGGGTGGGTGACGAGAATGATGAGGTTCAGATGGATTTTAATAAAAAAATCCAGAAAACCAGAACAACTGTATCCATGGACGATTCTCCCACCGCAATTCCTGGACCTTTTGGGTGAGAATCCGAACCACCGTGCGTTACCTTTTGCCATTGGATTAAAGGAACATTACCCTCCATTTTGGGACATCGATACGGTAACAATTATATCCCCCACTGTTTATTTTAAACCAAATATGTTTAACTTATATATTTTTGTCTCAGGTTTATATTCCAATCTGTGTTGACCTTCAAGACTGGTTCATGGTTCGTGTTGATGATGCGTGTGAAGTGTTATATATATTAGGTGTATATTTTAAGCCCCTTTAACACTTATTTTTAGCCAAGTTTTAAATTTATAAAACACGATATTTTACTAACACTAAACACACATATGGGCAAGTGCACCCATCGTGGGCGTAGTATAGCGTTGGTAAGATACCGAGGTCGTCCAAGGACACAAGAGCTTTTAGTACCGGTTTATCCTCAACGTCTAATCAAAATAAAAAGTTTAGAAAAATGTTTTAAACTAAGAAAAATAAAAACTAACTAAAAATGCTGAAAATAAAAATAAAAGAAAAACAGATAGACAAGATGAATCACTTGGTTCCGACTCGTATCTAGTATAACCTTTGATTATTTCCGCACTTTTGCACATAATTAAGAGATTATCTTAGTTATTGTAGTAGGCCCCTCTTTTGAAGGTGACGTTACCCTCACCCCAGTAGTTTGAGTCAGCAAGGATACAATCCTAAAAGGGTGGATTATTGGAAGATAATTAATTAAGTTATTAATGCAATATTATGGTAGGCCCCGCTTTTGGCGGTGACGTTACCCTCGGCTAAGTAGTCTGAGTCAGCAGGGATACAGTCCTAAATAGCCGGGTTATAGTATTAATAGTAGTTAACTTATGAGGGGATCAAAGAGTTTGGACCCCCGCCATCCAATACCGTGAAGTATTGAAGGAGTTCCTACTAAATTTGACCCAGGTCCATTGCAGGACCTCTAAACGCTGAACAATGGCAAGACCTTTACCAAACCGTTCCCTTAACCCCCGACCAGGTAGCCAACATACCTCCATATAGACCGTGGAGATATGAATGGTGAAAATCTTTTATTTTATATAGACAGTAAAATAATGCCAAGACACCACGGACAAACGATAAGGAAAGATCACCTTCAACATAAGTAACTAGTTATTAAAGTCATTAATACAAAACCAAATAAAAAGTGCAAAAGATTAGAAATAAAAAGTATTATACTAGACACTTTGTCTTCACCAAGTGATGTAAGAGACTTAGGCAAACATGGCCTTGATTGTCAAGAACTCTTACGATCAATCTTGGATCCCGAGACGACTCACACACTCTACGATGGACAATGGATGATGGTGGTGGATGATGGTGTTGTGATGGTGGTGGGTGGTGGATGAAGTGTGAGAGAGGTGGTGTGCCAAGGGATGAGTTGAAATGAAACCAAGCACTCCTATTTATAGGCTGAACAGAAGGCTGGGCACGGCCCCGTGTCCGCTGGACACGCCCCCGTGCCTGTCTGACACTCTCTCTCTTCATTAATTGTAATTCGCAATTACAATTAATGCGCCTGCTGTACTTTCGCCACGCCCCCGTGTTCACTGGACACGGCCCGTGGTGGGCAATAGAAGCTTCTATAGGTTTGTCTTTTCTGCTGCTTCTTGGGCACGGCCCCGTGCTGGCTGAGCACGGGGCGTGTTCAGTCTTCTGCCTTCTCTATTTTGCTTGGGAAGATGCCGTTGAGGGGTCGGGCAGTCCACTTATGTTCCTTTTCTTGTATTTATGTTAGATTTAGCTGTCTTTTTGCTTCTTTTGTGAATTTGAGCTCATTTAATCCTGAAAATACAAAAGGAAGACAAAAACACTCTTTTTCCAACATTAGTACTTAAAAAGCGTTAGTTTTATGCCTCATTTGATGTAATTTATATGTTGCATTTTACACACATCAAATACCCCCACACTTGAACTTTTGCTTGTCCTCAAGCAAAACTCTTTAGTATGTGGCTTACACTCCCAAATGGAATGGGTAGAAGAGAAGGTTTTGGCTTGTCATAGAGTGTTGGGAATCCAAGATCTTTTTGGGTTTTATTTTTATCTATTTACAATCCTATTCGTTATGATTTGTTTAGAACGTTTCATAGGAGAAATTACTTATTTGGGCATAACATGCCTTTTTAAAATTCCATTTATATACAAGTTCACATACCTCACGGGAGAAATCACTCACACTCGGCCGAAGGTGTATTTTTAGTGAATCACTCGAGAGCGGCATGGAACTTATTCCTACCATAAGCTTGCCAAGCAATCAATCCTCCTCCTTTTTAACTTTTATACCTTTGTAAATATCAAGAGGGCTTTGTGGGTGAAGGGTTAGGCTTGGGTTAAAGGTAGGTGGTTGGGTTAGTGGTTAGTGGTTAGAAAAAGGGTGAAAAAGCGTAACAAGTGTCGGTTTTCGTAGGACTTTCTATTTTTGTAACTTTTTATTTTGATGAAGCTATTATTCAAACAAAGTTATTTTTGATGAACTTGTTTGTTTATTTTCTTTTGCTTCATCATCAACACATATTTTTTTTTTGAACGATCATACGAAAAACCGAACTTGTTACTAAAACAAAGGGTAAAAAATGAAAAAGGTTTTGGTGGGTAAAAGGGTGTTTGGTTTGGGTTATGAAATGAAAAGGTTTAGGCTCAAAGGGGCTAACTAGGGGGATTTTTTTGGGTAGGTGGTAAAAGAAAAAGAAAAATAATGGTGTAGAAATAAAAAGGGTTAGTCCTAATGCCTCTATCATTTACTTACTTGGGTTTAAGTTGATAAGGGCCGGGAATGTATCATCATGGCAAGTTCTAGAGTTGTAAGAACTAAGCGGCTATTCACACAAGAAACGAAAAATGAGCATTTAGTCTAAAGATGTAAATTTGTATGCTCAATAAAGGCTCAAAACTCACTTTTGTGGGAATGGGTTTTTTTATGTGATCAAGTATATATAATCAAATTTTAACTAAGCTTGTCATGCCGTTTCATAATTTTCTTATGTTGGTTCTTGTTATCACGACGCTCTCGGTTGTAAATTTGTAAAAATATAACCTTATTAATCTTATGATTCCAAACTTAAACTTTAGACAAGTAAAAAAAATGAAAATTTTTGAAAAAAAATTGGGGTGTTTAGCGATTCCAATAGAGTTTTGTGTAAGGCTTGTATTCAGGACTTGCAAAATTTCAAGGTTTTAGCATCCCCCCCACACTTAAATTACACATTGTCCTCAATGTGTCCCAAAAATAAATTTTTAGGTTGATTAGATGTGTAAAATGGTGTTAAAAGCAAAGATTTATGTTACTGGTAGTCTGGACACGGCCCCGTGGGGACCGGACACGGCCCCGTGTTCAGGTGCCAGTAACAGAAATTAAAGAAAAGAAACAGAAGCCTGGACACGGGGGCGTGTCTGGTGAACACGGCCCATGTCCAGTTACCTGAACTGGGCATTTTTCTGCAGGGGGTTCAGCACGGGGCCGTGTTGGTTGGACACGGCCCGTGTTGAACCTTCTGTAATGGAGAGAATTGTCGGGTTGCCTTGTTCTTGTGCATGAGGTCCTTTTTCTCGTTCCCCTTTTCATCCCTTACCACCATGAGTGTGTTTTATTCCTGCAAATTAAAACTAACTAGAAAACATAAAAATTAATCTAAATTAAACTAAGGATAGTTCCGCGGAATGCCTCCGTGGTGCGCCACGTTTATAAGGGTCCTTGGCTAGACCCAAAGCCTGGTCAAATGTTACCCAAGTGGGATGTATTGCATCCCATGTTACACCGTCGGAGAGCGTCATCCAAGCTTGAGTCTATGACCTTCATGTAGTTGACCGGATCTTCTTCCTCTACTTTCTTTCCACATTCAAATTTTACTTCCTCATCCCCAAACTTCAATGTTAAAGTTCCGTCATTCATATCCACTACTGCTTGGGCGGTGGCTAGAAATGGCCTCCCGAGGATGAGAGGGACATCGGTGTCTTCTTCCATGTCTAGGATGACAAAGTCGGTTGGAAAGACGAAATTGTCAACCTTGACCAGTAGATTTTCAGCGACACCTTGTGGAAATTTGACGGACCTGTCGGCGAGTTGTATGCTCATCTTTGTAGGGCTTGTTGTTCCTAGGCCGAGTCGCTTGAACATTGACGTGGGCATGAGGTTAATGCTAGCCCCAAGATCGGCTAAAGCATTACGGACGGGGGACTCCCCAATCGAGCAAGGAATTGTGAAGCTCCCGGGGTCGATTTTCTTTTGTGGAAGTTTGTTGAGTACTAAAGCTGAGCATTCTTCGCCTAAGTTAACTAATTGCAATGATTCAATTTTCCTTTTGTGAGTGAGGAAATCCCTCATGAATTTTGCATATTTAGGCATTTGGGTTAGGATCTCAATAAAAGGAATATTAACATGCAATTGTTTTAGTAAACTTTCGAACTTTGCGAATTGCTCATCGGTCTTTTGACGATTTAACCTACCGGGGTACGGAATTGGATGAGTCTTGGTGGCCTCTTGATTTGTTGAAGGAGCCTTTTCTGGTTGAGGTGTGGGTGAAGTAATGCTCTGGCGCTGACTTCCTTCAACTGGTGGCAAGGGCTCATCCTCGGGACCCACGGTTCGGTTTCTCAACGTAATGAGGTGTACTTGCGCCTTTGGGTTGGTTTCGGTATTACTTGGTAACGCGCCTTGTGGTCTCTCGGAGAAATTTTGAGCTAGTTGATTTAATTGTTTTTCAACGTTTTGAATGCTAGCTTGTTGATTTCTAAAATTCGATTCCAATTGTTGAAATCGATCCGAGTTTTTCTTTTCGGTGTCGGAGATGAGGCGAGATAGGGTATCTTCAAGCCTTTCTCTTCCACCTTGTTGTTGAGAGAAATTTTGTGGTTGTTGAAAATTAGTTCGTTGGTTTTGTTGGTTACTACTATTGCCGGGATCTCTCCAACCAAGATTTGGGTGGTTACGCCATCCTTGGTTGTAGGTACCCGTTGGAGGACCCGACGGCCTAGGTCTATTATCAATGTAGTTTACCGTTTCCGCTTGTTCATCTAATTCTTTCATACAACTCCAATTTTCATGTGACCCACCACACCCTTCACAAGCCATAACCGAGGCCGTTTTTGTCATTTCTAGCTTTTTGATTTTCGAAGAGAGGGCCTCGATTTGGGCTTGTAAAGAGGTGCTTTCATCAACCTTATGGGCGCCCAGAGCAATAGATTTATTACCTCGGGGAGTGTGCCATTGAAAATTGGTTTGAGCAATTTCCTCAATTTGATTATATATTTCATTTGGGCGACGATTACCTAAAAGTCCCCCGGAGCTAGAATCAAGTGTTTGCCTTGTGTGTGGCAACAACCCATTGTAGAAAGTGGATACTTGTTGCCACACCGCAAGACCGTGATGAGGGCACTTTCTTAGTAGCTCCTTGAACCTTTCCCAAGTTTCATATAAGGATTCCCCATCTCTTGTAAATATGTATTAATTTCAGTCATTAATTTAGCCGTTTTAGCAGGGGGGAAATACTTATATAGAAACTTTTGGGCTAGTTCATCCCAGGTGTTTACCGAGCCAACTGGGAGGGTATTGAGCCAAGCCTTAGCTCGGTCTTTGAGTGAAAATGGAAACATTCGAAGGCGGATGGCGTCATTTGATGCTCCATTGATCCGAAAGGTATCACATATTTCTAAGAAATTAGTAATATATAGATGGGGATCCTCGTCCGCAAGCCCATGAAAGGTTGCGGAGTTTTGAAGCATTTGTATCAAATGCGGCCGAAGTTCGAAGTTATTGGCTTCGACATTCGGTGCATTGATAGCGGCGCCTAGATTACCTACGGTGGGCCGTAGGTAATCCATGAGGGTACGTTGGTCCGCCATCGGAAGTGGGTCCCCCGAAACTTTCTCTTGATTTTTAGCCTTAAGTCTTTTTCTGAGAAAGCGTTCGGGTTCTTCTAAAGGTTCTTTTATGTCTTTACTAGAACTGGAGCTCATGCACTACGTAGGAGGTTCAAATGTGGCGCCTGGGTTCCAAGTCCTGCAATAAAAACAGAAAAGAACGTTGGTCAGAATGTTCACCACGGCCCCGTGCTCAGTGAACACGGCCCGTGGTCAGAGGTACAGTAATTGTTTTCTGTATCCCAGTTACTGGGAGTTGGACACGACCCCGTGTTGCACCGACACGGCCCCGTGCTCAGCTCTCTGTAACTCAGAAAATAAAAACTGCCAGTGATGATGCTGGGCACGGCCCGTGTCTGACCAGGCACGGCCCGTGCTGAGCTCTGCAGAAGCTGAAAAACTAAGAAAATCCTAAAAAAATAAAAGGAAAATAAAAAAAATGATTAAGCCGTTGATTCCTAACTTTCTTAAAATCCTTGTGTCCCCGGCAACGGCGCAAAAAACTTGATGCGTGTGAAGTGTTATATATATTAGGTGTATATTTTAAGCCCCTTTAACACTTATTTTTAGCCAAGTTTTAAATTTATAAAACACGATATTTTACTAACACTAAACACACATATGGGCAAGTGCACCCATCGTGGGCGTAGTATAGCGTTGGTAAGATACCGAGGTCGTCCAAGGACACAAGAGCTTTTAGTACCGGTTTATCCTCAACGTCTAATCAAAATAAAAAGTTTAGAAAAATGTTTTAAACTAAGAAAAATAAAAACTAACTAAAAATGCTGAAAATAAAAATAAAAGAAAAACAGATAGACAAGATGAATCACTTGGTTCCGACTCGTATCTAGTATAACCTTTGATTATTTCCGCACTTTTGCACATAATTAAGAGATTATCTTAGTTATTGTAGTAGGCCCCTCTTTTGAAGGTGACGTTACCCTCACCCCAGTAGTTTGAGTCAGCAAGGATACAATCCTAAAAGGGTGGATTATTGGAAGATAATTAATTAAGTTATTAATGCAATATTATGGTAGGCCCCGCTTTTGGCGGTGACGTTACCCTCGGCTAAGTAGTCTGAGTCAGCAGGGATACAGTCCTAAATAGCCGGGTTATAGTATTAATAGTAGTTAACTTATGAGGGGATCAAAGAGTTTGGACCCCCGCCATCCAATACCGTGAAGTATTGAAGGAGGTCCTACTAAATTTGACCCAGGTCCATTGCAGGACCTCTAAACGCTGAACAATGGCAAGACCTTTACCAAACCGTTCCCTTAACCCCCGACCAGGTAGCCAACATACCTCCATATAGACCGTGGAGATATGAATGGTGAAAAACTTTTATTTTATATAGACAGTAAAATAATGCCAAGACACCACGGACAAACGATAAGGAAAGATCACCTTCAACATAAGTAACTAGTTATTAAAGTCATTAATACAAAACCAAATAAAAAGTGCAAAAGATTAGAAATAAAAAGTATTATACTAGACACTTTGTCTTCACCAAGTGATGTAAGAGACTTAGGCAAACATGGCCTTGATTGTCAAGAACTCTTACGATCAATCTTGGATCCCGAGATGACTCACACACTCTACGATGGACAATGGATGATGGTGGTGGATGATGGTGTTGTGATGGTGATGGGTGGTGGATGAAGTGTGAGAGAGGTGGTGTGCCAAGGGATGAGTTGAAATGAAACCAAGCACTCCTATTTATAGGCTGAACAGAAGGCTGGGCACGGCCCCGTGTCCGCTGGACACGCCCCCGTGCCTGTCTGACACTCTCTCTCTTCATTAATTGTAATTCGCAATTACAATTAATGCGCCTGCTGTACTTTCGCCACGCCCCCGTGTTCACTGGACACGGCCCGTGGTGGGCAATAGAAGCTTCTATAGGTTTGTCTTTTCTGCTGCTTCTTGGGCACGGCCCCGTGCTGGCTGAGCACGGGGCGTGTTCAGTCTTCTGCCTTCTCTATTTTGCTTGGGAAGATGCCGTTGAGGGGTCGGGCAGTCCACTTATGTTCCTTTTCTTGTATTTATGTTAGATTTAGCTGTTTTTTTGCTTCTTTTGTGAATTTGAGCTCATTTAATCCTGAAAATACAAAAGGAAGACAAAAACACTCTTTTTCCAACATTAGTACTTAAAAAGGGTTAGTTTTATGCCTCATTTGATGTAATTTATATGTTGCATTTTACACACATCAGTTGATATGCGGACACTTCACCTTACCTTGTATTTTACTAGGACGTGTGCTTTAGGTGTTTCTGATGGGTCAAGCTTGATTCAAGTTAGGGTATACCCGACCCTAATAAAATTTGAATCGTTATTCAAGACATTTTTGGAACAAATCGCCTACTGGGAACATTCTGGACGCCCATATGTGGAAAAGACAATGGTGACACATACTGAAGTTTTCCAACATCAGAAGGAACACCCAGGACCTGATTCAGGGGTGTTAGTTTGTATGTTGTTAACTAAACTGGTTAATGACAAGGAGGTCAGGATTGGGGGAGATCTTGTCGAGGCTTGCGCGAAATACAGACGAGAGATGGCGGATGAGTTTTATATAACTCGTTTTTCACCCCCAAACATGTAATAAAACATGCAATGCTTTATCGTACTTGTATTAGCTTTAAATTATTAAATATCGTGTTCCGGCACTTTTTTATGTCAAAAAGTAAAAAATGGCTTTTAGGCCGTTTTGGTCCCCCCTAACGAGAGGAAACGACCTCCGGCGAGACGACGCCAGTCGCCCAAGACCTTATTCACCCAAGCATAGGACACGAAGAAACCCGGTGACGGAAACCTGCGATGCACCGGTGAGATAACAGACCCAGAAAAGGGAAGGATGACCCTTTTTGTCAAAAAGTAAAAAATGGCTTTTAGGCCGTTTTGGCCCCCCCTAACGAGAGGAAACGACCTCCGGCGAGACGACGCCAGTCGCCCAAGACCTTATTCACCCAAGCATAGGACACGGAGAAACCCGGTGACGGTGACCTGCGACGCACCGGTGAGATAACAGACCCAGAAAAGGGAAGGATGGCCCTTTTTGTCAAAAAGCAAAAAAGGGCTTTTAGGCCGTCCCCCCCCCCCTAACGAGAGGAAACGACCTCCGGCGAGACGACCCCAGTCGCCCAAGAACTTATTCACCTAAGCATAGGACATGGAGAAACCCGGTGACAGTGACCTGCGACGCACCGGTGAGATGACAGACCCAGAAAAGGGAAGGATGGCCCTTTTTGTCAAAAAGCAAAAAAGGGCTTTTAGGCCGTTCCCCCCCCCCCCTAACGAGAGGAAACGACCTCCGGCGAGACGATGCCAGTCGCCCAAGACCTTATTCACCCAAGCATAGGACACGGAGAAACCCGGTGACAGTGACTTGCGACGCACCAGTGAGATAACTGACCCAGAAAAGGGAAGGATGGCCCTTTTTGTCAAAAAGCAAAAAAGGGCTTTTAGGCCGTTTTGCACCCCCCCCCCCCCCTAACGAGAGGAAACGACCTCCGACGAGACGACGCCAGTCGCCCAAGACCTTATTCAACCTAGCATAGGACACGGAGAAACATGGTGACGGTGACCTGCGACGCACCGGTGAGATAACAGACTCAGAAAAGGCAACGATGGCCCTTTTTTGTCAAAAAGCATAAATGCAAGAATATGAGGAAACATTAAACTTTTATTATAAAGATAGTACGAAAGCACAATTCATAAACCAAAACAACATTCATCCTACATACAACGCCATCTATAAAGCTCGTTAGCCATGTGGCGACGGTAGTTGATACAAGCCTCTTCTACGTCACTTTCATCAATGAGCGACTTGCCTCTTACAAGGTTCTCCATCATCATACAGACAAGCACCCCTGAATTAGCAATGTTACCATTGTCCTGAGGCACACCATCTTGAACAAAACCAAATGAAACTTTTTTCTTTGTGCAGTATCTCGAGTTTCGCCAATAGTGGATTTGGTCAAGAAAATGCTTGAAGAAAATTGGAAAAATGTCCATGACGTTTTCAACCAACCGTCGTTTTTCATTTCCCCATCTTTTATCAGTCCAATATTGTGTTATTTCCATGTTAAACATATCAACACGGAATACTAACCAGTCCTCCTGCTTAATCCATATCGGAATATACAAATAATCAACCTCCCAAAATGGAGGGTACGGTTCCTTCCTTCCCGCCATGTCTACCGCTCTTAAACAATCCTTCGTATAACACACGTCTTCAAAAAATTACGGAGGTAAAACCGTCCAACGCAATTTCCTTGACGGGTCTTTTAAAAGTTTAGACTGTCGTAGCCGCATCAGCCTTAACGTCCATGCTTGAACATGCTGCCATAAAAATAATATATCTAATCAGTGATTTGTATAATAAAAATTAATAGTGGTAGGATTGGAATTACAATGTCATTTAGGCATGCATTAGATTCGTAGCCTAGTAGGCTACCCCAAAAGCTTCTAGGTAGTTGTATTTCCCCTAAAAAGCGAGAATAACAAAAAGGGGAATCCCCCTTTAGGTAAAAATCAACAGCATCCCTTGACCAATTTTCGGACTTGTCGCTTGGAAATGCAAAAAAATTTATTTCTGGAGGGCTGCCAACAGGTTTACTCGACTTAGCGGACAACCCGGGGTTATTTAGGATAACGTTTCGGGTCGGCTTTAGAAAAGACGAAGTGTTAGAACGACCGCTTGGACGTCTTAATTTGTTTAGAATCGAAAATGAGGTTCTCTGGACCACATGCGAATTGTTTTGCTCATCAGCTACTTGATTGTCACCTTGGTTTGCCATAAAGGTGGTTGTGGTTTTTGTGGAGTTCTCATTCCCTATGGTGGGGGTATTTATAGTGGGTGGAAATTCAATTAAAAATCATTTATCTTTTTGAGAAAAATGCATATTGGTTATAAATTGTGATATGTCCTTTATACCCTTAATGATAAACAGATATAAATACCTCATTCCCTAAATCGATCCAACCGATTTACTTCTCTTCTTTTGTGGCTCCCTGATTTCATACGACAACAACAATAATAGTAAAATATATTGCAGAAATAACAACAACAAAAAACACAATATATTAATTCGAAAATGTATTACACTATTAAACCAGTTAACTATGGGTCATTCGGTGGAAACAGGTTCAAGTCAAGACGCCAGTCTAAGGGGTTTGGTTCAACATTTTGATAACGGTTCCGGTGATCTTCGTTACTTTGGTTAGGGGCCCAGTACTGATATTCTGTGTGGGTCTCCGGCATAAAGGTGATCATCTGTGACGCGGGGGTAACAAACCCTGCCTGGCTTATGTTGGGGTCCATGATATGTGGCGAGGGGCTAAGAAACCCTGCCTGACTTATGTTTGGGTCCACAAACTCATTGTTGTTGTTGTTATCCATATCATTTTCTTGGAGGTCCAATAAGTCGGTGACGTCATACCCGCCAGAGTTGCATGCCGTAGCCAACATTAACTGCCATAACTCAGTATTATCATTGTTTGCGGCTAGATTAGCGTCCGCAAACATAGTGCCAACGTTTTGTGACCCACCAAAGTTTCCCGCAAAATTTTCATTTTCGTTAACACCAGATCCTGATCCCCCCTGTTTCGAAGTTTGTGCCCCAATTTGATATCCCGGGATCTTGAACGTTTCTACCACCACGACCACGGCGTCGTGGCCTCCCTAACCTCTGTGTACGAGGATATGAACCAAGGTCCACCGGCTCCTGTGTCAGATGAGTCGGATATTGTGTGTATTCTGTAACATTAGACATCTCAAGGGCCCGATACGCCGCACCCTGAATAACGTCCAGATCTTGAGATCGGTGAATTAGACCCATCGTCTCCTACTGCAAAAAAAAAAATTAATAATTAATTTTTATACTAACAATAATAAAGGTAACTTTGAATAATTTTAAACTTATATATACCATCATTTGGACCCTTGCTCCTTCGTCTTGAAAACCGCTCGTAGGGCCAGCTGGCAATTGTGGGTTCGTCAGATATAACACGGTATGTTGCATGTACCACTGCATGTAATCATTGGCAACGGAAACAGATGTGATGAGTTCCCCGGTGACCAAGCTTTGATGACGTGCCTCCCACCCACGAACATACGGATCGTGACGAGTTGTCCAGTTCCACCCGGTTTTCCCGCACCGGTTCAGGGAATGAAGCCTGGCATGCTCAGTATTATCTATGGCAATTGGGTTAGGTATATACTGGAACATGCCAAACTGTCTCATCACTCGTTGAGGATAGTGATTCTCCACAACCGAGTAGTATAGCAGAGGGCAACAACTCCGCCAAATTCCCATACCACTCTGACATATATCGGGGAGTCTACCCACAATGTCGTCGTATGGTCTCCAATTAAACTGAAACAAAAAAAAAATTCAATCTTTAGAAACGTGTTCAAACAAACTTAACTTTTATATGTCAACAACTAACAACCATACCGTTGCCTCGGTCATAAATTGCAGCTGAGATCTATATGTTCTCAGGCAATGTGTGGGAACGTCTGTACAGGTTAAGCTTCCCTTCCACCTACAAAGATAAATAATAAATTAACATAGTGTTATATACATACCAAAAAATAAATTTATTTTTTTCCAATTCAGTCTACCGAGCAGCTAACGGGGCATTGTAGTGGAACTCGGCAATAACAGGAGCAAAACAACGAAACCTCTCCCAAACCCACACTTGTAGAAGCGCAACTGGGCCAGTAACGGCTATAGCATTAGGTGCTGCAACGTTACAAAGGTTTCTGTAAAGGTGAGATAACACAGCACTGCCCCAACTATATCCCGAACATGCAGGCAAGTCTTCAAGAAACTCTAAAAATTTTATATCAATCAGGTGGTTTGCATTATCAGGTAAGACTGTGCACCCTATCAAATAAAATATTATTTGACGTGCACGAAAAAAGCAGTCTTGATCTGATGCTTGGTTTTCAAAAAAAATTAAAACTTTATTTCTTGTAAAACTCGCGTCGACTTAACCCTTTAGCCCTTCACTTCAGCTTCCTCAGGGGTAAACCCCAACACCTCTTGACACTTGGATCTTACAGTATACATTGTCATACCAGTGTCAGCCCCAGATATAGGCAACCCATCTATTGGTAGCCCCCACAGCACGTTGACATCCTGTAATGTCACAGTGGTTTCGCCAAAAGGAAGGTGAAACGTGTGAGTTTCTGGCCTCCACCTCCCAACCAACGCAGTTATTAAGGCGTGGTCTACATACCGGTACCCAATTTCCAGTATCCCACTGAATCCTGCTGCACGTATTAAACCTTCTACCCTTGGACCAACCGGATTTTTTTCATATGATGCCCGAACGATCGATCTGATCGTTTAATATTTATTGGGTTACTATACTTTTCTGGATTTTTGAATACCTCAAACGCCCGGTGATCCTTGTTCAAAAACAACACCGACGCATTAAGAGGACCAGGATGACATTCAAAACTCATCTTCGGCAGATCAAAGTTCACAGAAAATTTATTGGTAACGCAAGGTTTGAAGCTTCGTTTGATAGGTGTTTGAAACGAAATGTGGTATCTCGAGTGCTTTGCTTTATGTTCAAATTTAAAGACTTGTTTCTGTGCTTCAATTTTCGAATCCATACCGAAGAACAGTGGATTTCTTACACTACAGTGGAATCCTTACACAATGAAATTAAACTTTGCAGCCTATAGTCATTTCATGTCATAAGAATGCATGCAGGGGTACTGTATATTGCATGCAGTCTTGAACGATGGCCACAAATTCAATTCACAACTCACATGTGACTCCCTGCAAAAAGACAAGGTCAAACAGTGACTCCTGCAAACAACAGTTGCATGTAATTGTAGCCCCAATTTGAACTTATAACTCACATGTGACCACTGGCTGCTGCACCATTTAACATGAAAGTTATATGAATTGGCGACTTTCAGCAAAAAAGTTATATGAATCAGCGACCATTAACAAGAAAGTTATATCAATTTGCGACTTTCAGCAAGAAAGTTATATGAATTTGCGACTTTCAGCAAGAAAGTTATATGAATCAGCGACTTTCAGCAAGAAAGTTACATGAAATGGCGACTTTCAGAAGGATTGTTGTATGAATCAGCGACTTTCAGCAAGATTATTATATCATTCGGCGACTTTCAGAAGGTTGTTATATGAATCAGCGACTTTCTAAACTTTTTGCAGCTTTTGCAGAACCTCTAACTTTTTGCAGAAAATGATCTTCAAGATCGCTGAATGATAAAACTATTTACCTAGATATGAAAACAATGTTGGTGACCACCTAATGGCACTCTTTTCTTGCTCAAGACACCTACTTTTGAAAAAAAATTCCAAAAGTTGCCTAACAGCCCTTAACTTATTAACCAAACGTTGCCGACAATACGTTTACATTATTTGCCCTTAAAAAAAGAAAAGCAAAAGTTTATATTCGGGTAACATGGATGTCCCCATGCATAAAAAGTTAAGTTATACAGACGGCTGTTGTCCCACTCATCACCAACTCCGCAGGGTGAAACACAACCTACGTAGCACTCCTTAACCACTATATAAACAGCTTCAAACATAAAATATTAAACATCCCGACAACATACAAGAAGAAATTCGGTGTGAAACACTCATTATGGAATCAAATGGCTCCAGTAATACCGCTGGCAAACCTATCCAGTGCAAAGGTAAGTTTCTACTGAAAACCGAACATGTTTTAGTTTAATCTGTTTGAAACCGAATAATGAATGTTCCTAGTACTTGTTGGCACTGGCAGCTGCGATTGTTCGGATACCAGGGGAGCCGCTGGTGATTGAGGATGTGATAGTTGCTCCCCCAAAACGTTGCGAAGTTCGAATTAAAATCATTTGTACTGCCCTTTGTCACACTGATCTTACCTTTTGGAAAGTTAAGGTAAATAGTCATTGATTTTGAGTTAAATTTTAATCCAATCAAATGTTAACTAATTTGTTTTTGTTCCTGAAGGATCCTCCTGCTGTTTTCCCTAAAATACTTGGTCATGAAGCAGTAGGGTAAAATCTGAATACTTTTTTTTGAATTTATGTTTGTATTCCTGCACACGCTTGATTTTGATTTATTTTGAACATTATTTGATATGGTTTTTTTTTTTTTTTTTTGTAGTTTTGATTTGTTTTGAATATTATTTTGTAAATCATGTTGCTGTAATGGGTAAAAATATAAAACTATGTTGCTGTTATTGGAACATTTATTTTGACCTCAATGGAAGATTTTAAGTGTAGATTTGTGGTTCAATAGATTGTCCCATGTTGTTTTCTTCTAATTTATAGTAATAAATTTATGTGTTAAATAATAAAGATGCATTTATTACTGCAAATCATATAAATAACTACTTTATTATGTGACACTAAAGGATTGTAGAGAGTGTTGGAGAAGGTGTACATGAAGTTGTTGAAGGAGACACCGTGATCCCAATCTTTTTGGCTAATTGCGGCGAATGCAGTGATTGTTTGTCTGAAAAAAGCAACCTATGCACAAAGTTTCCTTTGAGTTCTTCTCCTTGGATGAAAAGAGAAGACACAAGCAGGTTCACAGACATTAATGGAGAAACTTTATACCACTTCTTGAGTGTATCGAGTTTTAGTGAGTACACGGTGGTTGACATTGCACATTTGACTAAAATCGATCTAGCAATTCCACCAAACAGAGCTTGCCTCTTAAGTTGTGGAGTATCGACCGGTAAATTATACTCTTTTTAGTATTTATGTTCGGATTTTTAAATGATATAGTACCCAACGATTATTTTGTTGCTGATATGGGTAGGCTCATTCTATTCTCACATCCCAAAATCTTATTCACACATCCTTTTCACTCTATCTCTCTCTATATATAACTATGTATATATAGAGAGATATAGAGGGGAGGGTGTGTGAATATTAACACCATAACCGGCAATGTTTTCGGTATATGTTACCTAATTAACTATCTTTTTCTGATATGCAGATCGCTAAAATAAATTTTTTTTTGCTTTTATTCACATGTCAACTATCTAACTTTTTGTCATCCAAGTATCACAGGATGGGAACATAATGATAGTTTAAGGACCTACATTACCTAAATATCTAAAAATGAAGTTTAGCGACCTACATAGGAAAAAATGAAGTTTAATGCCCTATACAGAAAAAAAAAGGGTGTGTGGGGGGGAGGGGTAGCCATTAATAACAGTGGCGGATCTAGGATTCCGACCAAGCGGGAACGTTTTATAAATAAGCGGTAACGAAATCGAAAAAACGTCAAATTTTTTCAAAATTTACACTAAAAATGTCAAAAATTTTCCGACCAAGCGGTAGCGGAGGCTACCCCTTGATACACTATACATCCGCCCCTGATTAATAAGATTCAACTAGTTTTTTTACCCAACGCGCGTTGCGACGACTTCGTACACGAAATAATAACGTATAAACTACAATCCACCAGACTCGTTTCCGAACTAACTTTACGTCAAAACGCATGATAACTCAAATTTTTACGGTCGAATCAAACTGTATTACATTTGACCCGATTTGTTTTCAAACAAAATTTACGTCAAAACGTACATAAAAACATTTTATAATTGACCCAACTCATTTCAAACAAAAAGTACGTTATCGCGTAGACAAACTCGAATTTATGCCGAGACGTAGTAAAAAATGTAAGAAATTAGTTTTAGGGTAAGCTCGAAACTTTAGAAACTTAACGGGTTCAAAGTGACATTTACAACATTAGAGGGTTACCTTTGATATTACAGCTGGGTTTGAGGATAGAATGGGTTATATGTCAAAACTTTAAGAGTTAAAGAGAAGTTAGAAGGTATGGGGGCCTTTTTTGTCAAGTTAGAAAGTATGAGGGCCATTTTTGTCCAGTTAAAAGTTGATTTTTATCAAGTTATAAGTTTGAGGGGTGAATTTTGTCAATTGGTTGGGTGTGACTTTTGTCAAATAAGAAAGGTTGCCGACCTTTCAGTTTAAGATTATATAGAATTAACTTTGGATGTTTTGTCTCAATTGTTAAGTGTTATGTGCCTTATGTCCAAGGTTTGATGTAAAACTCCTATCGAGTCGGGGGTCTTACTGGAAGCAGTCTCTCTATTCCTACGGGGAAGAGGTAAGGCTGTCTACATATTATCCTCCTCAAACCCTACCTTAACTTTGCTATTGGTAGGATTTATTGATTATGATGATGATGAACCTTGGATGTTTTGGCAAGGCTTGTTAAATGACGCTTGTAACGAGAATACGTAGGTGAAAGTTGTTAGGCCCAACGGAGTGGGAGTCGGTTTCAGTCGGTAAACATGTTTACCGATTCGGTAAACCAATGCCATCAACCATTTTACCGAACAAGGGGGAGCAATGCGGTGAACCTTCATCGATTCAGTGAAGGTGAAGGAAAGGGGGAGAGAGAGGATGTGTGGTGGGGTCCAATTCTTTTCAACCAATCACACAATTTTTCTTTTTCTTTTAAATAGTTTACCTAAACCCCTTTAGGTAAACCACGGCCAGCGTTTTTGAGCAATAGGTAAAAAAATAGGTAAAATGACATGGCACTATTTGATTGGGTGATTTTGGAGTTTACCTATTTCAAGTGTCTAACCACTCCCTTCACCCTTAGACCTTTGAGGTAAAACATTCTAAGAATACACTTCAACAATGATATGAGATATCAATATTATATTTTTGAACTAGTACTACAAAAAATAACAAATGTGGTAAATTAGTGATAACATCTATCAAATTTGAATTTGGAAAGTACCAAGCTTGACCTAAAAAGCCATTATGCTTTCAGGGGTGGGTGCTGCCTGGAAAACGGCCAAGGTGGAAGCTGGAACAACCGTTGCTATATTCGGACTAGGTGTCATTGGTCTAGCGGTATGATTTTGTAATTGCATGTTTTAAAAAACGGATAACTCGATTATGAACTAGCCGAGTCACATTTATGGTTTAACTTATATAAAGAAAAGTTTTTACCAGGTAGCAGAAGGAGCGAGGCTATGTGGAGCTAAGAGGATCATAGGAATTGATGTGAACCAAGACAAGTTTGAAATAGGTAATTTCTAATTTGAATATTATTATGATATGGTAATATCTACTCATAAGGATCATATGTACTTAGTTTTATATTTTCTTTAATTTTTTTCTTTTAAATCAGGAAAGAAGTTTGGAGTAACTGATTTTGTAAACCCTGGTAACTGTGGGGACAAAACTGTGAGCCAGGTAACTTAACCATAGTTAAATCACCATTTGACATGATAAGATATCACTTGATCAATAACAGAATGAGGATTAAATGATGTCATCTTGGGTCAGGTAATAATGGAGATGACTGGAGGTGGCGCAGATTATTGCTTTGAGTGTGTTGGTATGAAGTCACTTGTGCATGAAGCTTATGCTTCTTGTAGAAAGGTCGGTTTTATCTTTAATTTTGTTCGACTCATTTCAAACGGGTTGATGATCTGCATGCCTTTCATCATCATCATCCATACTCGGTTAAAGCTCTAATTAATTTTTTTGCACGTGTGAATGTAATCGTTAGGGATGGGGAAAAGTAGTCGTGTTGGGAGTTGACCAACCGGGGGCTATGTTAACTTTTAGTTCTTTTGAGGTACTTCATAGCGGGAAATCAATCATGGGATCCTTTTTTGGAGGTCTTAAACCAAAATCCGACATTCGTATCCTTGAAAAACGCTATATGGATAAGGTAAGAAGAATAGTGTCACTTTGCTTCTCCATCTTTGGCTTCTGAGGTCAATCCAACTTGATATGGTTTATAGTACAAATTAGGACTACTGCATGTTATGAAATTATTCAAAAAATAATAAATGTATTCTTTCACCAAAAGTTTATTATAATTCATGACCAATTCAGGAACTTACTCTTGACGAATTTGTCACACATGAAGTTGACTTTAAGGACATCAACAAGGCTTTTGACTTGATGCTGGAAGGAAAGAGTTTAAGGTGTGTAATCTGGATGAACAAGTGATTAAACTTCATTTTAACTTTCATGAGTTGTTACTGTTGCATCTGTTGTAAAGATAGATGACAACTTTGTCAAGTTTTTTATTAACTTTTATTGTATTATAATATAATATAAGACAAAATTGCAGAAAACAACCTTTATGTATACCCCAAACTGCACTTTATATCTTTCACTATGAAATCCGCCAAAACCAACCTTTACGTTCATGTTTTGTTACACATCACAACCTTTACACCAAACCTAGTCAAAAAAGTCAGTTAAGTTGCCCCATGTGCGATGCATGTGAGGGCATATATGTCTTTTCCTTTGAATAATCTATCTACTATAATAAAAGAAACCACTTTAGGGACACTTGTCATCATATAAGCCAATCTCTTATAGATAATTATAATTTTAGTTTAATCTATTCAAATTAATTATAAGATAACCCTCCGACTAAATATTATTTATTTTAATATCTTATATTATAGATAATCCTCTTACTAAATATTATTAAAATAAATAATATTTAGTAGGAGGGTTATCTTATAATTAAGATATTAAATTAAACGTAAAATAAAATTAACTAATAGAAAAGACTAACGGAAGAAGACTTGATGTCTATGATAATACATGTATTTAATTTGATTTTTGGGTATAGAATAAATAGGAGATGAACTACGAACCTAAATTTATACATTTCATACCGATAAATCAAAAGTGTGTTTACGAAACTTAAAACAAAATTAACTAATATTATTTATCATTTATACATTTACGGAGTTTTAAATAAAGGGTTAAATTTATTGAGACTTCGTTAACAAATTTTGCAACAACAGAATAATCTATTTTTATCACGAAAACCAAACTTTGTATTAATATATTAAATATTTTTATTTTCACTATACAAAATTACATTTACTCGATCCATGTAATACATGAGGTTTTTTAAAATATAACTTTTTATCTATCTACTATAATAAAAGAAACCAAGTTTTGGACACGTGTCATTCATAGAAGGTATACTCAAATCTATACTTATCTTATATTAACTAAATAAATTAATATTAAATCTTATCATACTTTAATAAAATATTATCATCAAATCTAAATTGTTAATTTAATATATTTTTAAAACAAATACTTCTCTTTCCTACTTATCTTATATTAAATATATAAATAATAAATTAATATTAAATGTTATCCTAATTTATAAAAAGTATAATTTTTTTATTAATTGATATACAAAATTATATTTATTCAACTCGTGTAAAACGCGAGATTTTTAAAAATATAACTTTTTTTATTATTTACTATACAAAGTTACATTTATATAACACGAGTAATACAGAGAGTTTTTAAAGATGTAACTTTTTATCATTTGCTATGTAAAATTAGATTTATTCAACATGTGTAATACACGTGGTTTTTAAGGATACAATTTTTTTATTATTTGGTAGATTTTCAACCCGACTATACACGACTTTTTTAAAGATACGATGTTTTTAGTATTTAATATACAAAATTACATTTATTTAATATGTGTAATACACATGCTTTTAAAGATGTAACTCTTTTTTAGATCTATTCAACACGTGTAACATACGGGGTTTTTAAGGATGTAATATTTTTATTATTTGGTAGATTTATACAACCCGATTATACACGGGTTTTTTAAAGATATGACGTTTTTGGTATTTAGTATAGAAAATTACATTTATTTAATATGTGTAATATATGCACATGGTTTTTAAAGATATAACTATTTTTTTATTATTTGATATATAAAATTACATTTATTTAACCCGTGTAATACACGATCTAAGTATATATAATATAGAGTAATATGCAGACCAAATACGAAATAAATATTGAAGTTTGTATAGCCATTCATAATAATATGATCTGTTATTTGTTTTAGCATTTGTCATAGGAACTTAAAATTTTGTACCACTACTAATATTTATTGTGACACTAGTCCGTGATCATCCTGTAATTCCATCAGTAACCGCAGTCTGTAAATTGGTTACCCGCATCATGTTTCCATTGTATTGCTGACTGAACCTTATTGTGTGAAGGTGTTTGAACCGGTCATTGTATAAACGACATTTCAACAACCAGTTTGTTTTTGTCTTATTTTAGCTCTCTGAAAATAACATTATAAAATATAGATATATATTATAGTTTTCTGAAAATAACATTACAAAATTAACCCACTACTAATTTGAAAAATTCTTTTGTGTATGCTTTTTACTATTTATTTTTTTACTACTTTATATTATTTTAGTACAAGTTGATGAAGCACTAATAATCAAACTCTTGGTTAACCCCTTTGTGAACGATATGTTTATAATAACGTGAGTAAACAAATAATAATAACCATATAACTCTGATATTTGATTTTAGATTTACAAGAATGTTTTATAGTTTGGTATCAATTTTGTGAGTTAATACGGTGTAAAACGTGTTTGTGATTTAACCCTTATCTTTTTCTCTTGGCTCTCTCTCTCTCTCTATTCAACAACCCCCTACCACCACCACGAAATTCAACCACCTTCACCACCAAATTCAGCCACCGTCACCACCGAATCCAGCCGGCATGAATCAACGATCGGCTTGAATCAATGATCTCTTCCGCCATCGGCTTGAATCAACGCACGTCGTCTCTTTCTAACTCTATCTCTTCCGCCATCAGCTTGAATCAAAAATCGTCATCGGAAACTTTTGTTTCACCGGCGCTGCTATGGCTGCTGGAAAAGGAGGACTGGTCGAGAAGCTGTGGAGGTTTGTACGGACGGTGTATTTTATGGTGGTGATGATGACGTCACGGCTGGTGTTACGGTTTTAAAGAGCATTTCAGGAGATGCTTGGTTATCAGATCTCTCGCTGATAAATTGTAACGGTGAGGGTGCTTTATTTGTTGAGGCTCAATCGGATTCGTGTTTGGATGATTTTGGTGAGTTTACTCCGTCGCCAGAGTTTCGGAGTCTTACTCCGACTGTTGATTATTCTGGTGATAATAGTTCGTATCCTCTGTTTTTCGCACATGTATTGTTTGGTGTCCTAATTTGATCAGATCAGTTTGCTCTGTTTTTTTAAACCTAATTGTGTTCAGTTATTAACGTATTAGAGATTTAGATTGTGAATTATGAAGTTGACATTTATGAAGACATTGAGAGTGGTATTTGTTGTCCAATTGTAGCTGGTGGATAATCTGGTCGGAAAGAGTTTTTGGGAAGTTGGTCGATGCATATTTGGCAAAACAGAGAGACAAAGATGGAAACCTTTTTTGCATTAATCAGATATGAAGAGATCAAAGACCTTGGCTATGTTGTGCGTGGTCGGAGGTGGTGGAGTTCAGGTGGTAGTGATGGTGTATGTGGTTATCCGGTAGTGGTGATGGCATGCGGTGGTGGTTACAGGAGATCATCGATGGGAGGTTGACGGGAATAGTGGTGTTCGGAATTTCAGTTTCAATCTGGTCGAAATTGCAGATGGTTATCATCAAATGTAAACCACCTCCGACCACCAACATTCACCGGTTATCATCAGTTATCGACGGTGCATACTAATGGCACTCTATACTTACTACTCATCGGAATTTCAGTTTCATTAATTGGGGGTAATCCGATATCAGGTTAGTTGAAGGAAATAAATAAAAAGGTTTATGTAACACCCCGAAAATGGGATTGGTGATCAAACCACATTAGCACTAAAAGACGGGTAAAGTACCGTTAGTGGTAAATTCTACCCGGTAAATATTAGGATTTAAATAATTAATCCTAATATTAAATAAAAAGTGAATAAAAGCTTTTAAGGAAATAAAATGGATAAAAGGCCCGGGCTAAAGGGACCTAAAATAAACTTAGTCATAAATATTCCCGGACCCGCTAAGTTAACTAGGAATATTAAACCTAGTTAATAAGTAGGAATATTATCGAAAATAATTAGGTTGTGACCTAATTAATAACTAACCAAACACGAGGGACCAAAGCCGGGTAACTTGAAAATGGAATTAAAAACTTAAAAACAAAACACAACACACACACAAGAGTGTGTGTGCGTGTGTGGGGATCGACCAGGAAGAGCTTTAGGGAGCTCAAACCCTAACTTCAACAAAACTAACAAATTGAAGATCAAATCTAACCCGAATCGGATGCATGAACACATATAAATGATCACCTAATCGTGGGGATCACAAGGTATGTCAAATTTTAAGATTTGGTGATACTTTGAGATTATGATGAACAATCATAATCGAAATTCTGGAATGAATATTGAATCTATGAGTGCTATTGTGTTGAAATCCTTGTTAAGAAACAAACCCTAGTTGAAAACTTGGAGAATTGGTGTTAAAACTAGGGATTTGATAATTAACCTATTATGTGCAAAGTGGGTTTTGATTATGTAGTGAAGATGATGGTTTACACATGTTTAAAATCATCATAGTTGCTAGTAGAAACAAGATACTTGAACAATTTGCAAGTTTGAGTGTTGAACATACATGACTTGAGATGGGTTTTTTATGATATGATGATGTTAGTGTCAAACTTGTGATTAGAATCATCATATTAGTTAGTAAGACAAAGTACTTGAACAATTTAGGTGTTTGGGTACATAAATCATATTTACCATGAAATGGGTTGTTATATGATATAAAAGAATGGATGTTAAGATCGTGATATAGATGCTTGAAATCATGTTACCTAGTTGTAAAATGTGTAAAAACAATGTATGCACATTAGGTGTTTGTTAAAATGCCTAAATGAAAACTAAAGTGTTGAAATTAGAGTGAAAATGTGCAATGAATAAGTTGATAAGTCGATTGACCTTAAAAAGTCAAATCGACCAAGTGTATGATCGGATGGTAAATTCGATATAAGAAGAGTAGGATGGAATAGTCGTAAATGATTATGACTAACCTAACCATCTTACAATTACAATGATAGTTTGACGCTTGGCAAGCTAGGTGAAGGCTTGGGGAAGGAAGCGGGTCAAACGAAGCAAGAATGACGGAAAAACATAATTCGGATGCAAGGTAAGTATATCTTACACTAGTCATATATTTATAATATTCTTTCGTCGTATTAGTTGCGAAAAAGAAGAATACCTAAATGAGATATGATGTTCCGGCGTGTAGTCGTACGGAACAAGAAAATCAAATATGACAAGAAAACATAGTGTTGGCTAAAAATGAGTTAAATCGATAATTCGATCATATTATGACGAATGAAACATGTACTTTTAATGGTTATCATATAAGTTAAATCATAATAGCCATTAAGGGTGAAATGGTAATTTGACAATATTTGACAATGGTAATTGGTCATTTATATCAAACGGGTCAAAAGGTGAAATTATCACCCTTTGACAATATCGATTAATGGGTTGTCAAGTTGTATGATTTTAGGAAATAAATAGCACATGGATGCTTACATCGCTATCACTTAGCAATCACTAAAGGAAGGTATTGATCCGAGCCAGGTATGTATAATGATACAACTCATCATGTAGAATATGGAGTTCTATAAGAGTTAAACAAGGTTAAAACATAGATATTTGGTTATCTTTTGGGTAAACCGAATAAATTTAGTTACGATTATAACGTTTTAGAAACATAATGGTTTCTAAACAAGACTATAGTTAAAAAGTCGGATTTTTGGGTCAAACATGTACTAGAAGTCCTTCGTCGTAAAAGAAGGACTAAAATTGTCTAAAACGCCCTTGTAAGCGAAATTGAGCAAACGCCCATAATGGTTGTTTAGAAATAAGTGATAGGATGAAATAAATACTTTGAATACGTATGAAAAGCGGAAGATGTAAAATATTGGTTCAATGACTCTATAAATAGTCTTTGCCGTAAAATAATGATTTGAAGGGTAAAATTTGGAATATATGGATCACTAGATTAAACCCACCATAAATATAGTTGTAGTGGGAGATATTAGGATAAGAAATGTGGTGATGGAATGCTAGAAGCAATCGAATGCGATTTTAGGATCGAAAGTGCTTAAATACCCTTAACGGGTCAAAATAGAAGTATTAGCAAAACGGGTTAAGAATGCGTAATAACCCGTGATTTGAACCTTGTGCAATAGGAAATAATCCTAATAATTTATTTACAAAAGAAACAGGGGTCACAAACAAGTTTGTTAGATGAAATTACGAACGGGTCAAAATTTGGTATAAAGGGTAATAAGCCGAAGACTTAAAAGTCTTAAATTTTGTTAATCCGGATGTTGGATTTTAACTCCATTTGATGGGGGATCAAATTACAAACATGTAGGAAGAAACGATAGGTCAAACGGATAAGCGGATTGAAAGATACGAAAGTTTTCGTGTCAAATAACGGCAAAATGGAAAGGCTGGATGCAGGGACCACCGTAACTTACGGTGCCACCGTAAGTTACGGTGGTGATGATATTGATACGGTGGTTAACCACTGTTTTACGGTGGGGGTTTGACTTTCAGTGGCCACCGTAACTTACGGTGCCACCATAAGTTACGGTGGAGGCCAGCTCAAAATTTAGTCTTTTGAGATTAAGAGTTTTACGTCGGGATTTCTCCTTTCATATTCGTTACCGGACTCGTTTAAACACGTTTTAATCCTAGTATGACTAAAGCACTTCATGTTTATGAAATGTAGGTATATTTTGGATGCCGAAAGACGATCAAGCTCAATGAAGAACCGAACACGATAAAGACACACGCTTCTGCACATTGCCTCGTTGTAAATTTTTAACGACGAACCCGATCACGATATGTAGAATAACTTATGATTTGTAAAAGTTTTAATAAACCCGTATTTTTGTAGTATGTGTAGTCTTAACTACACATCTAATTGTTGGTATTTACATATAAAATCGCTTAATAGTAACTACGGTGTTACAAGTTGGTATCAGAGCCTTGGTTTAAGAGATTCGAGTATGGTGGGGAGGAACCATGCTTGGACTTAAACCTTATGCTCTTGTCAAAGAATAGTGTTCTGTTCGAAGCTTGATCGCAAATCCGGTAAGTACAAGTATGTTAATAGTTTAGCATGCTAAAGCGTTGTAAACAACACATAGGGCTATCGTGTGATATGTAACACCTGTGCCTCCACGGCCATCAAACAAATACCAAACCAATGAAATATTATATTTCATACTTGGGATTTGTAAAAATATGTGTATCATTTGCACATATCAATTCTTGTTCAATTTCAAACTCTAAATCGCTTTCTGGAAGGTTATACGCGCACTGATGCGTAAATATAACCAGTTTAATGAAACAAACACTCCGGAATAGTTACATAGGCTTAACATACCTTAAATAACCTTTACATAACTTAGAAATAAGTTTTGAAGGCTTTGGTATGGCAAAATCAAGTTAATTCGCTTACAGGGACTAAACTTGACAAACTGCGAAAGTATGTCAATTTGAACTGTAACGAACATTCCGGAACATGACCATAAGTTAAACACACCTTAAATATCCTTTACATAGCTTAGAAATAGGCTTTGAGGGGTTTGGTGTGCTAAAATAAACTTTTGGGTCATTCAGGGACTAAAAGTGTCAAAAAGTGCACAAGTTTGCATTTTCGCGCATAACTTACGTTCTGAATACATCCGGACATCCAAAAATTTATGTAAGCACTATAATATTTTATTTTAGTGTTTGGCATAAGAAAAATCCATTCGTCGCGTCATTTGGATCGTTTTTCGCGCTTATGCGCATTCCGTCGTAATTAACCGAACATCGCAACCGTACGGCTAAACGAACCGACATCCGAGATATTTTTGAGCACAATTTAAGTTCCCTATACTTTAACTTCATTTTAGAGCTTTGAAATGGGGTTAACGGGGCTTAAACGTGTCAAAAATGCATCGAAAACCAAGTTTAGGGGCTGCAGGGACCAAAACTGTAAATCTGCCAAAGTTGTTACCTTACGGACCTCAACATTGGCAGCTTTGAGGTCCATAAAGCAGTCTGCAGACCAGATTCAATGTTTTAATCAGCTGTTTGCAGCTGTTTAATCCTCCTCCACATGTTCCCAATTGTCTAGTCAGATGATAAGGATCACTTTGAGCTACCATAAGGTCCCGACACTTGTACGGGTGGGATTAAGGCACGTTTTCCATGAAACGATCTTAACGGTGGACCTTTTACTATAAATACCCCACCCCCCATGCTTCAAAATTACAAGAATTCTGATTTGAGAACCTCTAAGTTGAAACCATTGTTTCATACCTGAGATTCTTGAATCGGGATTAGCATTCGGGGACCCTTCGTAAGTATTCTTTCGTTCTTTTCCTTATTTTATTGCTTTTCGAGTCAGAAAGTCAAACTTTGTTTGACTTTCAGCGTTGACCAGTAATGGTCAATGAGAAGTTCGTTTGAACTTCGCAACGTGAGTGTAATCACGTTGGTTATAGTCCCTTGGGACTATGCCTACTGATTACCACGTTGTCTAGGGCCGTAGGGTAGGCGATCTAATAAATCGCCTATACCTTCGAACTCGACCCAGTTTGGTCGATCATTAGGATCCGACCAAATACATTAGGTGACCATAGTAGGTAGGGAATAACCTTCCGAGGTTATACCCTATGGTCACATCGTTTAAGTAGTTGTATGATAGGTAGTTTATATGCCTTAGGTAAATTACCAGAATACCCTTTTCATGTATAATTGGTAATTAAGCATATGTAACCTAAACCTTTGTCACATAACTGATTATGTAACATGTTTAGGCATATTCTACTTGTCATAGGACTAGTTAGGCGGTCCGAACGCGTTTCACGCGCACGACGCGTTAAAGTAGCATAAGCTACCTTAATGGGTCGCGATGGGTCGAAAGCACCTAGGTTTGGTTTCATTGTAGTATGTAGGCCTTGTTAAACCATATCATATGAGTTCCAATACTCATTTGGTTTACCAAGCCTCATCCTATCCGATCTCCCGATTTAAGTCCGGTTTATTTATATAGTTTTAGATTGCCGACTGATTCCGTGCTCCCTCTAGCTTTGTTTGGTTGTTGTTCAAGACCTCTAAGCATTCTCAGGTGAGTACATTATTCCCCTATTTTACTGCTTTCAATTGTTTTGGGGTGACTCATATGTGCTAAATGTTTTCGATGTTATAACGATGGTTTCAAAAACAATTAAGACGATTTATACAAAACTAATAACGATTTCAAAAAAGTGAACAAACTTGTTGGTTGTAGTTACATAACAAATGACATTCATTAGCAATGATCAAGCCGACCAGTATTAGGTTATGGTACCATAGGATCTGACAAGTCCCGTTATTTACTACACCCGTAGTTATGTGTGGGTGTTGTGGGTAGCGACTGAATCTGTAATTGTTAATTTACTCTTTGGTAAGGGTTTATTAATGCGAGATGTTAATCTATCCTTTGGTAAGGGTTTATTAATGCGAGTTGTTAATCTATCCTTTGGTAAGGGTTTATTAATTCGAGTCAAGAAGGTTTGAATGTTATTAGCGAGACGACCATTTAAGTAGTTTCACGACCTAAAACGAATTATACGATTAGGGTAAACGATTGGTTTTCACACGATGTTTTAACGATTGGGTAAACGATTGGCTTCAAAGCGATATACGGTTGGGTTTTGGTTACATATTACATGATTTACATTGGGCATGAACATTACTTTGGTGGTTTGGTTTGGATTAATTGATTAAGTAACAATGCGTGTGGAATAT
The DNA here is from genome assembly GCA_030545235.1 of Helianthus tuberosus. Taxonomy (NCBI): domain Eukaryota; kingdom Viridiplantae; phylum Streptophyta; class Magnoliopsida; order Asterales; family Asteraceae; genus Helianthus; species Helianthus tuberosus. The sequence continues at coordinate 33,504,231 of CM060396.1, forward strand.
GATACAAGCATGGTGGATACGCCGCTGGCACTTCCTATATATAAGTGTTTGTATGGTATTACATATTGTAGCGTTATTTGAATCATTTCAGTTTGAGACATAGAACATTTTATACAAGTAACATACTTTTCACAAGACATTTATTTACAAACAACTTATCTTATACAAACTCATTTTTACATGGTTATTCATTTAATCATGCATTATTCTCTTATTTATACATATCACCTAAACTTATTATTTTTCAAATGATTTACAAAGACAAAGCAAATTACAAGGTTCATGACTAAACATTTTTTTTTAAACAGAAGTCATGAATCTTATTTTCACAAAACCTATGTACTCGCCAGCATTTCTTTGCTGACCTCGTTTTCACATATGTTTCAGGTATTGTTGAATGATATCGATTGATAAGATGCATGCTCACATAGGACTGGACAAGGCCTTAGTGACTCAATAACAATGATAGACTATGTTTAATTTGTGTATTTAGATTTCCAGACGATGTAATTATTCAATGTTTAATAAAACAAAACACTTTTTGGTATCCATGGTTATGAAACATTAATTCTGTTGCAACACTCCCCGATGTTTCCGCCGCGATTTGTTGTTTTACGCGGTCGGGGTGTGACAGAAAAGATGGTATCAGAGCCAATGGTTATAGGGAATTAGGTTATTAGTAATGCTTTGACCTAGTCTATAACCTTCTTAGGACCCTAACGCGAGTTTACTTGCGTTTAGTCATAAAACAATACCGTCACCTATCCTTAGGCGACGACCACAACAAGAACATAAATTTCAAAACCGCTTTGAAAACTAATCATCTGTTCTAGGATGATTGATTACTAGGTTTTGAACCCTCTATTGTAAGGTTTTGAACTCTCTATTTTATGGTTTTGAACCCCTTTGAGTTTTCAAAACTTCGTCAAGGTTTTGGGTTTTAAATAATGTGAACACGTGCAAACTGGAAGGGTGAATGCCTGTATTCTGGGTTTTCTGTCTAGGCAAGCACTTCGTATACATCTCAACAGACGCGAGACCAGTTGTGCTTACCTGGGAATTCTTGGGATGAGTGTTCACTTATAGGCGAGCATGTCTTCGCGATACATTATTTTTGACCCATTTACTTTGATCAGTCACCGTCTCATTTGTTTGCCTTAGGTAACAAACAAATGATCGCAATCTTCATGTGTTATCATTCTGTTTTGATTGTCCAATAATCTTTCACCTGTTTCTCCCTATGCCTTTCTTTTTCTTCAAGAATGTCTCTTCATCACGATGACGCCCATATATCTGAGCAAGCAGCCAAAATTCGCTCAGCGAATAGGCGAAGTAGTCCTGAAGACTGTTGAATTAGCTACTGCCATGTATCATCTCCAGGATGAAGCCACTCAAGAGTCACCAAGACAGGCAGGACCTAGTCAGGCGACAACACCATCAGCCAATAAACCAATCGAGGAATCAAAGACCATGGATGAACGATCCCCTAAGAAGTCAAAGAAGCGAAAGGCTTCTCAGAACTTCGCCATGGTCGCTCACAATGGTAAAGCAGTCCCCAACCAACCAGCTCAACCCCCTGCTAGGTGTGTATGGCTTTTCCTATGATACCTACATCAAGGAACTATGTACCTTACAAACTACTCTTGTGATTTCTCTCTTTCAAATGATTGCTCATGATTCCCTCGAAAATTTTAAGTACTCGTTTCACTCTAAGAAACAAAGTACAGAAAATTAAGTGACATTATGAGTAATCGTGCTTTTCGCACATCTGTGCCTTTAAATCCTTGGTTAGATAACTAAGGGTATTTTCAAATCTCATACCCATTACGTTTTGATTTTTTCAACATACACAGTACCAGTATTTCAAAACAATCTTCATGATCTCAAAACATTTCATATAGTTTGAAAACAATTTTTCTAGATGCGTTGTCTATGTTATTTCAAAAACATTGGCCATGTTATCAAAACCAACCTTTCTAATTTCAAAATATTTCATATAGTCTGAAGACAATATTAACACAATACATTTTCTGATCAAGTGCATGATTTCGAAAAGCATCATTCATGTCTTTCAAAAACCTTATACATAATTTCAAAATTCATCTCGCATGATTTTAAAACATTTTTGTAAATATATCTACCTAATACACCTACTTTATGATTTCAAAAAGTATTATATATAAGGTTTCAAAAACGTTAAACACATTTTTCTTAAAAGAACCCCATGCATAGTTTTCAAAAATATTTTCCTCATACGTTGACTTAACCTTCAAAATTCTGCTTCATATGTCGCCTTGACATATCAAGCATCTCAACTTCATAAGCATTTTACATCATGTTTTGACCTAAGCACATCCAGTGCAAGGTTTCAAAACATCTTCAACTTCTAAAATTCATATGGGATCTTTTTATCTTCACAATTAGATCCTTGTGGATGATTATCATTCAAATCAGAGTCCTTAATTGGATTCCTTTTGTACCTAAATTCGAACACTTCGGTTCCTAATAATCGAAATCGAATTTTTTTTTTTTTTTGAATCTTTCTATCTTTTTAGTTGGATTCTTGATAACGTTTAAAGTACCAAATGAAATCCACGGAATGGATTCCTAGTGTGCTTTAAATGCATGTACGCAATTTACAAGACAAATTAACAAACAATTTTGTGGTTATGTGACTATGTGTTTATTCATCTTATGTTTTCTTTTATGCATTTTTGTGTTTTTGTATACTCTGGATATTCGTTATCCAAATCCTCGCAGGATCTTTCATATCTCCATATGAGGGATTCGTAGAATGGATATTCAAAAAGGTACTACCTTAAATCCTTATGGGCTTCTACCTGGTAGTTAAGACCCTTGGGTTATATAGTACCATTCCATGATTCGATGAGAGACCCTTTAGTGGTCTAGTCAAAAAGATTGATTCACAATTTGGTTAAAGAACAACATCTAGTGATGTAGCTGAACAGACTCCTTGATAGTCTATTTAGATCATTTATTGATTTAATTAAAAGGACTCTATGGCGGTCTAGTTACACTCATCACAGGTTTGTTCATTTGGTTTTACCCTACACATTATAAAATAGACTGTGTGAACTGTGCAAGGAATTGTCTAATGATGGACGCGTACATAATTATGAAATTTAGTGCATAGGAACCCAATAATATTTATTATGTGTAAGAACCGATAGTGACAAAAATAACGAAATGAGAACGATGTAATGGAGGTACGGTGGACGCACCAAGGACGCTTCATATACTTGTATATAAGTATCCCTCTTACATTGCAAACATGATGTTATTAAAGTTACTAGAAGTTCAGAACCCTAACCAATGTTGTTTGATCTTTTCAACTTCATATTTTCAAGCTCTCACAAGTTTCCTCTAAATAAATTTCAGGACGAAATTTCCTAAAGTAGGGGAGACTGTAACACCTGTGCCTCCACGGCCATCAAACAAATACCAAACCAATGAAATATTATATTTCATACTTGGGATTTGTAAAAATATGTGTATCATTTGCACATATCAATTCTTGTTCAATTTCAAACTCTAAATCGCTTTCTGGAAGGTTATACGCGCACTGATGCGTAAATATAACCAGTTTAATGCAACGAACACTCCGGAATAGTGACATAGGCTTAACATACCTTAAATAACCTTTACATAACTTAGAAATAAGTTTTGAAGGCTTTGGTATGGCAAAATCAAGTTAATTCGCTTACAGGGACTAAACTTGACAAACTGCGAAAGTATGTCAATTTGAACTGTAACGAACATTCCGGAACATGACCATAAGTTAAACACACCTTAAATATCCTTTACATAGCTTAGAAATAGGCTTTGAGGGGTTTGGTGTGCTAAAATAAACTTTTGGGTCATTCAGGGACTAAAAGTGTCAAAAAGTGCACAAGTTTGCATTTTCGCGCATAACTTACGTTCTGAATACATCCGGACATCCAAAAATTTATGTAAGCACTATAATATTTTATTTTAGTGTTTGGCATAAGAAAAATCCATTCGTCGCGTCATTTGGATCGTTTTTCGCGCTTATGCGCATTCCGTCGTAATTAACCGAACATCGCAACCGTACGGCTAAACGAACCGACATCCGAGATATTTTTGAGCACAATTTAAGTTCCCTATACTTTAACTTCATTTTAGAGCTTTGAAATGGGGTTAACGGGGCTTAAACGTGTCAAAAATGCATCGAAAACCAAGTTTAGGGGCTGCAGGGACCAAAACTGTAAATCTGCCAAAGTTGTTACCTTACGGACCTCAACATTGGCAGCTTTGAGGTCCGTAAAGCAGTCTGCAGACCAGATTCAATGTTTTAATCAGCTGTTTGCAGCTGTTTAATCCTCCTCCACATGTTCCCAATTGTCTAGTCAGATGATAAGGATCACTTTGAGCTACCATAAGGTCCCGACACTTGTACGGGTGGGATTAAGGCACGTTTTCCATTGAAACGATCTTAACGGTGGACCTTTTACTATAAATACCCCACCCCCCATGCTTCAAAATTACAAGAATTCTGATTTGAGAACCTCTAAGTTGAAACCATTGTTTCATACCTGAGATTCTTGAATCGGGATTAGCATTCGGGGACCCTTCGTAAGTATTCTTTCGTTCTTTTCCTTATTTTATTGCTTTTCGAGTCAGAAAGTCAAACTTTGTTTGACTTTCAGCGTTGACCAGTAATGGTCAATGAGAAGTTCGTTTGAACTTCGCAACGTGAGTGTAATCACGTTGGTTATAGTCCCTTGGGACTATGCCTACTGATTACCACGTTGTCTAGGGCCGTAGGGTAGGCGATCTAATAAATCGCCTATACCTTCGAACTCGACCCAGTTTGGTCGATCATTAGGATCCGACCAAATACATTAGGTGACCATAGTAGGTAGGGAATAACCTTCCGAGGTTATACCCTATGGTCACATCGTTTAAGTAGTTGTATGATAGGTAGTTTATATGCCTTAGGTAAATTACCAGAATACCCTTTTCATGTATAATTGGTAATTAAGCATATGTAACCTAAACCTTTGTCACATAACTGATTATGTAACATGTTTAGGCATATTCTACTTGTCATAGGACTAGTTAGGCGGTCCGAACGCGTTTCACGCGCACGACGCGTTAAAGTAGCATAAGCTACCTTAATGGGTCGCGATGGGTCGAAAGCACTTAGGTTTGGTTTCATTGTAGTATGTAGGCCTTGTTAAACCATATCATATGAGTTCCAATACTCATTTGGTTTACCAAGCCTCATCCTATCCGATCTCCCGATTTAAATCCGGTTTATTTATATAGTTTTAGATTGCCGACTGATTTCGTGCTCCCTCTAGCTTTGTTTGGTTGTTGTTCAAGACCTCTAAGCATTCTCAGGCGAGTACATTATTCCCCTATTTTACTGCTTTCAATTGTTTTGGGGTGACTCATATGTGCTAAATGTTTTCGATGTTATAACGATGGTTTCAAAAACAATTAAGACGATTTATACAAAACTAATAACGATTTCAAAAAAGTGAACAAACTTGTTGGTTGTAGTTACATAACAAATGACATTCATTAGCAATGATCAAGCCGACCAGTATTAGGTTATGGTACCATAGGATCTGACAAGTCCCGTTATTTACTACACCCGTAGTTATGTGTGGGTGTTGTGGGTAGCGACTGAATCTGTAATTGTTAATTTACTCTTTGGTAAGGGTTTATTAATGCGAGATGTTAATCTATCCTTTGGTAAGGGTTTATTAATGCGAGTTGTTAATCTATCCTTTGGTAAGGGTTTATTAATTCGAGTCAAGAAGGTTTGAATGTTATTAGCGAGACGACCATTTAAGTAGTTTCACGACCTAAAACGAATTATACGATTAGGGTAAACGATTGGTTTTCACACGATGTTTTAACGATTGGGTAAACGATTGGCTTCAAAGCGATATACGGTTGGGTTTTGGTTACATATTACATGATTTACATTGGGCATGAACATTACTTTGGTGGTTTGGTTTGGATTAATTGATTAAGTAACAATGCGTGTGGAATATGATACAAGCATGGTGGATACGCCGCTGGCACTTCCTATATATAAGTGTTTGTATGGTATTACATATTGTAGCGTTATTTGAATCATTTCAGTTTGAGACATAGAACATTTTATACAAGTAACATACTTTTCACAAGACATTTATTTACAAACAACTTATCTTATACAAACTCATTTTTACATGGTTATTCATTTAATCATGCATTATTCTCTTATTTATACATATCACCTAAACTTATTATTTTTCAAATGATTTACAAAGACAAAGCAAATTACAAGGTTCATGACTAAACATTTTTTTTAAACAGAAGTCATGAATCTTATTTTCACAAAACCTATGTACTCGCCAGCATTTCTTTGCTGACCTCGTTTTCACATATGTTTCAGGTATTGTTGAATGATATCGATTGATAAGATGCATGCTCACATAGGACTGGACAAGGCCTTAGTGACTCAATAACAATGATAGACTATGTTTAATTTGTGTATTTAGATTTCCAGACGATGTAATTATTCAATGTTTAATAAAACGAAACACTTTTTGGTATCCATGGTTATGAAACATTAATTCTGTTGCAACACGCCCCGATGTTTCCGCCGCGATTTGTTGTTTTACGCGGTCGGGGTGTGACATGATACACGTTACCCCAATTAAAATGATTGATATAGTTGACGAAAATACGCGCGTTGACGCGTATAGTAGAAAAAGCCTTGTATTATAATACGGGCGATTATTGAAGTTGACGTTACTAACTTTGTGAATGTTTTAATTGAAGGACACTCGCGTTTGAAGACGACGAGAGTCAAACGAATTGTGGATATAATGATGGACGGTCCGAAGTATGACGAGAGGAGCATGCTCACCGAGGACTAAATCGCGTAACGACCGCGAACAAGGTTAATGGCAAGGAACGCCCGTTGGGGCAAACATTACCAGGTGCACATTTTAAATAATCGCACAAATAGTAATATGCAACAAATAAGTAGAAATTGAAAGTTGCATATGTAGATTAAAAACTTGGAAAAACCCGAATAGAAAATGTATTCGGGATATTGTTTCCAAGAGAAACAAATAGAGGCGTTACTTACATAGGGCGTGATGTGAAAACTATAAAAAGGTCATGTGTGTCATGTGTTAATCGCTTACTCTGGCCAAGTAAGTAGTGGCATATGATACCATGAACTTCTTATGGCGGACACGTTTACATCCGATGTAGTAAGGACGGTGTGAATGGGGGCTAACTTAAAAGTACCCAAATGAATCAGATAAGCAAAATGTTTGATGATAATGTAAACGCACAACCGAGTGACGGAAGCGTATTACATCAGGATAATGAGCCCGAATGAAGGGACAAACAAGCATGTAAAATGATTTAGACAAGTATTGGGAGGGAGTGTACTTACACTCGAACCCAGAAAACACAAGCATGTAAAATGATTTAGACAAGTATTGGGAGGGAGTGTACTTACACTCGAACCCAGAAAACACAAGCATGTAAAATGATTTAGATAAGTATTGGGAGGGAGTGTACTTACACTCGAACCCAGAAAACACAAGCATGTAAAATGATTTAGACAAGTATTGGGAGGGAGTGTACTTACACTCGAACCCAGAAAACACAAGCATGTAAAATGATTTAGACAAGTATTGGGAGGGAGTGTACTTACACTCGAACCCAGAAAACACAAGCATGTAAAATGATTTAGACAAGTATTGGGAGGGAGTGTGCTTACACTCGAACCCAGAAAACGCAAACATGAAAAATGATTTAGACAAGCATTGGGAGGGAGTGTACTTACACTCGAACCCGGAAAATGCGAATATGTCCCTAAACGAGTCGTTTTTGTAAAACGTCAAACTTAAAGACAAAGTCGGAATATAAAAATGAAGCGAGGTCTTAATGCATACCGGGAGGGTTGCAATAATAACGATTTCGGTAAAACACCCGGTGGATGGGTAAGAATTAAACACATGCGTAAACCATGAGACGTGAACGCGGGTTGAAAAATCAAAGTAACTTGGATTACGAGTTATGACTATAAAATCTCGTATATAGAAATTGTGAGTAAATATGTTCAACTATTCGAAGTCGAATGGGTTGAATAAAGAATAAAGTTGATTGTTTATAAGTGATGGATTTCACATTAATAGGTCAAACATGTTGAATACAATATAACGCCGAATGGCACAAATGAGCACTAGCCAGATAAAGGTAGCGTTAAATGCAAGAGAATAATGAGCCAGGTAATGGGATATAACCAAATAAGAATAAATTATGGACTGTCAATATCCTGGTATGGATAATTGACAAAAGTTAAAGAGAAGATCCTAAAACTAAAACTTCGGTTTTAGTAAGAAATAATATTTTTACAAACATAAATTCTGATAGGAATTTAAATAGTAAGCATGAAAGATACAAGTCTTGACACTGATAGGCGCAAGACGATATATTCGAAAAGTGATATTTTCGAAAATGAAATTTTGATATAAATTAAACATGATGTAACACAATCACGGTCAAGAAATGTAATGTGAAGTAGAATCACATTATAACCAAGCAAGCGGTAAAAAGTAACTGGACTAATAAGTCGAATTAGTGAGACCCGTCAAGGTCATTTAAATAAATTTGGTTTGCTTGTAAGCGGTGGATTCGGTATAAATGAACCGAATAAATAAAATTGAAAACAAAAGAAATCGTTGCGAAAAGTGACAGATTCCATTAAAGACCTTTAAATGGGCCAAAGTAACGGATTCATAAAGAATTCGAGAATATATGAAAGCGATGAGAATCGCTAATTTAACTAAACTAGTGGAAATAACGAGATTACGTTGTTTCGAGGTGCACTATGATGTATGAGATACGTACACAATTAGTAACCAGAAAGATGTTACCATATTTTTCTGGTAATACTAACAATCAGTTAAAGTTGGAGTAATGCTTAAAAGATTACTCAGGTCAAATGCATTGAGTTTAAACCACGATGAGCTATGTAAGAAAGGTTTCGAGGACGAAACCTCTTTAAGGGGGGTAGACTTGTAACACCCCGAAAATGGGATTGGTGATCAAACCACATTAGCACTAAAAGACGAGTAAAGTACCGTTAGTGGTAAATTCTACCCGGTAAATATTAGGATTTAAATAATTAATCCTAATATTAAATAAAAAGTGAATAAAAGCTTTTAAGGAAATAAAATGGATAAAAGGCCCGGGCTAAAGGGACCTAAAATAAACTTAGTCATAAATATTCCCGGACCCGCTAAGTTAACTAGGAATATTAAACCTAGTTAATAAGTAGGAATATTATCGAAAATAATTAGGTTGTGACCTAATTAATAACTAACCAAACACGAGGGACCAAAGCCGGGTAACTTGAAAATGGAATTAAAAACTTAAAAACAAAACACAACACACACACAAGAGTGTGTGTGCGTGTGTGGGGATCGACCAGGAAGAGCTTTAGGGAGCTCAAACCCTAACTTCAACAAAACTAACAAATTGAAGATCAAATCTAACCCGAATCGGATGCATGAACACATATAAATGATCACCTAATCGTGGGGATCACAAGGTATGTCGAATTTTAAGATTTGGTGATACTTTGAGATTATGATGAACAATCATAATCGAAATTCTGGAATGAATATTGAATCTATGAGTGCTATTGTGTTGAAATCCTTGTTAAGAAACAAACCCTAGTTGAAAACTTGGAGAATTGGTGTTAAAACTAGGGATTTGATAATTAACCTATTATGTGCAAAGTGGGTTTTGATTATGTAGTGAAGATGATGGTTTACACATGTTTAAAATCATCATAGTTGCTAGTAGAAACAAGATACTTGAACAATTTGCAAGTTTGAGTGTTGAACATACATGACTTGAGATGGGTTTTTATGATATGATGATGTTAGTGTCAAACTTGTGATTAGAATCATCATATTAGTTAGTAAGACAAAGTACTTGAACAATTTAGGTGTTTGGGTACATAAATCATATTTACCATGAAATGGCTTGTTATTTGATATAAAAGAATGGATGTTAAGATCGTGATATAGATGCTTGAAATCATGTTACCTAGTTGTAAAATGTGTAAAAACAATGTATGCACATTAGGTGTTTGTTAAAATACCTAAATGAAAACTAAAGTGTTGAAATTAGAGTGAAAATGTGCAATGAATAAGTTGATAAGTCGATTGACCTTAAAAAGTCAAATCGACCAAGTGTATGATCGGATGGTAAATTCGATATAAGAAGAGTAGGATGGAATAGTCGTAAATGATTATGACTAACCTAACCATCTTACAATTACAATGATAGTTTGACGCTTGGCAAGCTAGGTGAAGGCTTGGGGAAGGAAGCGGGTCAAACGAAGCAAGAATGACGGAAAAACATAATTCGGATGCAAGGTAAGTATATCTTACACTAGTCATATATTTATAATATTCTTTCGTCGTATTAGTTGCGAAAAAGAAGAATACCTAAATGAGATATGATGTTCCGGCGTGTAGTCGTACGGAACAAGAAAATCAAATATGACAAGAAAACATAGTGTTGGCTAAAAATGAGTTAAATCGATAATTCGATCATATTATGACGAATGAAACATGTACTTTTAATGGTTATCATATAAGTTAAATCATAATAGCCATTAAGGGTGAAATGGTAATTTGACAATATTTGACAATTTGACAATGGTAATTGGTCATTTATATCAAACGGGTCAAAAGGTGAAATTATCACCCTTTGACAATATCGATTAATGGGTTGTCAAGTTGTATGATTTTAGGAAATAAATAGCACATGGATGCTTACATCGCTATCACTTAGCAATCACTAAAGGAAGGTATTGATCCGAGCCAGGTATGTATAATGATACAACTCATCATGTAGAATGTGGAGTTCTATAAGAGTTAGACAAGGTTAAAACATAGATATTTGGTTATCTTTTGGGTAAACCGAATAAATTTAGTTACGATTATAACGTTTTAGAAACATAATGGTTTCTAAACAAGACTATAGTTAAAAAGTCGGATTTTTGGGTCAAACATGTACTAGAAGTCCTTCGTCGTAAAAGAAGGACTAAAATTGTCTAAAACGCCCTTGTAAGCGAAATTGAGCAAACGCCCATAGTGGTTGTTTAGAAATAAGTGATAGGATGAAATAAATACTTTGAATACGTATGAAAAGCGGAAGATGTAAAATATTGGTTCAATGACTCTATAAATAGTCTTTGCCGTAAAATAATGATTTGAAGGGTAAAATTTGGAATATATGGATCACTACATTAAACCCATCATAAATATAGTTGTAGTGGGAGATATTAGGATAAGAAATGTGGTGATGGAATGCTAGAAGCAATCGAATGCGATTTTAGGATCGAAAGTGCTTAAATACCCTTAACGGGTCAAAATAGAAGTATTAGCAAAACGGGTTAAGAATGCGTAATAACCCGTGATTTGAACCTTGTGCAATAGGAAATAATCCTAATAATTTATTTACAAAAGAAACAGGGGTCACAAACAAGTTTGTTAGATGAAATTACGAACGGGTCAAAATTTGGTATAAAGGGTAATAAGCCGAAGACTTAAAAGTCTTAAATTTTGTTAATCCGGATGTTGGATTTTAACTCCATTTGATGGGGGATCAAATTACAAACATGTAGGAAGAAACGGTAGGTCAAACGGATAAGCGGATTGAAAGATACGAAAGTTTTCGTGTCAAATAACGGCAAAATGGAATGGCTGGATGCAGGGACCACCGTAACTTACGGTGCCACCGTAAGTTACGGTGGTGATGATATTGATACGGTGGTTACCCACTGTTTTACGGTGGGGGTTTGACTTTCAGTGGCCACCGTAACTTACGGTGCCACCATAAGTTACGGTGGAGGCCAGCTCAAAATTTAGTCTTTTGAGATTAAGAGTTTTACGTCGGGATTTCTCCTTTCATATTCGTTACCGGACTCGTTTAAACACGTTTTAATCCTAGTATGACTAAAGCACTTCATGTTTATGAAATGTAGGTATATTTTGGATGCCGAAAGACGATCAAGCTCAATGAAGAACCGAACACGATAAAGACACACGCTTCCGCACATTGCCTCGTTGTAAATTTTTAACGACGAACCCGATCACGATATGTAGAATAACTTATGATTTGTTAAAGTTTTAATAAACCCGTATTTTTGTAGTATGTGTAGTCTTAACTACACATCTAATTGTTGGTATTTACATATAAAATCGCTTAATAGTAACTAGGGTGTTACAGTTTAAATATAATATTCATTGTAAAAGGGGTCAAAGGAAAAGACATATATGCCCTCACATGCATCGCATATGGGGCAACTTAACTGACTTTTTTGACTAGGTTTGGTGTAAAGGTTGTGATGTGTAACAAAACATGAACGTAAATGTTGGCTTTGGCGGATTTCATAGTGAAAGGTATAAAGTGCAGTTTGGGGTATACATAAAGGTTGTTTTCTGCAATTTTGTCATAATATAATGATGCGTGTGTTGGACTATTGTCTACAATGATTGGTTCATCTTCCCTAATTATTAGTTGGAATCCTCTTATGCCATCTTAATAACTCATGTTTCATAATTATTTTTTCTAATATATTATAGAAATATTGGATTTTAATAATCCCAACTATTCGTTGTCGGCCGCCAACAATACCAACTTCAAAAATAACCACTGGCAGTCCCAACTATTGACATTAGAGGGGGCAATCTTGACCCAAAGCCATCCAAGTGGGTCACTTTAGGTTGCTTTTAAAATTATATGGGTTGGTTTGGTAAGATATTTTAACTACATGGGTCACAATGGGTCACTTGAAATTCCATCTTGTTATTTTCGGGTCAAAGCGGGTCGACAACATTAAAGAAATGGGTCGATGTGGGTTAGTGTCTTAAAGAAACGGGGCAGGTTTCGGATCGGAATGGGTTTCGAGCCGGCACAAGCATCCGCACGAGACGAGTTACGGCACGAAACGGGTTTTTGGATCGGAACGGGTTCGGTTCAAATTGAGTTCCGGGCCGAGACGGGTTTCGGCACGACGCATGTTTTGGATCGGAACAGGGTCGATTCGGGCCGGGTTTCGGGCCTACATGGGTTTCTGCACGGGATGGGTTTCGGATCGCAACGGGTTTTGGGCCAACACGAGTTTCCGCACGAGACGAGTTTCGGGTCGAGACGAGTTTTGTACCGTTTCGACCCGTACTGTTTCTACCCGAACCGTTTCGAATCGAACCGTTTCGACGCGAACCATTTCGACCCGTACCGTTTCGACCAGTTCGTTTCGAATCGAACCGTTTCGACCAGTACCGTTTCGACCCGTACCGTTTCGACCAGTACCGTTTCGACCCGTACCGTTTCGACTAGTACCGTTTCGACCCGTACCGTTTCGACCAGTACCGTTTCGAATCGAACCGTTTTGACGCGAACTGTTTCGACCCGTACCATTTCGAATCGAACCGTTTCGACCAGTACCGTTTCGAACCGAACCATTTCGACCCGAACCGTTTCGAATCGAATCGTTTCGACGCAAACTGTTTCGATGCGTACCGTTTTGACCCGTACTGTTTCGACGCAAACGTAAACATGAATTAATACGCAAACCTAAACACTTTATCTTTTAGTAAATTGGATATACGATATCAATCCTGCCGTTGTACAGCTGACCAGAATTTGATAGCATTATTGCTATTTACCACCATTGTAGACTTGTAATACATTACAGGAATTGATAATAACATTTCTGCTGATGTGACCTGAATTGTTATTTACATAAAGCAATTCATGAAGCCTCAAATATGCCTCTTATTTGACGATGATGCAACCTAGAGATATATGCTGGGACATCCTTTTTATTTGCGTATTACGGTATTATCTTTGTTTTGCACCTACGGTATTACATTAAACAAAATTGCCCCTTGATGTACAATCTCTTTAAAAAAACATTTTTAACCAACTACCCGAAACCCGTTTCGACCCGAAACCCGTTCCGACCCGAACCCGTTCCGACCCGAACTCGTTCCCACCCGAACCCATTTTGACCCGAACCAAAACAACCCCCTTTTTTAATTGACCCGAACCCATTTTGACCCATGACCCGACCCGACCCGTTTGCCAGGTCTAATTGACATATTGGCCACCAATGGACCCTGACTAACAAAATTCTAACGCTGTTAATCTCCGGTGGCCGCAAAAACTGTTTTTGTCCAGAAAAAAAGTTTCTAAAGGTCCAATCTAAGGTTACAAAGAGGTTAGGGACGAAAATGTTGAGTTTTCCGGCTAAAAATTTGAGTCTTCTGGCGAAAAAGAAGTTTTCCAACGACTTTAATAATTTGGGTTTTACTATAAAAAGGTTCCCAAAGGTCCATAAGACCATGGGGTATGTTGGGGCGGGGGTTTGGGGCATGGGTTTACATGTGGACTTCGAGCCCCCCGCTGGTGAGTGACGTGTTGGGTCGGTTTAGCGGGTCGTGGCTAGCCCGTGTGGGTTGGCCAGTTTTATAAAAATGAAAAAAAAGCCTAAAATTAAAAAATACACACAAAATTAAAAAAAAAAAGAGCCTAAAATTATTATTAAAATTTTCTAAAAATTACAAAATTCTACAAAAAAAAGGATTACAAAATAAAATAAAAAACAACCTAAAGCGTTAGGTAGATTTTGAACAGGGCGAGCTTGTCAAACGGCTTCCGCTCCTTGCCCCGGAATTCGATGTTGGCCACCGCCACCCGGTCTTCGTGACTTATATCACTGCCCGGGACGCTGTCGTAGTAGGCTTTAAAACGGTCGAGCTTCGGTCGTAGCTCGCGCCACTTGTGTTGGCACGCGTTTAAATTGTGCCGGTCGTTCCCCACGTTATGCCGGTAGCTAGCGAAAGCTTCCGGCCAGTAACGGGTCTCACCGGGTTGGCGGCCCTTAATCGCGTCCACGACGCTCGTGACAAGTGCTAGCTCTTCTTCGTGCGTCCAAGAGGCCATTGATCAAGTGTGGGTAGTGATGTGGACAGGCGGTGGGGTGGGGGGGTTTATAGTGACTTGGGTGAACCGTTTGGATTGGCCAAATGGTTATTTTTTAAAATTTAAACATAGCCGCTATGACCTAGCCAACCCAGCCAATGAGAGCCGGCCACAGAAGCCCGCTAGGCACGCCCAACGCCCGGGCTGAAACCCCCGCCCAAGGGGCCACGCCGAAACCCAAGCCCACCCCGGGTGGTGACTTGGGCGTTTGTACCCAACCCCTGCCCCATACCCCATAGTCTAATAAGGTTACAAAGAGATTCAGGACAAAAATGTTGAGTTTTCCGGCAAAAAAATGAGTTTTCCGGCCAAAAGACGTTTTTCCGGCAACCGGAGACTAACGGCGTTAGGGTTCTGTTAGTCCGAGTCCATTGGATGCCAATATGCTAAAAGTTATGACTTCCAGTGGTTATTTTTAAAGTTTGCACTGTTGGCGGCCAACGTCGAATAGTTGAAATTATTAAAATCCAATATTCCTATATTATGTTTTGGAGGTTGTTTGGATATTTCCAAACTATAAATTATTAACAAATTTATGCTTTATATGTGGTTGAAATATAGGCATTAAGAGTTTTTCAAAAAAACTTTTGCATTTTTCACTTTTAATCCAAAGATTTTAATATTTTTATTTTAACCCCTTTGACTTTTTTACTTTTAACAAAAAGTTTTTCATCTTTTGCAATTTAACCCCAAAACTTTTTTATTTTCAACTTTGGTCTCCCATACTTTTCATCTTTTGCAAGTTTTCCGTTTTAAGTTTCCTTATAAATTTTTCGAATCAACATGCGTGTAGGATTCAACATTTTTTCGTCTGTTTTTCCTGTTTGACAGGAAGTAGCAACACGTCTATTTTTCTTCGTTTGACAAGTTCGTCGCAACACGCGGGTCCTGGATCGACTTAGTTATTATTTTATACGTTTTACATGTATGTCTATTTTTTTTGTATTAACACGCTGTAATGTACGTGCGTTGTTCAACGATTTTACGTCTATTTTTCGTTTGGTGTTATTTTTTTTACCTTTTTATTTATTTTTTTACGAGCTCTTCTGATGTTGGTGGTCGCTGGCAGTGTTGTGGCATTAGTGCTAGTTGGCATGATTTTACGAACGTATTTAGGCTATTAAGTTTTTTTACTAATAATTCATTTTGAGTTTACAGCTATATCTCCTTTACTTAAGAAAAACTAATTTTTTATGTGCATATTTTTAGGTACGTGTCGATATAAATTATATCTGCTCTACGTTTCGATGTAAACTTTTTATGGAAACGAGTCTAGTTAAGTATAATATGTTTTAGTTTAAAAAAACAATTTTTATGTACATATTTTTATTTACGTTTCGGTATAAATTCGACTTGGTGTATATTTCGACGTAAACATTTTGGAAAACGAGTCAGGTCAAATATAAAATGTTTTCGTGATTTTATAAAATGTTTTGTAAATTTTGTTTCAATCCAATTGGAATCAAATTGCGGTTTTTTTTTTTTTTTCCTTTTTTTAAAGCTCTAATTAATCTCTTTTTATTATACGTGTAAACATTTCCGTTATAACCGTTACATTTTCTATATATGACTCGGGTCACATATAATATGCTATAATTGTACGGTACAAATTTGATTTCTTCATCTTTAAATCCAATCGCATTGTGTTAATCAGATACGTCGAAACGCGACTTTACAATGTACTCTTCTTACTAGTTATTAATTCATTTGGATCCTTTTTTATTATTATCCCAAACCCAAATTATCGTTCCACTTGTGGTGAAATAAATCCCCAAATCGTGAAAACCCTAGCAACTGATATCATGTGTTCGAAATCAAAATCAAGATGTGAAACAACGTGCCTTTCGAGACCCAAGAGCAAATCATCAAACATCATCCTGTAAAATCACTCATTCGTCGCCGATCAGTCTCCAAATCATCGAAATCTCTCATCATCGGTAGCTCCAAATTTATCACTCTGTACTACAGGTCCCAACAGCAACACCTACTTGTCATATTTATTTATTATCGCTGATTCGATTCTCTTTCTTTCTTTCTTTTTTATTTACAAAATCTTCTGCTGCAGTCGGTGCACGTGCCATTTGCCCCACCTCTGTTTTTTCTTCTTTCTTTTTCAATTCATTAACTCGGATTTTGTGAATTTCTTTGAAAGGAGATCTGGGTTTGGGAGAAACCTGAAGATCCGACCAAACCCTAATCTGGTTAAGTGTATGATGGGTAGCAATAGTTTGGTTTGCCCAATACTTGGATTTGGATCCATCCTTGTATTTGTTTACTTGTCTTTTGGGGGTTTGTTGAGTGTAAATTACAAAAATGACCCCAAGTTGAGTTTTGTGGAGAGGAATGGGACTAATTTTGTTGTGGATGGGAAAGTGTTGTATGTGAATGGATGGAATTCATATTGGTTTATGGAGCATGCTGTTGTTGATCATAGCCGCCCAAGGATCAGGGAGATGCTTCAGGCTGCAGCCAAAATGGGCCTCACTGTCTGCAGAACTTGGGCTTTTAATGATGGTGACTATAATGCCCTTCAGGTTGCTCCTGGACAGTTTGATGAGAGAGTTTTCAAGGTAAACAAACAAACACATTCATCATTCTTCTTGTTTTGTTGGGAAAAGTTGATAAAATTTAGAGTTTGTTGATTGGCTGCTGCTGCTGCAGGCCTTAGATTATGTGATTGCTGAAGCAAGACAAGTTGGAATCAGGCTTTTGTTTAGTTTGGTTAATAATCTCCAAGCGTATGGCGGCAAGACGAAGTATGTGAAATGGGCATGGGATGAAGGAGTCGGCTTGAGTGCCTCCAATGACTCATTCTTCTTTGATCCATCAATTCGCCTTTATTTTAAGAATTATGTCAAGGTACTCTATTTACTTTCCCCTTCACTATTGTCCTTTTAAATATGCTCATCTGCTTTGCTTTACTTTGTAGACCATCTTGACTAGAAAGAACACCATCACTGGAGTCGTATACCGCGACGATCCCACCATTTTTGGGTGGGAGTTGATCAACGAGCCCCGTTGCATTACTGATGCATCCGGTGATACTCTACAAGTAACTCATCTCTTTTACGCCTTTGTTCTTCAATTTTATAAATATCCTACATATACGTTTACCAAGTTAGCTGCCTGGCACTCCCCCATTGGACCAACAAGTTTAATATTTTATATCCATTTTAAAATAACGTTTTAGCCCCAGCTCAAAATAAAATTACGCTTTTTGTCCCCGTCTCAAAATTCCGATCTTGCCCTCAATTCAAAATTACGACTTTGCCTGCACTCTCCCATTGGACCAACCAGTTTATTATTTTATATCCATTCTAAAACCACGTTTTTGTCCCTCTTTAAAATTACGGTTTTGTCCCCAGCTCAAAATAAATTTACGCTTTTGTCCCCAGCTCAAAATTACGATTTTCCCTCCATTCAAAATAAAATTGTGGTTTTGCCCACAGCTAAAAATTACGATTTTGCCTCTGTTCAAAAATGTGATTTTTCCCCGTTTAAAAAATTGTGATTTCGCCCTCATTTCAAAATTACGTTTTTCCCCAGTTCAAAATAAAATTATGTTTTTGCCCCCAATTCAAAAGTACGATTTTTCACGCAAATTTAATCCCAAAAACACAACTATATAGATAGTGGCAAGTGGGTATCGAACACAGGGAGTTTGTGGAAAATGTGTTATTTCAAAGTTTATCTAAATTTTAACTAAATTAATCTAATTGCAAGAGAAATGAAATTCAAGAGTTTATGTGAGTGAATTGGTTTTAGACTAAATTAACTAAGTAAATTGCAAGAGAAAAGTTTGGTTGTAAGCAAATTAGAGACAAATGACCATCCTAGATTTCCGGTTTGTATCGACATTCATATTATCATTCCACTAGAAAGAACTACATAGACATAGCTCATGTGTGATTACTTGCAGTGATGAAAGGGAACTAAGTACTCAGATTCCTAGAACGTGAGGTTGTTACCCGATGATCAATCAACCCTTACCCAATCCTAATTCTACCCATGATATCTCGATTGCTAACGGCACCAAGAACGTATGGTTTCAAACTAGAAAATCATAAGAATTAACAAGTTACTAACAAACAATCACACACCATAACAAACCAACCAAAAAGATAAGGATTGCTATTCTAGAAATTAGGAAATCAAATACAAATGTCTCAAACAAACCTTCAATCTAGGACAATCATAAAGTGTTTAGCCACACATGGCTCGAATCAACATCATAACAAAGATATTAGTGTTCATACGGATCAAAAACACAAACCGAATGTTAGAGATTGTCCAAAAAAAAACAAGAACACTCAAATTCGCCCCTAGTATGCTCCAATAACCGTCAATGATGAGAACATGTCAAAAGACACAATAAAAACCAACTTAATGTGGCAGTTACACAATTTCCGCAGACACCACCGTAATTTACGGCTCCACCGTAAATTACGGTGGACATAAAAAGTTTACGGTGCGAATAGGCTGATTTACGGTGGGAAAATGGACAAAATCAGGTCCACCGTAAATTACGGTGAGACCGTAATTTACGGTGACAACCTGAATGATATGCTTTGCTTCACGTGTCACATGTGCTGTCGACCCAAGATGTATGTGTTGTCTGCTTACAATGTTTGTATCACATATGACGGCCCAATCACATAAAAAGAAGTCCACGTGACTTCTTAGTCAACCGCCAAGTCTCATCCTTCACATGATAATATGTCAAGATAATAATGTTGATATCCACTTTGAATTAAAGCTGCCAACAACACCCCTTCACGTGCATATAGCAGCCCACCATGTGATGATTGATGATTGATATTGTTATGTTGATGGACTTTATCCCCAAGTCACGTGTTGATCCAAATAAGCCCAACAAAAGGAGTCCATGTGCAATTAAAATGTTGGCCCACCTTCACAAGTCAGCCGCCCCAAAACAAGTTATCTGTTGCCCATGCCCACATGTCCTCTTGCCTTGTGTTGGCCCAATCCAGAAGATCCACACGTGAAGATGGCGGCCCAATCAAAGAAAAGCCCAGCCGCCCACATTAAGATGATGATGATTGTTGTTATTCCTCAAAACCTCACATGTGATGGCTGCCAAGATAGTCCCACATGTGCCATGATATTGTTGCTTCCTTGATGATGGCCCAATACCCTTTTGCGATGAGATAATGATGATGTTTGATTGGAATACGGCAAGTCACGTGATCACCAAAAAGAATCAGCTACCACTTCAATTTTCCATGTGATGTTGACTTTTTCTTGTTATCCCCAATATGTGCTGATGATAATGATTAACATATGGCAGCCCAACTATGTGCCGCCCAAATCAAAGTCAGGCCCATGTGCGGCCCACTCCAATATTAACATGTGCCGCCCCATATTTATGCCGAAGTGTATTTATTTCGTAGCCTACGGGTTCCAATTTAACCGAATTATGCGATTAACCTGCAAAACACACGAACATTCGTAGTTACTAAGTTCAAACAAATAACCAAATAAAGTATGAGATGTATGTATATTTAGACCTTTAAAGAGTTG
The DNA here is from genome assembly GCA_030545235.1 of Helianthus tuberosus. NCBI lineage: Eukaryota > Viridiplantae > Streptophyta > Magnoliopsida > Asterales > Asteraceae > Helianthus > Helianthus tuberosus. The sequence continues at coordinate 33,524,844 of CM060396.1, forward strand.
TCCTACGGACCACTCGTCAGCCCCCAATTCAAAAGTACGATTTTGCCCTCGGTTCAAAATAAAATTGTGTTTTTGCCTCCAGCTTAAAATTACGCTTGTGCCCTTGGTTCAAATTTATATTACGTTGTTACCCCAAGTTCAAAATTACGAATTTGCCCATGTGAAAATTTACAATTTTGCCCCTGGTTCAAATTTACAGTACTGCCATTACATTAGCTTTTGGCAAATTACGATTTTACCCCAGTAAAAAAATACAACTTTCCCTCAGTTAAAAATTACAATATTGCCATTGTTTTAGTTTTTTTTATCAAAACTTAATTGTTTTTCGTGTCAATGAGCTAACTAACACTCGCTCATTATTCGGCCATCGCCCCGCAACGCGGGCGGGGCATCAACTAGTTAGTTACATATGAATAATTACAACATAAAATTGGCTCATTTATTAGCCCATGTGTAGTGGTCACCCTCTTTACCCCAACATAACCCTCCATATCATGTGTGTAGTGGATGGAGCCCCATTTAGTTATATATATATAGGGTTGAGTTCTTTGCAGAACTCACATTTTACGCAGAACTCTTAAGAACTATTTAGAGCCATATTAATCAAAACCCAAAAAACCCGGAACCAAAACCTAAGAAACCCGGTCACATTCTCTTCAAAACCCGGTTCTATACACCAACCGGTTATTGCGATACCTGGATTTTAACCCTTTTAACCATACACCCAATTTGTGCACCTCTACCTATGCTTCCTTCACACACTTAAGCTAGTTTTCCCATCAGAATCATGACCTTGGTTTAAAAAAGCGCGAAGCGCTCCGAAGCGTTTTGGTTCCAAAAGCTTTAAGCGAAGCTTCAAGCGCGAAGCGAGAGCTTCACGTATACGAAGCGCTCCATATTATATATAATTATATATAATGTTAATTTTATATATATGTATAAAAAATAGCTATCCATATTATATATATGTATTTTATAATGTTAATTTTGTACTTTTATGCATAAATTAAAAAGTTTAAGGACCAAATGTAAACTACTGAAGATAGAGGGGGTTAAATGTTTAAATAGACAAAGTATCTTTACACTTTTTAAGTAAAAAGTTAGAAGTTTCAGGGAGTGAATGTAAACTAATGAAAGATAGAGGGGTTAAATGTTTAAAAACCTTAACTTATAAAAACCCTAAAAGCCTAAAAGACATATACGCAGCAGCCGCATCTCTCTTCTTCTTCCCCCTTCTTCCTGGTTTCTGGCTGAAAGCAACTCCGTCGCCGGAATTTGTCGCCGGATTTCACATAGGAAGTCGCTATATCGTCGATATAAGGTCGATATGTACCTTGTAAAGACTGTTGGGCTTAAAAAATGGCCCAAATGGTGATCTGATTGGCTGGAGCGTCGCTTCACAACTTCATCGCTTCACCGCTTAAAGCTCGCTTCAGATCGCTTCATGTAATGTAGCGCTTCAGACCCAAAAAAACGTTTTTCCCATCGCTTCATCGCCTCATCGCCTCAAGCGCGCTTGAAGCGCGCTTTTTTAAACACAGATCATGACCGTGAACTGATAGGCAAACTCCCACCAATTCAAATATGTTAGCCATTGAGGGAGACGTCGGTATTATCAGACCAGGAGAGATGGGTCAATCATGATTCAATTACATTTAAGTAGGTTTGTATGGGTCTTTTAAGATGACCTCCTGGGTCAATCTGGATGTGGAAATTTTGAGATAAGGGTTAGAATGGGTTGGAATGAAACTGGTTTTTTAAAACGGGTCAGAATGGGTTGATGTATAGCGAGGAAAGGGTCAGAACGGGTTGAATAAAAACTAGGGAAATGGTTAGAATGGATTGTCAAGCACTCTTCCTCTTAACTGGAAAATCATCTACCTTGATGCCACCGTTATCCGACCACCCATGTAAGCAACTCTCGCCACCACCGCCACCGTAACGAGCACCAACATTCACCGTCACGACAACGGTTGTCAACCAACGCCACCATCATCCATCACCGCCACCACCACACGCGGTTGCACATGACCAACTATTTAATAAGGATCACCTGAATAAGGATCAGCTGAATGCGCAAATTACAACCACTCTTGGTTTTAAAAAGCGCGCCTAGGCGCAAAGCGACCCTAGGCGCAAGCTGCTGCGCCTTGTGTTACACAAGGCGTGGGTTGTACATAAAGCGAGCGCCTATGGCGCTTTTCTGGTAAGATGTTGAAGCGAGAAGCGAGCGCTTCATGTACAGGGAGATGAAATCGAGCCTTTTTGCTCAAGAATCTGCTCATATATGTTGGAATAGAATAAAATAAACTTACCTGTGATGAAGATGTGCCATATAGATGAGCAGATAGTGGCGATAGATAAAAGATGAGCAGATGGAAAGGATTTTGGATGGCGGCTGGGTTTTAGGGTAGAAAGAAAGAATATGATGGAGATAGAGGTAGGGTTACAACATACGTATCTTGGTTATTTGTATCTTTTTTCTTTTTTACTAAGTTACACTTTTCACCCTTAATGTTTAAGTCTTTATCAGATTTAATCTTAAAACTTCTAATATGTTTATTTGTTTTCTAAGTGTATCATAATAGTTGTACATTTAGCTTTTTATGTTGTATAAAAGAGTCATAAATAAATTTAAACCGTATATATCTTTTATTTATCTAAATCTTAGGGGTACAAAACCTAACATTATAGCTAATATTATATGTAATTTATAAAAAAATATTATATTAATACTTTGCGCTTCACGTACGAAAAGCCCTGCGCTTTTGCGCTCTGCGCTTTGCGCTTCGGTTTTAGACCTTGTCGCTTTAGTGCGCTTCCCGCTTTTTAAAACCCAGCAACCACTAAGACCAACTATTTAATTATTGAAACACGGGGAACATGCAATATTTTCAACATATACAAAGAAGATGGGCGGTAATAGTGCTTTTCGCCTATTGGGTTAAATGGGCGGTGGAGGGAATAGTGCCAGCCAGCTGCCTGGCACTCCCCTATTGCCCCAACAAATTTTCGATTTTATCCCGCTTTAAAATTACGATTTTGCCATTAGTTCAAAATTATGTTTTTACCCCCACTTAAAAATAAATTTACGCTTTTACTCCCAGCTAAAAATTTCAATTTTGCCCTGGGTTCAAAATTACGACTTTGCCCCATTTAAATTTGCAGTTTTACCATTAGTTTTTTCCCTTATAATTACGATTTTGCCATCAGTTCAAAGTTATGTTTTTAGCCCGACTTAAAAATAAATTTACGATTTTGCTCCCAGCTAAAAATTTCAATTTTGCCCTTGGTTCAAATTTACGATTTTGCCTCGTTTAAATTTACAGTTTTGCCATTAGTTTTTTTTTTTTCTCACAGCCAGCCACGTTACGATTTTCCCCTCAAACTAAATTTACATTTTTTCATCGTTTTTGTTTGTTTTCCTGTTTAAATTACAATTTCCCCCGGTGTAAAATTACAGTCATGTTGGCAGCTGTCTAACACTCCCCCATTGGTCCATTTGTTTTACGATTTTATCCCTGAATTAAAAATATGATTTCGCCCTCAGTTGAAAATTACGTTTTTCCCATCTTTTTAGTTTTTTTTGCAAAAGTAGAAATTTTTTTTTTGTTGACTCGATTTAAATTTTTTTCCGTGTCAAGGAGCTGCCTAACACTCGCTCATTTGTCCTGAAAATTTACAGTTTTGCCCTGAGCCGAAAAATACGGTCTTATCATCGTTTTAGTTTTTTTTCTAGCAAAATTATAGTGGTGTTTTTTTAATTGATTGGGAATTATTCGGCTATCGCCCCGCAACGCGGGCGGGCATCAACTAGTTTGGAAACAAAAAGAAACTCATCGATTTCTTCTTATGTTTGCAAAGTAGATGGCTTATTGTTATTTTAGGCTCTTCATCGAGCATATTTTCCAATTCATTATAATCAATTTCTTCTTATGTCTATTCATCAACCACCAAAAACTCGGTTTTACCAATAGTTTCATAGTGAATCATGTCAAAGACTTCTAATTATCCTTATCCGCGTAATTTAAAACGTAGCATACCGGTTTTGTAACATGCCTTTCATGCTCCAACCAAACACTCCTTTCGATCAAAACCCTCCAACCTCTCTGTCCTATCTTAAAGATGTGCGACTCAAAACTAAATTTTCAATGCGAAAGTTAACACATTTCCAACGTTCATCTTATCAAAAAAAAAAAAAAAAAAATTAAAGCACAATAATATAAACCATATGATAAAAGTTTGTCAATCTTACCTCAATGATTATTAGCCTTGCAATATGCAAAAGCAAATGGTCCCCACCAAAGCTATTCTCTGGTTCATGGGATTATCTTAGGGTGCTAGAGGCGTTCTTCGAGGTGGTGCAGGTAGGTCGGCAACACTGCCGCAAGGGTATTGGGTTGGGGAATTGACTACAGTCTTCGACTGCAAATACGCAATTTGCCTATCATAGAAAATTGAAGGGGAAAAGGCTTTCATGTATATGGGTAATTTTGGTAAAAAAAAATGAGGTGCCTTAGCATCATTGGTTGTTTTAATTTTGATACTTTGGGTATTTGGGTTATGCCCCTAGTACCCTCACACAACATCCCGTCCCAAAGAGTTTCAAATATATTGGTACAAGGCTTACATTTTTTTATTTTTTTTTGCAAAACAACTCTTTATCGTCTTTCTTTCCCCTATGCATAGAGGGCAACAGAAAAACCGGATATAAACCTTACCCAAAAACAGAGTAGTAAAAAAATCAGTTCGTCTGTGGCCAGTTCCATACCTGACCATATGCACCGGTTATTCATTGATTCCATACCCTAAGATCTATAAAGCTGGTTCCAACCCAGTTATACCGGAACCATACTAATCAAAACCCATAGAACCCCGGACCAAAACCTAAGAAACCCGGTTTTATACACCAACCGGTTATTGCGATACCTGGATTTTAACCCTTTTAACCATACACCCGATTTGTGCACCTCTACCTATGCATTCCTTCACACACTTAAGCTACTGAAGTTTGTTTTCCCATCAGAATCATGACTGTGAACTGATAGGCAAACTCCCACCAATTCAAATATGTTAGGCGTTGAGGGAGACGTCAGTATTCTCGGACCAGGAGATGTTAAAATATGCATATTGTTACAATTCTATTATTGAATGTCCTTTAGATTATATTATGTTACGTTTTATAACATTTTATAACGTGTTGTATAATGTTTCATATAAACATGACTGGACATGGAAGCTGTGTTCGTAGTTGGGCTAGCATTTAGAATTGGGCTTGTAGCAGTTGTAAAGGAGCTGATATTGTTGTGGGCTGGATATGGGCTGGATATGGGCTTAAAGTGGATGTAGGCTTGAAGAATTGGGCTTGTAGCAGTTGTAAAGGAGCTGATATTGTTGTGGGCTGGATATGGGCTTAAACCTTAAAGTGGATGTAGGCTTGAACCAGTTATAACGATATGTTGTGTCTGTATATAAAAGGGTTAAGTGTGTTAGAGAAGCATTATTCCACATATTTTCTCTTATCACTTTCACCTAACAACTTTCTCTCTCTAGACTAGTGTGTGATTAGGGTTTCTGTGATCAGATTCATCCTGAATCTGATCTTGTATAGATCTCAGTCATTCTGTATTCAGATTATCTTGTTGATAATCTTGTTTAGTCATTAGGGTTTGATTCAAGTAGTAATAGTTGAAGAATTTAGTGGTTTAATAAGATTTCGTTGGTTTTATCTGGTTTCTGTGTTGCTCTGTATGATTACCATGAAATTTCACTCAATATAATCATTTGGTTAAACTCAAGCAATTTTTAATGGGGCTTGATAATGTTTATCAATCTGTTAGAACAAGTTTACTGATTAGAGAGCCTCTTCCAAGTATGAAAGACGCTTTCTCTATTGTGTCTAAACCGAAGAAGATGACGACCCTACTCTTCTATTAACAATGAGCATATGAAGAGAAGAAAAGAAGATTGATCATGTGACGTTATCAAAGAAAGAACTTGTGAGTGGTTCAAACGAAGACGATAAACAACCTGTGAAGGGTACAATTAAACAATCCAGTGAATGGATCAAATTGAAGAATGGGTTGTGAGATACAACATCAAAAACGTGTGATACAAAATTGTGTGAGATATTCATGATCCGCGATAGATCATATAGGAAAGTATGTTACCAATCAAAATGGAGGTCGTGTGAAGCGAATGAATTGCTCGTCTTTGGCTAGGTCTCTGTGTATTAAATGTGCAATTATTTTGCTCTACAAGAAGTTTCTGGTCAAGCCATAGAATGGATTGCAGTTGATAAGGTGGTTCAACTTCTCCATGAACATCTAGATGCCTGCCAATGTCATGTTTAATTTCTCAATCTTACTAGAATAACAGAATCGGGCAAAGAGAGTTTGAGTAGAGGGTTGAAGATTCTAGTCAAATTGCTTGGGTTGTGAATGTAAATTGCTCAAGTATAATGGTCAGATTATAGAAAGTCTGAATGGATCTCATCTTTAAAGGATGGAGTGGGAAAGAGAAGGGTGGGATGAGTGTGAGAATGGGGCATAGAGGATTGACCTAAGGAAATGGGGGATGAGCCTAAAATATATATGTATATGTTGTATGTATATTTGTGTGTGAGAAGAAGATGCACAAATTTTTGTCCTTTACCTCCCGTCTCCATCGTCCCATTGCCGACGTTCATGACGAGGACGAGCCACCCGGGATGGTGTTTGGGGTTGTCGCCGGGCCTGGACGACCCCCACACCGAGTGGCCTTAGGGATGAGCATTTGGTACTGGGTACCAGTACCGAATTTCACGTACCGATTTTTCGGTACCCGTACCGGTACCCACTTTTTGGCATTTTAGGTATCGGTACTTTTGGTATCGGTACGGTACCGGTAAAATACCGAATTTTACCTTCAGATATCGGTACCGTACCGGTCTCGTACCGGTACCTAGTTTTGACCAATTTTTGTACCGATATTTTCGGTATCGGTACCACGCTCCTTCCTAATAAGGATCATCCGAGTGCGAAAATTGCACTGTGGACCAACTATTTAATTATTCAAGCCCTGGGAACAAGTCTTGAAAAAAAAACTCATTAATAAATAACCCCATTATATCCGACTTAAATCTTTTTGTCGTATTCCACATGAACCCCTAAATCAACCTCCATTGTTATCCTCCCCATGGCTTCTAAGCATTCACATCCAATCCATCAAATTATACATACATTCCACTAAAAAACAACTCTTATATCAATATATTTCCACTAAAAACAAATATTTTTTCTCTCGGATTAGGATCAAATACAAAGGATCCTAATTGTAAGAAGTGTAAGAAGGATTTATAGAGTGACAAGTGTCCAATAACCTAAAAAACCCACTACACAAAAAAACCCACTAAAAAAAAAAAAAAAAAAACCTTAAACATCCACCACCACCAACCCCCCCCCACCCACCCCGCCCACCCCCCCCCCCCCCCACCTCACCCACAAAAAAAAAAAAAAAAAAAAAAAAAAAAAAAAATTTTTTTTTTTTTTTTTTTTTTGCCGAGGGGGTGGGGGGTGGGGGTTTAGGTTTTTGGGTGGTGGTGGGGGTGGGGGTGGGTGTTTAGTTTTTTTTATATTTTTTTTTTAGGTTTTTTGGGGGTGGGGGGGGGGGGGGGGTTAGGTTTTTTTAGGTTTTTGGGGGGTGGAGGTGGGGGGGGGGGGGGGTTAGGTTTTTTGGGGGTTTTTTTGGTGAGGTATAGTTTTTTTTTTGTTTTTTTTTTTTGCGGGGGGGGGGGGGGGGGGGGGGGGTTGGGGGGGTTTAGGTTTTTGGGTGGTGGTGGGGTGGGGTGGGGTGGGGTGGGGGTGGGGGTGGGTGTTTAGGTTTTTGGTGGTGATGTAGTGGGTTTAGTTTTAGGTTATTGGACACTTGTCACTCTATAAATCCTTCTTACACTTCTTACAATTAGAAGTCTTTGTAGAATAACTTGACCCTTTTTCTCTCTCCTTTCAATTAAATAATATTATCATTACATTTTTCTCTCACTTCCACTAACAACCACTTTCAAAATATATTAAAAAATTATAACGGGTGAACAGTGTCCCCCCAAATATACAGATGAACAGTAACATTTTCTCTCTCCTCTACTCACAACCACTTTTTATACCCTTTATAATATAAAAACCCCTCCTCACATAATTTGATGGTTAGGATGTGAATGCTCTAAGGCGGCAAGGAAGGCAATCTACTTCCAGAAGCTACACAACCATCTCAAACACAATAACACCCACCTCGTCATGGTGAGTGCCGACAATCTTTGTTTGAGCCAAATTCAGGCCATAAGAATTCTTTCATGAGGCGCTCACTCGCCATCCATGCCCCATCTGCCGGAAAACCTGCTTTTGCTGGCGCAATTCCTCACATTAACGGCAAAGTTGGGTTGATTTGACCGATTGTGACCCAGAGGAAGTTAGTGAAACGGTTGCGGGATATAAGTTGCAGGGTTTTCATATCAATTTGCTCACCAAATGAAGTGGTTTTTCAAAGGTTGAAGATTAATTTCAGAATAATAAGGAGATCGATAAGTTGTTTATGTGCATACTTATTTTAAAATCATTGCAGTTAAGCAAATTTTATTACAATTCAGTTGATACAGTTTTTAATTAGCTTTTATTTTTCATTATCTATATAATCTTATTGTGTTTGTGAATGAGTGGATGCTTCTTGATGATCAATTAGGATAGGGATGAGCTCGGTACCGAAAATGTCGAAAGGCGGGTACCGATACCATATGCTCATTCCTACTCAAAGATAACTGTGGCTACATATTTTTTTTGTGTCTGTTTACCAAAATGGTTTGAACTGGATTCTTGTCTCAAAACTGTTAGTTTGTGCTTTCTAAAAAGATGCTGATAAACATATTGATAACTGCATATTTTAAAATTCAAAATAATAATTAGAAATGTTTAAATGGCCTATTCCAAATTTCAAACTGACACTGTTAAACCGTCAAACCCGAATCGTATGAATCCTTAAACCGGATGACTGGCTTCGGTTTAAGCAATTCAGTTGATTTTATGTACTTAAGTAATCTTTTTAAATTGCTGTGGTGAGTGTTTCCCCACATGAATAAGAAAATCCCCTTGCATAAAACTGGCAAACTCTACTGGTGAAACTATCGCGACTAACTTGATACCAAGAGCAACAGTCATCCATAACCAATGATGACAACATTTTGAAATCATCTTTGACGTTATCTGTATAATTGAACTTGAGCAGAGCTAGCCTCTTTTGTTCATAGCAGCCCACTATAGTATATTGATATTTAGTTGCAACCGAAACCAAGATTAGACAAAAGGTAATATGCTTCCAATTCTAATGCCAACTGGTTCCTTAAACGAGTCCATTAAGTGATGCTAGCTACAAATCTTCATACGCTTTTGAAGTTAACAAGGTAAACTCCTTATCCCAGACTTTTGGAACTTACAGTCTATCAATTCTACGTAGCTTTGTATTATGTATAGGTTTTGCAGATTCTAATGACTCTGTATTCTGTAAAGATTTTGCAGGAAACACTACAGAACGATAAAGAATCTAAAGAACGAAAAATATACCTCTTTTTGGATTGTTTCTCGGTAATCATCATTGCTCCTGTTGTTGCTTTTTTATTTCTTTTGTGGACTCAACTGGAAGATCTAATTCAAATAGAGAATGGGGTGAGACCCAAACTGTAATTTTGGAAAACACAAGAAAAGTGACTGGACTCAAATGCCATTTGAACATAGAGCGAACCTGCTGCCATCACTTGATTTTCTACCCATTGGCATGTCTAATCTTCAGTCCACTTCTGTAATTTGTCACCTGTATTCTATCTCGTGTATTGTAATATTTTTATTTGTATTAAACACACCCATAGTATAAATATATTACACAACAGAGTATTTTAAATCAAAACAACAATTTTACAAATATTGTCTATTATAAGAATCTATTAGGCTTCTCTTCCTCTTTTAATCTTGGAAATCTGCACTGCAACCGCCACATATACTTTATCCATGGTTACCTCTGCAATCATAAAAAGCTTCCTTCTCCATTGCTTCTTGAATGCCAAGACTCCAATAATACCCCAAAAACCTGTTGCAAATCCACACGTTATGTCCAAGTAAAACCATACCTTCCTTAGCCCGTTAGCCTTTTTGTATTTGTTCTTGCTTCTTGTGGCTGGTGGGTTTATTTCAGGATTGGAACAATTATTTGGCAGAGGTGCACCACAGAGATCCCTGTTACCAGCATATATTGATGGGTCGATAAGTGTCTGCAGTTGTTTTCCGGTTGGAATTCTTCCTGACAGTTTGTTGTGTGACAGATTCATTGAGCTCAAATCGTTCAAAGCAGCCATGCTTGGAGGGATCGTCCCGCTTAGTTGGTTGTCTGAGAAGTCAAGAGATACTAACGCCTTGATTTTTCCGATGCTATCTGGAATACTCCCACTCAGATGATTATGAGACAAATTGAGACCCATCAACATAGCAAGTGCAGTTATCTCTGGAGGGATTTCTCCTGTAAGTTTATTGCTTGAAAGGTCCATGTTAACAACTATATATCTCGTTTTTGTATATTCAAGCTCGCTTCCTTTAAAGACTTGAATCACATCCATCAGATTATACTCCTCGCCGTTACGCACTTCATAATTAAATGCATCACTTGCCTCAACCATCCCGCTCAACTCTCCAAAACAATGAGGGATGGATCCTGTTAAGTTGTTGTGTGCAATGTCTAAAATATGAAGATTTGAACATTTGCACAAAGAATGAGGAATACCTCCTGTGAAGTTGTTTTTATGCAACCTCAGAATCTTCAATGCTGAAAGTTTATCTCCAATCCATTTTGGTATGTTTCCTGAGAATTCGTTATTGCCCAAATCCAAAACTTCTAAGCTTCTCAACTTTCCCAAGTCTTGTGGTATTTGGCCATTGAAGTTATTGTCATTCAGTTTTAACCATCTTAATGATGAATACATATTTCCTAAAGAACTTGGGAGGACTCCAGACAACCCATTTGAACTAAGTTTAAGCATGCTCATGTATTGTAGATTCTCTAGACAATCAGGAATATTTCCAGATAACCGATTGCTGGAAACATCGAGAATTACCAAGCTTGTTCTTCTACACATTGACCTTGGAATTGACCCATTGAAAAGGTTGTCTTGTAGAAGTAAAAACTCGGTGTATTCGATAAATGGAAGGTTTATCAAAGATCCAATGAGTTTGTTGTGAGAGAGATCTAATTTATTAAGTATGGGCATATTCTGAAGCCATGTTGGTGGAAGACCATATAGGCTAGCATTAGACAATACCAACTCCTCAAGCATCCTTTGATTTTGCAACCACTGTGGAAATCCATTTTCAATCTTGCAAGAACGAAGTCGAACAAGCCTCAGCTGGAATGGAGGTATCCACTCATCTGAGATATTAATAATCAACTTATGATTAGCACTTGTATCCAACAACTGCAACATCGAGAGGTTAGCAAAATGGGCTTCCAAAACCACTCCTTCTAAAGAATTTTCAGAGACATCTAAGTCAACGAGTTTGGTGAGTTGCCCAACTGTAACTGGGATTGGACCTGTTATCAGGTTTGATTGCAGATTTAAATGAGTTAAACCTGTTAATCTTCCCAATGATTCTGGGATTGGACCGCTAAATTGATTATTAGAAAGGACAAGTTCGGTAAGGTTTCCAAGGAATGTCGGAACGGGACCGGTTAATTTGTTATGAGACAGATCTAATTCTTCTAAAGATCTTAATCTCTCCAAAGCTTTAGGGATTGAACCTGTAAAACTGTTTGACTGGAGGCTTAAGACTCTTAAATTGTTTAATTTTCCAACAGATTCTGGAATCGAACCGCTTAATTCACTTCCATCTGCTTCCAACACCTCTAAAGCATAGTGGGAACATTCAGACGTGTTTGATGAAGGACCTGTCACTCCTCTAATTAAATAATTATATGATAAGCTCAATTCCTTGAGATGACATTGTCTCCAAATCCCAACAAGCTCGATGTGCTCAAACTTATTATTAGAAACATCGAGCTTTAGAAGGTTAGGCATGACAGGAATTGATGAGTTCAAACTGTTGCCCGAAAGGTCAAGGACTTTTAAGGAAGTGATTTTTATTAATTCAGATGGAAATCTACCCTCAATTGAATTCCAGCTAAGATAAAGATATTGTATGTTGGAATGGGCACTGGAATTCAAATAAGTGGGTGAAAAGAGGGCATTGTGAAGCCCACAATGTGACAAATGCAATTCTGATAAAGAAGGGATCGTGTTTAGCAGGTTTATAGAGTTCCATGCCAGACTAAGATTATTGTATGAAAGATCAAGGAACGTTAAGGATGTCAAGTTCTGAAAAAAGTGAGGGAGTTGACCTTCAAAATAGTTTGAGCTAAGATCCAGATGTTCAATGTTGGGAAGTATTTTACTTGAATTAAGATGAAGTCCAAGATCAGCATTAGAAAGTCTACAGAATCTCAAACTTAAATATGTTAATGAAGGAATCATGTAAAATACCATATCGACATTGTTTGCTTGAGAAAGATTTACGTAGCTCAAGTCAAGATGCTCAAGTGAGGAAAGGCCAGAAACCCATGCCATATCATTTGACGTGAGCATATAATTTGGACCAAGATCAAGAACCTTCAAATTGGAGAGATTTCCAATGTGATGGGGAATAATACCACTAAAACCCGCATTTGAGAGATTGAGGTAACTTAGCTGGTTGAAGGATCCAATGAATTTAGGAATATGACTTCCTTGAAAATTATTCAAACTCAAATCCAGGTGTTTCAGATTCCTTAACTCAGCCAAATATGCGTTCACCTTATCACCTTCTAAGTAGTAATCTTCCTTGTAGTAATCATCCTCGGCTAAATTTCCTCTGAGATGAAGACCAACAACACTGCTGGTGGCAGCATCACAAATGACTCCTTTCCATGAGCAACAATCACTGCCAACCCATGATGATAGCATTTTGAAGTCATCTTTGATGCTGTCTTTGAACTGGAGTAGTGCTAGTCTCTCTCGTTCATGGCAGCTTCTTGTTGAATTTTGAGCGCCAAGACAAGTATATTTGGTTGCAACCAAAAACATACTTAATAAAACGAGATGAAGCCCCCAAACCCAATGATTTCCCATGATTCAACCTCAACTTTTTAGAAGAATGTGAAGAAAATATAAGTTGCTATGATGAACAAACTACATGAAGTAATAGTTGTTTATATAGATGGACGTGAGCTAATGGCCAATGGAAGACTTTGCAAGTCGTTGTGGAAAATCAATACACAAATAGCATCCACAAAAATCCTCCAGTTCCCAATGGATAAAATTTTGTTGTACATAAATCCTCAACTCACAATCTATAGTTAATATTCCTCATTTTTCTTAGGGTGGGGGTATGGTTAATCACTCTAGGGTAGGGGTTGAATTTCTTACACGACCCGAAAACCCGACATGAACCTAACACGAAATTCGTGGGCTTAGGTTTAGTCTAAACGGGTTCGGGTCAGTTTCAGGTTGAACCCGCGAACCCGTTTAGGTTAACGGGTCGTGTTTCGGTCAACCTGGCAGGGTTGGCAGGTTGACCCATTTAACACATGTATACTATATTATATTTTTTTTAAATATATTTTATGTCATAATTTAAAGGCAAATTGGCCTGTAATAATCCCACCTACACCTTTTTGGCCAATAATAATCTCACCTCAGAATATTCCCCACACCAGTCCCATTTTTCAGATTTTTTGCCCACACTGGTCCTCCGTTAAAAATCCCTAACTCAGTTAGTAAAATGGCTGATATGGCAGCTGACTTATGAATGATGTGTCAAAAAAGAGTATGTGGCAGCTGATTAGGATTCCCCTGGTCTTTTACAACTTAAATCATTTATAACCCCCTTCAACTTGTCTTCTTACAAGAATCACAACTTTCACACTTTCACCAAATTCACCACCACCGTAAACCACCGCTCCAATCCACCACAACCCCACCTCTCATCACCACCCACATTCCCAATTTTCCTTTAAATCAAACATTCCCACCATGGCGCTTTGTGGGTTTGCATTTCCAATCAACCACCGGTCGATCAGTTCCCACACAATTCAACATTGTTTCTTTGGTAAAGATCTGCAACAGGGTCAATCTTGTTCGCACAAACCCTTTAATCAGGTTTGATGGGTTTCAGTTTCTTGATTTTGTAGCTTTTGTTTGAGGTTTTTATGAGTTAAAGGTTTGATTTTTGTTGGGTTTGAATGTTTGGTTGTTTGTGAATAGTTGAGTAAAAGATCAGGTGTTGTTCAAGCTACACTGTCTGAAAGAGGTGAGTATCACTCACAGAGACCTCCTACTCCACTTTTGGACACCATAAATTACCCAATTCATATGAAGAATCTGTCCATTAAGGTAAATTGTTTGCATATATGTTTTGTTTTACTAATTTACTAGATTGTATGCTGGATTTGAATGAAGAGAAATGTAAACTTTTGAGTTGTTATGCTAATTTTGGGTTTGGAACTATGGTTGGTTTGACTTTGACTGAAAAGTCAAATCATATGTACATGTGTTTTGAGTCATGTAAGAAGACACGTTGAAGACTGGAAAATCGCTGAAAAAGAGATTCGAACTCGCGTGCAAGTGTTTTGAGTCACGTAAGAAGACAAGTTGAAGACAGGGGAATCCTAATCAGCTACCACATACTCTTTTTTGACACATCATCCATAAGTCAGCTGCCACATCAGCCATTTTACTAACTGAGTTAGGGATTTTTAACGGAGGACCAGTGTGGGCAAAAAATCTGAAAAATGGGACTGGTGTGGGGAATATTCTGAGGTGGGATTATTATTGGCCAAAAAGGTGTAGGTGGGATTATTACAGGCCAATAAGCCTAATTTAAATGAGGTGTGTAGGAGAAATTAACATAGATTTTATACTTTAAATATGATATTATTATATACATTTGTGTGTTTTTTAAGTAAATTTTAATTTTAATATATTAATTTCAGAAAAAAATAAAAAAAAAATCGGGTTGAACGGGTCGTGTTCGGGTCAACCCACTAAACTTCGGGTCGTGTTCGGGTTCTTATTTATGATACGATTTTCGGGTTCGGGTCGGGTTGAACCCGCCAACCCACAAAGACGACCCGAAGTTTAGTGGGTTGACCTCTAAATTTTCATTCATATCTTATTTGTAAACAAACTTGCCTATTTATAGGCTCATACAAATAACCAAACTAATGACCCACTATCCTAGTTAATTTGACCCACTACTCTAGACACAGAGAAATCGGTAACTATAATATGCAAACATTAAATTAGAGAGAATAATGGAAACATGTAGAGTCCCAGAAGCCATGTTTTGATCATGGATGAGTGTTGATAGATTGCATGGCATCATGGTAACGTAGCTACATAACAAAAAACAACAATCACCAAGGCTCTTTTTCTTTTAACGACCAACGATAAAAGCTCGCCTCCGTTTCTATATATGTTCCTACTTTGGATCATGTACTCGCTGAACATATTTTCAAGTAATTCTAAATGACTTTTGCAAACACGGGATCTGATTCTCTATGTGGTTCCCTTTCGTAACAGAAGATGTGGTTACATTAATAAAGTTCAACTGATATACAAGTGTGCCCCATCAATATCTCCTTTTCCGCCAGGTGTCTATGATTCAATCCCTCGTTACGAATTGTGAATCCAATGGCTTCGAGTTGTTAATCAGCAATGCGTTAAGTTTGTATTGTGAGAAATGGGCCACAGATACCGGGCCGACAATCTGGTCAAAATCTGCATAAAGTGTCACTAAATCATTTTATCCTCATGTGATATTATTACGGCTCATTGAGGGTAAATGTGTCAGAAAATGCTAGTGATATATGAACCAAACAAACATTTATTTACCAAAGACCACCCCTAGGTTAACAACAGCACAATAAGTATACCATCAATAAGCTGCACAAACTGATAATTAATATAATAAACTGTAAAGCCATACCTTGACTTTGCATATGGTCAACTGACCCTATAACAGAACCAGTCAGTGATGTACAGTATATATGAACTTCCTCCAAAGTTCTACAGGTGGTTGAGACCTTTGAATTTCCTCTGCGAAGCCATCTATTTGGTGAAAAATCTGACAAATAAATCTACATCAAAACAAAGTACACTATGTAGCACAGGAACGGGTACGGGGACGATACGGGTACGAGGAACGGCAAAACTCAAAAATCCAAGATACGGGTACGGCAAAGATACGACAAATGAAAATATAAAAAAATAAAAATATATTAAAAAAACGAGCTGAACAGATTTCAAACTGGGATTTCAATCATTTTTTTTTGTTTGTTTGTACAACTCAACCTTACGCTAGTCATATTTGCCAAAGTCTTTAGAGCCCAAAATGCCCTACAAATAAAATAATAAATACAAAACAAGCTGAACAGATCTCAAAATGGGCTGTCATTTAAGGCCCATGAACTAAACCCTAACATCAACCCTTGTATACATCTTCTGCAAACACTCCATTGACGGCAACCAGAAGATCAAACCATAAACCCTAACACACAATGGTGTCCGGATCAAGAATGTTAATCGTGATGTTGGAATTTGAAAGGGTTAAAACCCTAAAATAAAAGGAAACGTCCCCGAAACGTATTTGGATCCGTCCCCGAAACCCGGAAACGTTTGGGAAACGTCCCCATGGCGTCCCCATGGCGTTTCCGTCCCCAAACCTTCCCCGGGACGGGTACTCATGGCTTGCCGGCGTCCCCGTGCTTCATAGAAAGTACATATGTCTAAATTCAACGATGCTTTAACTTCTTTGATCAACTATTTTACCCGTTAATTAAGATAAACAACAGACCTCCATAGACCTATTGTTGATAAAATGTGCTTGTGGATGTTTGGAGAATTCATTACTTCTTTCCACAACTGCACACTTAATACCTAAAACAAGGTCAAAAAATTAAGTTGTTAAATTCAGTTTTTTTTTTTTTAAATAGAAATACATTAAAATTTCATGAATAAGTCAACCTCTACACAATTATGATTCATATATCTGAACTACATATCAATAGATCTACTCAAAGTTTCATAAAACATTAGTGAGCACAATCAACATTCAATGAGTGGTCGAAAAGTGGATGGAAAAGCTTGAGGAGTCTGATAGTAAGTGGAGACGCGCCGTTAAAGCATCCATTGTTTCAGTCTCTGTTGTGGTTAGTCTCAAACGGGCCAAATTAAAAATATTTAGCTAGGGCGGGAGAAGTGGTTTAGGTTGGCTTCAAACAGGTTTAGTGTTTCTGTGGCTGACAGATTAGTTATTTATAACCATATGAAAAATTGGACAAAAAGTGTTTGAGTCAACCCACCCCGGTCCAGATGGTTGACCCCTACTAAATATTGACCTGTTTCAATTCGAACCCGTTTCGGGAGAAGTGGTTTAGGTTGGTTTCAAACAGGTTTAGTGGGACTGGGATGGGTCAAAATTGGTCAAGAAATGTATTTGGGTCACAACCCGTCCTGTCTGGTTTGACTCATAATAAAAAACGACCCATTTCAATCTGAGCTCGTTTTGAATAGTTACCAATCTGCTCAACTTGTCACCTGTCATACAACTCCTAAACTGTTAAAAATCAAAGTTTCAGATTATTATTGTAATAATGTTGGTTTTGTAACTGTGGCTGACAGATTAGTCATTTATTATAACCATATGAAAAATTGGACAAAAAGTGTTTCCAAGTGAACCCAACCCGGTCCAGCTGGTTGACCCCTACTAAATATTGACCTGTTTCAATTCGAACCCGTTTTGAATAGCCACCCACCCTGCTCATCTTGCCACCAGCATAATTTGTTCCAGATCTTGTGGGCTCACCTTATTTAATTATTTTATTTTTCAGGCTGGTTACATGTGGTATGAGTACAACTATTGATCTTACAACCGCAATCACAACCCGTTCAGCATTGTTGTAACAAATTTAGATTTAAATCCTTTTGCTTACCTATTTGACCGTTAAAATAGAACATAGCATAAAATGATCATGCATACAGTATACGTAAGTGGGTCAAATTGCTACCTATAAAATAATCGCGTCTCAAGACTTACAGTTCAGACATACATCCTTAGGGATGTAAACGAGTCAGGACGAGCCCAAGCTTGCCCAAGAGCCCAGCTCATTTCGAGCTTTATATCTAAAGCTTGAGCTTAGCTAGTGAGTAGTTTTCTCAAACTCAATCTCGACTCGTTTATTATTTATTAAATTACTTATATAAAATTTTTATTATTTTATATACTATAAATAAAAATATATATGATTTAATTAATTTTATCATATTTTTATACATAAAAAATTATTACAAAATATATATTAGTTAAATATTACATAAATATAAGGCTTGTTTAGGTTCACGGCCCAACTCGAGCTCAATAAATGAAGCTTGAGCTCGGGATCGTTTGTTAAACAAGCTTATTTTTAGGCTCGGGCTCATTTAAGCTCGACTTGCCAATCTCAAGTAGCTCATGAGTGGCTTGGCTGGTTTACACCCCTATACTTTCCCAGACAAGATGCGAGTAAGCCATGCCATTTTGTAAGATAAACAGTGGTCCACAAGTCCACAAAAATACAAAATCTAACCTTCATCTGCTCATAAACAGCTTTAATTGTTTTCTCTTCGGCTTCAGACAGAGAACCAGTAGAGATGCCATCTTCGCAGTTCAACACTTGTGAATCAAACTATAAAATCAAGCTAACTCTACAATAAGCTTGACGAAACAGATGTATATAAAGTACAAAAGTACAATACACAAAATAATCCATGAAAGCTTACAGAAGAACCAACGGATGGATGGGAAGTCCTCTCAAATGATGTAATGCTAGACACAGGAAGCTTCCCAGTACTGCTAGATGCCCGACCCCTACCTCCATGTGTGATTGGCATTCTTGATTCTTGTTCTGCTTCACTCTATTTGACAGAATAATACCACTATAAGTTGGAGATGTAAAAATAATGCACTTAATGATCCGATTAAAAATAAGTTGGAGATGTCAAAACGGACCGTTGTAAAACTTAAAAACACTTATACAGAATTCGGATCATATTGATCTGATCTATAGTTATTAATACAGGTAGGTAGAAACGCATAGATTGCTCCCTTAATCCTTTCGTTCCAAAAAAGGAGCTACAGTTGGATTTTATGGTGTCAAACTATGCAATCCCTAAATGATAAAACAATTCAGATACTTAAGTTTGTTAACATGGATCACTGAATCAGGATAAAATCTAAGCAATAAGAATCAATTGATTGAAGATGCAAAAACAGAACGCCGAACCCTAACAAAACACAAAACGGAGGAGAGCTATAGAAGCTTATTGATTCATATCTAAGCAACTGCAGACGACTTCTTCAGAACTTGAAAAGCTTGATCACGCCTACAGCTTGTCAAACCATATCTTCTACCCTCCTATCAAAATTTATTCCTCTTCTTTCCTAGATTTCGCGAGGGCATAGTTGTCAATAGCGAATAGTGGTCAATAGCGACAAACTATATATATGATATACAGAAAAATACATGATATAAGCCCAAACCTGAGGTATCGAGCAGTGAAGATGAGACAAAAACAAAAAAAAGGTAAAAATGTCACTGATTATCGATATATACCATATAGTAACATGTGACCTATATGCTACGTAGCGCGCTATAGTATTGACAACTATGCGCAAGGGACAAACGTTGAAGACATCAACAGAACATACAACTGCTGGCTTCCTTTCCCGAATCCAGTAGTCCGGATAAAAACCGAAGAACAAGCCATAATCTTCTTATTGCAGAAAAAGAGCGTCCAGTAAGCCAAACAGGCGACGGAACCGGCACCGTAAGAAAATGTTGATTTAGGAAGAGCTCGAAACTTAGGGTTTGGGGGGAAATTAGATGAACTAATTCCAACGATCAAAAAAATAGATGCATGAATTTGACTACAGAAAACAATGTGAATTGAATTCAAAGATCTACGTGATCTCTCATTCTTATACTTACAATACTTGGTAACAAATTACACTAAAACCCTAACTTAACCAAAAAATGGCGAAAAATCAAAGAACAGCAATCATAAAAATTGGGCAAAAGGCACACCAACAACAAAATTAGCACATCATGATTAGTAAAGATATGTGAAAAAAACTCATAAAGAATCAAACTCAAATTCCAATTCAATATTCAAGATTCAAGATTCAAGTTAAGATAACTGTAGAAAGAAAATTGTAACATATAATTGTTGAAATTGTAGTCATATTGAAGTGTTTCTTACCCTAGGGTTGCTGCTTGGATGACTGTTGCAGTTATTATCGATACCATTGTAGTATTAAAGACATCTGAGTGATAGTCGGATCTCATCTTCTCGAATCGGGTTTTCATCTAGCAAATAAAAAGCAATGGAAGCAGTGGTGGCGGTGGCGGTGAGGATGAGTCGGTGATGGCAATGCCGCATTTCTCTCTCTCTCGTTCGTATATGGGGGTGTTTGGGTTAGCTTATTTTGAAGAACTTATGAGTTATTGACTTATAAAAGTTAGGTTAATGACCATTCAGTTGCTATCTCTTAATGGTTTAAAACCTCTGAATGAATAAGAGGTAACCTCAAGTCTGAATGGTTAAGAGGTAACCTCTGAATGGTAAATCATTACATGTCACATTCTTCTACCTTCTCATTGGTAAAATTCTTAATGGTTCCATTAAGAGGTAACCTCTTAATGGCCATTCAGAGGCTACCAAACAGCCCCTTAATAAGTTATTTTTTGAGTGTTTGAGTTAGTTTATTTTGAAAGATTTTGTGTTTTGAGAAGTCATTTTTGAGAAGTTAGAATTTCTAATTTCTCACTTTTGACTTATATAAGTTAATAAGTCACTTTGGAGAAGGAATCCCAAACACCCACATGGTAGTGTAGAGGTGTAGATCAGGAGCGTGGAAGTGAAGGCGACGCAGAGGTGAAACTGGCATTGAATCCCATTGAATGATGAGGGGAAACGACACAGAGGTGAAATCCCTAGATTGCCCTCTAGGGTCTTAAAACTTTAGATAATGTCCCATTTCAGCCCCTCTAACATAGCTTCTTTCTCTTGTACACAATGCTTTAAAATTTGTATGTATGACAAATTACCAAAAGGGCAAAAAACTCAGTTTACTTAATAAAGTGGTATAGATAATTGTGCATATCCGATTCTCACCCTTCCAAATCCAAACTTGCTTTCCTTGACATATATTTTATTTCCGAAAACTAACTTCTTTATAATTCAACATGTCCGAGTACTCTCCGGTAGGGATGAGCTCGGTACCGGTCCGATACCGAAAAACGTTGAAAAGTGGTACCGGTACCGGTACTTTCGGTACTTTACTAGTGTTTTACCCAAAAATACTCGTACCAGTACCGGTACCGAAAAACGAGTAAAATAGGAACCGGTACCGAATATACCCGGTACCGGTTCGGTTCGGTACGGTACCGGTTCGGTACCGGTTCGGTACCGGTTCGGTACCGGTACCAGGTACTTGATGCTCATCCCTACTCTCCGGTACTCTCCGCCCAGGCCGAGTACTCTCAACTCCCCGGTCGACCGACTATGGAGCATCTAGCGACTTTTGCAACCATAAAAAAACCAGATCATGGATATTTGATTCCGGTGCCACTGACACCATGACGTTTGAACCGTTGGACATGTGTTCAATGCACTCGGTATAGAAATCAACATGTGTTTTACATCGACCGACACGATAAAAACGGTAGCCGGTACCGACACCGATGTTGTTCAAACGGTATGGATCGGTTCAAATTATGACGGTACTGGTACCGATATTCAATTACCGTCACAGACAAAGTTGTATAATAACTTTTTTTTGAAACCGGAAACCATAATATGAATATGGATAACGGTACCGATGTTGTTTGGTAAAATACGCTAGCGATTCGATGTTAGTTTATCGAAAGAAAAAAACAATAAAATAAATACCAATACCGAACTTACGTTGTTTGTTCGGTTTTGGTTATGTTCACTACGGTAGCGACAAGATATTTGTTATCAAACAAAAAACCATAAAAATTAATACATACTGGTACCGAAGTTGTTCAGTCCGGTACGATATGGTAGTGATATGATCTTAATTTATCGAAAGCTAAAATAATAAAAATAAATACCGGTACCGATACAAATGTTGTTCAATCGGCTTCTGTTCGGATTTGTACAATAGCAACGCAATAGTCGTATTCAATAAAGTTTATATGACAATTTTGAAACAAAAAACATAGAACGCAAACCAACTGAATCAATATCAACTAAACAACATCGGTGACTGCATCGATAATTGTTTTTATTGTTTTCGATCGATGTAAGGTTTTCTTTTTCGTTTACTATAGCAAGTGTCGGTACTGTAATGAACCGAACAGATACCAACCGAATTCCCGCCGCGAAGCGCAGCGCGGGAAAAAATCAGTAGTTATCAATTATAAAAAAAATCCAATTGCGACACTTAGTTTCATAGAAACTCGGATTCCTTTGTATTTATGAATACTCCTTTTTTTAACATCAAACTACTATAACTACTTTTCATGATTTTAACATTTCAAACTAATATACTCTTTTACCTCCAACAGTCCAACATAACGTCTAAGAGGGAGCATATCTTATCATCATACCATATTTCTTAGGGACATATGCCCGCTACTAAGCATGGATATCAATGATTTGAGTTGGTGGGCTGCTTGGTTTTAGGTGAGCTGGTTAAATCGTTGAACCCAAACATGGCCTATATATCTATTAATTTCAAAGCCATCGGTTCTGCCTTGAACATACTTTAATCGTGTAGCCTCAACCAAACCTGTTTAACTTATTAATCCAAACAAGTCAAATCATTGCAAAAAGGATGACAAGTTGCTAATGGGTCGTAATCATACTAAAAACGTGTTAAAAGAGTCATAAATGGGTTGGCGAGTGATGATAAATGAGTTGTAAAAGGGTTGACGTACTGATATGTTTAATCAAACATGACGGGTCAACCTACTTAATCTTGACAGATTTGCTAGCAAGTCGTAATAAAAGGATTACTCAGGTCGGTGGATTCACCTGTTTAATTTCTTAAATTGGTTGATAAGTTGTAACAAAAAGGTGGCTTGTTTAATTAAACGTGTTGATGAGTTGACCCATTCACTTAAACGGGTTAAATGTCAACACAAGAAAAATGTATTTATAAAACAAGTTATATATTACAATCTAAAACCTAATAGTCGTGTCTCTAATGATGTAAGTGATTACCATACGCCTAAAACTATCATTCGTATTTTATTTTTGAGTAAAGTCATTTTTGATTCCCTGTGGTTTGTGCATTTTAACTATTTGAATCCAAAAACCAAATTTGTCTTGATTTGAGTCCCTGTGGTTTGTATTTTTAACCCTTTGAATCCAAAATGAAACCTCATCCAACCTTTTGAGTCCCTGTGGTTTGTAATTTTAACCCTTTGAATCCAACCCTTTTAGTCCATGATTTGGATGAGGTTTGCGTTTTGGATTCAAAGGGTTAAAAATACAAACCACAGGGACTCAAATCAAGACAAGTTTGGTTTTTAGATTCAAATAGTTAAAATGCACAAACCACAGGGACTCAAAAAGTACTTTTCTCTTTATTTTTATGCATTTCTAATTGAATATGACCCATGTAATTAAACAAATAAAAATGATGCATCTATCAAAATTAGTTAGCAATTCACTTGATAGCATGTATGTAACATTCAGATAGGGTCGTTAAATGAGTCGTGTTTGCGGGTTAACGGGTTAAACCTGACACGATCTCAAGCATGACACGAATACGAAAATCGTATTCCACACATGGACCGCCACATGACAAGTGTATTCACATGTTGACACGAAGAAGACGCATGTAACTCAAGTAGGAAGTTATTCAATTTTATTTTGCATATTAATACCGTAAAATTCTAAATTCAGATATTTTTATTTTTCTAAGCAATTTTGTTTAAACTATGCCAACGTATTTTTAAACTCTGACATAAAAAATACCTAAAGAGTTTAAATTTATTGCATAAAACACATTAAAAAGGAAAAAAGTAAATAAATGGGTAAACCTCATGAACCCGTCAAGTTAACACGTACATGATACTTTTAACTAAACAAGTTTAACGTGAAACAAACCTGAATTCCCGTTTAAACATAACCCAAACACGTAAATTTCTTGTTAGGTTCGTATTAAGTAAGAAATTCACACCTTACGTTCGCCACCAATACCAATCAAAATTGTTTGTTTTTATCCAGTTGGAGAAACTTTGTTTTTGGATAGTCTGGGAAGTCGATCATCCTGAGATTTCCAACACTAAAGCGTACATAACGAACAATTTTGTTTCTTATTCATAGTCAATGCATCCATAACGTGTTGCTTATTCTAGCTCTCTGGTAAACAAACAATTTAGGATTTATCTAAGCATAACATGCCAATGTTTTTAATGAAATGCGTGGTAGAAAAGAAAATCAAAGAACCATATTTATTATCGAAGTTCACATCGACCATAAGCTATAAGTTCCTAAGTTCTTTATGATATGTTTTTAGAACTATGCATTATTTTTCTTTTTAAAGGATTAAGCGTCAATGTGTGTCTCCTTCAATCTGATTAATCTCAATTCAAATTCATTACTAATCTTTATTCACTGTGGATCATTGCTCCACCTTCATCGTTCTGCAAGGCAGTAACTTTAAGTGCGTCATCATGGCGGGTGACCATAACGTCAAGTAAGCTCATCTACAAGTGTGTTTGTGGTTGCGGTAGGATTCTCCCGCTGCTTGGTGTCAATATTACTCAAAATACGCTCTCACATAGCCGAGATCATATACTCATTAGCGGACCCAAGCTTTGGCTTGGGTGGGCGGGCGCGCCCTTGAAAAAAAAAATTAGTGTATTTTCAAGGTAAAAATCCCGACTGCTCCCCTTGAAAATTTGGTTAAACTCTTCGTTCGCACCCCCAAAAAATAATTCATGGGTCCGCCACTGCATATACTATGGTTGGATCGTGTATTTCTTTATACGTTAGCAGTTTGCAGATAAAGAATTAGAATACCAATATCTTACAATCATTACGAACATAGATATGCATAAGCTTTAGAACCAATTCTTTAAAAAAAGTACATATTATTTCTCTTTTTCTTGAGAGAAAAAAGTGACATGTTGGGTAGGGTCTCGCATTGAAATCATATGTCGGATGGTTTTTATGTAATTTGTAATTCATAAGATGATAGGGTCATGATCAATTCAAAAGTAAAAAAAAGGTAAAAAAAAAAAAATCAAACATTAATGTAACATGTTAACATTATAATAACCGTAAATATAAAACTACTTGTGTAATGAGATAATTTTGATCACTATAAAGAAATAAATTCAACATAAGTCTAATGATAGAATAGAAATCAACACATTACACATCATTTCTTCATTGTCTACAAATAAAAAGAAACGACTAAACATTTAGCATAACAAATTATACATTAACATCACATCATTTTCTTCATTATTGTCGATGGCTTATTGTTTGCAAGGTATATAAACAAAATATTAACCTTTGGGCTTATGTTTGCAAAGTAGATGGCTTATTGTTATTTTAGGCTCTTCATCGAGCATATTTTCCAATTCTTCTTATGTCTATTCATCAAACACCTAAAACTCAGTTTTACTAATAGTTTCAAATAAAAGAAAGGAAAGCAAAACAATGACTTCAATAGTCTCATTGGATTAACAATAATAAGTCCTTCGAATAATAAAACCAAAATTAACCTAAAATTCTTAATGAAACAATAACCTCCTCAATTTTCCTATTGTCAAGATAATCAACTTCTAATATCCCCTACTAATCAACTTAAACACAACCAAATCCTAACACACTATTTCACTTTTAACTTTCCTGAAGTAAACTTCTAGAACCTAATCATGATCACAAATTCAGGCAACCTAACAACCACTGTCAATTAAAACATCAAACCCCTATATCACTAAGGGGAAAGTTCTTGTACAAATAATCTTAACATACTAAACATACAAATTGAAGGAAAAGTCAAAAAGACAACGTGGCATTTTTGTAATTATCAATAACTATCAAAGTTACTCTACAAATATATCTAAAAAACCTAAAAAAAAACCTAACCCCCCCCCCCCCCCCTAAAAAAAACCTAAACCCCCCTCCCTCACCCCCCCCCCCCCCCCAAAAAAAAACCTAACACCCCCCCCCCCCTAAAAAAAACCTAAACCCCCCTCCCTCACCCCCCCCCCCCCCCCCCCACACACACCCAAGCTAAAATGCTAAAAACTAAACCACCCCCCAAAAACCTAAAAAAAACTAACCCCCCCCCCCTCCCCCACCCCCCAAAAACCTAAACCCCCCTCCCCCACCTCCCAAAAACCTAACCCCCCCCCCCCCCCCAAGCTAAATGCTAAAAACTAAACCCCCAAAAAACCTAAAAAAAAAAAAAACACACACACAAAATAATTTTTTTAGTATTTTTTATAAAAAAATCGCTACTTTTAGTAGAAAAAAATAAATAAATTTTTTTTAACAAAATGTAGCGATTTTTTTATAAAAAATATTAAATTTTTTTTTTGTGTTTTTTAGGTATTTTTGGTTGAGTTCACATTTGTATAGTAACTTTGATAGTTTGTGGTAATTACAAAAATGACACCTTGTCTTTTTGAGTTTTCCTTCAATTTGTATGTTTAGTATGTTAATATTATTTGTATTTGATCTTTAGCCGTATCACTAAACTATCATCAATTTTAGGTTAAACAATAGTAACAACTAACAAGTGACTATTACTAACAACAACAACAACAATCACAATCAAAAATATTATCATTATCACTGTAAACATATGTTATGGCACAAAATCATAACCTCAGATCTAACAAATTTCTATAACAAAAACTCACAATTAACTGTCGCTAAACAGAACACGGAGCTTTGCGGCGAAAGTACCGGTGGAATCGAGATCTGCTTCAGCGAGAAGACTACTCTTGATGTGATTCATGCGATCGGTGAGTGAATTGTGTTCTTTCTCCAAAGTGGCGGTATCGTCCTCTATATCCTAAATTCGGTATTTTTGACCTACCGATCGCATGCTCAGCAGGAAGATTCCTGTCATGGCGAAGAACTGGATGAAGCTGTGTTTTTGTTTGATTGCGTTAGCGACGAAACGTAACGACTTTTTTGGCGTCGGAATTCCAGCGTCGGCGGCAGACGGTGGTGCCATGACGGTTTTGATCGGAGTTTTTGTTTTTAGCTAGGGTTTTATTGATGTTTATCTGCCTGATATGATATAGTGTTGGTTGCTGAAAAGAGACAAACCCTAAATGCGAGGCTAGAGGAATGGAGAGCAGTCCTAGAGGGCAATGGTTTAAGGATCAGCCGCTCAAAGACTGAATACCTTTACTGTAATTTCGGTGGTGCAGATGACAACGAGGACTCCCAGGTTACCATTGAGGGTCAAGTGGTCCCACAAACGACTAAGTTCAAGTACTTAGGATCGTTTGTGCAAAGGGACGGGGAGATAGACAGTGACGTATACCACCGCATCCAGGCTGGTTGGTGTAGGTGGAGAGCAGCCACTGGGATTTTGTGTGATAGGAGGTTCCCAACTAAATTAAAGGGAAAATTTTATAGGGTAGCAGTTAGACCGGCTATGTTATACGGGACAGATTGTTGGGCCATCAAGAAAACACAAGCACGCAAGATGGAAGTAGCGGAGATGAGGATGTTGAGGTGGATGTGTGGCCACACGAGGTTAGACCGAATAAGAAGTGAGGTTTTCAGGGAATGGTTAGGAGTGGCTAGTATATCGGACAAATTAAAAGAGGGGATATTGAGATGGTTTGGGCATGTGAAGAGGAGACAGTTGACAGAACCAGTTAGAGTAGTGGAAACCATGACAGTGGAAGGAAGGAGGAGTAGAGGCAGGCCCAAGTTGACTTGGGATGCACGACTTAGGCAAGATTTGGTAGAGTTGCACCTCTCCGAGGACATGGTTTAGGATAGGAGTTCGTGGAGACGTAGGATTAAGGTTAAGGACTTGTAGGGGAGGGTATGGACGTGTCCTAGCTTTGTCTTGGGGGGGGGGGATAGATTTCTTTCTCACTTTAGGTAGACCTCATATATGATGACTTTCTTGTATCTATACCTAAATGTTATTTGCTGATAATATATATGACTACTGCTACGCTATATACTTATCTCTCTTTTGTCTATATGGCTGTTTGTTGTTTTTGAGCTGGGGGTCTCTCAGGAAGCAGCCTCTCTATTCTCAGCTTCTGAGGATAGAGGCAAGGCTTGCCTACATCCCACCTCCCCCATACCCTACCAATAGTTCAGCTATTTGTGGGATTTACTGGGTATGGTTATTGTTGTTGTTATCTGCCTGCTATGTACATTGGGCCCAATAGGGGACAAGAATCGGGCCGGAAAGATAAGCCCAAATTCAATCAATGAGACCGGGTCGGATTGTGTCAAATAATGTCATGCCCAGTTTTTTTTTATTTTTTTAAACCAGAATCGGTTTAAAAGAGGGAAGGGATCGAGTTTGAGCACATAAGGGTTGCATGCCTAAAATGAGATTAAGCAAACTAATCTAAAAAAAACAAGTGATTGGTTGATTTGGATATGGGCCCCACCACTTACCTTCTTCCTCTTCTTTCCAGAAGCGGCATACTCTCCCCGAATTACCTTGATTCTGTGCGGCAAACTTAGTTGGCGGCGGTGTTACCGGTCGGCAAAGGGATTGCCGATACTCTTTGCGACTCCACCCCGTACACCCTTACACATGAACTTTAGTGACAACAACTCAAAAATATAATCAAAAGCTCACATACAAGTATACAATCTGTAGATATGAATAATTATGCTAAACATAGTTACATTGATCGGCTTAGGATTTTATGTTTATGTTTTTTTATTCTCGGCACTAACTATGAACTTTAGCCTTCAATTTGTCAGCCAGTTATTATTTTGGATTTATTTTTATAAAACGACAAGAAATGTTCTGTTGTGAGTGCAAGAATGATTTATTATTGTTTTTTTAAGAATTGCTTTACTTATTATTTTATTATTAAAACCTTATATAAATGGTTGAAAAGAATCAAACCTTACCGAATTTGATGATTAGAATGTTTAGTTTCAAAAAAAATATTAGATATATAAGTTAAAACTTATAGAATATTACAATTCTGAATAGATGATCCTTAAATGTTTATAAGGTCGATTGTTGCGAGAATATTACAATTCTGAATAGACTATTGTTAAATGTTTATAAGGCTGGAGGGTGTGGTTGGAGCCTCCTTGGGCTTTATCAGGCCACATAGGATCCACATCAGCGTCATGTCAGCCTGAGGGCTTTATCATACACCCCTTTAATTTGCAGGGTTTGGATGGAGACCCCGTCATGATTACCTAATTATTTATTTATTTATTTAAATATTTATTTTTTTTAAATTAAATGGCAATATTAATAACTAGAAAATTAAAAAAAACATAAGGTACTAGAAAAAAAAAGACAACAGACTAAAAAAAATACAACATACTAGAAAAAAAAAAACTACATATATTTTGCCCGAATTTGTGACTTACGAGCCTTCAAAATGACTCGGTCCTCCTCTGGTAGATTTGACACATCCTTTGCGAGAAAATCCATGTCTTTTTGGATTTGTTTCTTCATTCTCATTTGTTGGTCTTTTCCCTAATGGAGATTATTTTGTTGAGACTTGCCTCGAACTCGCTCATCTTTGACAGGCCATCTGATGTAGTAGAGTTTCCACGTGCCACAACCTTACTTTTATCCCTACCAGTTGGACGAGTCAGCTCTTCTGGTTCTTCAAACTCGTCAGTATCGTCGTTTAGATTAATTGTTGTACGAGCATCGGACCCAGATGGTTCGGTGGTGGATGTCAATTTGGACCGTTTTGATCTAGGGCGGGTTGGGTCGAACGGTGGTACAAGATGCCACTTTGGAGATTTGCGAAGAAGCTCCCATGAGGTTACCAACGTAAACATAAGCCCATGGTACAACCTATAGTCGTTGTGGGCTTGTGTCATGACATCGACGTCGCTCGCACCACTTTTCTTTCGACTACTGTTGACGAGATTAGTATATATGTTGTTGAAATTGCTAACCTTCGTCCTCATAGCACCCCACTTTCCCGAAAAAGAGTCGGCGGTTCGATATTCGCCACGACCCATTGCGGCGAAAAACTTATCACGTATACGACCCCAAAAAACCTTTATGTCTTGGTCGTTTCCTATAAAAAAAAATTATTTACAAAACCATATGTCTGAATTAAAAAAATAAATTTACAAAACTATATGTTTATAAAAGTATGTAAAACTTACCAACAATCTCGTCCTCCGATACGTCGAGCCATGCTTTTGCCAACTCGAACTCTTCCTTCGACGACCAAAATTCGACCTTCTTAGTAGCATGTTTTTCGGCCTCATCCTTCTTTTTATGACTTTTTTTTAGAAGAGGATTCGAGTTGGGTTTCGGGAACGGATTCGGTTTCGGTTGTGTTTTGGGTTTCGGATATGTTTTGGGGTATGTTTGGGGGAAAAATGGGGGTTGAGAATAATACCCAAAAAATGGGGGCATCGGTTGAGTGGTGGGATGAGGAGAAGTAGGGGTGGTTGGTGGCATTGGATAATATCCAAGCTCACCCGTACGCGGGTCTAGGCGATAGCGGTCCTCTTGCTCGTTGTTTTGCATAGTTTGCCAAAACGGATTGTTCGGGTCTCATGGGTTGTTGGGAAACATTGTTGAGAATGTTTAAAAAAATGTAGACAATTGTATAAAAAGTGATGAGAAAGTGAGAGGAATGAGATAAAAAAGTGAAAGGAATGTGGGGTATTTATAATGTTAATTTATAAAAAAAAGAAATAATTTTTTTTAAAATATGACCGTTTGAAACGGTCAAAAGTTTAAATGTTCCTCGGTCCACGCGCTTGGTTGCTCGTTACCATGTTGGCGAGCCCTCTATGGCGCCCCAAGTTGAAGCCGGCGGTGTGGTGGGATAGCGCCCCGGGGCGCTATAGCGTCTGAGCTGGCGGGGATGGCGGCCCCACACCCTCCGGCCTAAGGTAGATTGTTGCGAGTTTAATAAATACTCGAATTTAAGACTGTGGGGTATGGGGCGTGGGTTGGCTGAAAACACCCAAGCCACCGCCCCGGGTGGGCTTGGGTTTGGGTGTGGCCCAAGGGGCGGGAGTATAAAGCCGGGCGTGGGGCGGGGTTACGAGACTGACTTGGCGGCATGTGATTGGCCAACAAAACTAGCCGTTTGGGTTATTTAAAAAAACGTTTTTTCCTTTATAAATACCTTACCATATTTAACATTTTTGTCACACAATATCAAACACATAAAACATAATCTTGCCATGAGTTCTTCAAGTTCAAGTGAATCGTCATCATCATCTGACGATGGTGCGGAAATATTTCTATAGACGATCGCGACGGTGGTGAGAGCTATCGTGGAAGACGATGAGGAAGAGACTTCGCAACCTAAACGGAGGAGGTACATCGCTCGTGAACGACATACCGCTAACAATTTGTTGGTAAGCGATTACTTCTCAGCGGAACCTAAGTATGATGAAAAAATGTTTAGGCGTCGTTTTCGTATGAGTAGAAACTTATTTTTAAGGATATCTAGAGATCTTGAGGTGAAGTATGTTTATTTCCAACAAAAACCGGATGTAACAGGGCAATTAGGATTTAGTACGTGGCAAAAGGTCATGGCCGCACTTAGACAGTTAGCGTACGGCAATAGTTCGGACATTATGGATGACTATTTAAAAATGTCTGCACGTGTAGCTAGAGAAAGTCTTCACAACTTTTGTTCGTGTATTTTAGAACTTTATAGGAAAAGATATTTGAGAAAGCCCTCGTTCAGTGACATGCAACAAATATTGGAACATCACGCCGATTATCATGGGCTACCCAGGATGCTAGGTAGTTTAGATTGTATGAAATGGTCTTGGGAACTTTGTCCAACCGCATGGCAAGGCGCTCACACGAGTGGATTTCACGGGATGCCAGCCATCATGCTTGAAGTGGTTGCGTCCCAAGATCTTTGGATATGGCATGCGTTCTTCGGTATGCCAGGTTCACATAATGATATTACCATCATAAACCACTCGCCCCTTTTCAATGATCGGGTAAATGGTATAGGACCCAAAGGAACTTTCTTTATAAACGGGGTTGAGTACGTGTATGGGTACTACCTAGTTGATGGGATTTACCCAGAGTGGGGGGTTTTCGTAAAATCGTTCACAAGACACGATACCATAGATCCAAAGAGATTAAAGTTTAACAGGGTCCAAATGGCTGCATGTAAAGACGTCGAGCGAGCATTCGGTGTTTTGAAAAAAAGGTGGCGAATATTAGCAATGCCTTGTCGACTATGGGACAAGGATCAGATTGGAAACGTGATGTACGCATGTATCATTCTTCACAACATGATTTTGGAGGATGAAGGTAGAGCGCTTGTTACCTACTATGATGACGATGACCCCCAACCAGGTAACGTAACAGTTACAGACGAAGATAAAGCGTCAAATGAATTTTTGATCAAGTCAAGGGATATACATCACAACCTTCGATCTGATTTGGTGGATCATGTTTCAACGATTCCTTGGTTTGAAACCGACGAAGACGACGAAGAATGATTGTTTTTTATTTTGATAATTATTATGTATGTTTAATGTAGTTTTTAATGGTTATATATATATAGAGGAAGGTTAACGTACATTACGGCTTAACGTACATCACGTACGACAGGTAATTACGCACGTTCATTTTAAAATCACGCACGTTATAACTCAAAAATCCAAAATCACGCATGTTGAAACACAATAATCACGCATATTGAAAACATTAATCACGCATGTTATATAACATATCACGCACGTTGTTGTACGTGAAGTACGTTAAGCCGTAATGTACGATATACTTTTTCGATATATATATATATACATATATATATATTAAAAAAAATAATTGATGTGGCTTGGCCATGCCAGCCCAGCCACGCCCACCATACCCCCTACAACTTGGGTTTGTATATTGAGTGCCGCCTAATCCACGGGTTCAACCCATGCCACAAACCCCGCCCCACCATACCCCATGGTCTAAGTCGAGAACTGCACCACAATTTAATACATTGGTACGCAATTTTTTGAAAACTAGATAGACACACCTATATAATTGTTTCATATATTTATAGATTAAATAAACAGATTTTTTTAGATTGGTAATTTACACGTTTTCTAACCTACTTCTAAATCTATATGAATGAACATTTTTACAACATACCGCTATAAGTAGGGGTGTTCAAGATCGGATTATCCAGTTTTCAGATATCTGAAAATCGGATATCCGAAAATTTCGGATAGTGAATATTAATATCCGAATCCGTATTCGAAATTTCGGATACGAATGTATTTTTAGGAATAATTACCAGCCAAAAGAAACGCTCAATTTTTCGCGCTCTTGCTACGGTTAAACGATCTTTTTCGGATAATTCGTCTAGGATCTATGGGGCAATTAGTTAAAAGTACATTTTGTGCTATATTGTTGGATCGTTGTGTGACCCTAATGAGTCAATCTGAAGAATTCAACATCAAAATCAAGGGTGTAATCAATGAAATTGACGTAACACAGCTTGATACTTTCTAATTATCTTCTTTTACTGATTTCATGAGCTTTTATAAGATCAAATAACAATCCGACAGCACCTCGGCTCTGAATCAATGGTCTAATTCCGCTTCAAATGACATACTATGACATGTATTTATAGGCGAGTGATTCCGCTTGAACATGCCCAAGCGGAATTACTTCAAGCGGAATTAACATGTTTGATTTCGCTTGAAATGACATGTACCATTTCAAGCGGAATTACCTATTAACACATATTCTCGTTTTGCGTGCCCTGATCAATCTAATATAATACAAGATCCGATAAAGACGAAGTTAACAGACATTAGTGCACCAACAGACTCCCCCTTGGATGTTGACGAAGTCTTTAGCATCCAGTCTTTAGTCTTGATCTATCGTTCTCTGCCCTAAATTGTCTTGACATTGTAAAGCATCCTTCAATCTTCTCTTTTACTATCAACAGCTAGCATGAATCATAGAATCTGAATCTTTAACACCTTCAAACTCCCCCTTGAATGTAGATTCAGGAACTGAATCTGACTTTTAAGTCTTCAGACTCCCCCTATCAATTAGCTGGGATTTTGCTATGCTGCTATCATAAATTCAAACCTATTACCTGCACAATCTCTACCTAAATATAAGATATATGACAATAACAGTTTCAATTCCAAACTTACCATTCAACTTCATTTGTTAATTTTATCAGAATTTAGAAATCCACTTAAGTATTCAGGTTCAAGTTAATGACCCTGGGTACTCAATTAGTCTACCAAGTCCAACTTAATGACCTTGGTTGATCTGAGACAAATCACACTGACATTTGTTCAAACATTTTCTGAAATTTACAAGTTTCAACTTAATGAACTTGCTTTGACTTTTCTATTTTTAGGTTTAAAATGATAAGCTCACAACTCATCTTCCAGCTTAGAAACTTCCTGCATCTGCTTCAAATTTGAGAATCTGAAGATCAACTTTCCACTTTGGTTTGTCGGAAAATAAAGCAGAAATGTAAAATCTTTATGGATTTTTAATAAAGTTTCTAAACTAGAAATTAAATTCAGAAATGAAATGTAGTAAAAGTAAACTATTTACAAACATATTTTTGGTGAACGTGTCAGGGAATCATATCAGTTATACGACAAGTCACAAGTACCGTTAAGTTTTATAACATACTCAGAGTTAAACAATTCACTTAGATTGTCGATATACTGATCCACTTAAATTTTCACACACATTTCAATCTGTCCAGGATACGGATTAGGTGTTTTTAGAGACTTAAACTCATTCATGTGTCCCACCTCTTGAATATACTCCCGTATCCAAATCCCAAAATTCAGTCTTACAGGTGAGTATACCACAGATGATATATGTAAGGGGTTAAATTGCAAGGGCCGTGAGAGCTCAGGTCAGAACTTCCGTTCAGCAGAGAGATGACGGCTACTTTTGGTGTGTCCCCTTTAGAGGATCTTTTCTTCAACAGTACATGATTAACATTTTTCAATGCTTCATCATTTTTTATACTGAGGGCAATGCTATATTTCAAGCAAGCAGTAAAGTATTATACGGGGACTAGGCCATTGCTTCCGCATTATCAGAAGTCTCGGAATAATACCCCAGATATCACTGAGTATAAAGACCTAGTATCTCAGAAAGAGGGATCTTTCAAACAAGATTTCAGGGGTTACCTATATATCCAAGTAGTGTTCCCCACGAAATAAGTAAGTAAAGATTTAGGTTTATATCCCGAACAAACCTACTAAATGTGTAAAAACCTATCGGCACATCATCAGTGAGACTGTTTAAGACTTTTTAAACTTTACATATCTTTAGCATACTGTAACTGTCAAACTGATGTACTATCATTTTCCCTTTTTACACAAGCTCTTTTCTGGTTTTCTATTGTTTTTGTATTTTGAAAATATCTCATGTTTTTGGATTTTTGAAATTTTTTACTGCTTTGTATTTTCTGAAATATTACCCTAATACCTCCCCCTAAATACCAAAACAAGTAAAAAATCGACAAACCATTGCAGATTGCTTCTCAACATCATCATCTACAGTGGTACCTTCATCAACGCCAAGAATTTCATCCGAAACCGATAAAAGCTTCATACCATTCAGTTTTAAAAGATATTTAAACCGATTTTTATCAAATGCTTTGGTATGTAAATCAGCCTTTTGTTCGTCAGTGTGGATTTTCTCAATTCGTATCAACTTCTTCTCGAAACAGTCGCGAATGAAGTGATGTCGAATTTCTATGTGTTTCGTTTTAGCGTGATGAACAGGATTTTTAGTAATGTTTATCGCTGCCTCATTATCAACAAAGATAGGGGTGTTAAGAAATTGCAAACCGTAATCGCGCATCTGTTGCTGGATCCACAAGATCTGAGAGCAGCAACTGCTAGCAGATACATACTCAGCTTCACATGTGGATAAAGCCACAGAGGTCTGCTTCTTGCATTGCCAGGTAACCAATCGTGATCCGAAAAACTGGCACCCCGCTGTTGTTGATTTAGCGTTAACTTTACAGCATCCGAAATCAGAATCAGAATACCCTTCGAGCGTGAAATCGCCTTTTCTTGGATACCACAACCCCAATGTTGGAGTTCCTTTCAGGTAGCGTAATATCCTTTTCACAATCATCATATGCGAAGCTCTGGGTGTAGACTGAAACCGTGCTGCCAGGCAGGTTGGATACATAATATCGGGTCTTGAAGTTGTCAAATACATCAACGAACCGATCATGGAACGATACAACGTTTCATCTACCCTGTCTCCGGTGAGATCTGGGTTTATCCCATGATTCGTCGCTAATGGGGTGGAATTCGGAGACATTCCTGACATCCTAAATTTCTCTAGAATATCATGAACGTGCTTCGTTTGATGTATGAATATTCCCTCAGGCAGTTGTTCAACTTGAAGTCCCAAGAAGAATTTCATCTCACCCATCGATAACATTTCAAATTTCTGCTTCATAACTCTTTCAAAATCTTTGCACAAATTTTCATTTGCTGACCCAAATATGATGTCGTCCACGTATATTTGAACTATTAGAAAATGTCCGTCGACCTCTTTGGTGAAGAGAGTGGCATCCACTTTTCCACGGATGAAGATGTTGGCTAGCAGGTGTTGAGATAATGTCTCGTACCAAGCTCTCGGGGCCTGGTGTAAACCATACAGCTCTTTATCCAGTAAATAAACCTTGTCTTTGTGGATTGGATCGGAAAAGCCCGGTGGCTGTCCGACATATACCTCCTCTTTTACCTTCCCGTAGAGAAAAGCCGATTTAACATCTAACTTATATACTTTAAAATTTTTCCACGATGCAAATGCTAGGAAGATTCTGATCGCTTCTAGTCTAGCAACTGGAGCATATACTTCAGTGAAATCTATACCCTCCTGCTGACTGAAACCCTGAATGACGAGTCGAGCTTTGTTACGAATAATAACCCCTCGATCATCTCTTTTGCACTTGAACACCCATTTGGTGTTTATCTTCCTGTGACCATCAGGCAAATCTACTAACTTCCACATTCCCAACTTCTCAAACTGGCTTAGCTCCTCTTGCATCGCGTTGACCCATGAATCTTCAGTAAGTGCCTCCTTATAAGTTCTCGGTTCAATCTGCGAAATAAAACAACTTAGTGAAATCTCAGTTTGTAACGGAGCAACTGTTGTATAAAAACAAGTAAGCCCTTGATCAATTTGTCGTCTTGTGCGGATGCCTGATTGTAATTCTCCAATAATCAACTCCTCTGGATGGTATGAAAGAGTTCGTGGCATCACCTCGCCTGGAACATCTACCTCGCCTTCCAAATTCGTGACATTTTGATTTGCATCTGGTTCACTGACTGGAATTTTTTGACTTGAGATCTGGATCTGCTCCCCCTCAAAATCTGAATCACCATGATTGAATACTGGCATATTATTAGATTCTTGATTATCATTCATAGCCATCTGATTTTCAGGAGCATTTTCTGAAGATTGTAGAATATCATCATGTTCACCAGCATTGCTAGGACCGGCTTCATCATCACTTGAAGTTTGCCGTTGATTTCTAGAATACTCAGTTGGAAATCTTTCTCCTGATGACTCATACTCTCTCAGAATATCCAATTCATCAAAGAACTCTTCTTCTTCCTCTGGTTCTTCTTCCATGTCAAACGAATCCCACAAAGTGTCATAGTGAAAACGCCATGAATCGCCTGGATTCTGCGGTGGCATGGTATAACCTTGACACTCAACATTGTTTGCTTCAATAATCCGCTTCAAACTTGGAACAAAGACTCGTTTCATTGGACTTGCATATCCCACGAAAATTCCTTCAATACTCTTTGGACCAAATTTACCATTAGGTTCTATAACCGTGCAGGGAGACCCAAACGGTTCTAGATACTTTAAGTTCGGTTTGCGGTTATTGATCAACTCACAACACGTTTTGTTGAATTTCTTCACTGTGAGAACCCGGTTAAGTGTATAGCATGCGGCTGACACTGCTTCTGCCCAAAAATTCACTGGTAGCTTTGAATCAGCAAGCATCGTTCTGGCCGTTTCGATTAGTGTCCTGTTCTTACGTTCTGCTACTCCATTCTGTTGCGAAGTGTACGGAGCACTAAACTCATGCAATATACCTCTCTCATCACAATATTCTTCCATCTTGTTGTTCTTGAACTCAGTACCGTTGTCACTTCTGATTCTTCTAATGCGCCTTTGGTACACATTTTCAATTTTTCTGAACAACGACATCAAACTCTCAAACGTCGCATCTTTTGTCTTCAAAAATGATACCCACGAAAATCTGGAATAATCATCAGTTACTACAAGACAATAAAGATCACCAGTTATACTTTTGACATTCACTGGACCAAAAAGATCCATATGAAGTCTCTCTAAAGGTCTTGAGACTGAGTTGACTATCTTCTGAGGATGTGATTTCTTCTTCTGCTTGCCTTTGATGCAGCTAATGCACTCCCCTTCCAGATGAAAACTTTTTAAATGAACACCAGTTACTAAGTCGTTGTGAACCAAGTGATTCATTTTTCGTAGGTGAATATGGCCCATCTTTCGATGCCACAATTTTGATTCTTTTTCCGTTGCTCTTGACATGAAGCAATGAGCCTGACCTGTGGTTGTAGTAGCAACACTCATATCCAACACGTACAGATCATTGACTCTAGGTGCTCTCATGATAATCCACTCTTCGGGAACAACAAATCCTGGTTTCAAGATCAAACATTCTTTGTCTGTGAAGTGCGTTGTATACATACGATCACAGATTTGAGATATACTCAGCAAATTGTTCTCCAGCTCGGCGATGTAGTTCACTCTTTCAAATGTTACAATACCATTTGATAAAGTTCCTTCTCCAACTATTCTACCACCTTGATTGGCTGCAAAACCTACGTATCCTCCATTAAATCCTCTAACATCATACAGTAAAGCTGTCTTCCCTATCATGTGCCGAGAAGCTCCAGTATCCATAATCTAACGTGAAACGGATTTTGGAAGCTCCTGCACATATCACAAACGATTAGTTAGATTTGGATGCTACCCAAGCCTCTTTTGACTCAGGTAGATTGATTTTAATGTGAGTTTTAGCAGTGTAAAGTGGTGGAAAATTCTTGTCATTCATCTTTAAGCTTTCCTTAGATCCAACCTCAACCTCTTTATATAAGAAATCATTTTTAGGAGGTTGACCAGATGGTTGGTCTTTCTTTGAAACACTCGACTCTGGTTTTTCAAGTTTCTCATAGTAATCCAAAGGAACATCCATTTTGACCTGTGTGGTCAAAGATGGTTGTTTATCTGACTCATAAACCTTTGGTTTTGGAGAACTTGCAACTTTTGGCTTCCATGCTTGTTGAGGTGTAGCAACCTTTTTGTAAAAATGGTCACTTTTAGTTACCAACTTCTTAACATGCTCAATTTTCTTAACTGATTCTTTTACAGATTCAGTTTTCACATTTTCTTTCTTTAAAATCTTTTTTTCAACAATCATTAGAGCTTTTCCTTTTGCATCAGCTTTCCTTTTCTGACTCTCAACAACTTCAGACTTAGGCTTCAAGTTGGTACACTTTCGTGCAATATGTCCAACCTGGTTGCATTTAAAGCATGTATGAGTATCAACTACCTGACTTGTTCCTTCAGTCTGAGGTTGTGAGACCTTCTTAGCAAAGAATTCTTCATTTGATTTTGAAAAAATCTCAGATTCTTCATCAGAAAGTGAACTTGAACTTTTTGCAAACACCTTTTTCTCTACAAACTTCTTATTTTGAAAGTTTCTTCTTTGATTGTACTTACCACCCTGATAACCACCCGACCATCTGTTTTGATTGTTGTTAGAAAAATGCGGTGGTACAACAGGTTTTTTTATAGTAAGCTTTATCTTTTTCAAAGTTCAATTGCCTCTTTGAATTTCTCAAAACTTCAATTTCTGACACATCAATCTCAACCAATTTGAAAACATTTTTAATTTGCCCAAATTCACATTCTCCAATGGAAAATCTTGATCCGAATACAACTTATCAGATCCAGCCATCTTGTACATCACAAGACTAGGTTCATCACCTAAGTTGTTTTTGGATTTTGACTTTGGAATGTATTTATCCAGAAAACATTCATCATCCTCAACTCAACTGAATCATTATCAGACTTCAAAACATTTTCAGCCATGCTTTTAACGATTTCTGATTGAACACTATCATCAGATGATGATGTAGAATATGTAACATCAATTGATTCTGGAAGTTTTATTTCATTTGTTTCATCTTCATCATTAACCAACCCGGACTTTTTTTTGAGAAATTATTTAACACTGGCGGTGGAACCTGATGATACCCAACCCCAGTTCCATCCGAGTAAATATCTTCGCCTGCTTTGTTCTTCCCGATGGGTTTGGGAACAATGTGTTGTAAAACAAAGCTTGCGGAGTTGTAACTGGTTAATTTCAGATTGATGCGCTCATTCTCAATCTTAGCTTCTTCAAACTGAAGCTTCAACTTAGCAATTTCATCCAAATGTTTATTAATTTGCTCTTCTTTAATCCTAAGAACACAAGTTAGTTTCTCATTTTCTGTGTTGGTTTTACTATTTCTTTCATCAGAATCTTTTACTGTTCGTTTTAGCTTGTCAAAATTTTCTGAAAGTTGACGATTTTCATGAATTAGTCTTTCATTCTCTTTCCTAATTCTTTCTACTTCAATTTTATCATTTTCAATTTTCTCAGTTAAATTTTTAGCTCGATCATTTGAAGCTTTTAGCATTTTGTCACGGTCTAGAATCTGATCT
Source organism: Helianthus tuberosus (assembly GCA_030545235.1). NCBI lineage: Eukaryota > Viridiplantae > Streptophyta > Magnoliopsida > Asterales > Asteraceae > Helianthus > Helianthus tuberosus. The sequence goes on from CM060396.1 coordinate 33,565,883, forward strand.
TCAACCTTTCTGACTCTTGTTGTCAGTTCTTCAACCTTTGTATCACTGAGGTAAGTGAGTGTACTACAAAACTTGCAGTTTTTCATGCAACTTTTGCAGTCACTATCACCTTTGACTTTCTTACCTGACTCACTTGTTGAAACATTTGGACTAACCTTGCTTTTAGACTCAGTTTCAGACTTAGAGTCTGCCTCAAGCTCTTTTGCAGCAAGCACTTTGTCAGCCATTTTTCCCAAGTTTTCAGCGGTGAATTCTTTTGATATATCAATAATCCCGTCATCAACCTTCTTTGGCTGCGACTCTTTCTCTTTTTTTTTCTCTTCGCCACCTCCCCACCATTCTCTCTGTAAGGCTTCTTCTTCTTCTTCTTCTTCAGCAAATTGCTCAATGAAAGCTTCAAGACTAAGAGTTTTCGTATCAATAGCAATGTTTCCTTGAGGGTCAAGGTAACATTCTCTATCAGCATCCCATCTCTTTGCTCTCTTGGCTTCGTTGAATATCTTAGATAATCTGATCATCTTGTATTCTGCTCTACACTTTCTGCTGATGTATTTTTCTTTTTCATTTCTGGTGTCTTTGAAAGGAATAATCTTTTCTGCTACGAAAGCGTATCCCACTGCGTCTTCCTCTGGTAGCAGTTCACTCCAATCAAAACCTTCATCATCATGAATAACAGCAAGAGCTCTTGATTTTTCTTTGGGGGCATCCTCAAGCTGCTTCATTCTGGGCGGTTCTGATTTATTCTGATGATAGATTGCTCTTTTGTAGTAATCCTCTCTGAATGGATTTGCAGTGTCATCAGCAGGTGCGTTTCGACATTCACGCTTGAAATGTCCCTTTTGTTTACACCTGAAGCACGTGACCTTTGATTTGTCAAAGCCAAGTTTTGTAGACGGTCCTCCAATTGAATGTGTACCAGTAATCTCCATGAAGCGTTGTGCTCGTCGGACCGCACTAGCCATACACCACCTGATGTTGATCAGTTCCATCTCTTCAGGGTCAATCTGATCGTAGTCCTCTTTGGTGAGGTTAGTGTTTCCAATTTTACCTGCAATAAGACTTTCGTAAGATTCTAAAACAGATGCTAAAAACACCATTTGTTGCTTAGCAGATTCTTCACTAAAGTTTTGAGCATTCTTTAAATCCACAACAATGTTGCATTGGAACAAATTCTTTAGAACAGATTGATTTTGAGCAGTTGATGATGATCCAGTATGATAACCACTGCTAGGAATTTCTTGATTCACTGTGTTTGAACTCTCTGCAGAAAATGCTGTTTTTGGAGACACAGTCTTCGGAATCATACTCCCTCTGTAATACAGCTCCACATTCTGTTGATAAGATGAGTTGTTGACTTTGCTGGATTTCTTGATCTCTAACTCATGGCTCTCCAGTCTTTCAATAAGCAAATCCACTGTCAAAACTTCTGGCGGCTTGATTGTGTTTTTCAGCATCAAAGCAAAGTATTGCCAGTCTTGCTCATTTGGTAGTGAATCAAATAATTTGTCAACCAACTCGTCTTGAGAATATATAACCCCATGTCTTGCCAGCTCCATCTTCAAATGCCCGAATCTTTCAATCATCTTAGAAACAGATTCGTTTTTCAAACAGCCAAATAAATCAAACTCTTTTCTTAACAATTTCTTTTTGTTTTTAACTATCTCAGCACTACCCACACATTTTACTCTTAATTTTTCCCAAAGATCTTGAGCATTTGTGTACTCAATCAAAGATATTATATCATCTCTCACAGACTGATGAATCAAAGCAATGCACTTTTGCTCAGCAACAAATCTTTCAATCTCATCAGTATCTGTCAAACTTTCACCACTATGTCCTCCCAAAATGTAACCATTCTTTAAACTCTTCCAGCTTTGATATGCAAACGCTTTAAGCCATTCGTCAAACCTTGTAGCCCACCTGTTGTATTCTTCAATCGCCATCAATTTTGGAGGTTTGTTATATGTACCATATGCACTTTCCACACTTAAAGCATCAGACAAAGTTTTCTTTGGACTCGGTTTTGTTGGAGCATTTTCATTGGTGTTGTTTGATGTATCATCTCCGGAACTACCCGTGAAACCAAAACTGAACGGATTCATGAACTCATCCATCTTTCAAGTTCCTGAAACACTTAACAAACACATAGAAAATTTTTGGATTTTAAAAACAGCAATTTCAAGCGAAATCAGTTCGAGCGAAATCACTTCAAGCGAAATCACTTCAAGCGAGATTACTTCAAGCGAGATAAGGTTGGTTTCAAGTGGAATCAACTTTGGAGTGGAATTAGTGGTTCCGTTTGAAATAACAAGACAGTTTCAAGCGGAATAAGTGATTCCGTTTGAAATTACCACAATTTTTCAAGCGGAATTAGATGGTTCGTTCAAACGGAATTAGGTTTTAGTCCATTTTTATCAGATTTAGTCCGAATTTTGGTCTGATTCTTTCAAGGGTTTGTTAAAACTATGTTTTACGTGATATATGTGAAATTTAGGCCATTTCAACCGTTAAAACTTGTTTAATTCAGAAAATAAGGTGTAGAAGTGAGAAAAAGAAGCTGAATTGGTATGAACTCCTCGTCCTGAGCTCTGATACCACTTGTTGGATCGTTGTGTGACCCTAATGAGCGTCAATCTGAAGAATTCAACATCAAAATCAAGGGCGGAATCAATGAAATTGACCTAACACAGCTTGATACTTTCTAATTATCTTCTTTTACTGATTTCCTGAGCTTTTACAAGATCAAATAACAATCCGACAGCACCTCGGCTCTGAATCAATGGTCTAATTCCGCTTCAAATGACATACTATGACATGTATTTATAGGCAAGTGATTCCGCTTGAACATGACCAAGCGGAATTACTTCAAGCGGAATTAACATGTTTGATTTCGCTTGAAATGACATGTACCATTTCAAGCGGAATTACCTATTAACACATATTCTCGTTTTGCGTGCCCTGATCAATCTAATACAATACAAGATCCGATAAAGACGAAGTTAACAGACATTAGTGCACCAACATATATCCCTTTGAAGGCGACGAACTTTCACGTGAGGGCTTTATTCACATTTTACGGACTTCCTACGACTTAAAGAATTAGGGGATAGTGGTTTACCTACTAAAATATCACCTGTTTCCACCCAAGATCCCATCATTCCACTTCCATTTTTGCCTAAATTTCGGAGTAAATGGACTTCTAAACAAGATCGAGTCCTAGACAAGCGGACCTTATCCCCATTAACCACTCGGGCATCGACCTAACGCCTACTTTATTTTAGAAGTTCCGCAATATTGTCTCCCAAGCAGATATAACAAATACATATCACTATTGAATAGATTTGCTTCTTTATTGGATTGGTTTTAACCGGTTGGTTTCATTATCATACAGAAAGAGCTTCTGATATGGAATCATAGTCTAACTAGAATCATGATCTAAAGATATCTATTAACCATAGGCTCCCAAGTACTCGGATATCTGAAATTTCGGATACAAATTCGGATATCCAAACGGATATCCGAATTTATAAAAGAATAAAAAAATCGTTTCATGCATAGATTAAAACTAAACATATATTCAATTTTTCAAATTTCCAACACTGAAAACTAAAAACATTCATAAATGCATATCCGAATCCGATTATTTACTATATTTCAAACTAAATATAATGCTCACTATATACATTTATAAAAAAAATAATTTCGGATAATCAAATTATCCGAAATTTTTGAAATTCATATCCAAACCCGAATCCGAAAAGCCGGATTATCTGGTTTTTGGATATCCGAAATTTCAGATATTTCGGATACGGATTTTCGGATATTTCGGATTCGGTTTCGGATCCGGATTTTTTTGAACACCCCTAGGCCCTAGCTATAAGTCCTTTGGTAGTTAATATAAGACAAATTGGATTTAAATAATCCAAACTGACTTTTTTTGCCGATAATAATCTCAACTGAGTTATTTATCCACAGTGGTCCAAACTTTTCCATTTTTTGTTTGTAAAATAGTCCGTCGTTAAAATAACATAACGAAGTTAAGCTTTTTTCTTCCAAATTACAAATCGATGTTTTCGGACTTTTGATCAGAACTAGGATACGAGTCGATTGATGTAAAACTTACTTCGAAACAGTGCTTTAAACGACTTGATTTTTGTTAATTAGAAGTTTAAACACCCGAATTTAAGCACCGTTCAAGTCGTTTAGAACATTGTTTCGAAGTAAGTTTTACATTAATAGACTCGTATCATTGTTTTGATCAGAAGCCCGAAAATATCGGTTTGTAATTTGAAAAAAAAAACTTAACTCCGTTATGTTTTTTTTAATGGCGGACTATTTTAGAAATAAAATGGAAAACTTCGGACACTATGAATAAGTATCGGAGTTAGGATTATTATCGGCCAAAAAAAGCTGATCCAGATTATTTAAATCCAATTTGCCATATTAAATAACTTATAGTCTAACGGGATGAAAGTGTTGAAAATGTGTCCTCATGTTAAGATTTGAATTCTGTGGTAAACACATTAGTAGATTTGAATTCTGTGGTAAATACATAAGACCACCCGTAGTGGGGAAAAATTTGGGCGTTTTATGCCAAAACCACACCCATCCACGCCCCCAACCGCCCCCATGGGCGTTTTTCTCAATAAAATTTGTTTTGGCGTTGTTTTTCCACGCCATGTTCATTTTGTGTTGGCCAATGACTGTGCATCCCTTTTTGTTTGACTAATAACAATTTTGGATGTTTTTTTTTTATTTAAATTCTATTACACTCTTTTAACATAATGGCCACATCCTCACTACACCCATTTTAGAAAAAAAGTCCTATAATGCCCTTTACTGACCGGACTACCATATGCCGCAAAACGCCCAAAAGTAGGGTGTGTTCCACCAGGCATGGTCTAAGAGGTATGCTTTTTAGCCGTTAAAAAGTTGAAACATTCTTATATAATTTATATTTCATGCAAAATCAAATGAGCTAAATAAAACATTTGTTGGCGATACTCATCCGACTCTTAAGCATAAAACGTCAAACAAACGGCAGGTGGTCACAATTGATTGTGGGCCCACTCATCACCTATCCCCAAGAGTGAAACACTAGCCACGTGGCACTTCTTAACCGCTATAAAACTTTAAAACAGAATTCCAAAATCCAAACAACACGACACTAGTGTGACAAACAGACAAGAAAATAACTGGTGCCAAACTGTCACTATGGTCGGAAATAGCTCCAGTAATACCGCCGGCAAACCTATCCGTTGCAAAGGTAACTTTCTAAACATCAAGTTAATCAATTCTGTTTATTCGGTTTAAAGTTTTTTTCGCCAAGACCGGAAAATAAACTGAACAGAACTCAGGAAGTTCAAAACCGATCCGAATAGGATAAAGTTGTAACTGCGAGTTAAATGAAAAGTAAGCACTATTTGATATTCAGTTATATTATAGATTTAAAAACGATAGAAAAATTAGATAAGAATGACAGGTAAACCGGCAACTAGCTGTGCCGCAACCCCTTTTGAATAGCACTATTTGATATTTAGTTTATTCGGTTTAATCAGTTTGAAACCGAATAATGAACACTCGTAGTTGTTGGCAATGGCAGCTGCGATTGTTCGGAAACCAGGGGAGCCGCTGGTGATTGAGGAAGTGATAGTTGCGCCGCCAAAACGCTGCGAAGTTCGAATTAAAATCATTTGTACTTCCCTTTGTCATAGTGATCTTAGCTTTTGGAAATTGACGGTAAATGGTCATAGATTTTGAGCCAAATTTGAATCCAATGTAATGTTTAGTTGATGTTAATTAACTGATTTTTCTTTTTGTTCATGAAGGATCCTCCTGCTATTTACCCCAGAATACTTGGTCATGAAGCAGTGGGGTAAATACCCATTTTAAGGAACATTAAACTTTTTATTTGTTTTATGATGATTTAAAAACGATAGAAAAATTACATAAGAATGGCAGGTAAACGGGTAGCAAGCTGCGCCACAACCCTTTTGAATAGCACTATTTGATATTCAGTTTATTCGGTTTAATCAGTTTGAAACCGAATAATGAACACTCGTAGTTGTTGGCAATGGCAGCTGCGATTGTTCGGAAACCAGGGGAGCCGCTGGTGATTGAGGAAGTGATAGTTGCGCCGCCAAAACAATGCGAAGTTCGAATTAAAATCATCTGTACTTCCCTTTGTCATAGTGATCTTAGCTTTTGGAAATTGACGGTAAATGGTCATAGATTTTGAGCCAAATTTGAATCCAATCTAATGTTTAGTTGATGTTAATTAACTGATTTTTCTTTTTGTTCATGAAGGATCCTCCTGCTATTTACCCCAGAATACTTGGTCATGAAGCAGTGGGGTAAATACCCATTTTAAGGAACATTAAACTTTTTATTTGTTTTATGATGATTTAAAGTTATAATTTGCATCTCAATGGACCATTTTTAAGTTGCAGATAGTCCCATGTTGTTTTCTTCTTTATAATAATAAGATTATGTGTTAATAAAGATGCGTTTATTACTGCAAATCATATAAACCGGATTATAACCATTTCATTCTGCAACACTGAAGGATTGTAGAGAGTGTTGGAGAAGGTGTACATGAAGTTGTTGAAGGAGACACTGTGATCCCAATCTTTTTGGCGGATTGCGGTGAATGCACTGATTGTTTGTCAGAAAAAAGCAACCTATGCACAAAGTTTCCTTTCAGTCTTTCTCCTTGGATGGAAAGAGAAGAGACAAGCAGGTTCACAGACATTAATGGAGAAACTTTATACCACTTCTTGTCTGTATCGAGTTTTAGTGAGTACACGGTGGTTGACATTGCACATTTAACTAAAATCGATCCAGCAATCCCACCTAACAGAGCGTGCCTCTTAAGCTGTGGAGTATCAACTGGTAAATCATGCTCGTCGTATACTTTTCTAACCATTTACTTTTGGGTTAATTTCATGTTAAGCAACCAACTATTATATCGTTGTTAATCTGGATAACGGGCTATGTTTACTACACGGGTCACTGAATTATCACTGTCTGCTATATAGGTACTCAAATATCTAATTTTTTTTTCTTTTTTTGCTTGTGTGTCTATCATTTATTTTGTCATCCGAGTCGCCATGCACATGCCAGTATGCCACTGCTTGACATGGAGATTTGGATGAGAACAAAATGACAGCTTAGCGAACTACTGAGCAAAAAAATTGAAGTTTAGTGCCCTATGCAAAAAAAAAAAAAAAAAAAAAAAAAACGCAGTTAGCTAACTATATAAGTTTAACAGATAAGTACATTTTGATTTTTGAGCCTATAAGATTCAACTTCAGTAGCGACATAGATTTTAGGATTTTCTGGTAAGGATTGTCAAACGCACTAAGCTAATTCTTAGAATGAGAATATGTAGGTGAAAGTTGATCGAATCCATATAAGTTTCGACTTTGGGAGGTTCTAAGTTTGACCTTTGACTTTTGGGGTCAAACATTCTAAGAATACAGTTCAACACCGATATGAATCCTTATAGCTATTGCTTAGAATATGATAACAACATTATGTATAATTGAGCTAGTGCTACAAAATAAATATAGCAATATGATCTACCAAGTTAGATTTTTAAAAAGTGTCAAGTTTGACCTAAAAAGTCATTACACTTTCAGGGTTGGGTGCTGCTTGGAAAACAGCCAAGGTGGAAGCTGGAACAACCGTTGCTATATTTGGACTCGGTGCCATTGGCCTAGCGGTATGATTTTGTAACTACATGCTTTACAAAACTGATAATTCGATTATGAACAAGCTAGTAAAGCTTTAATACATTTATGGTTTTAACTTAGTTAAAAAAAATTAAAAAAGAAGAAAAACTTAAATTTTTTATTTGACATGGTTCTTGATGTGAGCTTAATGACCATGAATTGTTTTTACAGGTAGCCGAAGGAGCGAGGCTGTGTGGAGCTAAGAGGATCATAGGTGTAGATGTGAACCAGGACAAGTGTGAAATAGGTCATTTCTAATTTGGATCTTTATAAGAATATGGTAACTTTCGACTTATAAAGATCGTATGTGGAGTTAGTTTTATATTTTTCTTTTATTAATAGGAAAGAAATTTGGAGTGACAGATTTTGTGAACCCTGGTAATTGTGGGGACAAAACTGTGAGCCAGGTAACAAAATCATGGTTAAATCATTATTCTAGAAGATTAGATTTTACATACATGATCAATGATAAAATTAGGAATTAATGATATGATATTTTGAGTCAGATAATAATGGAGATGACTGGAGGTGGTGCAGACTATTGCTTTGAGTGTGTTGGTATGAAGTCACTTGTGCACGAATGTTACGATAAGAAATTGAGAGAGAATCGTAAGAGAGGGAAACTTCAATTCATTATCGAGATGATGATCAAACTGTTACAACCGTCTATTTAACTAACAACACTGGTAACTAACTCTAACTAACCTGTTACAACATTAATCCCTCAACAATCAACTATGACATATTAAGTCCTTCTACTACTTATTTCTAAAAATGACATAAACGACCCTTTTATTATTTGTACGTAACAAAGCTTCCCCCATTAAAAGATTCTTGACCTCAAGAATCAATGTTGAACGTTGGAAATCTTGTCATGAATTCTTCAGACTCTACCAAAGTGGCATCATGAACCGGTAGATCTTTCCATTGAACTAAAAATTTGACTATTGCTCGATTCCCACTTCTAGCCAATTTCCTATCCAAAATGACCAAAGGTTGATGAATTGGAACACTAGCATCAGGAATCAAAATTTGTTGCTCAGGAGGGCCAAAAGCTTTCTTCAGCAGTGATACATGAAATGTTGGGTGTAATTGAGAACCATCTGGTAATTGTAAAGTATAAGCAGCCATTCCCACCTTCCGAATTATTTGAAAAGGCCCATAGTATTTAGGAGAAATTTTGGAATATTTATGCAGCCTCAAGGAAGTTTGTACATATGGTTGAAGCTTGAGATAAACCCAATCACCCACATTAAAATCCCTCTCCGATCTGTGCCTGTCTGCAAACTGTTTCATTCGGTTCCGGGCTCTTGCCAATGACTGTTTCAATGTGGTTAACATAGTGTCTCTTTGAGTTAACCAAACATCTAAGGAGGCTATGGGAGTTGACCCATTGACATAAGGCAAATGAGTAGGTGGATCAACACCATAAAGAGCCTTGAATGGGGACATACCAATGGCAGAATGCCAAGTGGAATTGTACCACCATTCAGCTAATGATAACCATTGACTCCAACTACCTGGATTGGCCATTGTCATACAGCGAAGATAAGTTTCCAAGCACCGATTCAAAACCTCAGTCTGGCCATCCGATTGAGGATGGTATGCAGTGGACAGTGCCTGATCAATCCCTTGTAACTTCAAGAATTCCTTCCAGAAAAGACTCATAAAAATTGGATCTCTGTCAGATACTATATTTAAGGGACAACCATGTAACTTGAAGACTGAATTCCCTTGTAACTTCAAGAATTCCTTCCAGAAAAGACTCATAAAAATTGGATCTCTGTCAGATACTATATTTAAGGGACAACCATGTAACTTGAAGACTGAATCCAACATAATCTGGGCAATTTGGACTGCTGAAAAAGGGTGTTTAATGGCAATAAAGTGACCATATTTTGTCAACCTATCTACCACCACTAGAATAGTGTCTTTACTGCCTGACTTTGGGAGACCACTAATGAAGTCCATGGAAATGTCAGTGAAAATAGATTGAGGAATAGGCAGAGGATTTAACAATCCAGGTGAAGCAACTGTTTCATACTTAGCTCGAAGACAAACATCACACTTCTTAACCAATGACTTGATGTCTTTAGATGCCCCTTTCCAAAAAAATAAGCTTTTAAATCTTTGAAGAGTAGGTGTAATACCTGATTGGCCACCAACAGTAGAAGAATGGCAAGATAGAAGTATAGCATTCCTCAATGCTGCATCTTTACCAATCCACAATTTAGACTTCCTTGTTAAAAAATTTCCATCCCAAGCCATGTGTCTGACCTCCTCACCTGCAGTAAGTTTCTGAATAAAGGATTGGGCTTGCTCATCTTGTGCCCAATGATCTTTGATTTGTTGCAGCAAAACTGGTTCAAAGGAAGAAACTGCCAGAGCCATTAATGTGGAACTATGGACTCGAGATAAAGCATCAGCTACTGAGTTTTCTACTCCTTTCTTGTATACAATATCATAATCATATCCCATCAGCTTGCTAAGCCAAGTATGTTGAAGAGGGGTAGTGATTTTTTGCTCCAGTAAATGTTTTAGACTCTTCTGATCGGTTCTAATGGTGAAGTGTTTCAAAATGAGATACTGGTGCCAATGTTTAACTGCTAGCAAAATGGCCAGCAGCTCTTTTTCATAAACTGACAAAGCACATTGTCTTGCTGATAAGGCTTTACTGACAAAGGCAATTGGGTGCCTATCTTGCATTAATACAGCCCCTAACCCCTTAGAGCTTGCATCAGTTTCCACCACAAACTCCTTAGACCAGTCAGGTAACATCAAGACAGGAGCTTGGGTCATTGCTGTCTTTAATGCTTCAAAAGCAGTTTGAGCCTCTTGTGACCAATGAAAAGCATCTTTTTGAAGAAGATTGGTCAATGGTTTGGCAATGGTACCATATGAAGAAACAAATCTTCTATAATAGCCAGTTAAGCCCAAAAAACCCCTCAATTGTTTGACTGTAGTAGGTATTGGCCATTGTTTTACTGCTTCAATTTTTGTTGGATCAGTAGAGACTCCTTCTTTTGATATTACATGACCCAAATATTCTACTTGAGAGCCTGCAAAACTACATTTTGACTTCTTTGCAAATAGCTGATTATCCCTGAATAACTGCAATACTACCTTTAAGTCTTCCACATGCTGGTCCATGCTTTTGCTATACACTAACACATCATCAAAGAATATTAACACAGATTTCCTGAGCAGACTTTGAAATACAGAATTCATTAAACTCTGAAAAGTGGCTGGTGCATTAGTTAAGCCAAAGGGAAGGACCAAAAATTCAAATAGTCCTTGATGAGTTCGAAATGCAGTTTTATGGATATCTGCACTACTCATCCTGACTTGATGATAACCAGATCTTAAATCCAACTTTGAATATACAACTGCCCCCCCCCCCCCCCCCCCAATTCTTCTAATAATTCCTCAATCAAAGGAATGGGGAACCTGTTCTTAATTGTTTGATCATTTAATTTTCTATAATCAATGCACAATCTCCAGCTTCCATCTTTCTTCTTGACTAAAACAACAGGAGATGCAAATGAGCTAATACTTGGTCTAATGATCCCCATGTCAAGCATTTCTTTGACCATTTTTTCAATAATATCCTTTTGGCCAACAAGATATCTATAGGCTCTTTGGTTGATAGTGATAGATTCATCTTTGAGATGAATCTTATGATCACATGGCCTACTTGGTGGTAAACTAGTAAGAATGTCAAAGACATCCTGGAATTTTTCCAACAAATTGCTGATATCAGAGTTAACATTTTCAACAACTACTTTGGCTTGATGTTGAAAAGTGCCATGAACCCCTTCTTGAATACTGAACAACTGAATACTAGCCATAGAAGTATTCTGCCCCAGCATTTGTGAGAATTTTTCCAAAGAACACAGAGATATGCCACTCTTGTCTATTCCTTTCAACTCTATTATCTTAGAATCCACCTTAAATTGCATTGTAAGCTTCTTAAAGTTCCACACTATATCATTCAAAGATTGCAGCCATTGTATGCCTAGGACCATATCATAATTGTCTAAAGGCAATAACAGTACATCAGTCTTGAACCAAACACCTTGCATCAACCATTGGAAATCTTGGCATAGCTGAGAACAATCTAACTCTTTACCATTTGCTACCAACACTTTCATTAAAGTAACCTCTTTAGTGTGACAATTCAATTTGGATGCTAATTTGGAACTAACAAAATTGTGAGTTGAGCCTGAGTCAATGAGTATATGTATTTGCCTTGTCCCTATAGTACCCACTACTCTCATGGTAGAAAAAGAAGTCACCCCAGTCATAGCATAAACAGATAACTGAGCTTCACTTTCATTTTGTAATTCTGAAAAGTCCTGTTCCATCCCTTTAAACTCACTATCCTCCCCCATCCTCTTCCCCCAAAAGTTCAATATTGTAAAGATGTTTGAATTTACAATTATGGGTTGGTGTATATTTTTCATTACACCAAAAACATTCCCCTTTTGCCCTTTTTTCCTCAGCTACTTTAGCAGGAACTTTCTTAACATTCTTTAACATCTTATTTGGTGCAGGGGTAGGTAATAAGGCCATTGATGCAGTGGGGTTAACTATATTCTTAGGTACTGCTGTATTGTTGAACTTAGCACTAGAAGTAGATGTAGCATAGGAACTAACATTCTTTCTAACTTCTTTATCCCCAAACAAAGTGGTATACACCGCAGTTTGTTGCTTAGCCATAGCTATAGCATCCCTCATAGTTTTAGGCTTAAAAATCTTAACCAAGCACCTAATCTCAGGTTTTAAACCCCCAACATACAAACTAGCAGCATAATCATCAGACAATTTAACCCTATTTAACAAGGTATCAAACTCTTTAGTGTAATCATTTAATTGACCTGTTTGATTGAGATTCTTCAACTCTTCCATGGCATCCTCACATAATCTTTCTGAAAATCTGCTGACTGCAGATCTTGAATATTCTTCCCAAGGAATATCTGTAATGTCTCTGTCTTGGCTATTCACATAACCTTGATGCCATTCTAACGCTGGTCCTTCTAAATTGATTACAGCGTAGTACACCTTTGAATCTTCTGGTGTTCTGTCCACAGCAAAGAAATGATTACATTTGATGACCCATCCTTCAACTTCTGTCCCATTAAACTTTGGGAAATCTAATCTCCCTGTACGAACCAATCTCTGATCAGTGTGATGATGACCATGCCTTCCATCGCTTAATTTCTCATTGATTTCTGTCATTTGTGAAACTAATTTTGTCATGCTTAATTGGAGCATTTGGATTGCCTCTGAATTTTGATCTAACACCAATTGCCGAGCTTCAATCATAATCTTGTTATCTTGCCCTAATTTTTCAATTCGTTCCATTTCTTGTTGTCTTGTCGCCATTGTTGATTAATCGAACAAAAATTTGGGAAAATTTACCGAATTAGGTCAAACGAAATCAATCAATCCGACTGAATTTTGTTACAGAATTGAAATTGGAACAATCAATTTCAATGAATTAGAAAAAAAACGCACGAAAAAAGAAGGAATTTGATCGAATCGATGATCAAATTCAAAGTTTGAATGACCGATTACAGCCGGACTAATGCGAAACGGAGCTCCGATGAGGATCGGTAGCTCTGATACCACTGTTACGATAAGAAATTGAGAGAGAATCGTAAGAGAGGGAAACTTCAATTCATTATCGAGATGATGATCAAACTGTTACAACCATCTATTTAACTAACAACACTGGTAACTAACTCTAACTAACCTGTTACAATATTAATCCCTCAACAATCAACTATGACATATTAAGTCCTTCTACTACTTATTTCTAAAAATGCCATAAACGACCCTTTTATTATTTGTACGTAACAACGAAGCTTATGCTTCTTGTAGAAAGGTCGGTTTTATCTTTAATTTTGTTCGGCTTTTTTCAGACGGGCTAATGAACTGTATGCGTTTTATCATCTTCCAAACTCATTTAACGCGCTAATTGAAGTTTCTGCAACTGTGAATGTTTTCTTTAGGGATGGGGAAAAGTAGTCGTGTTGGGAGTTGACCACCCACAATCTATGTTGACTTTTAATTCTTTTGAGGTTCTTCATAGCGGGAAATCAATCATGGGATCCTTTTTTGGAGGTCTTAAACCAAAATCTGACATTCGTATCCTTGAAAAACGCTATATGGATAAGGTAAAGAATACTAGTAGTCCCTTTGCTTTTCCATCTTTGCTTTTGACTTTTTGAGGTCAAAGTCAAACCAACGAATTCTTTCGATCCAAATTGATATGGTTTAAAGTACATAAAGGATTCGTAGTTTCATACCAAATTTCAATAATAATTCATGGCGAATTCAGGAAATACGTCTGGATGAATTTGTCACACATGAAGTTGACTTCAAAGACATCAACAAGGCTTTTGACTTGATGACTGAAGGGAAGAGTTTAAGGTGTGTGATCTGGATGAACAAATGATTAAACTTCATTTTAACTTTCATGAGTTGTTGTTACTGTTTGCATTACTTGTAAATGTAAATAAAGATGACAACTTTGTTAAGTTCATGATTAAAATCTTTATAATAAATAATACATGTGTTGTCTGCAATATGTGGCTCATCTTCCCTAATTATGCTTAATTATGATCAGCTGGAATCTTTGTGTGCCATTATAATCATTCAAGTTTCATCATTGTTCTTCAAAATAAATAAAGTTATATGTTTAAGCCAGTGGCGGACCCAGAAACTTTTTCATGGGGGTGCGAAACATTTTTAAAAATTTTAGGCCCCAAGGTATATAAGTAAAAAAATTGGTTCGTATCGGGTCGGTTCGAGTCGGGTCGGGTCGGGTTGGGTCATGTAAAATATGATTCAATCGGCTTGCGATCATAAGGATCCGAAGGAAGAGTATCCACATCAACGAATTCGGAAGATGTATCAACTTTCCTCTTGAGAAATCGTGTCATAATGTCCCTACTCATGGTTCCTATCGGCTATCACAAACAAATTGATCTATAAGTTCATGGCTCCATAACATATTACATAATGTATCAAGTATTCAAGCCCTAGAAATCAAAATGTAAATCACACTAAAAAACATCTAAACATCATATACACCATATATAACCCACCACAAAATATCATCATCATCACTAACAAAATATACATATATAACCCACCAAAAAAGAAAATATATCATCATCATCACTAACAAAATATACATATATAACCCACCACAAAATAACATATCGAAGCACAGATGTCTCCTCCCATAAAAAATTCACTTCCGGTGGCTACCGGTTCCGTCCCACCCCACCAAAAATCAACCAAAAATCATCAAAAAATCAACCAAAAATCATCAAAAATAACAAAGAAACTTACCCGTGTTCGATCGGCGATGGTATGATGGCTGATTACGGAGGTATGCAGCTGTTGTTGTCGCTGATGTTCTGATCGTTGGCATGCGTGCAGGGATGATAGAGAGCGGGAGAGAATATGCAAGGGTTTTGGGGCTTGTTTATTTTATTTTAATTTGAAATGTTGTTGATTTGTTGGGTTTGTTTATTGGGCTAAGACTTAGTAGTGGGCTAGTTAAAGGTATTGGGCATTTGGGTTTAGTTATTTCGGTATTAAAAGTTATATAATTTAGATAGTGTTTTTTAAAAAAAATAAGAGTTTACTAAAAAAAAATTTTAAATATAAATTGATAACACTTTTTACCTAAGGGGTGCGGACGAAAAATTCCAAGGGTGCAGGCGGAAAAATCCAAGGGGTGCGGACGAAAAATTTCAAGGGGTGTGGACGGGATTTTCGACGGAACTTAGCGCTAAATTTTTTTTTCCCGGGGGTGCGCCCGCCCACCTTGGGCTAAACTTAAGTCCGCCCCTGGTTTAAGCTAGGATTGTTGGCTTGCTCTCGTGTCTAATTCTTCACAAAGTGACAGGAGCTGCGACCGTGGCTGTTGCCGAGGCCGCACCATAGGTCATGGGTGCATCTGGACCTAGAGGTGTAAAAAAAACCGGTTTTAAGATCGAAACCGTTTTTTTTTTGTTCCAACCCGAACCGAACCAGCGGTTAGTATACTGGTTAGGATCCTTGAACAAAAAAACTAGTTTAAAAACCGAATTCGGTTTTAAAATCTGGTTTAAACCAGGTTTTTTGGCCCAAATCGGTTTTTAACCGAACCGAACCGAATCGATTAGTACCAGTTATGGTTCACACCATGTAAAACCGGTTTTTTTAAAAACCTTTTTTTCTCCACCAAAAGAACCGGTTCTGTTAAAAACCGGACCGGTTTTTTTTTTAAACCTATTTGTACACCTGTATTTGGACTTGGTTCTGGACAACAACAGGTAACACCGAATTGGGCTTCTTTAGACTATCCGGTATGGGGGCCGGCCCTGCCCCGGCGAGCCCCGGCGCCGCACCCCCACACCGGCCCCTCATGTCCGTTCCGTCTTCTCCGTCACCAAGCAGACGGACTCGCCGGCCCACCTCCTTTACACACATACCTATACATATACATATGTATATATATATATAGAGAGAGAGAGAACCGCTAAAATGAAAACCACCTCTAGTTGTAAGAACTGAGAGAACCACTTTCTAGCCTTTAGATCAAGAAGATGGATTGGATGAGATTTAAAGTAACAAAAATTAATATTAAATAGATTTTGTCTTATTATGTCTTTAATATTTTATTCAAAATGGTAGTATAGTAAAATTACTCTATTTTGTCTTTATTAAATTTTTATTACTTTTTTGTTTTATTGTATTACTTTTTATTTTTTAAAAAGAATTTTTTTATGAAAATCATTTTTAAATTTAAATTTTTTGAACAAGACAAAAACTTTAACGCGCCGGTTTTTTGCACACCGGCTTTTTTAACGCGGCGTTTTTCTCAATCGGCGTTTTTTTAACGCGCCGATTTTTTCACATTTTTAGCGCGCCGTTTTTTACACGCTGTTTACGCGCCGTTTTTTCGACGTTTTTTAACGCGCCGTTTTTTTACGCGCCGTTTTTACAAGCGTCGTTTTTTTTAACGCGCCGTTTTTTCCACTTTTTTAACGCGCCGATTTTTTCACGTTTTTCCACTTTTTTAACGCGCCGTTTTTTCTGATTTTTTCAAGCGTCGTTTTTTTTAACGCGCCGATTTTTTCACGTTTTACGTAACACTTTTTACGTTTTACGTAAACTTTTTGCGTTTTTCCGTTTTACGTAAAACTTTTTACGTTTTACATTTTACGTAACACTTTTTACGTTTTGCGTTTTACCTAAAACTTTTTACGTTTTACGTTTTACGGCAAACGTTTTTCGACGTTTTTTAACGCGCCGTTTTTTACACGTTTTTTACGCGCCGTTTTAACAAGCGTCGTTTTTTTAACGCGCCGTTTTTTCCACTTTTTTAACGCGCCGTTTTTTCCGATTTTTTCAAGCGTCGTTTTTTTAACGCGCCGATTTTTTCACGTTTTACGTAACACTTTTTACGTTTTACGTAAACTTTTTGCGTTTTTACGTTTTACGTAAAACTTTTTACGTTTTACATTTTACGTAACACTTTTTACGTTTTGCGTTTTACCTAAAACTTTTTACGTTTTACGGCAAACGTAAAACTTTTTACGTGTTGCGTAAACCTTTTAACGTTTTACGTAAAACTTTTTACGTTTTACGTTTAACGTTTTTACGTTTTACGTTAAAAAGTTTACATTTTACGTTAAAAAAGTTTACGGTTTAACTTTTTTTTTTTTTACAAAAACTTTTTTTACGCAAAAGCGAACGCACCCAGAATTCGCAAACTCTGGAGGTGTCTCAGATATATTGTTATCATCATCGACTAAGGGGGAAAAATAAAAAACCAACAACATCAAAACAAACTTTTTACGTTTTTACGCTTTAAGTTAAACTTTTTACGTTTTACGTTAAAAACTTTACGTTTTACGTTTTACATTAAAAAGATTACGTTTTACGTTAAAAATTTTACCGAACCTTTTTTTCCAACTAACGACAATTCACAGAAAACAACGGAAGACAGAATCACAACCAAATCGATCTCTTCAAGTTATACGAAACTTTTTTTTGTGAAACTCATCCCCAAAATCACCCCGATCGAGTCGACACCGACCAAATTTATGAAACTCATCCCCAATCATCAATCCAGCTGATGGTGATCTAAATATACATAACAAGTTCAACACGAAATTACATTTCTAGAAATTTAATAAAATCATCAAGCTTCTGGAAATGGAGAAATAAAACAACCATGTCCCAAAAACACAACCCACTGGTAAAGAACAAAGATTCTTCCATTTTTTTTCTTTTTTCTTTTTCTAGCAATTTCCAGAGCAAATCCAACAAGAACAACTAAAAACCACCCTTTTTAAACCACAAATAACACCCCAAAATTCAGACTAAATACTAAACTCCTCTCCTTCACCATACTAAACAAACACAACTTATAAAGTTCAAATCTTTAGGAAAAAAAAAAGAAAAAAATTATAAAAATAACTTTACCTAGGATTCTCATTGAGAAATTTCATGCACCTATTGAAAGGAAAAGGGGGAACCCTGCCCCACCCATGGCTACAATCCTTTGCTGCTGCTATTGAATAGCTTTAATTCTTATCAAATCATCAAGAACATCAATCTTGCCGGTCGGAGACCCAACAACACCGTTCGGAGAACTGAACTCTTCGAAAGCGTACGACGCGGGTCTAGGGCTGCTACGGTGGTCGGAGAACGAAGACCATGGTTGCGGCTCGTTAAGTTGTTCGGTCACCTGAGAAGCAGTGGTCGTTGCGCAAACACCCACCCCCGACCTGTGTTGCCGTCGTTGTCATATGGGGGTGGCGCCACCGCGGTTGCCGCATGAAACAATGGTCGGCGGCCGGCCCTCCACCTCCACCTCCACCATCTTCCTTTCTCTCTGCTCTATCTCTAGGATTATGTGTGTATTTATATTCTTGTGTGTTGGAGATTGGAGGAAGATGAGAGATGAGAGAGGTTCACTTTTTGGGTTGGGGTAAAGTAATTCAGTAGTCTGCAACTTTACAGAGAGAGAGAGAGAGAGAGAGTGTGTGTGATGGACAAGACATTTGGGGTAAAATGACCAAACTACCCCATTTTCTGATTGGTTGAGAGTGGTTCTCGCAGTTCTTACAACTGGGGATGGTTTCTATTTTAGCGGCTCCCTATATATATATAGGGAGGAGCTCATGCGAGAACCACCTTTATTGTGAGAACCGCGAGAACCAATGTGAACACAACCTAAAATAGCTAAAAAAACCTAAAAAACCTAACCCCCACCCCCCCCCCAAGCTAAATGCTAAAAACTAAAACCTCCAAAAAACCTAAAAAAAACCTAACCCCCCCCCCCACCCCCAAAAAAAAAAAAACCTAAACCCCCCTCCCCCCACCCCCAAGCTAAAATGCTAAAAACTAAATCCCCAAAAAACCTAAAAAAATCTAAAAAAAATCTAAAAATTTTTATTTTGATTTTTTTTAATATTTTTAGGTTAAAATCGCTACTTTTCGAAGCCAAAAAAAAAATTTTTTTTTAAAATTAAAAAAAAAATTTTTTTTTTGGATTCGAAAAGTAGCGATTTTAACCTAAAAATATTAAAAAAAAAAAAAAAAAATTTTGTGTGATTTTTAGCTATTTTTAGGCATTTTTGGTTGTGTTCACATTGGTTCTCGCGGTTCTCGCAATAAGAGGTGGTTCTCGCATGATCTTCTCCCTATATATATATATATGTATGTATGTATGTATAGGGCTTGGTTATATAAGAAACTCTATCTTTTTAAGGAAACTATGGAAACCCATTGTGAACCATTGATTAGCTTACATCAAACTTGATCAATGGCTATGATTATTTTGGTATGAATAAAATTAAAAAGAAATAAAAAGTACTGCCATTTAGTACCATTGAAGGGCATTTTCGGAAGTCAACAAAGACCTTGGAAAACACAAATCACTGCCATGCAGTAGCCGTCTAATCAAGAACAGCAAACAAAATTCAAATTTTTTTCTTCTTTAACATTATACTCATTGCTCCTCTGTTCCGGAACGCTAACACCGAAGCCGATAGTGTCCAACTTGGACAATGAGGAAGTCGTTCATAATATTGTCGTCGTCCGTGAAGATGAAACGATTAAGGAAGATTCAGAGTTCAATTAAAAGGTTAGTTTTGTTGTAATCGGTCATGTAAAAGGTGGTTTTGTTCTACCGATTTATCGGAAAATGGCACCTGAGTTTGTTTTCTTTTATATATGTAGGACTTCGAAACACAGATTAGGGCAAAAAAGGTCTGAGAGCCGTAGAGTTGTGATTATATCCGACGAACCCAAGACAGGACCTTCCAAACAACAATCTGACTTTGGTGCGACCCAACGGGAGTTAGGTTAGAATTTTTATGTCTCTTAACATTGTTCAAGGTGATCTATATATGGATAGTGTGTTGGATAAGAAATTGTGCATAACAGAATTTTGTTGGCTGCCTTGCAGTGTATGATGATACCGATAGTGTGTCACCAAGCCATGGGAAAAGACGGAAAGCAGGTAACGGGTAACCAGTAATATTGTTTATAATTTGTATAATGTCTTGTTGGGCTAATCGTTTTCGTTACGAATCTATCGGTGCTAAATGAAGGTTGTGTGGAAAGTTCCTTTTGTTACAATAGTGGCTAATTGCGTATCCAGTTAAATCTGAGTAACATGTTTGAAACTGTAGGGAAGAAAAGCATTGTCGGGGATAGTTCTGGGTGTGGAAATAAAAGAAAACGTGGTTGGTTAAATATTGTTGGCTTTGATTAACATGTGTTAATTGGGCATGACCTTGAAAATTCATTAACATGTGATAATCAGCAGGGGAAAGAAACAGCGCCGATGATAATTCTGGCAATGTAATGCGAAAAAACCGTGGTTAGTTATTTTTTAAGCCCTTCAAATTTTTGGATGTTACGAACGAAAAATTGTTACATGTTGTCATAGGTGGTTGTAAAGTAGACTAATTGTTTGGGTTGTTGTGGTTTCGTATAAAATGTTATTTCAGTAAGTAGGGCAGAAGTGACGGCTACATCGAAGGGTGGGACGTTAAGGACCAAAAAGAAGAAGGGTTCGGAGGACAATGGGAAAGGTAAAGCAGGGAAACCAAAGGTAGTTGGTAACAAACCGGAAAAGGTTCAGAAAGCCCGTAAGCGAGCAAAAAAGGATGAATTTCCAGGCATAAGGACAAGATCTGCACCACTGCAGTTTTATAAATGTGTACGGGCATTGACAGAACAACAACGTGACACAGTCAGGCAAATGGGCTTTGGTCGTTTGCTAACTTTCAGCGTTGATGGTTTGCCGGCTAAGTTAGCTTATTTTGTTGTGGACAATTTTAATCCCGATAAGATGGTGATATGTACGCCTGCCAGTGATATAAAGGTGAACAGGAAAGTGATACATAAGTTATTAGGGATTCCGACTGGTGGACAAAAGATTAGTTCGATTGGTAAGCTGCCGATGCTGATTGATGCCATTGCGGATTGGAGGGCGAGATACCCGGGTGTAATGGTGCCTCCAACAAAGATGGTGAAAATGATAGATGAGTCCGATGGCGAAGACAGTTTTGATTTCAGGATGGATTTTGTAATGTGTTTTGTGGCAGTGCTGGTTGATTGTCATAAACAAAGTTGTTTACGGGAAGAAATCTTAGAGTATCTGGATGACGAAATGGACTTTGCAACAATAGACTGGTGTGACCTTGTTGTAGAAAAGCTGAGAACTTGCAAAGATACCTGGAATCGGCTTGACCCACAAAGTTTCTTCGTCGGTCCTCTAACGATTCTGATGGTAAGTGTACTTTTAATTATTATAGATAATTAACATGTGTTAGAATACTTGATTATTTCCGGGCTGAACGGATCGTTGTTTCTTGTAGTTGTTGTACGTTGATAGCATTGAGTGCACGGGGATGGAGGTAGACAGTGCGGTGTGTCCTTTAGCTTTTTGGAACTTGAAAAGATTGCGAGAGAGAGAGAAAGGCTTGAAATACTTGCTGGTGGGTTTGGACTAGGACGGTTTAAAGGATTAACACGTCCCAGAAACTATAACGTGGAACACTGGGCAAGTAAAGAGGTAAAGTTATATGCTCTAACATGTGTTTTTTACAATTAGTATATAGTGTTAGTATCAAAATGTTGAAAAACTATTTTCAACAGGAGAGGTTGACGATAGTACGACAGTTAATAAACGTGACAAAGAAGAACAAAGTCAAAATTGAGGGGATGTTAGAATCGCTATTGGTGGAGAGCCATGAAGACGAAGAAGTACAAACGTTGAAGGCAACGTTTGAAAGTATGTTTGAGAAGAAAGTTAGTGAAAGTGAGGATCACGATGACGCGGTAGATTTAGCGTCACACAAGATCAATTCGGTCTTGGGAGATTTGAGAAATGATGAAAGGTTTCATATCAACGAAGGAGAGAACGCTGGTTAGTAACTGTTATTCTTTGTGTTATTTAGTTTAATAATTTGGAATCCATTTATCGTTGTGCAAACGATTTCGTAGGGGATGGCGTGGACGACGATTTTTCGGATGGGTCACCAATAGCGAGCTTGTACAGGAAGTCGCTTATCCGGCGAAACAAAAAAATCAGTAAAAGTAGATTGAAAGCAGTAGGATCTTCAGCAATAGACTTTGATGCCCAAGAAGGTGTGCTGACAATGTTTATGAAATGAACACTGAACCACGTGTTAATGTGATACCTGTTGTGTTGGTTATCATTCTTAAAGTGATCACTGTAACACATTTGACGGGTGTGGCAACCTGTATTGATTGACTAATTTTTTTGGGGTTGCAGCTGATGTTGCGGGCCAATCAATCGTAGATGATGGTGGAGAAGACTATGCTGAAAAGATGGAAGATGGTGGAAAGTCGGGTCAGGTGAGGAGATCTGCAAGAATCGGTAAGTTAAAGCATGTTAGTGAGACAGAAGAAGGGGTTGTGACCCCAAAAAGAAGAAAGACAAATATGAAGTTTGGTGGACAATACACGGATGGTGGCAAAGAAAAAGGTAAATTGTTACATGTATTACCATTTTAAGAGTACGTTTATAGCGCGAAAAGAGTTTATGTACCTGTACTATATGTTATGGAATGAAATGTTTAGTCTAACACATGTTAATGTCATAATGATCGTATAGTTTAACATTCTATTGTGGTTGCAGCAGATGGTGCGGGGGAATCAAGCGTAGTTGCTGATGGAACTGAGTGTACCGGAGCGCTGGAAGAAGGTGGTATGTCGTTGCGGGTAAGGAGATCTCCCCGTCTGAATAAGTTAAAGGATGCTCCTGAAATGAAAGCAAGCTTTGTGACCCCGAATTGCCCGAAGACAAATATAAAGATTGATCGGGAAAAAACGGATGATGGACTCGAATCAGGTAAACTGTAACATGTGTTACCAGTTTCATCATACATTTAGATTTAGAAGTACACGTTGACGGTGACGCGTAGTTTGTTGCTCGTTAAAATTTATTACCCTCTAATATGCGTACGTGTCTGAAACCCATTTAATATTTCTGTGATGTTATAGGCTTCAACAAGACTGAGAAGCAACTGGAAGAGAGAGAACCGGGGTTTAGTGAATTTGTGGAAGAAACAAATGAAGTCGTCGAAGGTGATAAGAGTGTTCATGATGCTGGTAATTCAAGTGGAGGTGACTGTAGTATTGGTGGGGCCGAAGAAAATAAAGGAGCCGGAAGCGTGGATAAAAGTGAAGCTGAAGAAGTGTATAAGCCGATGGGTTTAATGCGTGCAATACTGCGTATTAAAGCAGCAGAAGTGCATGGTGCTGTTAATGATAAGGACGAACATGTGGTTCTGGATGGCAAAGGCAAGGGGGCTGTTGATGAGTGTGACCGTGATTTAAAGGGTAATTATTTATGCAGCTTCTGGTACTAAGTTGTGCATGAGATGTGATAAGAATGTTTTATGCAGCTGAAGAAGGTAAGATTGAGCATGATGGGATGCATTCAACTGATGTAAATATGCAAGGGTGCAGTAGCGCGGTGGTAGACTCTGTCACAGGTGCAGCTTTCGATAAGGACCAGGATGTCGAGGGTAAAGGGAAAGCGGCTGAGGCGGTGTGTCAGCTGGAAAAGAACGGTAAAGATTTTCATGCTCTAACATGTGTTAACTGCTCCCCTACCTGTCTCATTTAGTGAGTTAACATGTGTTAATCATATACACAGTCTTCGGAAACCGTTTTATTTGTTTAGCCATGTTTAGGCATGTCTAATTTATTCGAAAAATGTTTATGCAACTACAGATAGTAAGATTGAGAATGAAGTTAGGGCTGCAGCTGATGGAAGAAAAGAAGAGAGTGGTGGCATCGTGTTTGCATCTGTGGAAGGTGCTGTTAATGATAAGGACGAACATGTGGTTCTGGATGGCAAAGGCACAGGGTCTGTTGATGAGTGTGACCGTGATTTTAAGGGTAATTATTTATGCAGCTTCTGGTACTAAGTTGTGCATGAGATGTGATAAGAATGTTTTATGCAGCTGAAGAAGGTAAGATTGAGCATGATGGGATGCATTCAACTGATGTAAATATGCAAGGGTGCAGTAGCGCGGTGGTAGACTCTGTCACAGGCGCAGCTTTCGATAAGGACCAGGATGTCGAGGGTAAAGGGAAAGCGGCCCAGGAGGTGTGTCAGCCGGAAAAGAACGGTAAAGATTTTCATGCTCTAACATGTGTTAACTGCTCCCCTGCCTGTATCATTTAGTGAGTTAACATGTGTTAATCATATACACAGTGTGCGAAGGCGATACGATTTTTGATGAACGGAATTTAGATGGCCCCAATTGGAGTCTTGGAATGACACAAATTGGGGGTGAATTGGACGTGTCACAGGAAATCGGTACGATAGAGCATTAAAGAAACTCAGTATTGATGGGTTAGTAGGAGTCATCTGTAATATACTTATTTGCATTAAACGTGCAGGGTGCACAAGTGGGAAGGTGGATGATATTGCTCGGACAGAAACAGTGCTAGAGCGTTCCGGTGAGCTGAAATACATTCATTTACTGTGAAAAGTGTTGTATTCTTTAATGCGTAACGTGAGTTATTTATTTTATATGTTTTAGGCGATATGGAGGCTACCACAGACTTGAGTATGGTTATAATGGTAGAACCAGTTAGCTCCTATGACCCGGCCCTTGCAATCCACAAAGGGCTAACTGGTCTGGAATTTTGTGGGGGTGATATGAATGAGGTGGAGGACAATATTCCGCTTGCAAACCGTGTGCATATGTTGGCTGAGTTGCGGGCCCAAAAAAGGAAGCTCCCTTTCAGAGAAAAAGTGGCAGCGGAACCAAATAGATCACCTTACTATATAAGGTCTGTTGACATGGGGCAGGCAATAACTAAGAAGGAGGCAAATCTGTGGGAGTACATATACGTTGATGAAAGCCCATTGCACTCTTTAAATGGGCATTCTCGTAGGAAGCGGTCAATGGAGGCAAACGTGTAAGTAGAACTGCAACGTGGTTTATTGTTTTATAATAATAGGGTAAACCATGAACCAAGTTCCACACTAGATAATTCGTTATATTTTGATTTTTTTCGCAGGAGGGAACAGGGTTCGTCATCGGTTGTTGATGTAGATAGTCCGATACACATGGCTGTGTAAGTAGGGGGGTCACCGTACCAAAATTTAGTAAAATAATAAATAACATGTGTTAAAGTATGCAATTTAATTTATAATTTGTACATCTGAAACCAGGGAGTTGCTGTTTAGAAGCCCTACCCATGTAGAAGCGTCTCGGGCTATGTTCAAGACTTTAAACGTTGGCAATGAGATCTCAGATGGTATTATCGACTGTTGGGTGGAGGTGCTAAACTTCCAAGAGAAACGGAAATCACGGGAGGCTTACAGTAGGCAATTCTTTGGTACCAAAGTTGTGGTGAGTGTCATGTATATAGAGATTACAGTGTGGCGACTTTTTGAGCTTATTAATTTCTCTGTTGTGGTTAAAGTTTCCGTGGATGCTAACAACTGAGGAAGGTGGTGTCGAGGCGCAGATGCACAAGTTTCGGCTTGGAATAAAAGGTGCGGTTAACAGCGGTGAAAATGTTCCTGACTTTCGAAATCACGACATTGTTTTCTTCCCGATATTGGAGCACAAACACTTTTACTTGCTAGTGTTTGAGTTACGCGACCCGGGAATTTATGTCGTTGATAATGACAAAGCCCGCCAAGGTCAGTTGATAGAAGATAGTGTCTACTACCTCCACAAGGACACAGCGTATAAGATCGTAAGTTTCTTATAAACTGACAATTGTTGAACAAATAAGTGTGATAATATTGAGGAACTGCTTTTTTATTGAGCATGGCTTGTATATGTGTATGCAGAAAGATATGTTTGTGCAATATCTTCGGGAGGTTGGGAATCCGCGAGCCGATGACATAGAGTACTGCAACATCCAGCGTATGCCGGTTCCTTGGGCGACCACCGCAAACACAACTGATTGTGGGGTCTTCTTGATGCGGCACATGGAGTGCTACATGGGGAAAAACAAAAGTTTTAACTGTGGGTTCAGCATGAGTGGGGCGAGGAAGATGGCGGAGGTGCGAAAGTTGAGAAAGAGGTATGCTGCGCACATCTTATGTTCGGAGGTGAATGTGCTGCTGCCAAAAATCAAGCAGGATTGCCGAATAGAGTAACACGTGTTAGGGGGGTGAAATGGTAGTTACTGTAGCACCAGTGTGCATTAATTGCGCCAGCTTTGTTTTTGGAAACATGTAATGTACTTTGATGGATTTGGGGATGTTGCTTTAAACTTATTGCGGGGTAGGTGTTTTGTTGGGTATGGCATCGTCACGATGTCTTTTTGGGGATAGACTATCTATATACAATCTGATGCTTAGTAACTTGGTAATTCTATACTCTAAAGAATATTGATGTGTTGTTGGATGTGTTAGAATATTATTAATCTAGTTGATTGACGTAGTTGATAATGTTTTAAATGAGGTTGTTTGAAATTATATAAAGGTACGTGTAACATTATAGAAAATGAGAAAATGCTGCTTCCAAGGGGACCACTCTTTCTAAAAATGTAGTAGGAATATTGGAAATTGGGGAAAGTAGGTGGCAGAAGTCTACAAACATAGGGGTTGGTGTCTATAAAACAACTTTATTGGGAAAGGAACCATTGCTTTTTGGCCCCTTATGGTCACATTGATGTGTGAAAATGTGACTATTAATTTCGAACAAGTTTTAAAAATGGAATCACAACCTAAACCACACACAATCGGCAAGTGCACCGGTCGCAGTGTAGTGTAGATGGCAAGACCGGATATCAATCCGTGGACACTATACGCAAACTTTAGATAATGAACTTCTATCGAATATATAGTTAACTTTTAGATTTGTTTTGAAGTGATTTTTAATAATTAAATAATAACTAAATTAAATAAGAAGACGTAAGAAACAAAGCAAGCAAACGAAGCAAACACGCGAGCAAATTGTGATCAAATATATATGAGATAAAGGCTACCTAGGTGTCGAATCCCTAGAATCATGCAATGCTAATGTGACAATGATAACGGTTAAATATCTATTTCCCTCAATTGACCCCCCGCTAGAGATGTCCCAAATGAAGAAGCAAGACTAAATGTGAAGTGCTAGAACGAACCGGCTCGAGCTATCGATACCAAATCCTACGAAAATAGAATCCTTTTGACCTCAGAGACAGTTATGTTAAGAGAAGATCCCAAAATCGCAAAGCAAACCCAACTTTGATAATTGAAATCCTAGGAAACCTTAATTACGATGCAATAAACGAGCCCGAGCTATCGGTCACCCAATCTACCCACCAATAATTAGCTAATAACCTAGCTCACCCTAATCGTCTTTCGAGTCACAAGATGAGGATGCAAGTTTTAATATAGTGATTTTAATTATTAGTCAACTTGGTCAATTTCTCAACACAATACCTAACCCGAAAATCCTAAGATAACCGAATTAAATTAAATTCTAAGTCTAGGGGGAATTTCTTCGTGCCTAAACCGCTGAATTTATTGACTAATAAAATAACCAAAACATACCAACATGCAATATCAAGATCAATATCAAAGAAAAGTTATGTAAATCACATCAAATAACCGAAAACATGTCACAAACGCATTACAATCCTCTAGTTCATCAAAACCTAGGTAGTTATGAAGTTTAGCTACTCATAATATTCAATAAAACAACTGAACAAGGTCTGAAAACAACTGAAAACATGGTTCAAAGCGAATAGAAACCGAAAAACTAATGTTTAACGAACCCGAATTGCTCAAAACTCGAACCGAAAGCTTCCAAGACCCTTGCACAGTTCCAAGATGCTTCAAGTTCGTCCCAAAGTGCTCCAATGTCGTCTGGTGTTGCTGCCGTCTTCCCTTGCTTCTAAATTGCCGCCAATGTCTGTTGACTTTCTTGTGCCTCTCGAAAACCAATTATAGCAATAATAATCGTAGGAATTGGCCCCCTCTTCACGTCAATATGCATATGTATATATAATATCCTTTCAATTCCATTAGGGTTTTTCCACTCACGTAAACTTTTGTATATGGATCAATAGGATTCTTTTTTTTTTTTTAAATATTTGATCCATTAATTTTACTTCAAAGGCCCAAAAAATAGAAGTATCAATCCCCATTTGATATTTCGTGAATTTGTATGGGAAATTAGCGGCCCACTATAATGATATTAATATGTATAGGGGCTGGTTACTTCTTTATTACTCGTTTTCGCTCCATTTGCGCCAGGACCTGCCAAAACACCAAATAATGTAATATAATACTAAAAACTAAATAAAACAAATAAAAACTATACAAAAACTATACAATTTACACGGGACAAATATGTATATTTTACCACACATCAAATATCCCCACACTTAACATTTTGTTTGTCCCTAAGCAAAATCCCAAGCAAGATGTCCAACTTAAACACTTAACAATAACGCAAGTCTCGAACAAGTTATAACGCGAACTACGAAATTATTAAACACAGCGGTTTCGCAAGACTTACAACGTTCAAAAGGTGACGAATCATAATATTTAAATGAAAACGGGCCTACCTAATCAAGCTTTTCTCACCTTCAAGCAACCAATCATGCAATGTCAATACCCATTACAATATCACTCATCTCTCGGCTGATAAATATGTTATTTTGAGTGAACTCTCAAAACCGAACCATGAAGCATACTATTATAAGCTTATACGCCAATCAGATCTCCACCTAATTGTTAGAATTCGACACGGATCAAGAGGACTTTATTGGGTAGGTAAGGGCTAAAGGTAGGTTATTTTTTTCATTTTGGGAATATATGGCTAACACAAATGAACATACGATAAACCGGATAAGCACAACACAAATACTACCATATTGGTCATTTTGACCTACAACTTTATTCTATTTTTTCTCTTGTTTTTTTTTCTCATCTTTTGCTCTTTTTTTTTTCTTTTTTTTTCAAATTTTTTTTTATTTCATCATTTTTTTTCTTTTTCTTTCTTCACAAATATAATAATCACGTAACACGATCCGGTTATCAAATCATAAACGGGTAACAAACGAATGGCTAGGCTCAAAGTGGTATCTAAGGGTAGTGGTGAATCAGGTCAAACACAAAGGTAGCACAAACAAGGTGATCCTAATGCCTCTATCATATCCATGCCAAATCCTAACCGAAGGTCTCAAACTGCATCAAAACGCACAAGTTCTAAAGTAATGCAACAAAGTCGGTAAACACACATGAAACGAAAGTAGTGATCATAAATATATGAAACATGTAAAGGCTCAAATCTCACTATCATGTGGAAAATAGGGCTACCGATATTGACAATGCACAATCAATCAACTCTCCGGCTCCATCCACTATCCTAGGCATCCCAAAACCTTTTACTCCCAAAAACCGATTCAGTCAACCTACTATCCCGCAACTTAAAGAAACATGTGCTCTCCAACTCGTAAATTCGACAATTAAACCGCTTTTGACCGACGTTTTGAAAAGGTTTTTCGTTTTCTATGCGCTAAAGGACCGGGACTCGCAAAACCAACTCTTTTTTTTTTCTTTTTCGATTTTTTTTTTGTATTTTTTTTTTGACTCAAAACTACCTAAAAAGACATAGTCCCCCATCCCCACACTTAAAATTTACATTGTCCCCAATGTAGGATGAAAGACAACTAAAAATAAATAAGAAATAAAACCTAAAATAATATACAAAATAAAAAGATAACGAATCGGAAAGGACTTAGCTGGTTAGGATAAAAATCAGTGCCAGCTGCGCGTGTCATCAATCCGAACTCGTACACGATCGTATAGCATTTCCTTCGCGATCGGCTTTGACTCTGACTAGTACACTTGGTAACTTCCTCGAAATTGGTGTACAGCTCTGAAATCACCCGAATGGAGATTGAGTACGGGTGGTACATATCCAAACCTGCATAAACAAAAACAAGCAAAAACCAAAGGAATACCGACTCTAAAAAAAACGACTCAAAACTACTAAGTTAGACTCATGTACACAAAAAATAAAAATAAGATAAATACTACTAAAAAATCATACAAACTCTACAACTCGGACGAACATCCGAGTACGCAAGCCAACTCTCACGTACTAACAAGCGGGAGGTATAGTACCTCCTCCTCTCTCTCCTCAGCTGGTCCCTCAACGAAATGCTTCAATCGATGCCCATTGACCTTAAACCTCTGACCGTCCTCGTTTTCAACCTCTATTGTTCCGTACGGGAACACCTGCGTAACCACATACGGTCCATGCCAACGCGATTTCAACTTTCCCGGGAACAGCTTCAACCGGGAGTTGTATAGCAACACCTTTTCCCCACACTTGAACTCTTTCACATGCTTCAAGTGTTTGTCGTGCAACGCCTTAGTACGCTCTTTATATGCCCACGACTTCTCATACGCCACATCGCGTAACTCCTCTAACTCATGAATCTGAAGAAACCGGTTCTTGCCCGCAGCTGGCAAGTCAAGATTTGCTGCCTTCAGTGCCCAGTATGCACGATGCTCTAACTCAACCGGTAGATGACACGCTTTCCCATAAACTAACCTAAAGGGTGTGGTCCCAATAGGCGTCCGATAAGCAGTACGGAAAGCCCACAGAGCGTCATCCAACTTCTCGGACCAATCAATACGACTGTTTCCGACAGTTTTCTCCAAGATTCTCTTAATCCCCCTGTTCGAATTTTCCACCTGCCCACTCGTTTGTGGATGATAGGCCGTCGAAAGCCGATGGGTGACCCCATAGCGTTTCAAGACCTTCTCCATCTGTGAATTGCAGAAGTGGGTGCCTCGATCAGATATCAAGGACTTCGGTGTCCCGAACCTAGCAAACAATCTCCTCAAGAATCTCACAACAACCCTCGCGTCATTCGTAGGCAAGGCCTCTGCCTCCACCCACTTAGAAACATAATCCACTGCGACTAGGATGTATCGGTTCCCCCTCGACATAGGGAACGGACCCATAAAATCGATGCCCCAAATATCAAAGATCTCAACCACCTGGATGGGGTTCTGAGGCATCTCATTACGGGATGAGATATTTCCTGTCCTCTGACAGGCATCACAGCTTCGCACAAACTCATGTGCGTCCCTAAAGATGGTCGGCCAATAAAAACCCGCATCAAACACGCGTTTGGCGGTATAAGCTGCACGATAATGGCCACCAGTCGGTCCCTCATGACAATGTCGCATAATACTGCGAGACTCGGACCCAAACACACATCTCCTAATAACCTGGTCCGCACCGATCCTAAACAAGTACGGATCCTCCCAAATGTAGTGCTTGACATCCGCAAAGAATTTCTTCTTTTGCTGGTACGTCATGCCCTCCACAAGGTCACCTGTAGACAAGTAATTCGCTAGATCAGCGAACCAGGGAAAGCCTTCCTCGTGGGCTTTCAAAAACATCAACACCTCATGGGGAAACTCATCCCCAATCCTATCCTCCCGAGTCTTCTCTATCTCGGGGCTCTCTAGTCTTGACAGATGATCAGCAGCTACGTTCTCAGCCCCCTTCTTGTCCCTAATCTCTAGATCAAACTCTTGAAGCAGCAAAACCCATCCTATAAGCCTAGGCTTCGCATCCTTCTTCGCAAACAAGTAACGAAGAGCCGCATGATCCGTGAAAATAACAGTCTTCGACAGCACAAGATAAGAACGGAATTTGTCGCACGCGAATACGCTGCTAGTAACTCCTTCTCCGTCGTGGTGTAGTTTTCTTGGGCGTCGTTTAGGGTCTTGCTAGCGTAGTAGATGGGATGAAAGTGTTTCTCCCTACGCTGCCCTAGAACGGCCCCAACAACGAAGTCGCTCGCATCGCACATGATCTCGAATGGGAGGCTCCAATCGGGAGCAATCAGAATGGGAGCACTCACTAACCTCTCCCTAATCAACTCGAAGGCCCTCAAACACTCATCATCGAACACGAATGGCCTATCCTTCTCTAGCAGCTGGGTCATCGGGCGAGCAATCTTGGAGAAGTCGCGGATGAAACGGCGGTAGAATCCCGCATGACCCAAGAAACTCTGAATCGATTTCACAGAAGTAGGCGGCGGGAGCTTGGAAATAACATCAACTTTGGCTTGATCAACCTCAAGCCCCGCCTGTGAAATCTTGTGCCCTAGCACAATCCCCTCTCGAACCATAAAATGACACTTCTCCCAGTTAAGCATCAGGTTCGTCTCCTCACATCGAGTAAGCACACGCTCGAGATTACGCAGACAATGATCGAAGGAACTCCCAAACACAGAAAAGTCATCCATAAACACCTCCATGGAGTCCTCGATCAACTCGTGAAAGATCGCCACCATACAGCGCTGAAATGTGGCTGGATCGTTACACAACCCAAATGGCATGCGTCGATACGCGAATGTGCCAAAAGGGCATGTAAATGTGGTCTTTTCCTGATCCTCTGGTGCAATAGGGATTTGGAAATAACCTGAGAATCCATCAAGAAAGCAATAGAACTGCTGTCCTGACAGTCGCTCCAGCATCTGGTCAATGAACGGCAAAGGAAAGTGATCCTTGCGCGTGGCATCATTGAGTCTGCGATAATCTATGCAAACTCGCCAGCCGGTGACGGTCCGGGTGGGTATCAACTCATTCTTATCGTTGACGACCACTGTCATACCCCCCTTCTTGGGGACCACCTGGACGGGACTCACCCATGCAGAGTCCGAAATCGGGTAAATCAGTCCTGCATCCAGCAACTTAATCACCTCTTTCTTCACTACGTCCTGCATATTAGGGTTTAGCCTTCTCTGAGGCTGAACCACCGGCTTGAACTCCTCTTCCATCAAGATCTTGTGCGTGCAAAACGAAGGGTTAATACCCTTGATATCCATCAGCTTCCATGCAATAGCCTGCCTATGCTCTCTCAAAACACTCATCAGCTTCTTCTTCTCCTCCTCCGTCAATCCAGCAGAAATGATGACGGGTAACTGAGATCCCTCGCCCAAGAATGCGTACTCCAGATGAGACGGCAACTCCTTCAACTCCAGGGGCGGGGGTGCCTCAACAGACGGTCTCTCCTTCGGAATCTCCTCCTCCTCGATGACCTCAAACACCTCGAATCTAGGGGAAGGCTCGGTAGCCTGCAACAGAGGGTCCTGCTCAACATCTAACTCAGTGACCCCACTCCCCTGATCATCCTCGCTCACATCATGCGTATCAGACGCGTCTCTCCCACAAATCTCACTGAGAAGGCCACCCACATGTGACATAAGAGTATCAATAAAGTATAAGGTGTCATCATGCTGCTGGGTATGCCTCATAGAACGCTGAATGTCGAATGTGACCTCATCCTCGTCTACTCGAAGAGTCAACTTGCCATCGTGCACGTCAATGAGTGCTCGTGCAGTGGCAAGGAATGGACGACCTAAAATCAGTGGGATCTCAGAGTCCTCGTCCATGTCAAGGATGACGAAGTCAACTGGAAATATGAATTTGTCGACCTTTACTAGCATATTCTCCACAATCCCTCTTGGGAACTTCACTGATCGATCAGCCAACTGAAGGCTCATGCGCGTAGGAGATGGCTCGCCTAGATTGAGCTTAGAGAAGATGGAATACGACATAAGATTTATGCTAGCCCCTAGGTCTGCCAGCGCATTGCTGACGATGAGATTTCCGATCAGACACGGAATGGTGAAGCTACCAGGATCAGATACTTTCTTCGGCAGCTTGTTCTGCAAGACAGCAGAACACTCCTCGCTCAGGGTGACAGTCGAAAGGTCCTCTAATTTCTTCTTATTCGTAAGAAGATCCTTCAAAAACTTCGCATACTTTGGCATCTTCGCCAAAGCCTCGACAAACGGGATGTTCACATGTAGCTTCTTCAACATTTCCATGAAACGACCATACTGCTCCGCGTCCTTACCCTTCACTAACCTACCAGGGTAAGGGGGTGTCGGCTTATACACCCTCATCGGCTCCTTCTCTGGCTCCTTCTTCTCTCTTGGAGACCCGCTGGACTGTGCTGTACTTGCTGGGCGCAGCCTAGGGTGCACTTTGCCAGCTGGTGTCTCCATCTCAATCACCTCGTCGACCTCCGGGTCCTCATCGACTACCGGCTCGACCTCAATCGATCCTCGTCCGCTCCTAGTGGTAACAACCTTCGCAGTGGCGTTCGGATTTCCAACAGTGTTACTAGGGAGACCACCTTGAGGTCTCTGGTTCAGCTGATCGGCCAGCGAACCCACTGTCCTCTCCAGGTTCTGTAGTGCAGTGCTCTGACTCTTCATGAAGGTCTCGTGTTCCATGAACCTCGACTGTGTCTCCTGATGTCGAGTATCCTCTCGCGTGATGAACTGTGTAATCAACTGCGTCTGCTGAGCTAACGTCTCCTGGTTCTTTCTCAACATCTCCTCTATCATCGGGATATTCGTACCCGAACTCGCCCCTGCTCCTGTGTCTTGAAACAAACTCTGACGCGGCTGAAACCCCGGTGGGTTGTTGTTCTTCCAGCTGAAATTCGGGTGATTCTTCCAGTTCGAATTGAAACGCTCCCCGAAATTTCCTTGATTTCGATTGCTCACAAACTCTACCTGCTCTGGAGACCCTTCAGGGGCAATAGGACACACGGCTGTGTCATGCTTCCCTGTGCATATCTCGCATATCAGCTCTTTCTTCACCTGCATCTCCTTCACCTGCTTCTGTAAGGCATCGAGCTGGGCTTGCATAGAAGTGGCAGTGTCAACCTTATGCACGCCCCTCTGTGCAGCCGACGAATCTCTAGACTCGGGAAACTCATAGCTACTCATCGCGATGTCCTCAAACATCTCGGTACACTCATCTGGGGTCTTGGCGGTCATCAGATTGCCGCCAGCAGTAGTGTTCAGCATATTCCTCGTAGCAGGCGTCACTCCATGGTAGAACTTTTCAACCAGCGCCCAATTCTCAAACCCGTGATGTGGACATTTAACCAACAGCTCCTTGAAACGCTCCCATGTCTCGTAAAATGATTCTCCTTCCTTTTGACGAAACTCCTAAATCATGCTCCTCAGACGAGCGGTTTTGGAAGGAGGAAAGTACTTGCCTAAGAATTTTTCACGCATCCCAGCCCAGGTAGTAATGGATCCAGCAGGAAGAGACTCTAACCAAGCATGGGCTCGGTCAGTGAGTGAGAATGGGAAGAGACGTAACTTGCAGGCGTCCTCGCTAACGGCTTGCTCCTGAAAGGTATCACAGATAGCTGAAAAACGAGAGATGTGAACATTTGGGTCCTCGGAAGGTAACCCATGGAACTAGACGGTGTTCGTAACCATCGAGATGATCTGAGGTGGAATCCGCCAGCTATTAGCGGCGATAGCAGGGCGGGTGATGCTGGATCGAGCATTGGCCGCGTTCGGCCGGGCGTAGTCTGCGACGACTCGCCTAACTGGTGCGTCGTTTTCGTTATCGTTCATAGCTAAAGCAGAAGATGGAATGTGTACCTGACTAGCTCGAACGGTGCGAAGGCGCGTGTGAAAATCTCGCTCGGGCTCAGACGAAGCAGAAAACGAAGGTGGCCCCTGTGAACGAGTATGGTGCATACAATGAGAAGATTACTAATCTAAGTACTAAAGCAAATCTAACCCTAAAGGCACAAATTGCAAGCAAAAGGCACCTAAAGGCAATGGAAATCTATGAAAGCAAATAAACAACTAAATAGACGACTCGGGTCGTTCTCTAAAGTGCCAGTGTCCCCGGCAACGGCGCCAAAAACTTGATGTGTGAAAATGTGACTATTAATTTCGAACAAGTTTTAAAAATGGAATCACAACCTAAACCACACACAATCGGCAAGTGCACCGGTCGCAGTGTAGTGTAGATGGCAAGACCGGATATCAATCCGTGGACACTATACGCAAACTTTAGATAATGAACCTCTATCGAATATATAGTTAACTTTTAGATTTGTTTTGAAGTGATTTTTAATAATTAAATAATAACTAAATTAAATAAGAAGACGTAAGAAACAAAGCAAGCAAACGAAGCAAACACGCGAGCAAATTGTGATCAAATATATATGAGATAAAGGCTACCTAGGTGTCGAATCCCTAGAATCATGCAATGCTAATGTGACAATGATAACGGTTAAATATCTATTTCCCTCAATTGACCCCCCGCTAGAGATGTCCCAAATGAAGAAGCAAGACTAAATGTGAAGTGCTAGAACGAACCGGCTCGAGCTATCGATACCAAATCCTACGAAAATAGAATCCTTTTGACCTCAGAGACAGTTATGTTAAGAGAAGATCCCAAAATCGCAAAGCAAACCCAACTTTGATAATTGAAATCCTAGGAAACCTTAATTACGATGCAATAAACGAGCCCGAGCTATCGGTCACCCAATCTACCCACCAATAATTAGCTAATAACCTAGCTCACCCTAATCGTCTTTCGAGTCACAAGATGAGGATGCAAGTTTTAATATAGTGATTTTAATTATTAGTCAACTTGGTCAATTTCTCAACACAATACCTAACCCGAAAATCCTAAGATAACCGAATTAAATTAAATTCTAAGTCTAGGGGGAATTTCTTCGTGCCTAAACCGCTGAATTTATTGACTAATAAAATAACCAATACATACCAACATGCAATATCAAGATCAATATCAAAGAAAAGTTATGTAAATCACATCAAATAACCGAAAACATGTCACAAACGCATTACAATCCTCTAGTTCATCAAAACCTAGGTAGTTATGAAGTTTAGCTACTCATAATATTCAATAAAACAACTGAACAAGGTCTGAAAACAACTGAAAACATGGTTCAAAGCGAATAGAAACCGAAAAACTAATGTTTAACGAACCCGAATTGCTCAAAACTCGAACCGAAAGCTTCCAAGACCCTTGCACAGTTCCAAGATGCTTCAAGTTCGTCCCAAAGTGCTCCAATGTCGTCTGGTGTTGCTGCCGTCTTCCCTTGCTTCTAAATTGCCGCCAATGTCTGTTGACTTTCTTGTGCCTCTCGAAAACCAATTACAGCAATAATAATCGTAGGAATTGGCCCCCTCTTCACGTCAATATGCATATGTATATATAATATCCTTTCAATTCCATTAGGGTTTTTCCACTCACGTAAACTTTTGTATATGGATCAATAGGATTCTTTTTTTTTTTTTAAATATTTGATCCATTAATTTTACTTCAAAGGCCCAAAAAATAGAAGTATCAATCCCCATTTGATATTTCGTGAATTTGTATGGGAAATTAGCGGCCCACTATAATGATATTAATATGTATAGGGGCTGGTTACTTCTTTATTACTCGTTTTCGCTCCATTTGCGCCTGGACCTGCCAAAACACCAAATAATGTAATATAATACTAAAAACTAAATAAAACAAATAAAAACTATACAATTTACACGGGACAAATATGTATATTTTACCACACATCAAAGTCAAGTCACAAAGACCTATATTAAATGTACCCAGGGAAAACCTCTATAAGTATTGTAGTGAAGAACCAAAGTCATATTCTGTAATACTTCACCACTTCAGTTAACCATAAACTGTTAGCGGTTCCAAAGTGGTGTAATGTGATGGACCCGTGTAAAGGTAAGGTTACGGCTACCCAACCAGGCATGGAGAAGCGGATGCAAAACGGGAAGGAAGCATGTGTGGGCCAGTACGGGGTGTGCTACGAAAGAAAAGTGTCTCACAAAAATCGAGAAGACGGGAAAACTGGAGTAGCATCTGGTGACGATGCTTCAGAAAGCGGAACCAAAAATGTAACTGATGTAGCTGGTGTGTCGCAAGAAACGTCACGCCGTAGGGAACACGTTGTTCCAGAAGCTGAAAAGTTGAAGGGGCTACCAGATGAGTTGGTTAGGTTGCTGACGGATCCAGACCATGAATTATGTGGTTGCCCGTTGTGTCCATACTCACCCGAAACAATCCAGTCCTGGTGTTACCATGACCCATGGGAGAGTGAGCGCAGCCCCTCTCCTCTGTACTTTCATGATGAGGAATTTCCCACACCATGATGAAAAAGCTTGTTAGAGATGGAGGATAACAATGGGTAGTTAGTATGTTGAAAATGGTTGAAGATGTGTTAACCTGATGACCCTATGTTGTAACAAAACGACATACCAATGTCGTTTTGTTGGTATTTTATTATGTTTTTTTTTTTTTGGCAATCGGTTGATGTCATTTCTCGTTAGTCCATCAATGTGTTTTAGACGCGGGGGGTGTAACCTATTAGTAGAATGTGTGTTTAAGTTGGCTAGACGTGAAGTTTAATTCTATAACCTGACGTGGTTTAATATATAAGCTGTTTTTGTGTGGTTAACACAGATTGTTTTGATCCTTTCAAGTTAAAAGAACCAAGCATTATGGGGGCTAACATGTGTTAAGCATTTGTTTTTATGCCATTGTAAAAAAATAAAACACAAAAACACAATTATCAAATGTAACACATTGGAAATGATGATCCACACCCGTGAATGGCACAAAAACCATCTTGTACCTATGAATAAAAAATTGATTTGATGTTAACAATATGTAAAACTTTTTTGGGTTAGTGTTGTATACTTGGGGATCAGGTGTTAAGCATTATGGGGGCTAACATGTGTTAAGCATCTGTTTTTATGCCATTGTAACAATATGTAAAACTTTTTGATGTTAACAATATG
This sequence comes from Helianthus tuberosus, assembly GCA_030545235.1. Classification (NCBI taxonomy): domain Eukaryota; kingdom Viridiplantae; phylum Streptophyta; class Magnoliopsida; order Asterales; family Asteraceae; genus Helianthus; species Helianthus tuberosus. The sequence goes on from CM060396.1 coordinate 33,604,774, forward strand.
TAAAACTTTTTTGGGTTAGGATTTGATGTTAACAAATAAAAAATTGATTTGAATAAAAAATTGATTTGATGTTAACAATAAAAGAACCAAGCATTATGGGGGCTAACATGTGTTAAGCATCTGTTTTTATGCCATTGTAAAAAAATAAAACACAAAAACACAATTATCAAATGCAGATAATATTAAGATAAGCCCATTAATAGCAAATAGAGGTCCCCAAAGAAGTAGGGCTACAAACACAAAAGTGGCCAAGGCCGTAGAGTTTCTTACAATCCTAATTATGGTTAATGGGATCAAAATAGTTCCACCTTCTTACACACGTAACAGATAAGAGCAGGATGATGTCAAAAGACTGTTACATGTGTGTAAGAAGGACAAAATGAAGAGAGTCTCCCATGACATAGTACTAGAAAACGACAATAAAGATTTTAATCAGAGGGTGAGTCGCCAGAGGCGGTCTGCCTTTGTTGTTCAGCAGCTGCCTTTGCTGCTTTCATTGCAGCCACCTTAAGGCAGTTGCGTGAGTCGTGGTCGTCGACATACAGACCACAACGCTTGCATAAACGAAGCTGCTTTGGACGTTTTGGTGGTTTTGCCTTTGCCTTCTCACCGGGCCCAGAAATGCGAGTATGAGTACCACATCCTTTATTGCGTGCAACTTCTGGATTAGCAACTTCAACTGGAATGTTGATTGGCTGTCCAACTATTTCTTCCATTTGACACTCGTTTGATTCATTTTGAATTGTAGACAATGGTTGCTTGGAAAGCACATTGATCTTGAAATCCCTAAGTTGGTCAACCAATTTTGCCAACGAATCCTCATCGGTTCTGGCCACATCAACGCATTCAGTAACGAGGTCGAGGATTTCATTCCGCATAACGACCGGTGCGTGTGGGTTGACTCCGTATCGGCTGGAAATTGAAAAAACCTGTTTGGGGAGGGCATCTCGACGCCACCTATCGTTTATGTATTGTGGTGGAATCCTTTCAACATTTTTCAATCGATAGACGCAAAAGACATGGCGACACAGATATCCGATACGTGTGAAATTCCTGCATGAGCAACTGGCGGATTGGTCTACAGTGTTATACGTAACCTGTTTTGAACATAGACAGCAAAAAAGAAAGCCCTTTAGATCTAACATGTGTTAGAGGATGGGTAATAATGAAATTGCCTAACATGTGTTACCTGATAGACGTTTGTGATGTTGTTCCTTTTATCCAAATGAGTGACGTCTATCAGAAGACTGGAATTGCTGGACTCGGTTTGGTTTGTGATGTAGCATAAAAACTTCCCTTTAATTATCTCTTTTTGAACTTGCGCGAAAACAGCGTTTGTGTAAATGGTGAACGCGTGCTGTTCTATCGCTAAATCAGTATTGCCAATGAACATCGTGGATGAGGTTTTGTACTCCGATACACGTTGATGATATCGTTGGCTGTCTACCCTATTTTCAAAGCACATCATAAATTGTACAAGGGTGTTTGCGCTTGTTGAGTTGACCTTGAAGGCAGCGTTAGAGCTTTCGCAGCGGGAAGTGGTCTTCATTAAGCAACACATGGGCAGTTCCCTGAAGTAGGCTGGTACCCAGAGATGTTTGATGTTGTACATGTCGTTCAACCAGCTGTGGTCTTGAAGCCCAAATGTTTGTACTAGGTCATTCCAGCGGGACTCAAACGTTTCAGGTTTGATATAAACATTCCAAACCAACCGGTGAATGCAGGACCGAAGATCAGTGTTATCGAGAACGTCGGCAGAGATCTGAAAAAAGTTAATAGTTACTAACACGAGTTAGATTAAAAACAGTTTGAGAAGTCATATAAAAATTGTGTTATGTTGAATAACACATGTTAAGGGCTAACAAATTAAGCTAACCTTGGAGGGTAGTTTTTTCATTATATGCCACATGCATAGACGGTGTCGTGATTCGGTAAAGACCATAGGAACAGCTTGTAGCATGGATGGGTCTTGATCACTCAGCACGAGAGTTGGTTGAGTACCGTGTGCCTTCAAGAAAGCCTTAAGCAACCACACATAAGATTCAATGGACTCGGTTGATATCAAACCCGCTCCAAATGTAACACATTGGAAATGATGATCCACACCCGTGAATGGCACAAAAACCATCTTGTACCTATGAATAAAAAATTGATTTGATGTTAACAATATGTAAAACTTTTTTGGGTTAGGGTTGTATACTTGGGGATCAGGCCTAACACATGTTAATGGGGGGGGGGGTTGACTAACCTGTTAGTGCTGTAAGTTGCGTCAAACGCGAGGACATCGCCAAAAGCTTTGTAGTTTAGCTTTGAAATCTCATCAGCCCAGAATACAGAAGACAACTTTCCATTTGATACAGTGTAATCAAAATAGAAGTTGGGTAGGTTGTCAAAACGCTCACGCAGGCGTTCAAGGAAAACTTGTGCGTCGCGTTCACCAATAAAAATTCGCAACTGGTGGCTAAAGTTTTTAAAATCCACCGGAGTCCCATTGACATTGTGATGCCCTCCTTTTAAAGCTACAAGACATCTATAAGCTCTCATTGGTCCGATACGGTTTAGACTCATATTGTGAATGAATTGTTTCGTGGAGAATGACAGCTTCCGTGATATCTTGCTAAGATCACGGTTGTAACTCTCAACAAGTTCATGATTATGAATATCATTGAAACTCAGAACTGTGTATGAATCATTCGAGATTGAGACTAGTATGCTTGCCTTACAGTCACACCATGTGAAGTTGGTCCTCCGGTGCTTAACAGAAGATTCATCTAGGGTGTCAAAGGTCCTCTTGGGTTGTGGTTTTCCATATTTTGAGCATCGAAGATACTTGTGTGTGGGAATTCCATTCCAGACTTTAGTTTGCCCTTTTTTTACAGAAAAACCTGCTTCAAACGCATAAAGTTCATACATCGAAAGAACATCCGCAAAAGTTGGATAAGATTTCCCACACACTGGTATGAACTTATCAGCGACATTAGGAATCCAGTAACGGGTTCCCTGAGGGGTATCAAAAACAAAGTATGGATTCGATGGCCCTGCATCATAAAACGAAAAAGGTTAGGAATCTGCTATACATGGCATGACAAAAGGTTAGAAATCTGTGATATGAGAATAAAGTGGGCTCCCATGTAATATATACAACCGTCTAACTGGCCGCGTGATGATTCAGCAAACATAGAAGGACCATGAGATGATCCAGAAACAGCAACAGTCATGGCCTGCATATGGGAATCTTGGGATGCTACATGTGAACATTATGGAATATGTTTGAACAATGCCATATCTGGGGAAGAAAAAAACAAAACCAAAGTATAGAAAAAACAAACCTTCTTCATTATCCATAACCTGGTCATCATTAAATGCGCTGTTCATGAAATTGTTGGATATCACAACATCCGGGGATCTAACAGGGGCTTCAGATGACCGAGAACAATCAACATGCATATAAGTGTATACAGAAGCTTCGAATGGAACAAGTGAACATGGACATGCAGTATAGTTTGGATTATTAGATTAAAAAGTTGTAAAAGACAAAAAAAATAGGACTTCGTGAACAGTTAAATTACATATATGGACAAACCTGGAGCATTAAATTCCTCGTCATTTTGGAAGTCGCTGCAAAAGAACCGGTTGGGGAAACTATGGACCGGCGACATTGATTGTGAGGTTGGTGGATTTGTCTCCATGGATATTAATGGAGAAATGAACAGGGGAGTAGAAGATGACTATGTAGTTCTGTGTTGAAGAATATATAAAATGAGAAATTGTAAAAGAAATATGGGGGTGGGTGCATTGTACAAATGAGTTGATGTGCATTAAATGCTGATGTCAATTCAACCAGCTGATAATATCTTGCCTAACACAAATTACATATATAACCTTCCAGCAAAAAGTAACAAGAAGTTTGGGAGGGCTACGTGGCTAAATGATGGCCACTATTATAGTTTGCTAAGTTTTCTAAGAATATGGGGTTTCTTACTAAGCATTATCCTGTATGTATATATACATACATACATACATACATATATACATACATACATATATATATATATATATATATATATAGGGGACCGCTAAAATGAAAACCACCTCCAGTTGTAAGAACCATGAGAACTACACCATACGGGGCGAGTTGGACCAATTTTTTTTTTCATAAACGTAGATGCGTGTATTATAAACACATTTGTAAAAAAGAAATTCAAAAAAAAAATGTCGCGTGTGTAGTTTTGAGCACCACAAGTTTGTGTTTACGTGTACCGTAAAATTTAAATAAAATTTGCGATACCCGTAAACGCAAACTTGTGGTGCTCAAAACTACACACACGACATTTTTTTTGAATTTTTTTTACAAATGTGTTTATAATACACGCATCTACGTTTATGAAAAAAAAATTTGGTCCAACTCGCCCCAGATCAAAAAGTTCTCATGGTTCTTACAACTGGAGGTGGTTTTCATTTTAACGGTCCCATATATATATATATAGGGTAGGGTTCCAGCATGAACAACCTCCCAAGAGTAAACTGCGTGAACAGATCTGGACCCTTGATTTCCATTTTAGTTGTTAAGGGTAGGATTGTAATTATATAAAAAATTAGATTTAAATCATTATTTTAATAATTGAATTAAGTTACATCTTTCCTATTTTAAATTCATTATCCACAATATCTTTTATTTCAATTTTATTTTTCAGATTTCATCACCATAATTTAAATTTTGATTTTTAAGATCCACGTAACCTTCATATTTCAACGGTATACACATGTGTACTTGGATATGGATAGAACAGTACGCATGTGTACTCACCATCGTACATATGTGTAATTAGCTACATAATACATACATAGAAACAAAACCTGTAAAACTATTTTATATTTAACAAATTACAAGTTCCATTATGTTTGCCAAACCAAGCAAAAAACATACAATTACAAGTTTTAGTTTCGTAAAAACAATAAACGCTACATAATCAGAAAAACAAAAAACATAGTCTTTTACAACTATTCGCCACGTTGTATGCTGAATCATCCTTATCGACCAAGCAAACAAACATACGTGAATCATCCTTATCGACCTCATACGTGAATCATCCTTATCGACCTTCCATCTTCACTTTTCTCGTTGGTGACATCTCCTATAATAGCACAAAAAAACTCAGCAACTAATACTTTGCATAATTCACAAGTGTACATCAACAACTTTACACATTCAATACACAAAAAAATATGAGATATAAAGAAAAACAGACGCAATACACATGTGTACATCGCATTAAAATCAGATCAAAATCATAATACACATGTGTACATTGCTTTAAAAACATAGCAAAGTCAGAATACACATGTGTACATCGCGTTAAAAACAGAGCAAAATAAAAAAAAATTAACAAAAAAAAAAACTCAGCAACTAATACTTTGCATAATTCACAACTGTACATCAACAACTTTACACATTCAATACACAAAAAAATCTGAGATATCACAAAAAACATACGATATACACATGTGTACATCGCATTAAAAACATAACAAAATCAGAATACACATGTGTACATCGCATTAAAAATAGAGCAAAATAAAAAAAAAATGAACTCCAAAAAACGCTAAACAACTTAACAATAATAACAATCTTCAGAACCTCATAACGATCTTCAGAACCTCAATCAAACAATAATAATTTTCAACATCATCTTTAAAATATAAGTGATGAGCAGATCTCCAAAATAAAATTACAAAAATATCAACTTGAACTAAAAAAAAAATATCATCATACTAATTTCAACATTTTTTTCTGTCAAATGTCAACAAATAATCCTTTTTTTTTCTTGCATGCAAGATACTTAAATCTTTAAGCATCAAATCAACATTTTAAGTGAAATATCAATCATTTCAAATAATCACATATATATTAAAAATACTGGATCATCAAGTCTACATACCAAAGAGTTAAATATAAATTCTTTTAACTACCACTTGATAAAAAAAATTAATAATTAACTGTTTTGCACCATCATGCATATCAACAAACTACATATTCAGATTTTTTGGATTTTATAATTCTTAACCGGTCTCTCTCAAATCTCAATAAGCATTAACTTTAAATATTATTAATATTGAGTAGATCTCCAAAATTTAAAATCACAAAAAAATATACTTAAAAAAAATATCACCATAACCATTTTTTTCTAATTTCTTTTGAAATCACAATCCATAGAAGTCAACAAAACTGTCTTTTAGACAATTAAATTTAATTACTATTTTATTAATCACAATCCATAGAAGTCACGCGCTTCCACATTTCCACCAGCAAATGACATCACACATAGAGAAACACAGATTCTACTATACGTATAGATTTAAGAGAGTTTCAAATTCTTACAGATCTAATAATTTCAAGGTTCAGCTCCTCCGGCGTCAACAACATATCGGCGCTAGGGTTCCGGTAAAACATGAAGAGGTGAATCGAAGTTTGTTTCAATCCCTTTCTAGAACGGTGACGGCGGCATAACGGCGACGACGATTTATGCTATGCCGATGAACCCCATCCGGAAAACCGTTCAGTTCAACCCCTCCCCCTTCGTTGTCACCCCTGCATTTTTCCTTCGACGCCGGAGATAAAACAGCGAACAAATCCTTTCTTTTCTTTGATGCCGGCTGTAAATGTGAAAGAAAAGATTGTTGAAGAAAGTTTGTTTGATATCTCAGATGAAGGTGAGAGAGAAAATTAGGGATAAAAGTTTGATTATGATGATTTGAGAGAGAGAAACGGGATTTATGCAATCAATGCAAAATGGAAATTACACATATACTCTTTTTTTATTTAATTAAATGGAAAAAATTAACAAAATAATTACCATCATGCCACTCACTTTAATCTCAAGATCATAAAAATCAAGGGCCCAGATCAGTTCACGCAGTTCACTCTTAGGATTTTGTTCACGTTTGAACCTAATCCTATATATATATATATATATATATATATAGCCCAATCCTCCACCCCCTTGGTCCATCCCCTTTAGGCCAATCCTCACTGCAGGTGACGTGGCGGCCCATACTCTTGGGGATGAGCCTCACCATACCTTCTAGCCTTATACCCCCTTGGGCTGGCCCACCTGGTGGGTTCACCAATTCTTGGCCATAGTGAACTGCAACTCCACCGTGTCTTTAGCCATCTACTCCTAGGCCCAATAACCCAAACCAAGGTATCCCAGGCCTAAGACCACAACAAAACTACAACGCAAACTATGCTCTGAAAGACATTGAGCAAGCACTCTACACCATGTGTAGAATTGTTTGCACGACCAAAACGAGTCGTTCAGAAGAGTTCTCGTCAATACGAAAGGCGGAATTCAGTCGTATCGAAGTAATTTCAGCTGATTTGCACATAGAATTACTTTAACTATCTCTTATATTGAAAACACAACGTTTTACAGCCTGGAGACACTTCAGCAGCACTTCGGCACCGGAATCAGATCGTTACAAATGAATTGAACAAGGCACGTATATATAGGCAATCCATTTCGTGCGGAATGAACTTCACCCGAAATGGGTTCACACGAAATGGACTAGTTTCCATTTCGTGCGAAATGGACCTTTCCCATATATATCTGATTTTTCTCGTATTTCGTGCCCTGATCTAACTATCCTATTACAAGACTCGATATAAGACGAAGTCGACAGACATATGCACCAACACCATGTCATTAAATCAAGGAGAACCTACATGGAAGGCTGACAGTGGCGCGGATCTAGGAATTTTTTTCTAAGGGTGCAGATGAAGGGTTCAAGCATATTTTCAAGGGGTGCGATCGAGTTTTTTGCCTAAAAATACACTGATTTTTTTTCAAGCGGTGCGCTCGCCCACCCACCCGTAAAGGTAGGTCCGCCAATATTGGCTGACACAGGCCGGGGCTACAACACACATGACAAACAATTCTGGTACACTCTCGTCTAATTTTAATAATGGCATTTTACCAAAGATTATCGTCACCTTACCTCACCCTTTAAAGTAAATAATAATGTTCTGATAACAAATGGTATTGATGATTATAATCAATTGAAAGTTTACAAGAAAGAAGTTGGATGTATGGAGTCACCCAATTTGTTGAAATAAAAAAGGGATACAATGAATCAAAAGATTAAAACAAAAGAACAGAACTGAAACTTATGTTATGAACAAAATTGTATATGAACCTTTTGTGTATGAGAGACTGTGTAATCATGTGCACTTTCTTCAATGTCTTGACTCCTATATATATATATATATATATATATGAGAAGAGTAGCCCATAAGAGAAGAACACGGCAAGGAATGAGCTGTTAAATTGAGACCAAAAAAGAAATTTTCCAGTGACACCTTAAAGATTAGCAATCACAATCTTCATTCAAATTGACAGGGAGGATAAATGAAAGAAGGGCATCTTCCTTTCTTGATAATTTGCGTGAAGAATGAACAAAGGTCAAAGACCTAGATAGACTTCATATGCATCCCAATAAAACCAATGCAAGACCAAAGCAATCCTTGAATAAAAGAGCCCATTTACCTCACAAACAATAGAAAAAAAAAAAAACAATTAGAAAAAATAAAATAAATTTATTTTTATAACGTTGGATTGAATATTTGTAACACCTAGAAAATTTGTGTCCAATGAAATAACGACACGTGTCATGTAAGACAAAAGTGTTATAAACCCGGATCTAGTTAAAGATGTATGGCAGGATTTAAAAGTGTCGACATGTTAATTTATACCTCTGAACGACCTCATTATGAATCCCAAGACCCTAATATATATTATAAACATCTGATATACTCAAATCCGGTAAATACTAGTAATAATTGATTCAAAGTGCAAGAAATGGGATCCTATGAGATTGTGTTTGACAAACCTTCGTTATGGCCCTTTCAAAAGAATCCAAGGCAACTTTAAAACATGGCAAGGTGATCTAAACTGTTCAGGGCATGTTCATGTGGCCCATACTGATAATAGAGGCCCAAATCTGTAATACCTATGTTGCGTGTTCGAAGCTTGAAAGGTAAAAATTTTTTGCCTTCTGGTAAAGGCTTACGGACCGCAAAGGATACCCTTACGGTCCGTAAGACAGTCCCAGCAGCAGAAAAGTTGACAGGTGTCTGCTATAACATGTTTAACCGACTTAAATGGATATTTTTCACAACCATGTGCAACACAAACTAGTTCTTAGGCTTAGGGACACTTATAATTGATCAGGGATCACCTCATAGGCTTGTTTGTCATGATCATGATGGATCAAAGGCACTATATAAGACCCACATTGTTGCAAACTTTGATCATCCATTCATACCTTCACTTCTGATCATTTCTGGAGCTCAAGGCCATTCCCCAAGCATCACTAGTCGTGCATTGGACCTTGGTAAGCTTCCTTAACCTGCCTTAATCGTGTTTTACTTAGTTATTAGCTTAAAAGTCAAACCGTCGTAATTAAGGTTTGACTTATCGATTAATCATTAATGGTTTGATGTTTAGTCAAATTGAAAGTAGTTATAAGTTGGTAATTATGTGGGCAATAAACCCTTAAAAGGGCACCCTCTGATTCCCGCTCTAACTAGATCATTTGTCGGGTCAAAGTTTGTATTAAAAAGTCAACAGAAACTTAATTTGCGAATTAACACGTAATTAGCAATGTAGAAGACGTGTAACCTATTTTATCACTCATATAACTTGGTAATTAGTATAAGAACTGGTCTAAGCTTGTTTGATCCGACAATTTTCTGTTTAGGCTCGGTTCGGAACCGAAAGTCGCAAAACTTTGACTTTTGCTTTGACTTCAGTTCTGACCCGATTTAGATGGGTTTAGAAATGCCTTAGAGCTTCCTTAGGACCAGGTTATATGTTAGTATAACCCTCTGTGGTTGGTTCGTTGATTGTCCGACTCGTTTACACGTTTCCGTTAATGGCTTAACGTTGACCATAATGCCCTTTTGACCATAAAACGAGAATTTTGGAAATGTGAAAGGACAATAATCTTTATTACTGATTTATAAACATGTCCCTAAATTTTCACATCATTTTGAGGTCTAGATTAGGAGTTATGCTCAATGGCGTAATTAGAACGCTTTTTATTAATTAAATGGCGTCATTAGCGTAAAGCCTATTTAAACCCAATTTTTGACATCAAACCTTTTACCCACTGATGTAATATAATATTTTGGGATTTTTGAATATTTTTAATTATTTTTAACCTGATCATAACCTAAGGTTATGGCCATGATTCGGTAAATACCGATTATACCCTTTTTGTGTATGAAATGAGTTTTACATAATATTTTGACACCAATTCAGTTGCTACTGATTTTATATAATAAATGAAGTATTTTGAAATTTATAACCTGATCAGAAAACTTAGATTTCCTGTATAACCCGAAAATCGCTTAAAAACGGCTTTTTAAGCGTATTAAACACATAGTTTAGGTTTAAAACCATTTTGTCATATAAGACTTATCACCAACTGATATAACCTATTAAATTAAGTTGTTTTACTGATTATTTCAGAACCGAATCTCAGAATTTTAAATAATCTCTTTTATAATCTTTTAAATGACCAAAATACCGCTGCGGGGCTTAAATTGAGATTAAACTCGTTTTGGGCATAATGGAAGGTATCCTACTGATATCACAACATATTTAAGGCATATTAACTTAGGAAACCTGTATATGACTCTTATGGTTACCCGTTACGCTTTTTGCGCATTCGGTTCGGTTTATGTAACTAGTTTACATAAATTAGCCGAAACGGGTCAAACCTTATCATTTTTATCTCAAAATCCAGAATGTGTTTAGTTTACCCACATTATACAATTCTTCAAACTTGTTGGGTCTAAATCACATTCTATTCCGGTCTTCGCTTAATCATGCGTTCGAACCGTATCTTCCTTTAAAACTAACCGGTCTAAGTTTAGGCTTAATTAAAGACCTGTTAGGATTCTAATAGGTTATTATAAACCTTCGTTCCAGAATAGGAGACCCGGTAAAAGCTACGTGCACTTGCTTGTTGTGAACATTACTTGCAAAGGTAAATACTTTTAACTTATTTTCCCTATACGGGCTTGGGGTACGGTATATAAAATACCGCTTGGTCGGGCATTGAATCTTTAATCGTATGATGGTTAATTCATTGAAATGTCCTGTTTGAAAATGTTTTGTTTGCTTAAAACCTTTGGGGGTTAATGACCATGTCCCGAATATCCTTGGCATCATTTTACGAAATGGCCACGACCAAAGCACGGGGTGTAGGCGTACACCCGTCAGTGCCTAAATAAATAATGTGGTGTGTCTATTGATCTTTAACCCGGTCTACAGATCGGGCTACTGAACGCATAAGGAACATGTAATTCTTTTACAAGTATTATATTCAAATAATTATCCCAAGTTATAAAAAGTTTGTGCCACGTGCATTCAAATCAATTTTATTAAACCTTTTCAAAATGAGTCAGTTAATTGTATTTACCAGTGTAAACTGACGTATTTTCTCAAAAAGGTTAAGTGCAGGTACTACTCGAAATAGGCTGGCTTTCTCCTAGCATCCACAATAAGTCTCGCAAGCTTGGATGATATAAAACTATTGAACAATGTTTCCTTTTTATTTTGATCCACCTGTGGATTATTTTCAACTATTTATGATACTTAATATTACAATATAATTTGGTTGAAATGAATCTACCTTTTGCTTCCACTGTGCATTTAAATATTGTGTTGTTTGACTATAATGATATCAACTACGTCACGATACGCCCCTACCGGGCCCACCGGTAAAACGTGGAAATATCGGGGTGTGACAGGTTGGTATCAGAGCCAACACTGAGCCAACACTGAGTGAATTAAACACTAGCCTTTTTGTGTTTAATCTCAGTTACACAAATTGCACATTCCTCGATCCTCGAGTCTAGACAAATAACATAGGACAAATTCTGTTTTGTTTTATTTTTGTCTTTTATTTTATATATATTCTTGTTGTTATCTTTGTTTATGTTGACAGGTTTAACAATGCCGCCAAGATTCCGAAGAAGAGGAAGAGGTAAGGGGCCAATCCGCGCCCCCAACGATCATGAGGCCGGGCCTTCACACCGGCGAACTCCTTCAGCCACCAGGAATGCTGGTCCTCAAGGAGACTGGGGGATCCATTCAGAGCCCGCTAGGCGATCTACCTCGTATAGCTCAACACCTCCCTATCACCATTCCTTTGGACCGTTATCAGAGAACGAGCCTGAAGATACACGCCACTCCTTCTTGCCATTGCAGCGATCCCTTTTGCATCATTCCTTTGGCGACCCCACTCCTGTCTTTCGGGGCCGGTTCAACCCAGCAAACTATATCGAAGAACCAGTGGGTTTTAACCCACTAGGACCTGAAGACCATTTCTCGGGAGACCAAGCAATGGACATGGACGAGGACACGGATCCCCTCGAGCCTGCAACCGGAACCCCCAACCATCCCATCGAGTTCTCTGATGGATCATCCTTCCACGGATCACCCTACGGTGGTCCAGACAGTTATCAAGCGAGGTTTAACCAGTATGAGTGGTATTTTACACCCTCTCATAACCCACAGCAGCAGCAGCAGGATCTCTCAGAGGATTCGCGTTTCGTGGCAGTCACGCCACCGCCACCACCACCGCCAGTTCATCAAGCACCTCCAGAACCACCAAGGCGTAGGAGAACAGGCGCCCGAATATCCGCGCGAGGAGGGGATTTTCACTTTAGCACCCCCCATCACTCAAGTGGCAGTCACTATCCGCCACTGCATGAAGACCCACAAATGGGTGGACCTTCAAACCCAATACCAGAGGTGAATTCTGCACCAGTTGCACCACCGCCGCCACCATTGGGTTTTGATAACCCGATTCCTACATACGCCAGTTCAACGGCGTATAATCCGTTTGAGCAGCCGGCTCACACTCATTATAACTATGCTGAAGCCGACCCGTACCTTGTAGCGGCAAACTACAACGCCCTTCATCCCGAAGGACCATATGGAGCCCCTTGGGGAGTGGGATATCCAGCTCATGGGTATCAGTACCTACTCGACCCCCGTTTCAGCACCAGCCACAGCCACCACGATTTTCCCCACCGGAGCAGGAGGAAATCGTCCAAAGACTAAGCAGGGTGGAACGAGACTTTCAGGAAGAACGTAGGAACAACCTGGGATTCCTCAAAGGCCTAGCAATCTTGTTAAAGGGGAAGAAAAAGAGGGATCATTAAATCCCTATATGTATTGTTGTATTTCTATTTCAATCAAGTCCCTGCGTGGACATTTATCTATGTATTTAGTCCCTGCGTGGACTTGTCTTTTAGTCCCTGCGTGGACATCTATTTAAGTAATTGGTCCCTGCGTGGACTTGTATTATCGGTTTAGCCCCTGCGTGGGCAAGTTGTTTCTGTTAAAAGTCTCGTTTAGGGCAATGTGTAATCCTTTTAATATTTAATGGAATGTTAAGTTTATGAATTTCATTTTTGTCATTATATGCATAAATAGATGAAATAAATAAATCAAAATCATTCATTTTAAAAGTAATCTGCCTGTTAAATATTAAATAAGAATATTAAAGGCATAACCTAGCCTACATGTCATTATAAGACTTGGCCAAGATGGTAAGACCTGTTTAAAAGATTCAAATTCCTGTTAACATCTGAAAACATGTTAACGCTCCTGACAGACGTGACTCGTTAAAATCACACACGTCATTCTTATAATAGGATTCTTCAAAAGATTCATATCCTAACCTGATGATCTATAAATCATGGGTTTAAATCATCAATTAAGATGATCCCATATTAAACATCCATTAGTGATATAGTGCCTACGGGCCATACTCATTGTCATATAGGACAAAAGACAGTTGTAGTCTATGACTCCCTGTCAGAGAAAAGGTAATGAACTATGTTCAAACCTTAATGCCTTGATTCTCTGAAATCATGGCTTATGAATTAGAATGTCCCTGTGACTAGGCCTTTTGTGCTACTAATAATACTGTTACTGTTTTATAATTAGGATAAATTATAATAAAAAATCCTAAATAACTATGATTAACAAATTAACCAAATATGGTCTATGTTTACCATGGTTAATGAATTGCCATAAAAGACAATTCCTTAATAAACTCCCAAATAAATTATTGTCAATATCTTATGTAACAGTTCAAACTACATGGCTGACTCGGATGAGATCAACAGTCACCCAAGGGAGGATCATGATAATACCCGAATTAACATAGCGGGTGCAGAACTGCAAGCATTAATAGACAATGCTGTTACAAAAGCAATAGAGCGGCAGTATAATGAATATAGTGGGACTCGAAGTAGGACCCTATCCGCACCGCATTCCAAACCTAAGACTCATTCTGAGGCTCACAGCAAGCCACCCTCCAAGAAGGAAGAGCCAAAGAAAGGTGATGACGATCATCACTCTTCAAATCAGCAAAGTGTTCCATCTCAAAGGATCGTACTAAATCAAGGACCCCGTGATAAGGGTTGCTCCTACAAGTATTTTGTTTCATGCAAACCCAGGGATTTCACTGGGGAAAAGGAGCTATAGACTGCATGACATGGTTGGATGAGATGGACACCGTGGTTGATATCAGCGGGTGCGCTGATAAGGATGTGGTAAAGTTCATGTCTCACTCATTCAAGGGGGAGGCATTAGCTTGGTGGAGATCTTTGATCCAGGCTACGGGGAAAATCCCATTATACAATCTGACATGGGATCAGTTTATAACATTGATTAGAGAAAACTACTGCCCTCAGCATGAGGTAGAAAAGATTGAATCTGATTTCTTATCCTTGATTATGAAGAACCTGGATTGCCAAGCCTACCTTACCAGCTTCAATACAATGTCAAGGTTGGTTCCTTATCTGGTGACACCTGAACCCAAGAGGATAGCTCATTTCATCGGGGGTTTAGCCCCAGAAATCAAGGCCAGTGTGAAGGCCTCTAGACCAGCTACTTTTCGGTCTGCAACTGATATATCATTGTCCCTCACTTTGGACGCGGTCAGGCAGAGATCGCTGAGGAACACCGATGCCGAAAAGAGGAAGCGTGAGGACGACAACTCACGACGTTCAGACAAGAGGCATAGAGGAAGCAATGACCACAAAAAGAGTTCTGGATCCAAGAAAGATGGTCATCAGTCGGGTGATAAACCCAAGTGTAAGGTTTGTAAGAAGCACCATTTTGGGAGGTGCAGACTCGAATCGAAATCCCAGTCACAGCCAAGGGCATGCGGGATTTGTAAGTCTTCTGAACACAAGACCTTGGATTGCAAAAAGTTGAAGGATGCGACGTGCTATAGCTGCAACGAAAAAGGGCATATCAAGTCCAATTGCCCAAAACTTGCAAAGAAGACTGAGGATGGGAAAAAGACCAATGCAAGGGTCTTTCGGATGGATGCAAAGGAAGCTATTCAGGACGACAATGTGATCACAGGTACCTTCCTCATAAATGATGTCTATGCAAGAGTACTTTTTGATTCAGGCGCTGATAAGTCGTTCGTAGATAATAAGTTTTGTGAATTGTTGAAATTACCTGTTAAAACCTTAAGTGTGAAATATGAGGTGGAATTAGCTGATGGGACCATAGAAACCGCATCAACCGTATTAGATGGATGTGTTATATCCATTAAGAACCACTCTTTTCCATTGTCTTTACTTCCTTTGAAATTAGCCGGTTTTGATATAGTAATAGGCATGGATTGGTTGTCTCGCAACCAAGCCCAGATCGTTTGCGCTAAGAAGCAAGTGGTTGTCAGAGCTCCTCATGGCGAGCCTTTGACAATCCAAGGAGATACTAAGTACGGAATGCCTGAGCAAGTGTCCATGCTCAAGGCATCAAAGTGTTTGACGAAGGGTTGTGTTATCGACATGGCGCAAGTAACTATTGATGAACCAAAGCCTAAGATCGAAGACATACCCATTATCTCTGAATATCCAGAAGTATTCCCTGAAGAACTACCTGGTTTACACCCAGATAGGCAAGTGGAGTTCAGGATTGACATTATTCCTGGCGCAGCACCTGTTGCAAGAGCACCTTACAGATTGGCGCCAATAGAGATGAAAGAGTTAAGAACTCAACTGGATGATTTGTTAAGCAAAGGATTTATTAGACCTAGCTCATCTCCTTGGGGAGCACCAATCCTTTTTGTGAAGAAGAAAGATGGCTCGATGCGTCTGTGCATCGATTATCGCGAACTTAACAAAGTTACTGTCAAGAATCGGTATCCGTTGCCCAGGATCGACGACTTGTTCGATCAGCTTCAAGGAGCGAGTTACTTTTCCAAGATCGACTTAAGGTCAGGATATCATCAACTGAAGGTCAAGGATGAAGATGTACATAAGACTGCATTTAGGACTTGTTATGGTCACTACGAGTTCTTAGTGATGCCTTTTGGACTCACTAATGCACCAGCCGCATTCATGGATCTCATGAACCGCGTCTGCAAGCCCTACATGGATAAATTTGTCATCGTCTTCATCGATGATATTCTTATTTACTCGAAGAATCAAGCTGACCATGAGAAGCACCTCCGTTGCATTCTGAAACTGCTTCATCGAGAAAAGCTCTACGCCAAATTCTCTAAGTGTGAATTTTGGCTTCGCGAAGTCCAATTTCTTGGACATGTGGTTAGTGAACGCGGAATCCAGGTAGATCCCGCTAAGGTTGAAGCTGTCATGAAATGACAAGAGCCAAAGACGCCCACAGAGATTCGCAGTTTCTTGGGATTGGCAGGATATTACAGGCGTTTTATTGAAAAATTTTCAAGGATTGCTGCACCCCTAACTTCTTTGACTAGGAAGAATATTAAGTTCAACTGGGGACCCAAGCAACAAGAATCCTTCGATATCCTTAAGCAGAAGCTAAGCAATGCACCAGTGTTGACATTGCTTGAAGGGATTGAAGAATTCGTGGTATACTGTGATGCATCACACACCGGAATGGGGTGTGTGCTTATGCAGAAAGGCAAGGTTATTGCCTACGCTTCTCGACAGTTAAAGGTGCATGAAAAGAATTACACCACCCATGACTTGGAGTTGGGTGCCGTTGTATTTGCACTGAAGCTATGGAGGCACTATTTGTACGGTATCAAGTGTGTGATCTATTCTGATCACAAGAGCCTCCAGCACCTGTTTAACCAAAAGGATTTGAACATGAGGCAGCGACGTTGGATGGAAACTTTGAATGATTATGATTGTGAGATAAGATACCATCCTGGCAAGGCGAATGTAGTCGCCGATGCCTTAAGTCGAAAGGAAAGAGTGAAGCCTTTAAGAATCAATGCCAAGAGCATTGAGATAAAGAATAGTTTGAATGAAAGGTTGTTAGCTGCACAGAAGGAAGCTGTGCTGGAAGCTAACTATCCTGATGAAAAGCTAGGAGTAACTGAAGAACAACTATCCTATGGCAAGGACAGAATTTTGAGGTTGAATGGATGAATATGGGTTCCAGTTTATGGAGGACTTCGAGATGTTATCCTCCAGGAAGCCCACAATTCTAAATACTCCGTCCATCCTGGAGCTGACAAGATGTACCAGGATCTGAAAGCAAATTTTTGGTGGATAGGCTTGAAGAAGTCTATAGCTACCTATGTATCTAAATGTTTGACGTGTGCGCAAGTCAAAGCTGAACATCAGAAGCCGTCAGGTTTGCTACAACAGCCTGAACTTCCCACCTGGAAGTGGGAGATGGTGACAATGGATTTCATCACCAAGTTTCCAAAGACAAAGAAGGGAAATGATACTATATGGGTGATAGTAGATAGACTGACTAAGTCAGCACATTTCCTACCCATTAAGGAGACTTATAGCTCCGACATGTTAGCCCAATTGTACGTAGATAAGATTGTATCTCTGCATGGCGTACCGGTATCTATTATCTCTGACAGGGATACTAGATACACGTCACATTTTTGGAAAAGTTTCCAACAATCTTTGGGCACGCGCTTAAATTTTAGTACGGCTTACCATCCTCAGACGGACGGACAGAGTGAGCGTACCATCCAAAATTTGGAAGACATGCTTCGTGCATGTGTGATTGACTTAGGTGGTAGTTGGGATAACCACCTGCCATTAATCGAGTTCTCGTATAACAATAGCTATCATACGAGCATCAAGGCCGCGCCCTTCGAGGCCTTGTACGGTAGAAAGTGCAGAACGCCCGTTTGTTGGGCGGAAGTTGGAGATGTCCAAACAGGACCTGAAATAGTCTTTGAAATGACGGACAAGATTGTCCAGATCCGTGACCGCCTGAAAGCTGCCATAGATAGACAGAAAAGCTACGCAGATTTAAAGTGAAAACCTCTGAAATTCGAGGTAGGTGACAAAGTGTTGCTTAAAGTATCACCCTGGAAAGGGGTAATGCGATTTGGTAAGAAGGGCAAGTTAAGCCCGAGGTACATAGGACCATTCGAGATCATCGAATGTGTCAGATCAGTTGCTTATAAGTTAAATTTTCCTGAAGAGCTCAGTGGAATTCACAATATATTCCACATCTGCAATATGAAGAAGTGTCTAGCTGATGAATCACTAGTCATACCACATACAGATGTGCACATAGAAGAGAGCTTGAAGTTTGTTGAAAAACCTGTGTCGATCGAGGATCGACAGGTTAAGAAGCTTCGAAGGAAGCATGTGCCAATAGTAAAGGTTAAATGGGATGCCCGCAGGGGTCCCGAATACACATGGGAGGTAGAGTCTACCATGAAAGAAAAGTACCCTCATTTATTTCAGTAAATCTCGAGGTCGAGATTTCTTTTAAGGGGGTGAGGATGTAACACCTCGAAAATTTGTGTCCAATGAAATAACGACACGTGTCATGTAAGACAAAAGTGTTATAAACCCGGATCTAGTTAAAGATGTATGGCAGGATTTAAAAGTGTCGACATGTTAATTTATACCTCTGAACGACCTCATTATGAATCCCAAGACCCTAATATATATTATAAACATCTGATATACTCAAATCCTGTAAATACTAGTAATAATTGATTCAAAGTGCAAGAAATGGGATCCTATGAGATTGTGTTTGACAAAACTTCGTTATGGCCCTTTCAAAAGAATCCAAGGCAACTTTAAAACATGGCAAGGTGGTCTAAACTATTCAGGGCATGTTCATGTGGCCCATACTGATAATAGAGGCCCAAATTCGTAATACCTATGTTGCCTGTTCGAAGCTTGAAAGGTTACAAATTTTTGCCTTCTGGTAAAGGCTTACGGACCGCAAAGGATACCCTTACGGTCCGTAAGACAGTCCCAGCAGCAGAAAAGTTGACAGGTGTCTGCTATAACATGTTTAACCGACTTAAATGGATATTTTTCACTACCATGTGCAGCACAAACTAGTTCTTAGGCTTAGGGACACTTGTAATTGATCAGGGATCACCTCATAGGCTTGTTTGTCATGATCATGATGGATCAAAGGCACTATATAAGACCCACATTGTTGCAAACTTTGATCATCCATTTATACCTTCACTTCTGATCATTTCTGGAGCTCAAGGCCATTCCCCAAGCATCACTAGTCGTGCATTGGACCTTGGTAAGCTTCCTTAACCTGCCTTAATCGTGTTTTACTTAGTTATTAGCTTAAAAGTCAAACCGTCGTAATTAAGGTTTGACTTATCGATTAATCATTAATGGTCTGATGTTTAGTCAAATTGAAAGTAGTTATAAGTTGGTAATTATGTGGGCAATAAACCCTTAAAAGGGCACCCTCTGATTCCCGCTCTAACTAGATCATTTGTCGGGTCAAAGTTTGTATTAAAAAGTCAACATAAACTTAATTTGCGAATTAACACGTAATTAGCAATGTAGAAGACGTGTAACCTATTTTATCACTCATATAACTTGGTAATTAGTATAAGAACTGGTCTAAGCTTGTTTGATCTGACAATTTTCTGTTTAAGCTCGGTTCGGAACCGAAAGTCGCAAAACTTTAAGTTTTGCTTTGAATTCGGTTCTGACCCGATTTAGATGGGTTTAGAAATGCCTTAGAGCTTCCTTAGGACCAGGTTATATGTTAGTATAACCCTCTGTGGTTGGTTCGTTGATTGTCCGACTCGTTTACACGTTTCCGTTAATGGCTTAATGTTGACCATAATGCCCTTTTGACCATAAAACGAGAATTTTGGAAATGTAAAAGGACAATAATCTTTATTACTAATTTATAAACATGTCCCTAAATTTTCACATCAGTTTGAGGTCTAGATTAGGAGTTATGCTCAATGGCGTAATTAGAACGCTTTTTATTAATTAAACGACGTCATTAGCGTAAAGCCTATCTAAACCCAATTTTTGACATCAAACCTTTTACCCACTGATGTAATATAATATTTTGGGATTTTTGAAGATTTTTAATTATTTTTAACCTGATCATAACCTAAGGTTATGGCCTTGATTCGGTAAATACCGATTATACCCTTTTTGTGTATAAAATGAGTTTTACATAATATTTTGACACCAATTCAGTTGATACTGATTTTATATAATAAATGAAGTATTTTAATCTTTATAACCTGATCAGAAAACTCAGATTTCCTGTATAACCCGGAAATCGCTTAAAAACGGCTTTTTAAGCGTATTAAACACATAGTTTAGGTTTAAAACCATTTTGTCATATAAGACTTATCACCAACTGATATAACCTATTAAATTAAGTTGTTTTACAGATTATTTCAGAACCGAATCTCAGAATTTTAAATAATCTCTTTTATAATATTTTAAATGACCAAAATACCCCTGCGGGGCTTAAATTGAGATTAAACTCGTTTTGGTCATAATGGAAGGTATCCTACTGATATCACAACATATTTAAGTCGTAATAACTAAGGAAACCTGTATATTACTCTTATAGTTACCCGTTACGCTTTTTGCGCGTTCGGTTCGGTTTATGTAACTAGTTTGCATAAATTAGCCGAAACGGGTCAAACCTTATCATTTTTATCTCAAAATCCAGAATGTGTTTAGTTTACCCACATTATACAAGTCTTCAAACTTGTTGGGTCTAAATCACATTCTATTCCGGTCTTCGCTTAATCATGCGTTCGAACCGTATCTTCCTTTAAAACTAACCGTTCTAAGTTTAGGCTTAATTAAAGACCCGTTAGGATTCTAATAGGTTATTATAAACCTTCGTTCCAGAATAGGAGACCCGGTAAAAGCTACATGCACTTGCTTGTTGTGAACATTACTTGCAAAGGTAAATACTTTTAACTTATTTTCCCTACACGGGCTTGGGGTACGGTATATAAAATACCGCTTGGTCGGGCATTGAATCTTTAATCGTATGATGGTTAATTCATTGAAATGTCTTGTTTGAAAATGTTTTGTTTGCTTGAATCCTTTGGGGGGTTAATGACCATGTCCCGGATATCCTTGGCATCATTTTACGAAATGGCCACGACCAAAGCACGGGGTGTAGGCGTACACCCGTCAGTGCCTAAATAAATAATGTGGTGTGTCTATTGATCTTTAACCCGGTCTACAGATCGGGCTACTGAACGCATAAGGAACATGTAATTCTTTTACAAGTATTATATTCAAATAATTATCCCAAGTTATAAAAAGTTTGTGCCACGTGCATTCAAATCAATTTTATTAAACCTTTTCAAAATGAGTCAGTTAATTGTATTTACCAGTGTAAACTGACGTATTTTCTCAAAAAGGTTAAGTGCAGGTACTACTCGAAATAGGCTGGCTTTCTCCTAGCATCCACAATAAGTCTCGCAAGCTTGGATGATATAAAACTATTGAACAATGTTTCCTTTTTATTTTGATCCACCTGTGGATTATTTTCAACTATTTGTGATACTTAATATTACAATATAATTTGGTTGAAATGAATCTACCTTTTGCTTCCGCTGTGCATTTAAATATTGTGTTGTTTGACTATAATGATATCAACTACGTCATGATACGCCCCTACCGGGCCCACCGGTAAAATGTGGAAATATCGGGTGTGACAATATTTTAACATGCCCCCTCAATCGAACCCTGAGAATGCATCAAATAATTTCAACGTTTTGTAGAGAAAATCATGTTGAGATATGCTCAACCCTTTAGTAAACACATCTGCAGGTTGCTGTAACGTATCTATTTTTAAAACCTTTAAAACTCCAGCAACAACCTTTTCTCTCAAGAAATGAAAATATCAATTTCAAAGTGTTTCATACGATCATGAAAGACGGATTGGAGGAAATAAGCAGGGCAACTTTATTGTCGCAAAAAACATTGACTGGCAGACTATATTGAACATTTAGACCATTTAAAACTTTTTGAAGCCAAATGATTTTGACATCCAACTAGAGCCATTGCTCTATACTGTGCTTCAGCAGAAGAAGAATGATATACAATGGGTTGTTTTTTACTTTTCCAAGATATTAAATTATTACCAACAAACACACAATAACCAGATATACACCTTCATGTAGATAAGCACTTATCCCAATCCAGTGGCGGAACTAGCCCGTTAAATTAGGGGTGTCCTAAAATTTTTTTTATCGTGCAATCATACAATATTAATAAAAACAACAATAACGAAGGTCGAAGAACGCAGCGTCTGAGTCTGAGCGAGAGGCCAGAGCGACGTTTGGTTTTCTTCCAGGTTGCTGCCATACGTAGTTGTGTTTTTTTTTTGGGCTAATCTAATCAATTGGGCCAGTGTTTCAATCGAACTCCCTTATTTTATAAGTTTGAGTTGGTTAGACCATACTGTGTGGAAGGGCTTGAAGATGGGACATTATGCGACACGTGGACCACCTTTTGTATTATTTTATAATTAAAATTATATAAAATGTATTAAAAACTTATAAAAATATTATAGTAAGTAAACAAATACATAACACTAAAAAACATTACATAAATTTTAAAAACATTGCATAAAATAAAAATATGAGACGGATTGTCCTAAAAGGATATGAGAGGGAGTCGACGGTTCGGTTATTCTCACCCGTATAGGCTTGAAAGTGTTGTCGGGTTGTCCTCCAAAAAGGACCGCTCGAGAGCCTATCCGGCATGTGGTGGCTCAAAGCTTCGACCCACGACTCGCAATCTTCTTCGATCCACACAACGGCTCTCATCCACGTTTTTTTTGTGAAGTGGAAAGACATTAAGAGTTTGTATAAATTTAGGTGAAGTGGTGGAGTTTTTAATTTAAAAATGAAGAAGTGGGTTGTATTTATAGTGGTAAAATTAGAATTTTTAAAAAAGGTAAGTTTTTTTAAATTTTAAAAAGTTAACCGTTGGGGTTAAACGACTAACATCCACGTCCATTAACCACGTGCCACGTCGATGCCAAAAACTCTTCCACGCCGGTGGAGATTCCCCGGCCTAATCAATAATGTCGTGGTAACGCCGTGGACGGGACAGTGTGAACGGCGTTGAGCAGCAATAACGCCTTTTTTTTAACGCCTACACCGTGTGGTCTTAGGGATATCCTTGTATTAATTTAGGTGTATCCTTTGTATAAAACCGAAAAAATGCACTACGAATATAGACTTGAGCCGTAGCCCGTGCAACGGCTAGATTTATATAAGTTCCGCCAATGCCCCAATCAGAATCTGCATATCCCCTTAATTGGAAGTTATCACTTTTAGAAAATAAATTTCCCTTTCTACGGGATTTTTTCAAATACCTAAGTAACTTGAAGGCAACTTTCAAATGTGAAGCCAAGGGACTTAAACACCTAACTGTATAGGAAATATCAGGTCTGGTATGAGTTAAATAAATCAGTTTTCCAATTAACTTTTGATACTCGGTTATATTTTCTAATTCATAGTCTGAACTGTTTGAGTTTCTTTTATCAGTAATGACAAGATTTTGTTCAATTGGATTATTGATAGGTTTTGACCCCAACATTCCAAACTCGTCAAGTAATTCCAAGCAATATTTCCTTTGAGATAATACAATACCCTGATCAGTTTCTAATACCTCTATTCCCAGAAAGTATTTAGGTTTTCCCAAGTCTTTAATCATAAATTTAGAGCTTAGCCATGATTTAACACGATTTAATTCTTCTAGACAAGGAATAGTCACTGTTACTTTGTTTAAAGCCAGCCTCGACAAGCATGTTTGTTAATTTTTCATTCCATTGACGTGGTGCCTGTTTTAAGCCATATAGGGACTTAACTAGTTTGCACACCCTTTTTCATATTTGTCATAATAACCTTCTGGTAAGGTCATGTAGACATCCTCTGATAAGGTTCCGTACAAAAAAAAGCATTGTTAACATCTAGTTGAAACAAGGGCCAATTGTTTTGGATGGCTAGACTTATTACACATCGCACCGTAACCATTTTTACAACCGGAGAAAATGTTTCATCGAAATCTAGACCCTTTCTTTGGCTATAGCCCTTAGCAACTAACCTAACTTTGTATCTTTCTATCTGGCCAACAGACTTGTATTTAATCTTGTAAATCCATTTACACCCTACAGGTTTTCTATCACTAGGTAAATCAGCTAGAATCCAAATACCATTTCTCATAAGTGCTTCCATTTCCTCATTCATGGCTAAAACCCAATTGGGATCTAAGAAAGCTTCCTTATATGTTCTTGGTTCTATGCTTTTATTAAGAGAAGAAATGAATGAGAAATTTTCTGAGGACAGTTTAGAATAGTTTGTAAGATTAAATATATTATGTTTAATATTTAATCTAGTAGCCATTATAATCATTTACATTATATAGATCAAAATATATAACAACCTATTAAATAATTAGTTGGTAATTGTTGATGGACCATATTACCCTTATTAACTAATTAGGTTTCCTCCTGGGTGCTTATATAAGGAGAATTATGTAGAGGTTAAAGGGTTACTCAGTTACACACTTAGACATAACCTAATAAGCATAACATCAATTTCGACCTCCCTCTCCATACCCGATTCCCTTGTCGGTTTAATCATCACCATCATCAGTCAGCACCCTAAGGAGGAACCAGATCACCTTGACAAAGATGTAGAACTCCATGGCTTCTTCCATCACTGGATTCTCCTCTGCACTGTCTGCGGTGACAGGTATGTTTTCATGTTTCCCATCATGTTTAGAACAGAACTGATCCAACATGTGGTATCAGAGCATATGTTGATTAGTCAGTTCTGTTTTCGTATCCATCAATTCTGGGATAGAAACTTGGAAAACGGAATTTTTTATAACTTAATAAACATCACAGCCGGTTTCGAGTCATAAAGCACGACTCGAGATCACTGTTTCGAGGAAAAGAATATGTTTTAAATATCTCGAAATCAAAACTTGTAAACTTATAACCGAAATCTGTTTTAGAAAAGCCTTAAAATTCAGGTTTCGGGTTCCAGAATTTATGTTTTAATTTTTTAGGGTTCATCATGTTCTTAGGAAAATTCGAAAATGCCTTTATGTTTTGGAATGTAATTAGGATTGATGAGTGTTTTTTCCTGTTTGATCCAATTTTATCTTTTAAGTTTATTTGAAAACTGTTAAAAATATATACAGTTATAATTTTCGAAATCCTTGATAAATTTAGATCAACAATAAAACAGGAAACACTATCACACAATCCCTTAAATTTCGAGTTTTCAGTTATTATCACATTAACAGCTGTTAACAGGAAGTTTCGAGGTCCCTTTCAACAAGCCGAGACCAAGATCTCGACTCGAGACCATGAGATCTCGACTCGAAATCATAAATGTTCTCAAATATTCACAACTCGAGACAACGATTTCGACTCGAGACCATAAGGTCTCGACTCGAGACCACTAAGGTTTCGACTAAGGGCTTCAATCTTCACAACTCGAGACCATGGTTGCGACTCGAGACCTCATCAATCACTCGAGACCTCATAACCGAGTCGAGACCATGATTACGACTCGAGACACTGAGGTTGCGACTCGAGACCTTAAATGAGTCGAGACCTTATAATGTTACAAGATGAGTCGAGACTGGACTCGAGATCTCACTCGAGACCTCATAACTGAGTCGAGATCTCACTCGAAACCTCATTATTTTAGGCTGTTTAATGTGAACTAAGACCCCGAACCGCGCTAACAGGTGGTTTGCTATTAAATAATTGGTTTTTGTAAATACTTAGTTAATTAATCAGAATCAGATAATGTTTTAGAAAATCCAAAACAGCTTAACTTGAATGAGCTTCTGATGTACCATTTCTGGCCAAAGATGATTTGATACATCTACTTATCGTTCAAGTATTACGAAAGTTATGTTAAGTGTGCATCATAAACATGAATGTCTTAATATCTGGCCAAAGCTGATTTAATTCCTTCATAGATGGCATACTTAACAAGTGCATAACTAAAGTGATTGTCTCAATTTCTGGCCAAAGCTGATTTGTCACAAACACTTTGCACACATGCTTAAATGATTACACTTCTGGCCAAAGCTGATTTGTCTTCGTTTAAGTAGAATTTTAACTAAGTCTATTATTTTGATGTTAGTAATAGACAATATCACAGCTTCATAATGTAAAATGGTCATTATTTATGCCTGCCTTAGTTTAACGTGCCCTTAGATCACATTAGGACTTCTTCCTTAGTATCATAACTTGCTCATCTTATTTCCACTATCAGCGCCCAATTGCGGGATCCCACCTTTGACTGGTGATAACTTTGCTGCATGGAAGGATGCTCTCATGCTTACTCTTGGGCTGCTGGATTTCGATTATGCCTTAAGAGAGAATAAGCCAGCGGACCTTACTACTCAAAGTACTGCTGCTGAGCAGTTGACTCATGAAAAGTGGACTAGGTGTAACCGTATGTCTCTCATGTTTATGAAGCAGTCCATCAGCAATGCAATCAGAGGAGCTATTCCTGATTCTGAAGATGCGAAAACCTACTTGGCTTCTGTGGAGGCCCAGTTCAAGGGGACGTCTAAAGCACACGCTAGTACCCTTATCCTCAAGCTGGTGATAACTAAGTATGATGGGAGGAGTGGCATTCGCGAGCACATCATGATGATGAATGACATGGCCAATAAGCTGAAGGGGCTAGAAATGGAAATCAGTGATGGTTTCCTTGTTCATTTCATCATTACTTCGCTTCCTTCGTCCTTTGAAGCATTCAAGATCAATTACAACACTCAGAAGGACAAATGGACGATGAGTGAGCTGGTCGCTATGTGCGTACAGGAGGAAGAGCCTATGAGGATGGATCGCACTACTGATGTTGCCAACTTCACCACCTCCAACTCTAAGAAGAGGAAGAACAATCATCAGAGGAAGGATGCTTCTAAAGTCCAAAGGCCCAATCCTAATACAAATGCACCTTCCAGCTCTAAGAACTCCTTAGGCAGAATCCACTGCAAGTTCTGTAAAAAGGCAGGACATATGCAGAAGGAATGCCCTGACTTTTAGGAGTGGCTGGATAAGAAAGGTAACGATTATTTTATGATACTTGAGTCCTATAATTTAAGTGTTCCTACTAATTCTTGGTGGTTTGATTCTGGTTCTATGGTTCATGTTACCAATTCAACTCAGGGATTCCTACAATCCGGAAGTTGGAAAGAAACCAAAGAACGCTTAAGGTTGGGGATGATCGAGAATTAGAAGTGAAGGCCATTGGAACATTACAATTATTTATGAAAACTGGTTTATGTATTAAACTTTATGATACCTTATATGTTCCTGAGGTAACTCGGAACTTTGTATCAGGACCAAAGTTAGACATGGACGGTTTTATTGTTTCCCATGGTCATCGCAAACTCTCTATCCTCTATGATTCTGTTCTTTATGGTACTGGTATTCTGGATGGTGGTCTCTATAGATTAGAACTAGATGATAATTTTTCCAAATCTTTGTTGTCATATAACATTAATGAATCACTCACAAAGATGAAAGAGAAACGAGACTTAGAAACTTCATCCATGTTGTGGCATCAGCGTTTAGGCCACATCTCAATAGAACGATTAAATCGTCTTGTAAAGGATGAAGTCTTACCTCCTCTCGATTTCTCTGATTTTGGAACATGTGTCAAATGTCTTAAAGGTAAAATGACATTAGCGAATAAGAAAGGTGCCACTAGGAGCTCTAATTTATTAGAACTCATTCACACTGATATTAGTGGTCCCTACCAAATCGCTGGCATAACAGGACATACTTCATTTATCACTTTCATTGATGATTATTCTCGTTACATGTACTTGTATCTAATTAAGGAAAAGTCTGAATCTGTTACAACTTTTAAAGATTATAAGGCTGAAGTTGAAAAGCAATTAGATCGTCAGATTAAAGTTGTGAGATCAGATAGAGGCGGTGAATATTATGGAAGACATATTGATGTGGGTCAAGCTCCTGGTCCATTTTATGAGTTTTGTAAGGGCCAGGGGATTGTGAACCAATACACCATGCCTGGTACACCTCAGCAGAACGGCGTCGCTGAACGAAGAAACCGTACCCTTATGAACATGGTGCGCAGTATGTTAGCCAACACTAATTTACCATTATTCCTCTAGACTGAAGCATTAAAAGCAGATGTTCATATACTCAATAGAGTTCCTTCTAAGTCTGTCCCTAAAACTCCTTATGAACTTTGGACAGGAAGGAAACCGAGTCTTAAATATATGAAAGTATGGGGCTGCATTGCTGAAGCAAAACTTTACAATCCTTTCCTAAGGAAACTTGACCCTAAAATAGTTACCTGTTTCTTTATCGGGTATCCTGATAATTCAAAGGGTTATCGTTTCTATTGTCCTTCCCATGTCACCCGCATTGTGGAAACCAAGCGTGCTGCGTTCCTGGAGGATTTCAAGATCAGTGGGAGCAGTACCAACCCTTACGAAGAATTGCAAGAAGTACAAGATGCGGGGGGAGAGACTCGTCGCTTACCATTACTCCGATTACTCCTCTTGTACCCAATGCAACTACTGTGCCCGAAGCTACTGCACCAACTCCAAATTTACCTCTACAATCAGAACCCATTATACCTCATGACGAAGGCACATCAAACGCTCAAAACCAAGACAACGCTGAACCCGATAATCCACTCAGGAGGTCTTCTAGGCAAAGAAGGCCAACTAATTGGGATGATTATGTTACCTACCTGACTGAAATGGATCCCGGAAAGCTAAATGATCCTATCTCTTACAATGAAGCCATTAGCAGTGATCAGTCTTCTGAATGGAATAAATTAATGATTGATGAGCTTGAATCCATGAAGAAAAATGACGTTTGGGATTTGGTAGAATTACCGAACGGTGTTAAACCCGTAGGATGTAAATGGGTGTTCAAAACAAAACTGGATCCGAATGGGAACGTTGAACGCTACAAAGCGAGATTGGTTGCAAAGGGCTACACTCAGAAAGAGGGAATTGATTTTCAAGAGACGTTTTCACCTGTCTCTCGTAAAGATTCATTAAGGAACGTCATGGCCCTAGTAGCTCATTTTGATTTAGAGCTGAATCAGATGGACGTTAAAACCGCTTTCCTTAACGGAGACTTAGACGAAGATGTTTACATGAAACAACCTGAAGGCTTTAAACCTGAAGGTCAGGAGCATCTAGTCTGCAAGTTGAAGAAATCCATTTACGGGTTAAAACAAGCATCACGTCAATGGTACCTCAAGTTTGATGAAGTCATGAAGAAACAAGGTTTTATGAAGAATCAAGTGGATTAATGCACCTACCTCAAGATGAGTGGGAGTAACTTTACTATACTTGTCCTTTACGTAGATGATATTCTACTGGGAAGTAATAGTTTAGACATGTTGCATGAGTCGAAGCAGTTACTCTCGCATAACTTCGACATGAAGGATCTCGGAGATGCTTCTTACGTGATTGGCATCAAAATTCACCGAGATAGACACAGAGGGATCTTAGGATTGTCCCAGAAGGCTTACATAGATCGTGTCCTTACACGTTATAACATGCAACAGTGCAAACCCTCCGTCGCTCCAGTAGTTAAGGGAGATGTTTTCGGTTCATTCCAGTGACCGACAACAGAGGTTGAGAAGGAGCAAATGAGCCAGATACCTTACGCGTCAGTAGTCGAGAGCTTGATGTATGCTCAAGTCTGTACTCGCCCAGATATCGCTTATATTGCTGGAATGCTAGGCCGTTATCAGACTAATCCTGGCTTACATCACTGGAAAGCAGCTAAGAAGGTACTTCGATATCTGCAAGGGACGAAAGACTATAAACTAACTTATAGAAGAAGTGATCATTTAGAAGTGGTGGGCTATTCTGATTCTAACTTTGCCAAATGCAAAGATGACAAGAAATCCACTTCGGGCTATATCTTTATGTTAGCAGGCGGCCCTATCTCATGGAAGAGTCAAAAACAACAGTTGACCACAACTTCCACAATGATGGAAGAGTACATTGCTGTTTATAACGCAACCTGTCATGGAATGTTGCTTAGAAATCTGATCACTGGACTCAAAATTGTTAATTCCATTTCTAGACCATTGAAGCTTTACTGTGATAATTCAGCTGCCGTTGGTTTCTCGAACAGTAACAGTTCGACTGGAGCTGGTTTATATCTCGATACAAAATATTTGTTCGTACGTGAACGAGTTGAGGAAAATAATCTTTGTATCGAGTATATTAGTACTAAAGATTTTCTTGCGGATCCGATGACTAAAGGTCTCCCTCCTAAGGTTTACGAAGAACATGTTCGGAATATGGGATTTAGTAAAGACCTTATTTAAGCATATTGTACTAGCTTATGTTTATGATTAATGAAATTTCCTCAGTTTGATTTTGTATGTCTCTTAGAATATGTTCAACCGGTATAATGGCATATAGACAAATAAAGTTACAAATCAAACAAAGGGCTTATGCGTATTTTGATCATGACAATTAGGTTTTAAATTAAGGCTATAATATGAGTAATGGGGGTCCTGAGTCGCATAATGATTCAACGGCTGTATTTCTCTGCTATAGTACTTGTTTAAGGCTAAAATGAGTGTTAACTCCTGATCAGGCTTATCTAATACTCATAGTAAATGATTACTCGGCTAAGTGGGAGAATGTAAGATTAAATATATTATGTTTAATATTTAATCTAGTAGCCATTATAATCATTTACATTATATAGATCAAAATATATAACAACCTATTAAATAATTAGTTGGTAATTGTTGATGGACCATATTACCCTTATTAACTAATTAGGTTTCCTC
This sequence comes from Helianthus tuberosus, assembly GCA_030545235.1. Lineage (NCBI taxonomy): Eukaryota > Viridiplantae > Streptophyta > Magnoliopsida > Asterales > Asteraceae > Helianthus > Helianthus tuberosus. Next base: position 33,635,896 of record CM060396.1, read on the forward strand.
CTGGGTGCTTATATAAGGAGAATTATGTAGAGGTTAAAGGGTTACTCAGTTACACACTTAGACATAACCTAATAAGCATAACATCAATTTCGACCTCCCTCTCCATACCCGATTCCCTTGTCGGTTTAATCATCACCATCATCAGTCAGCACCCTAAGGAGGAACCAGATCACCTTGACAAAGATGTCGAACTCCATGGCTTCTTCCATCACTGGATTCTCCTCTGCACTGTCTGCGGTGACAGGTATGTTTTCATGTTTTCCATCATGTTTAGAACAGAACTGATCCAACATAGTTAACTACCTTCTCTAACCCATACTTAACCTTCCCTTCTATAACAAAATCCTCTAGCCTTCTAGGAGCAACTGAAGTTCGGGTTGACCTTCTCAAGTTAATAGGATCATTCTTATTACCCTCAGGAAGAGTACTATCTTCATTAAGAATCTCAATGTTTTGAATTTCACCGGCATCCTCGATAGTGATATCTGGACCAGGAGGAACATCTTGACCAGTTGATATGTTCTTATCATTAGATCTGTTCTCATCATTTGTCAAGATATCATCCTCTTGATTCCTAATATCACTCGTGCTACCAGGTGGATCAAAGCCATTAGCTTCAGATTGTACAGTCCTCCAACATCATCGGGTATTGGTTGTCTAAAATTTTCATTTTGAAGAAAGAAGTTATACATGTCAAAACTGTTTAAATTTGAATTTTCGGAATATTTGTCTAACTTGAAAGGATAGATTTGTTCATAAAATCTCACATCACGTGAATATAAAACAATTTTATTTTCCAAATCCCACATTTTGTAACCTTTTTTTTTTCATTTGAATAGCCTATAAAAACACATTTTATTGCACGACTATCAAACTTGTTTGAAGGATTTAAATTTGTGCAAAAAAACTAGACAACCAAAATTTCTAAGGTGACCAAGAGGAGGCTTACACCCAAACATCAACTCATAAGGAGACCTACCACTCAAGACAGAAGAAGGAGTACGATTGACAAGGTAAGCGACAGTTAACACACACTCAGTCAGCATGGATATAGGTAACCCCCCTGAAACGTAAGAGATCTAGCAGTGCTTAGCAGATGGCGATGTTTCCATTCAACAATCCCATTATGCTGAGGAGTACAGGCACAAGAAGTTTGATGTATGACACCCTTTTAGGGATGGCAATGGATCGGGTTCGGGTTCGGGTTCGGGTCGGGTATTGTTAATCCCATACCCATACCCGGTTATAAAATCGTGTCCCATACCCAACCCAATACCCGTCGGGTATTTGTCGGGTATTGAGTATACCCGCGGGTATCGGATATACCCATTAGTTTGTTAAAAGATATACGTTGGGATTTCTAAATACATTTTTTACTATTATAATTATTATATAATTTTATTTATACAACAACTATTATAAATTAAAAAATGTACATTACATAATTTATAAGTTTTATCATAAATTAATAATAACTTTATAATACTTATACAATTACATGTATATACTTCACAACATACAATATATAAATACTACTATCAAATCCATATACTAAAAGAAAATTTATTTTTTCACATTATGAACATACTAAAATAAATACCGATAGACAATGGTTAATGAAAAATATAAATATAAATTAAAAAAATCGGGTATATAGTTTGGGTAAATGGGTATGTGGTTTTGGGTAATCGGGTCGGGTATCACCTAATCCCATGCCCGACCCATACCCGCGAAACTTTTTAAAACTAATCCCATACCCGGCCCAATACCCATCAGGTATCGGGTATATCTGTCACATTTGTGTCGGGTTTCGGGTATACCCATCGGGCTCGGGTATTTTTGCCATCCCTACACCCTTTTTTTTTCAAAAAATGATTGCAAGTTTTTGTTAACAAATTCAGTACCATTATCAGATCTACACACTTTGATTCGTTTACCAAACTGAGTTTCAATTAATGAAAAAAAGGACTCAATATTCGTAAACACTTGATCTTTGGATTTTAAAAGATATAACCAGACTGCATGGGAGTAATCATCCACCACGGTTAGGAAGTATTTGAAACCTTCACGACTAGTGATTTTAAATGGTCCCCACAAGTCTAAATGAATTAGATCACCTACCTCATTTGACTTATGGTCACTAAGAGAAAAAAATGTACGATTGTTTAGACATATGACAAATTTCGCATGGCTGAGTTAAGTTTTTGTTGTTCAAGATTAAGTCTTTATTAAGAACATGTAAAACTTGTTCAGAGGGATGCCCAAGGCGACTGTGCCATAACTCAGCAGAGACGGTACATGAAAACATACCACTATTACAACTAAAACCCTTACCTTTGCCTAAAGAATCTAACACATAAAGACCGCCATGTTCTTTACCAGTCATCACAAGTTTCTTTTGAGATAAGTCCTGAACATAACAGTGTGACTCAGTAAAGAAGGAATATAATTTATTATCTTTGGCCATTTTATTTACTGAGATTGAGTTAACACAGTAATCAGGAATAACCATGACGTCTTTTAAAATAACATCTTTTTGACTTTTAGGTTACCAATTTTCTTTATTTGAGCTTTAGTACCATTTGGATGACGAACAGTTAGGTTCAGATCAGAGACATCTAAACCATTAAATAGGTTTGAGACACTTTTAATCATGTGCTGATTGGTTCCAAAATCGATTATCCACATAGTGAGCTATTCAAGTCATGATTACTATTAGAACAAAAAACTTCGTTTAACCTACAATTCAAACTAGACGTATTAACGTTACCTGACATGTTGACTATGGAAGAATTTGCAGAATTGGAAGAATTTGCAGAATTGTCAGAGATTAAGGACATAATTATTGCAATCTGATCAGGAGTGAATGGCTGGGATGAAGAATTGGCAGCTTCAAAGGTGTTAGGTTTATCGCTGGAAGCATTTTGACTTGGCTTGTGTCACACCCAGACCCGCAGCGGAAAGGTACGGGGCATGATGATTGCACATAGCTCATGACAACTAATTATTGTTTCAATATTTAAAGCATAACCATTTAAATAGTCACATAACATATAATAGTCAAAATTGTTCATACATTGTTCAAAACAAATAATATCAATATTTCAATTTAAATTCCTAAGGCTCATGCTACGTGTCCACATCACTTGATCATCAACTTTGAAAACCTGCACCACGTTAGAAAAAATATATTTTTGGGTCAACAAATATGTTGGTGAATAATTTCCTCCGTTTTATAGAAAACAGTTTTATATTTATTTCTTAAAAAAATATTTTTAGCATGCACCTCAAGGTTAGTGTGTAAATAGTCTCATATCATCAACATAGTCAACATATCCATAAATCCAAATTTACCAAACAAGAATACACAATCAAATAACAACACAAACAACCAAAATAAATAGACTCCTGATAATAGCGTGCATTAGGCTCAAGCCCCGAGGAGCGAGTCTAATACCGTTGGCGATACTAGGCTACAACCCATGGCCGTGGGGAACCTAGTCAGCCGTGGATCCACTAGACACAATAGCATGCAATAGACTTGACATTCGATAGCATATAGAATAATAGAATACACATAAGACGTTCACATAATAACACTTGATCATAGCATGTTAAGTAAATCGAAAAGTGTAACGTGATGTACCCCAAAATTTGAAAAAGTTAAAAAGGGGAAAATGGAAGAAATTACTCACAGGTTGTGAAGAGTTAATCCACGAGAATTACCGCACGAGTACACGAGGTATAACAATTGACTAAAACACCCTAGAATAAATATCACCAAGATTCTAAATAACGAAATACTTGAACGAAAAGACAATATATTAATTTTAGGAAATTGGGTTATCCTATTTGGGGACTTTAAATTATATAAAATAACTATTTGACAAAATAACCAAACCAATATAATTTTATGTACATATAGATTTCTATAAATATTTACCATGAGATATTCTTAGAATTATCAATTTAATAGGGTTTAATAGTTTTGTAAATGCCCATATTTAAAAAAATTCAATAAAACCATCTAATAATTTTTATATCGCCGATTAAATGATTGTCACATAAAATGATTAATTATATAAAGGAATTTACTTTGTTTAATATTTCCATAACTTCTTTACTGAAATGATTATCTAAAATTATGGAAGATTTATATAAAATTCCCACTACGATTATATAATCTATAGAGATCAGTAAAAATATTCATAGAATTTATTTGTGAAAATCTAGTATTTTTTTAAATAATTAATTAATGTATAAATCCAAATTAAATTTCATGAATTCCAAAAATTAAGAAAAAAATTTATAGAAATTTCCTAATGTTGATATAGTCTGAAATAACCAATAAAAATATTTATTGAGTTTATTTAAAATTATCTTGTATTTTTATTTGATTTATCTAGTGATTAAAACATAAATAATTCACCAAAATTCCAATTGATATCTAAAAATTCTAAAAGTTTACAAACAATACAATAGTATGATATATAACATTATTATACTTTCAATTTCATCAAAATACAAGTCTAAATCTAAAAGCCCCAAATTCTATGCATGAAGAACCCTAATTTTAACTAAAATTAAATTCGGATAAATTAGCCTTCTATCACTGAAATTGATAGAGGGCTTTTGTAAAGCACGAAAAATTAAGCAAGTTGGGCTTTGGAATCACCTGAAAAGGTTGAGAATTGAAGGAGATATCATCCGCACAAGTTACAAGCCCTAGAATATTCTTCGATCAAATTCGTGTTATGTGGTTGGTGAAATGGATAAATTTCAGTGGGGTTTTGTGTGGAATTAGAAGAAGAATCGAATGATGTGAGTTTTGTAAGTTAAGTTTTACGAATTAGAGTAAACCCAAATGATGTTCATGAGAACTTTAATGGATTTGATTTTGATTAATTGCTTTAGTAACGGAACGTTTCAAAGGGGTGTTTCATATTACACCAAAATTTCGTGTTTGAGAGGACCTGAATGAAACTTAAACGTCGCAAAACAGATTCAATCGATCAGGTTGAGTTGGCTTTGTTTATAGCGAAGAAGAAAGAAACTGATTCTCGGTTTCAATGTAGGTTTAAAAGAAGTACGTTAAGGGATACATCACAAGACATGAGTTGGTCTGCTGGTGCGCGTGTTTGTTGTGCTGAACTGCCCGGGTTCGAGTCCCGTTAACTGCAGTTTTGAGCATTTCTTTTTTTTCTTATTTAATTCGTTCCAAAAGGATATATAAGGAGCCCGTTCCCTAGACTCCCACAAATTCAGGGTGTAGGTGAGTGTTGTTTAGGATTTTTGTCGATGGGGGTGAGGTCACTGGTTCGAACCCGTGTGCTCACACCTTTTTACTTGTTTTTAATTATACTTTCATAACTCACATAACTAGTCCCTCAACTTAACTTTCTAAATGTGACCAGTTAGCCCCTCCACTTTTATTACAAATCATGAGGGTTAACTTGGTTATAATTAATAATTAACTTAACTAACTTAGTTAATCGAGTTTCTAATAAAATCTAACCCCGTTAGTTGACTTGCATATTTTATAGTTTTTATTAATTACAAACCAATCCCTTGACTTGTAACTTTGATATTTTGACGGTTTAAATCCTTTTAAGTTAAAAACTTGTTTTAACCACCAATTTTAACGTATTTAATTATTTCCCTTATATCTATTAACCGAGTTAACTGAGTCTCGCTTATAAACCTCCATTTTTATTCCGATGAGTAAATTGCCATTTTAGTCCCTGAGTTTTGTCCAAATTTGCCATTTTGATCCAAATAGTTTTTTTTTTGCATCTGGGTCCCTGACTTTTCACTTTTATTGCCATTTTGATCACTTTGCCTAACTCCATCTAAAAATCCAGTTACTCTTTTCAATTTAAACCTTTTCAGTTGCCATTTTGATCCAATTTAAAAAAAAAAACAAAAAATATATATATATAATATTAAGAATGATTATTATTTTATTATATATAATAATCATATATACACATACATCTCTAAAAATCCAGTTACTCTTTATTCAAATCTCTGCAACCAAACCCTAGCACACAATGACACCATCTGCACTCTCTCTTACCTCCGGCGACCGGAGAGACTCCGGCCGTTTTTCCGGCCACACCCCAACCACACCTACCCACCCCTCATCCCCATTTCCCCTCAAACAAACGGCCGGCCATCGCGTTACGGTGGCGGCGCGCCGCAGTGATGGCAGACGAGAGAGAGAGGGAGACGCAGAGACGAGAGAGAAAGAAAGACGGCAGGTTGCCGTCTCCGACGACCAGAGACGCCGCTACGGTTGGAAGGGGGTCTTTGGAAAGTAAATCCTTGAATGAAAAGCAGTAGCTTGAGATTTAGTATAAGGATTCACACCTTGGTGTGATTCTTCAGCAGAATTGACAGCAAAAGCATTCTTAACAGTTGGAAGGGGGTCTTTGGAAAGTAAATTTGATCTTAAAGGTTGATAAACATCATCCAATCCAATTAGGAATTGCATTAATTTTATTTGGTTATTAAAAGCGGTGATATGAAGTGAGGAATTACATGTGCATTGTGGTAGCTTTGTAATGGTTTTATATTGTCTCCAAAGAGAGTTTAGTTTATGATAGTAATCCAAAACAGAAGAACCATGATAGAAGCCGATTCGAGATGGCTAATCTCCCAAGAGACCCGTTGAGTGGGTTAAGCTCCAAGAACTAGATAAGAGAAATGAAACAATATTTTTTTCAATAATTTTCTTCTTATCTTCATTCCAAAGCAAAACAAGGTATTTAAAGAACATTGGTGCATGTAACCTACTGTTACGTGAGCAACATGAAATTAGGAAATAAAGTAAACATGGGAAAATGCATGACTTAAACTACAAGAACGTGGGAACATGGGAACTTGACAAATCGTGCACTTGACCGGATGTTTGGCGGTTCATGGAGGGTCCGTATCAATACTCGCCCCTTCAAATCGTCCTTGTCCTCAAGGACGAAATGCTTACGCCATGGTGGTCGCCACTCATGTCTTCCGGTGGCATTCGGCTCCGTCTTGACGTAACGACATGGTGCGTGCCATGGTGGGCGCCACTCACGTCTACCGGGTTTACCTTTGATTGGTGTCAATTTAATTGTCGGGCCAAAATTCATCGTAGGTTTCACCGGGTTCAGGATAGCCATTGGTGAGGCGATTGTGATGGTAGGAGTGGCCCATTTTATGCGAGGGACCGTTGAGTGTGGTGGGTCAAGTACACCTAATGGCGGAGTTGTATTTGTTGTCGATTCTTTGGTCGGTGGTGCAAACGCGTCAGTCAACAACTGTGGTTTTGGTTGGTTGTTTCCATCGAAGATGTGAAGGTGAAATGTTTGTGGAGGTGGGTTGTTGTTGGTCGGTTTTGGCGGTGGTTGTATTTGGTCTCCCTGATTTGGGAAATGGGTGTTTGGTTTGGTTCGGCTCAGGGTTGTGAGAAGGAAATGTGTTTGTTTGAAGTGAGCGGTGAGTTGGGATAGAATGTTGTCTAGTTTAGTCGGTTGCTCGTGCATGATAGAGAGCGATTTGGAGACACTTTCAACCATGGCTGGCATGGGTTCTTCGAGGATCAGTGTCGGTTGAGATTCCCACGGCACATAATTGTCGTATTCAAATCGGTAATACCTTCGTTCGTGGGAGCTATAAGACCACCCGGCCACGGGGTCGTGATAAAAGCCACTTGGAGCATGGTAATACAACCGTGAACGGAAATCCCACGTATAGGAATCTTCGGGCATGGCGGAAGGATGATGACGAGAATGAAAGCACCAAATGATAGAGGCCGATTCGAGATGGCTAATCTCCTAAGAGACCCGTTGAGTGGGTTAAGCTCCAAGAACTAGATAAGAGAAACGAAACAATATTTTTTTCAATAATTTTCTTCTTATCTTCATTCCAAAGCAAAACAAGGTATTTAAAGAACATTGGTGCATGTAACCTACTGTTACGTGAGCAACATGAAATTAGGAAATAAAGTAAACATGGGAAAATGCATGACTTAAACTACAAGAACGTGGGAACATGGGAACTTGACAAATCGTGCACTTGACCGGATGTTTGGCGGTTCATGGAGGGTCCGTATCAAACCATTTTGAGTGGTAGAATTGATTTGTTTGTATAGGTTGTAAATAACTGACCCATCAATTTGGTATAGGTTTCCTTCGGTTCATTCCATACATCAAAAGCATTTTTTGAAAAAAAAATTGTCCCACATACAATTCCTCGCATATAGAGTTCAAAATCCAAGATAGTACTACTGAGTTGCATCTATCCCATTGTTTGCTTAAAACTTGATTATCAAGATCCTTTTTAATTGACCCATCTATAAAACCCAAATTGTTTTTTTACTTGAAGAGCAAGTTCCATGGCATTAGCCCAGATAGTATAATCTTCGGTGCCTTTAAATTTTATACTGATGACAGATATATTACTAGTATCACTTGGATGGAGAAATAAAGGATCACAAAAATCCATATTATTAAAAGTTTGATTATTGACGGATGATGAAGAATCATCATCAGACCTTTTTTATTTTATTTTATTTTTTTAAAAACAGAATGCATAAAGATAATTACACACCAGAACAAGCACCAATAAAAAAATATAACTTAGGGTGTCCGGTGTGGGTGCGGCAAAGGGTTTGGCAAAGGCTTTTGCCGCGCGGCAAACACCACCGCCGACCCTTCAAGAAACGAAGATCCAAGAGATATAACACACAAATTCGAAGAGTACAAGGCCATGAAAAAAGAGATAATGGAAATTAAACGTATACGAGAAGAAAAATACTTGACCTTGGCAGATGAGCAACGAGAGGCGTTGCGACAAACAATGTACGACAAGGACTTGGAGACGTTTAATAGGCCTACCGACAATGTTCACCCTGCGATGTTGGAAATCACACTCGTTAGAAAACGTGAGATCGCAAAAAAATATGGATGGCCTTGTGATTTTTAGTTTTTTTAAACTTAGATTTTATTTAAAATGTAATGCTTTATTTTTATTTATAAAACTATGATTTTTTTCCATTTTATCTTAAATTAAAAAAAAAACTTTGGCACTTCAGCAAGTGTCTAAACCATTACCAACACTTTTCATCAAATTTTAAACAATTTTTACTGATTGACATGAGACACTCTGATTAGTTGTTTTTTTGGTTTGCTAACTCTAAAGTGTTTAACCACTCCTTACACCCTTAAAGCATAAAGAAGCAATTATTCTCATAGAGCAGCCTATTAGAAGTAGTAGGAGAAATAAAAAGGAACGTTTTACCAGGTATCACGAGTAGCAGCAGTAGCGTATGAATTGAAGGAACTTCAGCAGGTATAATTTCGCCCAGAATCAGCAAGTTATCAACAGCAAAGATCTGAATTTAGCACCAATTTGCTCACACTTGGTAACCAAGACTTTGAGTCTTGTAGCCCTAATTTCTTGCGACAGCAGAAGGAACAAATTTGACTTATAAAACAGCGATTGAAACTAGCAATTTTGACCAGGGGCAGGAGACACCAACAACCAACAATTTAAAGCAGCGGAATTGAATTAATGCTAAGATCAAGATATTGTATGTTAGAATGGGCACTGGAATTCAAATAAGTGGGTGAAAAGGGGGCATTGTGAAGCCCACACCTTGACAAATGCAATTCCGATAAAGAAGGGATCATGTTCAACAGGTTTACAGAGTTCCATGCCAAACTAAGATTATAGTATGAAAGATCGAGGAATGTTAAGGATGTCATGTTTTGAAAAAAAGTGTGGGAGTTGGCCTTTAAAACAGTTGAAGCTAAGATCCAGATGTTCAATGAAGGGAGGCGTTTTACTTGAATTAAGGTGAAGACCAAGATCAGCATTAGAAAGTTCACAGCCTCTCAAACTTAAATATGTTAATGAAGGAATCATGTAAAATATCTTATCAACATTATTTGCTTGAAAAAGATTTACGTTATTCAAGTCAAGATGCTCGAGTGAGGAAAGGCCAGAAACCCATGCCATATCATTTGGACTGAGAATATAATCAGATGAAGATGAATCAAGATCCAGAACCTTCAGATTGGAGAGATTTCCAATGTGATGTGGAATAATACCAATAAAACCTGCATTTGAGAAACTGAGGTAACTTAGCTGCTTGAAGGATCCAATGAATTTAGGAATCCGAATAAGTAGTTCTTTTTTTTGAAAATGTGATTCTCATGTAGGCGGATTCCAAAGGGCTTGTAAGCATAGCGATACCAAGGTGTGTAGTAAAGGCGTTCCTAGATTCTAGTCCAGTGGTAGACATTGGTGTAGATTTAGGAGTAGGTCTAGAGGGTTTGTGAGTAGGTCTAGGTGGATATTGTTGTTAAAAAATGTCAAAAAGCGTCTTGTGGTTATTAGTGTCATCTATTTCGGATTGGAAACATTGAAAAACTAGTTTCATTTCTTTTGAAATTATATGACACAATTTTTTGTATCTCTTTGATAGGAAGTAAATGACTGAACTGACACCAGTTGGTGTCAATGAAGAGGACAATGTGGCCCTAGAGTACAAGGATAACAATGTCAAGAAAGCAAAGCTCAATTCAACACTAGCTGCACTCCTTGATGATCATGTGCTTGCAGATGTACAAAAGAAGCCAACTCTATCACATGTTGACAGTTGACACCCTGATCAGCTTGGAACTTGGGAGTGCTATGCGTGTTTCTGTACTTCAATTAGACCACACATCTTTTGGTACATGATTATGCTTGCTTAGTTTCTTATTTTCAGCTCAGCATATTATTTAATGATTGTTGGTTGCTTGTATTGTTGATCAGTTCTGTTTAAACATAAAGGAAAACATGTAAATAATACCTGTTATAGCATTCAAAGCAGTGGAGAATCCAGTCAGAGATCCAGCCATCGTGTTCGACATCTTTGTCAAGGTGATCCGGTTCCTCCTTAGGGTGTAAAGTTATGATGGTGATGAAACCGATACTAGGGAAGAATCGGTTGTGGAGAGAGAGATACGAATGATGTTATGAGGGTTGAGAACTGTCTAATGTGTGTAACCCTTTAACTCTCTAATAAGCTCCTTATTTATACACCCAAAAGGAAACCTAATTAGTTAATAAGGGTAATATGGTCCATCAACAATTACCAACTAATTATTAATAGGTTAATAATATATTTTGATCTAATATAATATAAATGATTATAAAGGCTAAAAGATTAAATATTACATTATTAATATATTTAATCTCACATTCTCCCACTTAGCCGAGTAATCATTTATCATGAGTATTAGGTAAGCCTGGCCAGGAGTTAACACTCATTTTAGCCTTAAACCAAGAACTATAGCAGAGAAATACTGCCGTTGAATCATCATTCGACTCAGGACCCCCATTAGTCATACTATAGCCTCAATTTAAAACCTAATAGTTACGATCAAAATATGCAGCCCTTTAGTGTTTGATTTGTATTTATATTTGTCTATATGTCATTACACCAGCAGAACATATGTTAGAGACATACAAAATCAAACCGAGGAAATTTTATTAATTAAAACATAAGCTAGTACAATATGCCATTAAATAAGGTCTTTAATAAGTCCCATATTCGATACATGTTCTTCGAAAACTTTAGGTGGGAGACCTTTAGTCATCGGATCCGCAAGCATATCTTTAGTACTAATATACTCAATACAAAGATTATTTTCCTCAACTCGTTCACGTATGAACAAATATTTTGTATCGAGATATAAACCAGCTCCAGTCGAACTGTTACTGTTCGAGAAACTAACGGCAGCTGAATTATCACAGTAAAGCTTCAATGGTCTAGAAATGGAATTAACGATTTTGAGTCCAGTGATCAGATTTCTAAGCAACATTCCATGACAGGTTGCATTGTAAACAGCAATGTACTCTGCCATCATTGTGGAAGTTGTAGTTAACTGTTGTTTATGACTCTTCCATGAGATAGGTCCGCCAGCTAACATAAAGATGTAGCCCGAAGTGGATTTCTTGTCATCTTTGCATTTGGCAAAGTCAGAATCAGAATAACCTACCACTTCTAAATGATCACTTCTTCTATAAGTCAGTTTATAGTCTTTCGTCCCTTGCAGATATCTGAGGACCTTCTTAGCTGCTTTCCAGTGATCTAGGCCAGGATTAGTCTGATAACGACCTAGCATTCCAGCAATGTAAGCGATATCTGGGCGAGTACAGACTTGAGTATACATCAGGCTCCCGACTACTGACGCGTAAGGTATCTGGCTCATTTACTCCTTTTCAACCTCTGTTGTCGGACACTGGAATGAACCGAAAACATCTCCCTTAACTACTAGAGCGACGGAGGGTTTGCACTGTTGCATGTTATAACGTGTAAGGACACGATCTATGTAAGTTTTTTGAGACAATCCTAAGATCCCTTTGTATCTATCTCAGTGAATTTCGATGCCAATGACGTAAGAAGCATCTCCGAGATCCTTCATGTCGAAGTTATGCGAGAGTAAACGCTTCGACTCATGCAACATGTCTAAACTATTACTTGCCAATAGAATATCATCTACGTAAAGGACAAGTATAGTAAAATTACTCCCACTCATCTTGAGGTAGGTGCATTGATCCACTTGATTCTTCATAAAACCTTGCCTCTTCATGACTTCATCAAACTTGAGGTACCATTGACGTGATGCTTGTTTTAACCCATAAATGGATTTCTTCAACTTACAGACTAGATGCTCCTGACCTTCAGGTTTAAAGCCTTCAGGTTGTTTCATGTAAACATCTTCGTCTAAGTCTCCGTTAAGGAAAGCAGTTTTGACGTCCATCTGATGCAGCTCTAAATCAAAATGAGCTACTAGGGCCATAACGATCCTTAATGAATCTTTACGAGAGACAGGTGAAAACGTCTCTTGATAATCAATTCCCTCTTTCTGAGTGTAGCCCTTTGCAACCAATCTCGCTTTGTAGCGTTCAACGTTCCCATTCGGATCCAGTTTTGTTTTGAACACCCATTTACAACCTACAGGATTGGCACCATTGGGTAATTCGACTAAATCCCAAACATCATTTTTCTTCATGGATTCAAGCTCATCAATCATTGCTTTGTTCCATTCAGAAGACTGATCACTGCTAATGGCTTCATTATAAGAGATAGGATCATTGAGCTTTCCAGCATCCATTTCAGTCAGGTAGGTAACATAATCATCCCAATTAGCAGGCCTTCTTTGCCTAGATGACCTCCTGAGTTGATTATCGGGTTCAGCGTTGTCTTGGTTTTGAGCGTTTGATGTGCCTTCGCTATGAGGTATAATGGGTTCTAATTGTGGAGATGGAGGTTGTGCAGTGACTTCAGGTGCAGTTGCATGGGGTACAAGAGGAGTAAACGGAGTAATGATAAGCGACGAGTCTCTCCCCCCCGCGTCTTGTACTTCTTGCAATTCTTTGTAAGGGTTGGTACTGCTCCCACTGACCTTGAAATCCTCCAAGAACGCAGCACGCTTGGTTTCAACAATACGGGTGACATGGGAAGGACAATAGAAACGATAACCCTTCGAATGATCAGGATACCCAATAAAGAAGCAGGTAACTGTTTTAGGGTCAAGTTTCCTTAGGAAAGGATTGTAAAGTTTTGCTTCAGCAATGCAGCCCCATACTTTCATATATTTAAGACTCGGTTTCCTTCCTGTCCAAAGTTCATAAGGAGTTTTAGGGACAGACTTAGAAGGAACTCTATTGAGTATATGAACAGCTGCTTTTAACGCTTCAGTCCAGAGGAATAATGGTAAATTAGTGTTGGCTAACATACTGCGCACCATGTTCATAAGGGTACGATTTCTTCGTTCAGCGACACCATTCTGCTGAGGTGTACCAGGCATGGTGTATTGGTTCACAATCTCCTGGCCCTTACAAAACTCATAAAATGGACCAGGAGCTTGACCCACATCAGTATGTCTTCCATAATATTCACCGCCTCTATCTGATCTCACAACTTTAATCTGACGATCTAATTGCTTTTCAACTTCAGCTTTATAATCTCTAAAAGTTGTAAGAGATTCAGACTTTTCCTTAATAAGATACAAGTACATGTAACGAGAATAATCATCAATGAAAGTGATAAATGAAGTATGTCCTGTTATACCAGCGATTTGATAAGGACCACTAATGTCAGTGTGAATGAGTTCTAATAAATTAGAGCTCCTAGTGGCACCTTTCTTATTCGCTAATGTCATTTTGTCTTTGAGACATTTGACACATGTTCCAAAATCGGTGAAATCGAGAGGAGGTAAGACTTCATCCTTTACGAGACGATTTAATCGTTCTCTTGAGATATGGCCTAAACGTTGATGCCACAACGTAGATGAAGTCTCTAAGTCTCGAATTTGTTTCTTTTCCATCTTTGTGAGTGATTCATTAATATTATATGACAACAAAGATTTGGAAAAATTATCATCTAGTTCTAATCTATAGAGACCACCATCCAGAATGCCAGTACCATAAACAACCGAATCATAGAGAATAGAGAGTTTGCGATGACCATGGGAAACGACAAAACCGTCCATGTCTAACTTTGGTCCTGATACAAGGTTCCGAGTTACCTCAGGAACATATAAGGTATCATAAAGTTTAATACATAAACCAGTTTTCAAAAATAATTGTAATGTTCCTATGGCCTTCACTTCTAATTCCCGATCATCTCCAACTTTAAGTGTTCTTTGGTTTCTTCCCAGCTTCCGGATTGTAAGGAATCCCTGAAGTGAATTGGTAACATGAACCATAGAACCAGAATCAAACCACCAAGAATTAGCAGGAACATTTAAATTAAAGGACTCAAGTATCATGAAAAAATCGTTACCTTTCTTAGCCAGCCACTCCTTGAAGTCAGGGCATTCCTTTTGCTTATGTCCTGTTTTCTTACAGAACTTGCAGTAGGGTTTGCCTAAGGAGTTCTTAGAGCTGGAAGGTGCACTTGTATTAGGAGTTGGATTTGGCTTTTGAACCTTAGAAGCATCCTTTCTTTGATAATTGTTCTTCCTCTTCTTTGAGCTGGAGGTGGTGAAGTTAGCAACATCAGTAGTGCGATCCATCTTCATACGCTCTTCCTCCTGCACGCACATAGCGATCAGCTCACTCATCGTCCATTTGTCCTTCTGAGTGTTGTAATTGATCTTGAATGCTTCATAGGACGAAGGAAGCGAAGTGATGATGAAGTGAACAAGAAAACCATCACTGATCTCCATCTCTAGGCCCTTCAACTTATTGGCCATGTCATGCATCATCATGATGTGTTCGCGAATGCCGCTCCTCCCATCATACTTAGTCGTCACCAGCTTGAGGATAAGAGTGCTAGCGTGTGCTTTTGATGTTCCCTTGAATTGATCCTCCACAGAAGCCAAATAGGTTTTAGCATCTTCAGAATCAGGAATAGCCCCTCTGATTGAGTTATGAATGGACTGCTTCATGAACATGAGAGACATGCGGTTACACCTAGTCCACTTATCATGAAGTAACTACTCAGCAGCAGTACTAGTAGCAGTAAGGTCCGCTGGCTTATTCTCTCTTAGAGCATAGTCAAAGTCCAAGAGTCCAAGGGTAAGCATGAGGGCATCCTTCCATGCAGCAAAGTTATCACCAGTCAAAGGTGGAATCCCCTGATTGGGTGCTGATAGTGGAAATAAGGTGAGCAAGTTATGATACTAAGAAAGAAGTCTTAATGTCATCTAAGGGCATGTTATACTAAGGCAGACATAAGTAATGACTATTTAATTATGAAGCTGTGATAATGTCTATTACTAACATCAAAATAATAGACTTAGTAAAATTCTATTTAAACGAAGACAAATCAGCTTTGGCCAGAAGTGTAATCATTTAAATATGTGTGCAAAGTAATCGTGACAAATCAGCTTTGGCCAGAAATGAGACAATCACTTTAGTTATGCACTTGTCAAGCATGCTAAACATAAATGAATTAAATCAGCTTTGGCCAGAATTAAGACATTTCACGTTTGTAATGCATACTTAACATAGCTTTTATAATACTTGAACAATAAATAGATGTAGTAAATCAGCTTTGGCCAGAATTAATACATCAGAAGCTCATTCAAGTTAAGCTATTTTGGTTTTGTAAAAATTATCTGATTCTGATTAATTAATTAAGTATTAACAAAACCAAGTGTTTAATAGCAAACCACCTGTTAGCGCGGATCGAGGTCTCGACTGGGTAATGAGGTAATGAGGTCTCGACTGGGTTATGAGATCTCAAGTCAGTTATGAGGTCTCGAGTCGCAACCTGTTGTCTCGAGTCGGAACCATAGTCTCGAGTTGTGATGATTATGGTCTCGAGTCGCAACTGTTGTCTCGAGTTATGAAGTTTTGAGCCCTTATGATCTCGAGTCGAGACCTTGTAGTCTCGAGTCGAGACCTGATGGTCTCGAGTTGTAAACTTCTAGTCTCGAGTTGTAACGTTTTGATGACCTTTATGATTTCGAGTCTAGATCTGTTGGTCTCGAGTCGAGACCTTATGGTCTCGAGTCGAGAGCTGATGGTCTCGAGTCATAGTCTGATGGTCTCGAATCCATTGTTGACAGCTGTTTATTGTGATAATAACTGAAAACTCGAAATTTTTGGGATTGTGGGATAATGTTTCCTGTTTTAATGTTGATCTAAACTTATCAAAGATTTCGAAAATAATAACTGATTATGTTATAACAGTTTTCGAAAATTTTTAACAGATAAAATTCAGATCAAACAGTGAAAAACATCCACTAATCCAAATCATATTCCAAAATAAGGGAATTTTTGAGTTTTCGCTTAGAACAATATGATGAACCCTAAAATATAAAAACATAATTCTAGGATCCGAAATCTAAATTTTAAGACTTTTCTTAACAGATTTCGGATATTAGTTTACCCATAGTGATTTCGAGTGACATGATAAACCACCATTTATTCAAAAACAATGATTTCGGCTCAAATAAAAACCGAAAACAGCCGAGATTTTTAAGACTTTAAAACTTTCTGTTTTCCAGATTATGATCCCAGAATAATGGATACGAAAACAGAACTGATTTATCAACATATGCTCTGATACCACATGTTGATCAGTTCTGTTTAAACATAAAGGAAAACATGTAAATAATACCTGTTATAGCATTCAAAGCAGTGGAGAATCCAGTCAGAGATCCAGCCATCGTGTTCGACATCTTTGTCAAGGTGATCCGGTTCCTCCTTAGGGTGTAAAGTTATGATGGTGATGAAACCGATACTAGGGAAGAATCGGTTGTGGAGAGAGAGATACGAATGATGTTATGAGGGTTGAGAACTGTCTAATGTGTGTAACCCTTTAACTCTCTAATAAGCTCCTTATTTATACACCCAAGAGGAAACCTAATTAGTTAATAAGGGTAATATGGTCCATCAACAATTACCAACTAATTATTAATAGGTTAATAATATATTTTGATCTAATATAATATAAATGATTATAAAGGCTAAAAGATTAAATATTACATTATTAATATATTTAATCTCACATGTATTGGACACAGATGTTGCTGTGATGAATTCTGCAACAGTCAAGGATTTGAAACTTGTTGTCGAGAAAAAGTCAATGAAATGGAGCAGTCAAAGATGGGTCATCGCCATATTTCCTGCTATTTCTCTTTGTTTTCTGTTACATAGTTGTTTTTCATCTGTGCTTGCGTTATTCTTGATCAAGCTTAGACATTTAAAATGGTGATACGGGCAGGTCGGGATACGGTCAAAACTAGTCACCTTTATGTGATCCCGTAATTAAAATTTTGTGAATATTCAATTATTGAATGCGATTACAAACAACTTAAGACGTTGTATACGTTTAGTTTCATTTTTAGGGAATTTTTAAATCTAATCTATTTGACCCGTTATAAATCAAATCCGACCCGAATTGGCCAGATTTCGTATAAATGGTTTAAAATTTCCACCTTTATGGTACTATGTTTCTCATGAATCAATTATTCAAAAACAAATACTCTTTTCCATTGCAATTTCAAAAACAATGAAAAGCTTCTGAATGATGCTGCAGTTCTTCAAGATCATGGTTTACGAAATCACTCTCAGGTACTTGTAATCTGCATCAATCATGTTTAGTCTTGTTGCATAATAGTAGGGTCTCTAAATCAGACCATGTTACACGAAATAGAAAAATATATATATTTTTTGTTTTTCTGGTGTTTGTTTAATTAACTGGGATCTTTCGTCATGTAGGGTGAATTTTATCCCATATGTAATGTCGAGAACCTCAAAACGCCATTCACGAAGGAGAAAACATAGGTTTTTTCATGGTCTTTTCAACAGAAGGTTTTTTCATTGTAATTGCAGTTGATAAGGTGGTACAATTTCTCCATGAACATCTAGATGCCTGCCAGTGTCATGTTTAATTTCTCAATCTTACTAGAATAACAGAATCGGGCAAAGAGAGTTTGAGTAGAGGGTTGAAGATTCTAGTCAACTAGAAATGCATCCCGCCGCGATGCGGTGGGGGCTATGTTTATATTTATATTCAGACAGTTTTCATTGAGTAACATCGATTGAGTTAATTACATAAGATAGTTTCTTTCTTAAAGATTAATGATCGTCCAAATACAATAACCCGTCATAGACCGTCCTTGTATACTAATTGCAGTGTTATATTAATTATAGTGAAAACACAAACAAAGCATATGCTCTAATACCAAAAATCACCACAACCTTTTCGTAAACCATTTTCTCTAAATACCAAAATCACCTAAACCATGTGCTTTCTCTCCCTTCAACTCTAATACCCACCATTCATTTTCCACCATTCCTTTATCTCTGTATCTTTTTTTTCTATACATCCCCAGTTTCTTGCCTTCATGTCCAATTGTTCATCATTAATTAATCCAAGTCCAATTCAGATATGCTAAGCCCAGACCCAAATTTTAAGAGCTGAAACCAAACCCTAATTTGTTAAATAATCTAAACAGAAACCAACTTTGAAAGATAAATTAAAGTTTTAAACCCAATATCACCAGATTACTTATGAAGCTCAACATCATCGAGACAACAATAAAAACAAATCAAGCAAAAAAAGTTTATGTTTACACCCCTCAACATCGGAGCACCGACGCTAGTACCTCTCAGACGCACACTACGCGTATCATCATCGAAGCAATTTACAGAGATGGAAGGCACCGCACAACACGACACGAATAGGGTCGTCGGTAAACAACAGGACCATCGCGGTGTCATCAACTCAAAGCAAAAGATTTAAAGCGAGAAACAGAGCAAATCTAAGGCACCACACGCTTTAAGTCCGTCGCCGCCATAGGCGGCAGGAGCCGTCGGCAACGGCGAGCGGCAACGCCAATCTCTGTCTCTGCTTCTCACTCTATACTCATCGTACATCTCTCGCTATTTGTCAACCGCAGATCCATAGCCACCATGGGACCGGCTTGTGTATGCCGGATAAGGAGCAGAAAGAAGAATCCCGGATGTTTAGATAGAGAGAGAGATATAGGTTGCAGGTGATTAGGGGCTCTCTCTCTCTAGAAGCCAAAAGAAATTATAAACCTTTATGGTCACCAAAGGTTGGTAAATTTAGGGGTGTCCACGATCCGATCCGATCCGATCCGATCGAGGGTCTGCTCATGCTCGGATTGAATTACAACCGATCCGATCCGAGCGGATCAAATTTGTAAAACCGATCGCAAAAGTGATGCTCATGCTCGGATTGAATTTGAATTGATCGGCTCGGTTTCGCTCGGTTTTTATCAAATCCTAAAAAAAAGCGAGCGGATCGTTTTCGCTCGATTGAATAATAGGGCTTCGTTCAACAAAAACAAATTCTAACTTAAAGTGCGAATACAAAAGCAACACAAAATAAAGTGCGAATACATAAGAAACACAAAATAAAGTGCGAATACAAAAGCAACACAAAATAAAGTGCGAATACAAATTGTCATTTAGTTCAAAAGCCATAAACTTCTTCTTTAAGCTTGTTCATCTTCATCCACAAAATTCAACTTCACATCAACAAAATGTACATCCACATATTTATGCTTGCAATAGATGCATTGTTAATAAAAATAATTCGAGCGAAACCGAGCGATCGACGAGCGAGCGGAGCTATGCTCATGCTCGGATTGAATTTGAATCGAACCGATCCGATCGGCTCATTTACAAACTGAGCGGGAATCGAGCGAGCATTTTTCGAGCATTTTTCTAGCGATCGTCGAGCAGTTTGGACAGCTCTAGGTAAATTGTAAAAGAAAACCAGTCCACAGATTCAACAAAACTATTAAACCATTATTTATGCATGTGGTACAAGTAACATTGCATAGCAATGTTGCAAATTATACTATTATATTATATAATTGCTTGGGCTGTGAATGTAAATTGCTCAAGTATGATGGTCATATTATTGAAAGTCTGAATGGATCTCATCTGGGAAGAAGGGTGGGAGGGGTGGGGCCACTTATTTCTATTTTTTTATAATCTTAGAGGTAAAATAGACATTACACACACATTATATTATATAGAGTAAATTACGTTTTTGGCCCTTGTGGTTATATCACTTTTACTATATTAGCCCAAAATAAGAATTTTTAACATATGTGCCCCCATGGTCTCTATAACTAACTATTTTGGCCTCCGAGTCTAACCAATTCAAAATCGTCATCGTTAGTCAACCGCAAGTAAATAAAAATAAGATCAAATTGTTTAGTGGGTTGAAATGTTGAATCACTCATCATACCTCAAGAAACTCAGCTCCCGGTTTGAGATCAGACTCTTTAAGTTGACGAGTATTACTGCCTCCTTCGTATAAGTTTCTTGCAAGCGAGAAGCTACGAACAATAACGTTTCTCTTTTGCTCCAATTCTTTATCAATTTTTAAAGATGTCGGTATCCTTTTTATGATATTAAGCTTCTTTTGATATGCTAAAACCGCCTTCACAAATTCCTGCAATCATGTTACAGTCAATTTCAATACACGATCGCTTATAAAACTCACGTTTAAAAAACAATAACTAATTGGAAATGGATAAAATGTATACCTTGTAAGCAGCAGTGCATCCAGGATAGTCGAACTCGTCTAAATTCGCCTTCCTCATCCGCTCAGGATGGAACTGTATGCCCATTATAAACTTACCCTAAATTGATTTGGGGGTTTTCTTGGAGAAGATGATGGGAATTTAGGGGTTTTGTGGTGTAAATGAGAATTAATTTGTTTTTAATATGTGTCATTAAAAAAAGGGAGGGGAAATTACCATTTTAGACATCATGTGCTTGTCATGTGAGTAATAATTAACCAGAGTTTGAGGTTTGGTTAGACTCAGGGGCCAAAATAGTTAGTTATAGAGACCATTGGGGCACATATGTTAAAAATTCTTATTTTGAGCTAATATACTAAAAGTGATATAACCATAGGGGCCAAAAACGTAATTTACTCTATTATATAACCCTATAAAAAGTAACTTAAGATATGATGGTTTGGATCATACCTTTTCAAAAAGTCACAACCCTTCAAACTACAACTTAAGGTATGATGGTATGGATCACACATCTTCAAAAAGTCACAACCCTTCAAACTACTTTTATATGTATATATCATATATATACATACAAAAAGTAACTTGGGTTATGTCTCTTTAGTTAAAAGACACGTCTGTTAGAAAATCCATTACTCTTTCATTTAAAAGTCGCGTCGATTAGAAAATTATATTATATATTAGTCATATCCTATGGACCATACCCTTTTATTTAAAAGTCACATCCGTTGGATAATTATTAATATATTAGTCATATATATTAGTCATATCTATGGGTCATACCCTGTTGCTTAAAAGTCATGTCGGTTAAAAAGTTATATTATATATTAGTTATAATATATGGGTTGTGTCTCTTTTCTTTAAACATAGTCTCTATTAAAAAATTTATTTAAGAAAAAACATATACTTTTTTAAACATTGCGTACTTTAAATATCAACAACACCAAATAATTATTGAAGAGGGAATTTAAAATCATGTCACTTAATATTCACGCCTTTCTGAAATGAAGGGGTGTGTTTTTAGTTGTGTCTATATAATTACTCTAAGCGCCGCCTTTCTAAAATAAAGAGGTGTGTTTTTTATTTAATCCATAACTAGTAATAATGCCCGCGCGCGTTGCGGCGCGGGTACATCGCAAACATCGAATGAATTAGTCCAAGCGTTATGTGTTGCGTTAACCACACGAAAACACGTGTTTCGACGTATCCGATTGAACTTAATGTAACCTACATAAGCATTGCGATTGGATCCAAGCGTTATGTGTTGCGTTAACTACACGAAATCGAATTTATACAATACAATTATAATGTATTCTATGTGACACGAATCAGACATATAAAACGTAGCGGGTATAAAGGAGAAACAAACACGTGTAAACAAAAGAGATTAGTTAGAACTTTTTAAAAAAGGAAAAAAAAAAACACAATTTGACTTCCGGTTAAGGCGGCAGTGACAAAGATGTAATGTCGGTGGTGGTTACGTTGGTGGTGACCGTGGTGGCTTGGTGGGTGGTGTCGTCAGTGCAGAAGATGGTGCTATGGGCCGATAACCGTAGACTTTTGTTAGAGTATATGAACACGTAAATTTACAAAAACTAAATTTGTTGCATGTTCAAGATCAAAAAATAACGTTATGATTATCGTTTATCAGAACTTAATTGTTAAGTATTCTTTCAAAATGTAATAACTATTTATGTAAAATAGTTATATCAAAAGTAGTTATTAAATTGATGGGTGATTGTTAATATAACTAGTTAAATTTCCGTACGCGCGTTACGGCGGGACCCAATGACTGCAAAACGCGTGTCAGTAACGGCAAGCAGATACCGAATATCAAAACATAAGTAAAAAAGTCGTGAAAAGGATAGTCAATCCGTCCTAAAAAAGCAATTTTAAATAACCTAATATATAACTAGTGGAAAGGCCCGCGCGTTGCCGCGGGTATTTATGATTTTTTGCCGCACGTTGCCCAACGAGTTAACATAGTTTATTTTTTAAAACCAATTTGTTAACGCAACTAACATAGCAATTGAGTATAAACAAAGAATTGACATAAAAAATGATATGTACCAATCGGTTGATAGATAATCCGTTGAGTGGATCAAACTCAAAAGAAATTAGTAAGATGCAAGACTTGAGATAACCTCTAAATTTTCATTCATATCAAATTTGTAAACAAACTTGCCTATTTATAGGCTCATACAAATAACCAAACTAATGACCCACTATCCTAGTTAATTTGACCCACTACTCTAGACACAGAGAAATCGGTAACTATAATATGCAAACATTAAATTAGAGAGAATAATGGAAACATGTAGAGTCCCAGAAGCCATGTTTTGATCATGGATGAGTGTTGATAGATTGCATGGCATCATGGTAACGTAGGTACATAACAAAAAACAACAATCACCAAGGCTCTTTTTCTTTTAACGGCCAACGATAAAAGCTCGCCTCCGTTTCTATATATGTTCCTACTTTCGATCATGTACTCGCTGAACATATTTTCAAGTAATTCTAAATGACTTTTGCAAACACGGGATCTGATTCTCTATGTGGTTCCCTTTCGTAACAGAAGATGTGGTTACATTAATAAAGTTATCAGTAGGTTCAACTGATGTACAAGTGTGCCACATCAATATCTCCTTTTCTGCCAGGTGTCTATGATTCAATCCCTCGTTACGAATTGTGAATCCAATGGCTTCGAGTTGTTTAATTAGCAATGCGTTAAGTTTGTATTGTGAGAAATGGGCCACAGATACCGAGCGGACAATCCGGTCAAAATCTGCATAAAGTGTCACTAAATCATTTTATCCTCATGTGATATTATTACGGCTCATTGAGGGTAAATGTGTCAGAAAATGCTAGTGATATATGAACCAAACAAACATTTATTTACCAAAGACCACCCCTAGGTTAACAACAGCACAATAAGTATACCATCAATAAGCTGCACAAACTGATAATTAATATAATAAACTGTAAAGCCATACCTTGACTTTGCATATGGTCAACTGACCCTATAACAGAACCAGTCAGTGATGTACAGTATATGAACTTCCTCCAAAGTTCTACAGGTGGTTGAGACCTTTGAATTTCCTCTGCGAAGCCATCTATTTGGTGAAAAATCTGACAAATAAATCTAAATATAAAAGCCCCAAATTCTATGCATGAAGAACCCTAATTTCAACTAAAATTAAATTCGGATAAATTAGCCTTCTATCACTGAAATTGATAGAGGGCTTTTGTAAAGAACGAAAAATTAAGCAAGTTGGGCTTTGGAATCACCTGAAAAGGTTGAGAATTGAAGGAGATATCATCCGCACAAGTTACAAGCCCTAGAATATTCTTCGATCAAATCCGTGTAATGTGGTTGGTGAAATGGATAAATTTCAGTGGGGTTTTGTGTGGAATTAGAAGAAGAATCGAATGATGTGAGTTTTGTAAGTTAAGTTTTACGAATTAGAGTAAACCCAAATGATGTTCATGAGAACTTTAATGGTGGACTTGAATGGATTTGATTTTGATTAATTGCTTTAGTAATGAAACGTTTCAAAGGGGTGTTTCATATTACACCAAAATTTCGTGTTTGAGAGGACCTGAATGAAACTTAAACGTCGCAAAACAGATTCAATCGATCAGGTTGAGTTGGCCGTGTTTATAGCGATGAAGAAAAAACCTGATTCTCGGTTTCAATGTAGGTTTAAAAGAAATACGTTAAGGAATAAATAACAAAACATGTGTTGGTGAGGTGGTGCTCGTGTGTTTGTTGTGCTGAACTGCCCGTGTTCGAGTCCCATTAACTGCAGTTTTGAGCATTTATTTTTTTTCTTATTTAATTCGTTCCAAAAGGATATATAGGGAGCCCGTTCCCTAGACTGCCACCAGTTCAAGGTGTAGCTGAGTGGTGTTTAGGATGTTTGTTGATGGTGAGGTCACTGGTTCGAACCCGTGTGCTCCCACTTTTTTACTTGTTTTTAATTATACTTTCATAACTCACATAACCAGTCCCTCAACTTAACTTTCCAAATGTGACCAGTAAGCCCCTCCACTTTTATTACAAATCATGAGGGTTAACTTGGTTATAATTAATAATTAACTTAACTAACTTAGTTAATCGAGTTTCTAATAAAATCTAACCCCGTTAGTTGACTTGCATATTTTATAGTTTCTATTAATTACAAACCAATCCCTTGACTTGTAACTTTGATATTTTGACGGTTTAAATCCTTTTAAGTTAAAAACTTGTTTTAACCACCAATTTTAACGTATTTAATTATTTCCCTTATATCTATTAACCGAGTTAACTGAGTCTCGCTTATAAACCTCCATTTTTATTCCGATTTTTAAACCAACGAAATATGTGGTGGTTTAATCTAATAGTATAATATTGAAATTATTAAAAATCCTTATTTTTATTTACTTGAAAAGGGTTTAGTTTTGAAATCCGGGTCGGATTTCGGAGATCCGATTTTGGCGGATGTTACAGTCTCCACAACTTTTGAGAATTTCGTCCCGAAATTAGGAGGAAACCGCTCGTGTAGGATCAAGTGTAGGGTCTTTCATAGGCGTAACGATATTTGCTCGATTTAGTAATAGCGCTAGGAACTCGAATCTTAAGATCGGATTGTGCCTCAGGAATGTCAGGCAACAAGTGTTATACACAAGTCCCAACGTTGCTGAGAATGCGCTCGAACTAGGATATATTAAGAGGTATAGACTTATTGAGGCGGTAGTGTTATACATATAGCTCTTTGAAGATTGTTTTTTTTCTTATAGTTATGAGGGTAGCCAACTAATTCAAAACATTTCTCAATAGAGTGGCCAATAAGATTGCAGTGAGTGCATCTCAAAGGTTGATATTTGTTTGATTTTTTTCTTATTGGGGTCATAAAACCTTGAATGAAAAGCAGTAGCTTGAGATTTAGTATAAGGATTCACACCTTGGTGTGATTCTTCAGCAGAAATGATAGCAAAAGCATTCTTAACAGTTGGAAGGGGGTCTTTGGAAAGTAAATTTGATCTTAAAGGTTGATAAACATCATCCAATCCCATTAGGAATTGTACTAATTTTATTTGGTTATTAAAAGCGATGATCTAAAGTGAGGAATTACATGTGCATTGTGGTAGCTTTGTAATGGTTTTATATTGTCTCCAAAGAGAGTTTAGTTTATAATAGTAATCCAAAACAGAAGAACCATTTTGAGTGGTAGAATTGATTTGTTTGTATAGGTTGTAAATAACTGACCCATCAATTTGGTATAGGTTTCCTTCGGTTCATTCCATACATCAAAAGCATTTTATGAAAAAAAATGTCCCACATACAATTCCTCGCATATAGAGTTCAAAATCCAAGATAGTACTACTGAGTTGCATCTATCCCATTGTTTGCTTAAAACTTGATTATCAAGATCCTTTTTAATTGACCCATCTATAAAACCCAACTTGTTTTTTTTACTTGAAGAGCAAGTTCCATGGCATTAGCCCAGATAGTATAATTTCCGATGCCTTTATGTTTTATATTGATGACAGATATATTACTAGTATCACTTGGATGGAGAAATAAAGGATCATTAAAATCCATATTATTAAAAGTTTGATTATTGACGGATGATGAAGAATCATCATCAGGCCTTTTTTATTTTATTTTATTTTTTAAAACCAGAATGCAAAAAGATAATTACATACCAGAACAAGCACCAATAAAAAATAGAGTTAAATGTTTGGTTGGTCACTGTGCTTTGCGAAAATTGCAGACTTGGTCCCAAGAGTTCACTAATTACACACTTGGTCCTAGTGGTTGTAATTTTTGAACTCGGGTGGTCCTTAACACTAACCTTTGTTAAATTTTTCAGTTAAGTATTTATGAAATGACTAAATTATCCCTAAACAATTAAAAAACAAAAAACAAAACAAAAACAAAACAAGATGGGCCCATCCCTCATCTTCTTCTCTCACATCTCTCTCACTCTCTAAACCCACCACCACACCTCCACCTTCAACCCATCATCTCTCTCTCTCTCTCTCTCTAATTCTTCTTCTTCTGCCATAATTCTTCTCACTGTGCATTAAACGTGTGTATAAAATATTGTTGTATCTTTCCAATATCCCTAAATTCACCAGAATCTAATTCAGAAATCATAAGGTTGATGATCACATTTGCAAATAACTTTCAATTGGAGTAACAGAGCATGAAAATCATCAATCACCTAAATTCATTATTATATAGATTTCTACTAATTACAATTAAAATCATCAATCACCTAAATTCATTCACTTCTGGTTACAATCTAGTATCCTTTCACTCAAAGCATAACCCCAAACTTCAAATCAAATCAAATCAAACCCAACATGAACAACGGAGCTACAATTAAAACATGGTTGTTGGTCGCAAGCATCGGTGCAGTTGAAACCTTGAAAGATCAAGGTGTAACAAAATGGAACGGTCCCCTTGGTCGCCAGATTGTATCTTCTTATAACAGATTTGTTGCGACCGGTCTTCCAGATCCCTATTTGTAGGGTCTAAATTGGCTGCTGGAAAATACAGATCGAAGAAAACAAAAGCGAAATCTATGAAGAAGGTGACGGATATGAACTGTTTTGGTACATGCGGTAAGTTTGAATCATTGTTTTGGAATGTTGATGGATTATGGGTTTTATGCGAATACCTTATATCGAGTTTACGGTGGGTTTATGGTGGAGGTGGAGGCGGTGACGGCGGAGGTGGTGGGTTTACGGTGGAGATGGAGGTGGTGGGTTGAAGGTGACAAGTGATGGTGGATTGAAGGTGGAGGTGATGGTGGTGGTTGGTGAAAAGAGGAAGAAGATGAGGGGTGGACCCTTTGTTTTTTTTAAATATATTTTTTAGGTGTTTTTGTTTTTTAGTTTAAGGGCAATTTAGTCATTTAACATATACTTAACTGATATATTTAACATAGGTTAGTGATAAGGATCACCCGAGTTCAAAAATTACAACCACCGGGACCAAGTGTGTAATTAGTGAACCCTTAGGACTAAGTCTGCAATTTCCGCAAACCAAAGGGACCAACCAAGCATTTAACTCTAAAAAATATAACTTAAGAGCACAAAGAAGCAATTATTCTCCTAGAGCAACCTATTAGAAGTAGTAGGAGAAATAAAGGGTCCCCTTGTTCCCACACCCCCTATATCTTATTTTCACATCCCTAGTGTATACGGCCCGTATACAAAAATATACGGCCCGTATAGAATGTTTTTGAATAGGAAAATGTGCAGAGAATGTTTTTTTGATTTTACTATATACGGCCCGTATATAGTTATACGAGCCGTATACATGTTTATACGATTTGTAAAACGTATACGGCACAATGGAATTATTTTGGTAGGTTTTTTGATGTTACCAAATGTATACGGGCCGTATAACTGTATACGACCCGTATATAAGGATGTTTTTCAAGTATCACGGTTTTTCCAGTAAAAACACCATCATTCTAGGGTTTCTAAACTCTTCATCATCTTTAACAACATTGATCGGAACACACCGCTTAAATCGGAGCACAAGTAGAGTAACGTTACCGACCAGTCCGTTGATCGAGTAACTAGCAGAAGAACCCGACACAAACAAGTTCTCCACAGTTTGTTATTCAGATCTTTGTTCGGTCATCTTTCCAAACTACAACACATGATAACTTTAAACTTTATATTGTGTGATTTGACCAGGAAATGATTGGAGGTGATTGCTACTTTTAATAAGCTGTCATAGTTGTCAAATTCGATTTCAACAAATCTTTTCCTTTTCCTTCAATTTCTAGAACATTCTCCGTTACATGAAGACGTGTCGGGTTCTTCTACTGGTATTTTAATGAAGTATTGAAGATTGAATGTGCAAACCCAACCGTTTTTTACTACGAAAATGGTGGCTATGCGAAATACAAACCGCAACCGTTTTTTACTACGGAAACGGTGGCTATGCGAAATACAAGCCGCAATCTTTTGTGACTATGGGAAACACAAGTTTTCTTTTTGAGCTTGATGGATGTCCGTTATCTCAGTTGAGGCGGGCATTGTTTAAATCTGAAAGTAACTAGATGTTACGTGTATCAGCGTTGTTTATCACCCTGTGTGAGCATTGGAAACCCGACAAACAGTCTTGACAATTGTGACAGTTTATCTATCTATGTGTGTCACATCCATCCTGTTATAGCAATCGATATGATTAATTTTACAGATTTTTTTCTAATTAGCGTTGTTAACTACCAAAAGAATGCATACACAAATAGTTCTAGTGGACGAAGCAAAGACTACTAAAGACGAGTTAGTGATAAATACCGGAGCTGTTATCTCGGTTGTTCAGTACTTTCGTGATAATAAAACAAGCAGGCATTGATTTTGCCAAGATTGAAGGAAAGAATCTGGCCATAAGCGTTGTGGATTCTCAGCGTTATTCGAATGTAAGTGGATCGAGTGATACACTTATCTATTCTGGTCAAGGTGGGCATGTTTCGAATCATAACAGAAGACGGATGCGGTTTACATATTCAATCTTCATTGCTTCATTAAAATTACAACACACTATATCAAGTTGAACGGACGATATGTATCTTCTATCATGCGACGGGCCCAATTCGTAGTTTCCGTCCGGTTTCAAAGCCGATTGAGGATTACGAGTGCTCTACACTCGTTCAAAGCCGGTTGATGGTTACATGGATCGTTCTAATAGATTAAAGATGGTTCTTTGTTGAGGAAACCAAACGTAGACGGAAATGATAGGCCTGGTAACTGGAAGAGAAAAAACCCCAGTGACGTCGTCGACGATTATGAACAGATTATTGGCCATTATTCGACCGAGTAATCAATTGTATTTTTTAGTTGCTTCTCTTGTTAAGTTTCTGAACCAACCGAAATCCACAAATTGTAAGATTAGGAAGACGTGTCGGGTTCTTCTGCTAGTTATTCGGAATGTTTCGAATTATCACAGAAGACGTGTCGGGTTCTTCTGCTAGTACTTCCGAGATCTGAACCAACAGAAATCAACAATTTTCAACAAATTGTAAGATCAGGAAGCTCAACTTGAACGGACGATATGTATCTTCTATCATGCGACGGACACAATTCTTGCAAGTTAAATCCACAATCAACGTATACAGGTGCAAGAGAATGGCGAGTTATTTTTAGTTATTTCTGTTGATCCACAAATTCCATTGTTTAAATCAGAATCAGGTTCTCAAGACAATGATCATTCTAATAGATTAAAGAGAATAAACCATTTTTTACCATTTTTTACCCATAGTATACGAGCCGTATAAGAATATACGGCCCGTATACAATCATCGTATACATTGTATACGATCGGTAAATTTGTTTTTTACCGAGAGTATACGGCCGTATAAACGGTATACGGCCCGTATACATATGGTAAAAAATGGTAAAAACCTCTTTAATCTATTAGAACGATCCAATAAACGAAGAACAAAGCATATTTTCAAAACACACGTTCATACAGTGCTGTAATAGGTAGTGGTTCAGTCAAAATGACATCTAGCATTACTAACTGTTCAAGTAAGTGTCTAAAAATCTGAAAATTCAGGTTTACCTTGTTAGTTTCTCAAACAAACACTACAAAAACATCTGCTTCCTGAATCTGAATCAAAATGTTAACTCTTGTTTCTTCATCTTCAAGAACAATGATGAACAGATGATGTCAGATAATACTTCATTTGTTAAGAAACCATACTGTCAAGAAACTAACATCTTTTAATACTTCATTGCGTATGTGCTTGTGCTGTAGAAACCGGTGATGAATTTGTGTATCTAAATCAGGTTCTCTGCCTTAGATCGGTCATTCCTTGTGATACATGAACGTTGTATTCTTTTCTTTCAGACGAGTTGGTATTGAACCAAGAATACTTCAAACATTCTAAACCCTACCTCGAAACAAACCAACAAAATCCTGATAGTCTTCTAGCAAAACCCGACACGTCTTCTATCATGCGACGGACACAATTCTTGCAAGTTAAATCCACAATCAACGTATACAGGTGCAAGAGAATGGCGAGTTATTTTCAGTTATTTCTGTTGATCCACAAATTCCATTGTTTAAATCAGAATCAGGTTCTCAAGACAAAGATCGTTCTAATAGATTAAAGAGTATAAACCCTATTTTACCATTTTTTACCCATAGTATACGGGCCGTATAACAATATATGGCCCGTATACAATCATCGTATACATTGTATACGATCGGTAAAAATATTTTTTACCAAGAGTATACGGTCGTATAAACCGTATACGACCCGTATACATATGGTAAAAAATGGTAAAAAATTTCTTTCTTTCCTTTTCATGAGGTAAAACCGGTTTCAACATCAAGGGTTGTATCAGAATCAGGCGTTGGAAGGATTGTAGTAGTAGGACATTGGTACCACTGTGAAAATTGCATCAGGAAGCTCAACTTGAACGGACCCATTATTTGACCGAGTAATCAATTGTATTTTTTTAGTTGCTTCTCTTGTTAAGTTTCTGACCCAACCGAAATCCACAAATTCAAGTCAAGGATCGTTCTAATAGATTAAAGAGAATGAACCCTCGTTTCTTCATCTTCATCTTCAAGAACAATGATGAACAGATGATGTTTTTTTTTCGCAGAACGTGGTGGATTGCGGTGGTTTGGGTCTAGGGTTGTCAGAGAGAGAAAAGGAGGGGAGAGAGTCTGATACAATAAGGATGTTGGGAATTAAACGCATGTACGTGATAAAACAAGGATCGTTCTAATAGATTAAAGAGAATAAAGCAAGGATGTTGGGAATTGGCATAAACATATATTCGTTTCATAACCTCCTCCTATAAATCAACCACAACTGACAAAGAGCCTGTATTAGAAACCATCCTATGTCTTTTACCAACCGAAGAGGCAGTAAGGACAGATAATACTTCATTTGTCGAGAAACCATACTGTCAAGAAACTAACATCTTTTACTCATAAAACCTTGAATCCCAACGCTTCATTTGTAACCGTAAGGATGATGCAAATTTGTACGTAAAGATCTCTACACAAACTCTTCTACATCTTTTAACCAATTGTCTATCACTTAAGACCTTGAAAGATTTGTTGAAATCGAAGAAAAGAAGAACTAGTAGAAGACGTGTCGGGTTCTTCCAACAAATTGTGTATGTGCTTGTGCTGTAGAAAATGGTGATGAATTTGTGTATCTAAATCAGGTTCTCTGCCTTAGATCGGCCATTCCTTGTGATACATGAACGTTGTATTCTTGTCTTTCAGAAGAGTTAGTATTGAACCAAGAATACTTCAAACATTCTAAACCCTACCTCGAAACAAACCAACAAAATCCTGATAGTCTTCTCGCAGAACCCGACACGTCTTCTATGATGATTCGAAACATTCACGAACCACAATGGACTCAGACTCATACTACTCACCCTCCCCTGAGGAAAAGTTTTCCCGACGACTCAAGAAAAAAGATTGTATAATAGTATACAACCATTTTTTCTTTTCCTTCAAATCCAACAGTTTCTTTGTAGATTCCATCGGGTTTTCAAAGCCGGTTGATGAAACCGAAACTGTATTTCTGTTGTTCAGTACTTCCATGATCTGAACCAACCGAAATCCACAATTCTTGCAAGTTAAATCCACAATCAATGTATACAGATGCAAGAGAATGGCGGGTGATATAGTAATTTTCAATAATGTAGGAAGGATTGTAGTAGTAGGACATTGGAATCAGGTTCTCAAACAAACCAACAAAATCCTGATAGTGAAAAAATCAGCAACCATTTTTTCTTTTCCTTCAATTTCGAGAACATTCTCCTTGTGTATGTGCTTGTGTTGTAGAAACCGGTGATGAATTTGTGTACACAACTGAACGTTAATTGATATTGTTTTAGACAACAATAGATAATGAACGGATTGTTGGTGGATAACGCAAACAAGTTCTCCACAGTTTGTTATTCAGATCTCTATTCGGTCATCTTTCCAAACTGCAACACACGATAAGTTTAAACTTTATAGTGTGTGATTTGACCAGGAAATGATTGGAGGTGAAGGTTCAGTGCACGAAAAGTTTCTTACGAAATGTACGTGACAAAACAAGTATGTTGGGAATTAAACGCATGTACGTGACAAAACAAGGATCGTTCTAATAGATTAAAGAGAATAAACCAACGTTGTTTATCACCCTGTGTGAGCATTGTAAGCCCGACCACTAGCAGAAGAACCCGACACGTCTTCTATGATGATTCGAAACATTCACGAACAACAATGGACTCACACTCATTGTTGCGAATTTGGTTTCTTCGGTACAGGCTGATGAAACCGAAGATTCAGACTCCTTACAACTCTCATCAAATGCCTCACCCTTCCTTTTATTCTATAAATATTAAATAAAGAATAACACCATGCCCGTAATCCCACGTTGATAGCTTCCGTTTTATTACAGTCATGCGACACATTTTCTTGTTCTTCAATCTTTGTTACTTGTTAATGTTTTATTTTTTTCTACTTTTAGAAAGGTTTGAGCACCTCACGACTGTAAAATATCTAGTGTGATTTACACCTTAAATCCCTTAAATACTTTGAGAAAAATCAAATTTTCGTTCCATACGGGCCGTATAAGTGTATACGGCCCGTATACACGTTCGTATACATTGTATACGACTAGGCAAACTTATTTACACATGGTGTATACGGGACATATACTATTATACGGCCCGTATGGAATAAAAAAACTGACAAAGTCTGCTGGCACAGATTTTGTTGTTTTTTGCCGTATAACAGTATATGGCCCGTATACACCATATGTAAATAAGTTTTTTCCCATGTGTTAATATTACGACCCGAAATAAAAAGGAACGTTTTACCAAGTATCACGAGTAGCAGCAGTAGCGTATGAATTGAAGGAACTTCAGCAAGTATAATTTCTCCCAGAATCAGCAAGTTATCAACAGCAAAGATCTGAATTTAGCACCAATTTGCTCACACTTGGTAACCAAGACTTTGAGTCTTGTAGCCCTAATTTCTTGCGACAGCAGAAGGAACAAATTTGACTGATAAAACAGCGATTGAAACTAGCAATTTTGACCAGGGGCAGGAGACACCAACAACCAACAATTTAAAGCAGCGGAATTGAATTAATGCTAAGATCAAGATATTGTATGTTAGAATGGGCACTAGAATTCAAATAAGTGGGTGCAAAGGGGGCATTGTGAAGCCCACACCTTGACAAATGCAATTCCGATAAAGAAGGGAACATGTTCAACAGGTTTACAGAGTTCCATGCCAAACTAAGATTATAGTATGAAAGATCGAGGAATGTTAAGGATGTCATGTTTTGAAAAAAAGTGTGGGAGTTGGCCTTTAAAACAGTTGAAGCTAAGATCCAGATGTTCAATGAAGGGAGGCGTTTTACTTGAATTAAGGTGAAGACCAAGATCAGCATTAGAAAGTTCACAGCCTCTCAAACTTAAATATGTTAATGAAGGAATCATGTAAAATATCTTATCAACACTATTTGCTTGAAAAAGATTTACGTTATTCAAGTCAAGATGCTCGAGTGAGGAAAGGCCAGAAACCCATGCCATATCATTTGGACTGAGAATATAATCAGATGAAGATGAATCAAGATCCAGAACCTTCAAATTGGAGAGATTTCCAATGTGATGTGGAATAATACCAATAAAACCTGCATTTGAGAAACTGAGGTAACTTAGCTGCTTAAAGGATCCAATGAATTTAGGAATCTGATTAAGTAGTTCTATCTTTTGAAAATGTGATTCTCATGTAGGTGGATTCCAAATGGGCTTGTAAGCATAGCGATACCAAGGTGTGTAGTAAAGGCATTCCTAGATTCTAGTCCCGTGGTGGACATTGGTGTAGATTTAGGAGTAGGTCTAGAGGGTTTGTGAGTAGGTCTAGGCGGATATTGTTGTTAAAAAAATGTCAAAAATCGTCCTATGGGGTTATTAGTGTCATCTATTTCCGATTGGAAACATTGAACAACTGGTTTCATTTCTTTTGAAATTATATGACACAATTTTTTTGTATCTTTTGATAGGAAGTAAATGACTGAACTGACACCAGTTGGTGTCAATGAAGATGACAATGTGGCCCTAGAGTACAACTGTAACAATGTCAAGAAAGCCAAGCTCAATTCAACACTAGCTGCACTCCTTGATGATCATGTGCTTGCAGATGTACCAAAGAAGCCAACTCTATCACATGTTGACAGTTGACACCCTGATCAGCTTGGAACTTGGGAGTGCTATGCGTGTTTCTGTACTTAAATTAGACTACACATCTTTTGGTATATGATGATGCTTGCTTAGTTTCTTATTTTCTGCTCAGTATATTATTTAATGATTGTTGGTAGGGGAGTTCAAAATTATCCGTATCCGAAAATCCGATCCGAAATATCCGATATCCGAATCCGAAATATCCGAAAATTCGGATATCCGAATTTTCGGATTCGGATAGTGATTTTAAAAAATTTCGGATATTCGAAATATCCGAAAATTTAATTTTTATTTTTTTCGGATATCCGAATATCCGAAAATATCTGAAGTATCCGAAAAATATCCGAAATATCTTAAAAATATCCGAAGATATCCGAAAAATATCCGAAAACTTATATTCGGATATCCGAAACTATCCAAAATATCCGGTTCCGAATATCAAAAAATAATAAAAAATTAAAAATTAAATAAAAAATTGGATATTCGGATATCCGAATTTCGGATATCTGAAATTTCGGATACGGATTCGGATAATGAAATCTGGTATCCGAAAATTTCGGATATCCGAAGTTCGGATATTGTTGGTTGCTTGTATTGGACACAGATGTTGCTCTGATGAATTCTGCAACAGTCAAGGATTTGAAACTTGTTGTCGAGAAAAAGTCAATGAAATGGAGCAGTCAAAGATGGGTCATCGCCATATTTCCTGGCAACGAACGACATCCGATCGGATTGCCATCCGACCGGAGGGCCATTCGTCACTTGACACTTCAGTTACCAAGTTTATTGTGGTCATCCGTCCGA
This sequence comes from Helianthus tuberosus, assembly GCA_030545235.1. NCBI lineage: Eukaryota > Viridiplantae > Streptophyta > Magnoliopsida > Asterales > Asteraceae > Helianthus > Helianthus tuberosus. The sequence continues at coordinate 33,671,937 of CM060396.1, forward strand.
ACGAACGACCATTCGGACGAACGACCATCCGATCCATAGCTTGTGTTTTGAAATTGTTACATAGTTGTTTTTCATCTGTGCTTGCGTTATTCTTGATCAAGCTTAGACATTTAAAATGGTGATACGGGCAGGTCGGGCATTCGGTCAAAACTGGTCACCTTTATGTGATCCCGTAATTAAAATTTTGTGAATATTCAATTATTGAATGCGATTACAAACAACTTAAGACGTTGTAAACGTTTAGTTTCATTTTTAGGGAATTTTTAAATCTAATCTATTTGACCCGTTATCAATCAAATCGGACCCGAATTGGCCAGATTTCGTATAAATGGTTTAAAATTTCCACCTTTATGGTACTATGTTTCTCATGAATCAGTTATTCAAAAACAAATACTCTCTTCCATTGCTATTTTTTTTTTTAAAAGTGTAGAGAAATATTCATTTTGTGTTTTAGAGCTTCCATATGTCGGTGGTGTTTTCAGGAAGTATGTGTGGCTAAATTTCTGTGTCTCATACCACAATGAAAAGCTTCTGAATGATGCTGCAGTTCTTCAAGATCATGGTTTACGAAATCACTCTCATGTACTTGTAATCTGCATCAATTAATGTTTAGTCTTGCTGCATAATAGTAGGGTCTCTAAATCAGACCATGTTACACCAAATAGAAAAATATATATATATTTTTTTTGTTTTTCTGGTGTTTGTTTAATCTATATCTATATCTTCTATCTTCTATATATAATAAATAGAGTAAACTGCCATTTTGGTCCCTGTGGTTTGGCCAGTTTTGCCATTTTAGTCCAAATTTCAAACTTTTTAAATCTGGGTCCCTGTGGTTTGCATTTTGTTGCCATTTTAGTCCAAAATTCAAAAACCCCATTTTTTAACTGTTGCAACCTCCTATTTTGTCTTTTAGTTCAGGGGCATTTTGGTCATTTTGCTTTTCATTTAACATTTCCTTAATTTAACATTTTCATTTAACTGACTCTCTCTCTTCTCTCTCTATAAACAACAACAGATCCAACCCAGCCACCACAGCCCCACCACCACCTGATGCAAGTAAGTTCTTCATCACCACCGTCTCCAGGTGCAACCCTCAGCCCCACTTACCACTGCCCCCACCTTCCACCCCACCCACCACTATTAACACCATCACACCCTCCACCACTGTCTTCCACAACGAATCTAACCTAAGTATTTTAGGAAACACAAACCCAAAGACACTTCACTCTTTCAGCTGACACCACAAGCTTCCCTCCCATTCCCCTTTCTTCTCTAATCTTATCTTTATTTTATGATCATATATACACCCCCAATTGTCTGCAACACAAATCATCTAACAAAAATACAAAATCTCCAACCCCAATCTCACACTCAACTGTACATTAACCCCATAATCCACCCTCCACTCTCTCGATTTCTTCCTGCAGCACAAGATCATCTTCATACACACAAATAAAACCCATAACACTCCTCCCACACCCCACCCGTGTCTTAGATCGACCAAAGAGAGAAAGAATTCGAAGCGGAGAGGAGCCGGTGGTGCACAGTGACGGCGGGAGACGGCGCCGCCGCTCACGGCGGCGTTAGTGATGGAATTTTGTGGTTTTCACCTCTGATTTAGTGCAAGATGGTTCTGGTGGAGGTCCGAACAGCAACAGCGACGGTGGGTTTGACGGTGAAGGTGATTTTGGACGATGATGATTGATGATTTAGCGCCGCCGCTCTCTAAACTATCTCACACTCTCTAAGAAGAATCTCAGATCCATACATCTTTCTTCCCCAAATCTCAGATCCGTCATCGAAGTTCCTTTCTCTCTCCTCTCTCTCTCTGATCTCCTGAACAGACGTGTGTGTAGGCCTGAAATCGGAGTGTCGGCCGTCATCGTAAATTGGTGCTATAGAGAGAGAGAAGAGAGAGAGAGAGCTGATTATTTTGGGGATGATGATGATTTATTTGGGTTTTATTACAACAAATGAAATTTAAAAAATGACCAAAATGCCCCTGCACTAAAGGACAAAATAATCAGTTTTCAACAGCCAAAATAGAGGGTTTTTGGATTTTGGACTAAAATGGCAACAAAATGCAAACCACAGGGACCCATATGTAAAAAGTTTGAGATTTGGACTAAAATGGCAAAACTGGCTAAACCACAGGGACCAAAATGGCAGTTTACTCTAATAAATAAAACCTTTTGTGGGACACTTGTCAGATTCTCAGGCCATCTCATTCTGATTTTCCCGCTCATTATTCTGGGTTGTAATTCGGGTCACGTGCAAACACTCCATTTCATCTTATGCCCCACCCTTTGCTCTCCTTTTTTTTGAAACCTTAATTCTTCCTCTTTCCACAATGAATACCACCACAAACTTGGTTCAAGGTTAGTTAATGCTTTTGATTTTTGGCAAACTAAAAATTTCGAATCCATTTCTCAGTTGACGTTATTTCATTCGGTATCTCTCAATCGCTGTCGTCTAATCTGTTAAAAAGGATATGAACTTTCGATGGATTCCAAAACGATTTAGGTATAATTGAACCATGCTTGATGTTATGTCCTATTCTCTTTGACGATGGCGATGATGTTTATCCCTTTGTTGTAAGTTATCATTTATGCTTTCGTTTTCAAATTGTACGTAAGGTCTCATCAATTGTTTTGCTTTAACTTGAGCTTAGGTTACCAGCTAAGTTTGCAATATTTAAAAGAGAGTCTTCTTTTTAATTAGTTAGTTGTTGTTGTTGTTGATTATGCCTGATCTTTTGGTTCAAACCCCTTGATGAGTATGCCTAATGAATTGGTTCAAACCCCTCTTTTCTGTGTTGTGCCTATTTTGTCAGGCACGTTGGGTTATATGTATAACTGTAATGTAAAGTAATTTAAGTTTTTCTTTATTTAATACAATAGATAATATATTATTTCATTTATATTTCGATTATTTATATAGTTACGAGTTATATAATTTAAATTGTTTAACCCATGTATCACACGGGTAGATAACCTAGTATATAATATATGAATAAGGTTTGGGACACATGCAATGTTGTGGTGCAACCTCATTACATTTTGGGCGGGAAAATGAATGAATCATTGTTATTTTTTATACGGATCCCGCGTGCTGCTCCAAACCCGACATTTTGACCCGGCTATATAAAACTTCTAAAACCTAAATCCCTCATTCCTCTTCCCAACCTATCTGCCGTTTCTCTTCATTCCCTGGATATGAAACCCTAAATCAATCGACCCACAACCACCACAATCATTCAATTCTGAATAACCTTCGGTGATTTAACTTTCAAGCTTCATGTGTTGGAACTGTCAAGGTATGTTCTCTGTCGTTCCATTTTAAATGATTTTCTTATTTTTGGATTTAATCAAAGTTATTTTGATTTATCATCCAAATGTGCTCAGAGATTGAGTACAAAGTTGATTTGATGAGAATGGAACCCTAATTGCGAAATCTGTTTTAGTTAGGTTAATTAACCATGTTTTATCATTTTGTTATATTTTTTCAGTTTTCTAAGAGGTTTTCATGTTTGTTAATATTCTAGTTCTGAAGAGTTATTTTTTGAGGTGGATATTAATCAGCGATCCACATACGTTCTTGATACGCAACCTACATCCCCAAATACAATTCCAAATCCTCGCACTCATTATTGTCACCGTTCTGATTCGGTTTGGATCAAAGATTGATAACATTCAACAGGTTAGGCTTCCGTATAACAAGAATTTTGTGTTTAATTATGGTTCATTATATTCGTGATTTTTGGTTCTCGATTACAAGTCACATTATTACTTCTTCAATACGCAGATTTAGGGATGGAAATGAGCTAAGCTAATGATATTTCTTTGTGCTAATCCCATTTCTGACTTCGCACAACAAGCTCCCTATTATTCACTTCGTAAGCCAATCTTGGATGTTGATTGTCGATGCCCTGCTTCACACAAGAGTAAAATTTACAATTTAATTAAGTGCTGGATTTCAATTTGTTCTTGTGTTTTTAGATATGGAATGTTGGTTGTTGGATTTCATGTATTCATACATATAGAGTTATAGACATATATTGGGATATCATTTATTCATACAAACATGTTTCAGAATCACAAAACATAATTCCATATTCTTAGTTGTTTAATAATTTATGTTAATTTTATATTTTGCAGGTCACTGTCACATATAGAAAAAGAACCATGGCTCTAAACTGATGGCACTTGCACACATGAATCTTCAACCATATGTGTCATTATCCAAGGACATGGAGTTATTGATGGTTCAAGCCATAATTGATGGGCTGCAACTTATTGGATCAACAAATGTTTTTATTCAAAACATCAAAAATCATAGACAAAATTGCAGAAAACAACCTTTATGTATACCCCAAACTGCACTTTATACCTTTCACTATGAAATCCGCCAAAACCAACCTTTACGTTCATGTTTTGTTACACATCACAACCTTTACACCAAACCTAGTCAAAAAAGTCAGTTAAGTTGCCCCATGTGCAATGCATGTGAGGGCATATATGTCTTTTCCTTTGACCCCTTTTACAATGAATATTATATTTAAACCTTTTTATTTATTCCTTCAAAAACATCATCATCTGAAACCCAGATCTTGATCAACATCAACTTCTTCATAAAAAGTGTTATAAACCCTAGAATTTCAAGACACCATGTCTCCTTTAAATCTTAATGAAATCAAGCAGGTCTTGGGTGCAAATTGTGTAACTTTTCAAGACGACCAAAACCCTTTCTTTCTTGTTACTCTGTGTGTAGTTGTTTCGGACAAATAAAGTATGTATTCTCTGATAAAACGGGTACATTAACTGAAAACAAGATGGAGTTTCAATTTGCAAGCATTTCAGGTGTAGATTACAGTGGGGAGAAAACAGAATTTTACGGTGAAGAAGGGGGATACAGCATTCAAGGTGTTATAAAGTTTCCCTTTTGGTTTATTGCATAGCTATTATATGCTCTTCGTTTATTTTATACTCAAATATTAAAATCTTTTCATGGTTTTAGTGGATGGGCAGATATGGAAGCCAAAGATGAAGGTACAGGTTGACCCAAATCTTCTTAAACTATCAAAAAGCCGAAACGACACAACATCCAGCAAAGACATATATGATTTCTTCCTTGCATTGGCTGCTTGCAATACAATTGTGCCTATTGTTGTTAATACATCTAATCCCAATGAGAAGTTGATAGATTATCAAGGGGAATCTCCTGATGAACAAGCACTTGTTTATGCTGCTGCTGCTTATGGGTTGACACGGACCACTTTTTGTGGGAAAGTGGAAGCAAATTGAGGAGGAGAAAATGGGGTTTTTTAATTAGGGCAATTGGGTTTTGGGATGTATGGATGCAGAAGATGATGAAATATTGATGTTAACAGGCAAGATGATGGGGATACATTAATTTTAATTTAATTTAGAAATAAAAAGGGTCAAAGGAAAAGACATATATGCCCTCACATGCATCGCACATGGGGCAACTTAACTGACTTTTTTGACTAGGTTTGGTGTAAAGGTTGTGATGTGTAACAAAACATGAACGTAAAGGTTGGTTTTGGCGGATTTCATAGTGAAAGGTATAAAGTGCAGTTTGGGGTATACATAAAGGTTGTTTTCTGCAATTTTGTCAAAATCATAACAGGTTGTTAGTTCTTTTGTTATGTATTTAAAATTCTAAACTACATAGATAATAACATTGATCAATGTGTCGATTTAGGCTATATTTATCTTTAATGGGTCAAACAAACAAAAATAGCTGCAAAAGAAACTGGTCAAAATGGATGAAAGGATCAAAATTATGTGTTTTTAAAAGGATCAACGTAGGTTTGTCCCATCTGGCAGGAGTTATGGGTGGACATTGAAAGTTTTATGGTTAGTTTCAATTTAAATTGATTGTTTGTATCTGACTGTAAATAAATTATAGATGTATGTGTGTGTTTATTTTATCTATTTTGTTTATAAACTTTATTTCATTGGTTTACATTGAATTCCATTCTCTGGCATATCAAAAAGAGTTTTCTGATGTTGGGTTTGCTTACATAGCAACACAAATAGTTTGAACGATAGTTACTGAACCAACCAGTAAGAGGTTGTTTTATCGTTTATCAGATTCAGATCAGTAGTATATCACCAGTGACTCCAGTCTTCTTCTTCAACTCTCTGCAACACCGATTGCTTTCGATCTGTAACAACTTACGCGATCATGGTTCTGCCGATGAATTTGTGAAAGGGGAACGCCTTGCCAAACGGTGTCGCTGTTATCACTCTCGATCGTCCCAAAGCTCTCAACGCCATGAATCTAGGTTACATGTTTCATCTTATTCACTCTCTCTCATCCTAAATCATCCAGCATATATCATCGTTTTTGATGATAATATACATGCAGACCTATAGAACAATCGAATTTTACTGAATCGTTAATCCTAACACTTCTAGGTTATTCGTAATAGTTATTAGCTAGATGTACTTGTACACACTTGTATTATATGGATATATGAATATATGATATTAGGAATCGACGTTGTAACCTGAAGGTGAACTATGTGATAATATAAAGAACAGTTTCGGTTTACAGAGGAATGATTTAGGAGAAATTAGATTCACTTGAGCTGTAATTTGTGCCTATGTGTGAGCTTTTTGTTTATTCGTGTATCGGAAATCATCGAGAAAAATATCAGTGTTGCTGTTGTTACTCTTGATGATGCTATAGAGCAGTTATAGTTAGTTGAATAAGCAAGGGGGAAGTAGGATTTCAGTATCAGATAGGGTTATTTGTAATATTTACTAGCTAGATATACTTGTACGGACTGCAACTACATATTTTCTGTTAATCTTGTGTTCTGTTATATTACTAATGTTGTGCTAACTTAGAGGTGAACTGTGTGATGTAAGAACAGTTTCGGTTTACAGCGGAAGGATTCAGGGGAAGTTAGATTCACTCGAGCTGTAATTTGCACCTCTGTGTTAGCTTTGTTTATTCGTGTATGTTGCTGTTATCACTCTTGATGACGCTATATGTATAGGACAATTGATTTTTTTTAATTGGTATTTGTAACATTTCTAGGTGTGTCTAGAGAAGCTATAGTTATTTGAGCAAGCAGGGGCGAAGTAGGATTTCAACTATCACATATGGTTATTTGTAATGTTTATTAGCTAGATGTGCCTGTACGCACTACAATCGTGTATTTCCTGTTAGTTTGGTATACCAGGATCATACGAACGGACGTTGTTTCAAGTTATAGGTGAACTATATGATACAAGAACAGTGTCATTACATCGGAAGGATTTAGGAGAAATTAGATTCATTTGAGCCATAATTTGCAACTCAGTATTAGCTTTGCTTATTTTTGCATCTATAATGAAGATTGTTATTTGTTGCTACATGATGTGCTACTCCCGTAGGGTTAGTCAATATCTTAGTTACATATGAATGAGATTAGTCTGTTCATCGTAAGTAATGGATTTAAACTACTGGTTGGAAGTGAAAATTGATTTTTTTTCCTTTGCTGTTGAATGTGCAGATATGGATTTAAGGTACAAAAGTTTTCTTGATGAATGGGAAATAGATCCAAACGTGAAATGTGTTCTGGTTGAGGGAAGTTCATCACGCGCTTTTTCAGCAGGTATCAAGAATCAGAGTTTATTGTATATCAGAAACTATCATGTTCGAGTGAATCAAAACTCCTTAAGACATGAATGAGCGATTAATATTCGGTTATGTAGTTTTCCCATCCACCTTTTAATTAGAATGCCATTTTAATATGGTTGTTATGAGAAGTTTCAAGGTTAATATTTTTGCTAATGCAGGAATGGATATAAAGGGGGTCGTTGCTGAAATCCAAACGGACAAAAACACGCCTCTTGTGCAAAAGGTTTCTCAATAATGTTCATTGTTATGGCTTTTTTTTCATTTGATAATTCTGTTCCAGGCACCATATTGAGTACATTTGTGTTTGATTACGAAGAAGAACACGAAAACTGCTGTAATAAGCTTTTGATTATTGCAAAATGAGTAAAGTACACGGATGGTCCCTGTGGTTTACCAAAATTTTGGATTTGGTCCCTAGCTTTTCAAAAGTACAAGGATGGTCCCTGTGGTTTGTACTTTGTAATGTATTCAGTCCCCAACCAACAAATCTAAAGGTTTTAGCATGTCCAAGGTAGGGACTAAATGCGTTACAAATTGCAAACCACAGGGACCATCCATGTACTTATGGAAAAATCTAGGGACTAAATGTGTTACAAAGTGCAAACCACAAGGACCATCTGTGTACTTTTGAAAAGCTAGGGACCAAATCCAAAATTTTGGTAAACCACAGGGACCATCCGTGTACTTTACTCATTCAAAATTGTAGCATTTTACTCGATTAGTTTGACATTATAGCTTATTAATATCAATTACTTCTCCAGTTCTCCCAGTGTAGTTCCTTTATTTATGAAATTCTGTTGAATAAATTTAGAACTAAACCCTTTGGCCCTAATGTGGATGTAGTTTGAACTACATATCGGATTTTCCATGAAACTATCATTTTATCTTTAACGTGTAATTCCAGTACTGTTGACAACATATAACCATATTATTATAGTATAGCTTTGCTTTGCTTTAGGTAACTGTATGTCATGTAGAGACTAAATTATGTTTCCACAGGTGTTTGCGGCTGAGTATTCTCTTATTTGCAAAATATCTGAATACAAAAAGCCCAACGCTTCAAGGATGGTGTGACAATGGGATTTGGTATTGGTCTCTGGACATGGTCGCTACAGAATTACACCAGAGGTAACTTGCCTTCAAGCTGACTGTAGTCTGCTGGTAGAGCAGAAGTTATAGCATTTTTTTTTAAATTGAAAGTTACATTTATAATCTCTCTTTCAGAAAACTCTTCTTGCTATGCCAGAGAATGGAATTAGTTTGTTTCCTGATGTTGGGTTTGCTTACATAGCAGCCCTGCTTCACAAAATTAACAATTTAATTAAGTGCTGGATTTCAATTAGTTCTTGTGTTTTTAGATATGGAATGTTGGTTGTTGGATTTCTTAAAATGAGAATGTGCCGAGAGTCGTCCAAAGTGTGTTTTCAATCCTTGCAGTCTCTTAAATAACTTTATTCAAAGAATTATATTACTATTGTTCACAATTAGTTGGGTCCTTTCACAGGTACATACATCAAAGAGGCTTTGGGTTCTTTTTTACTTTACTTTAGCATAACGGTTCTATACAAATTTGTTTCATGCATATATGTGTTGGTGTGTGAGATTTATGTGAGTAGCAACTCGCAAGTAACCTATTCTTTTTATCCCCTTTTGTTACATATATGTTGTAAAATTAGTCGTGTTCTAACTATTTGACACGTTTCCATTCACATATCTGATACAAAGTGGACATCGTTTTGTAAATTGAATTAAGCTCTAAGTTTTTTTATTTGGTTTTGCATATGCGGTGGTGAGAACATGGATTCATATATGTTAGAATGTCTTCCTTATCAGAACCTCTGAATCTATATATGACTGATTTATATTCTGATTTTTGTGCCTGATTGCGAATTAACTTGTAAACCTCTGAATCCATATATGACTGATTTATATTCTAATTTTTATGCCTGACTGGGAATTAATTTATGAATTACGTGTTGATGATGATTAGATTGGGCAAGGGACATAGCAATGCATATAAGGCTAGGGATTTGATCACAGGGAAGATAGTTGCTTTGAAGATAGTTAGGGTTGATACTTTAGAGCCAGAGAATGTGAAGTTCATGGCTAGAGAGATTCTGATACTGAAAAAGCTTAATCATGTACTGGTTATAAAGCTCGAAGGATTGGTAACTTTTAGAATGTCTTCCAGTCTTTACCTCGTGTTTGAATACATGGATCATGAAAACCTCTTATTGGTGTTGATCTTATACTTTTGATGTAAAGTGTGATGAGCTGAATCTGTTTATAGGTTAAGTGCTTTATCAAACAGTTACTTTCTGGGCTTGATCATTGCCATAAGAACGTTGTGTTACATAGAGATATCAAGGGGTCTAATTTGCTGATTGACAATGATGGGATTCTTAAAATAGTAGATTTTGGATTAGCGTGTTTTTATGATCCACAAAATAAGCAACCGATGACTAGCCGTATTGTTACTCTCTGGTACCGACCTCCCGAGCTTCTTCTTGGGGCTACTTATTATGGTGTCGGTGTTGACATGTGGAGTGCCGGTTGCATTTTGGTTGAGCTTCTTGCTGGGAAACCGATAATGCCGGGTCGAACAGAGGTAGAAAGTAGACACATTTTAGATGCTAATATATCAAGTATGATATGTGATATATTAATATTTGGAAAATTTTGAACTTTAGGTTGAACAACTACACAAGATATTTAAATTATGTGGTTCGCCATTAGAGGAATATTGGAAGAAGTACCATTTGCCAAACACCACTTTGTTTAAGCCACGTCAGTCGTACAAGAGATGTACAAAAGAAACTTTTAAGGATTTTCCAACTTCTTCTCTTCCTTTATTAGAAAGTCTTCTCGCAATCGATCCTGATCAACGTGTGTCTGCTGCTGCATCTCTCAGCAGGGATGTGAGTTTTGCACACTTTTTAACACAAAAACGTGTTCCTTGTGTGATTAAGAATCTATAAATGAGTGGATTAGAGGTGACATTTTCACGTTTCATCTCATTCATAAGGTATGTTTTTAATACAAAAACATGGGGTGCTCTACAACATGATGGAGATGTGGATGTATATTGTGGTGAAATTGGTCAACATTGCAAGACTGCGGGGTGTGGGGGGGCTTGGGTTGGGGGCTCTACACGACACGTGGTGGAGGTGGGCTCAACCAAGCCAGCCCAAAGAAAAAGTGTGTGTGTGTGTGGGTGTGGGGGGTGGCTTAGCTTGGCGTGGCCAGCGATGTGTATTTTTCTTTTAATTAAAGTAGCCAACCAAAGCCAGCCAACCCACCCTCCCCCCCCCCCCCCGCCCCACGCCAGGCGGAATACCCACGCCAAAGGGCATTGCCCAGCCCAACGCCAAAATAACGTATCCCCAAGGGGATTTTAATAAAATAACATGTCCATAAAATGACTATATTGGTACAGTGCGCACACAAAAGGGCTTTGCTGTACAGATGTCCTCACAGGAACTTTATATTGAAAGATACGTCCTCAATAGGACTTATTAATGAAATAACATATCCTTGAAAGGACTATAATAAAATATTATATCCACAAAGGATCTTAATGTAATAATTTGTCCATAAAAGGGACTTTGATGAAATAATATGTCCTTGAAAGGACTACAATGAATTATTATGTCCATAAGAGGACTATATTGAAACATCAAGTCCATGACAGGACTATTTTAAAATAGTGTATCCACAAAAGGGATTTTAATAAAATCATATATCCATGAAAGGACTGTATTAAGATAGTATGTCCACCAAGGGACTTTATTGAAATTATAATGTTCATAAAAGGACTAAATAGCAAATGCCCATAAGGGGTCTTAAGTCGAAAGGTATGTCCACACAGGGACTAAAATAGAAGAGATAGGTCCTTATAAGGACTTAAAAGAATTTATGAAAGAAGGATTCTCTAACGCTTTCCTTGCTCCATTTCAGTTGTTTCTCTTCTTTGTTAACCGTACATGGTAGAGATACTGAAGATCTTAATGAATAAGGTAAGTATTTCAATCAGGATCCATTATAGAAGTAGAATTTAAGAATTCCATGGTTAAGGAATGATATGGATCACGAATTGGGTTTGAAGGCAAGAAATAGGGATCATTAGGATCCATTGGTATTATTTTCAATACAGGAGCCTCAGGGACCTCCTGGTATGGACTCCACTGGCGCAGACTTTAAAATTTGAGTCTCAGGGACCTTCGGTATGGACTCTAAAGTCTGATTCCAATTTATATGGGTTTGGTTTTGGGAATGAATCCATAAAGGTCTTCCTCCAAACCGGTCGCACGCTTATTTTAGCCGTATTGCGAAGCTTGGCATTTCTTGGCTTTGGATTGAAGAGAATCTCTATCAACGGCCTCCTTGCTTGGCGACTTATTCAAAATTCATAAAATCGAAAACAATGTTTACTTAATAGGGATGAGAGCATTCCTATGTTAAGTCTAGACTCAAAAGGTCTAAGGAATATGCTACTGTGTCATTGAGATTAAACACAAAAGACTAGTGTTTAATTCACTCAATGTTGGCTCTGATACCAACCTGTCACACCCCGATATTTCCACATATCACCGGTGGGCCCGGTGGGGAGTATCGTGACGTAGTTGATATCATCATGGTCAAACATACACAGAATAGCACAGCGGAAGTCTCGGAATATAAAATATTATTACAAACTCAAATGTCAGAAAATATCAAAGTATTTATTATAGACGAGTCTGTAATATCAAATCCACAGGAGGATCATTACAGAATGTATAAAATGAAGTTTAGCAGACTTTAAGGCATATTTAAGGATTTGCAAGATCCTCTATTTCGACACCGAGCAATCCCCCAGCCTATTACGAGTAGTACCTGCCACTTAGTCTTTGGAAAATACGTCAGTTTTCACTGGTAAATACAATTAACTGACTCTTTTAAAAAGGGTTTATGAAAATTGATTTAAGTGCACAAGGCACAAATCATTTATAACTTGGGACAATCTTTAATAAAATCTTGTATGCTGTTTCACATGTTTGTCATACACAAGGGGCCGGTTTGGAAGCCGGTCATGATTAACCGACTCACCACTTACAAAACCCACGAAGGAGTTATCCCCAACATGTGGGTTATTTATATTTTTAGCATTTGCATCTGTCGGGTGTATGCCTACACCCCGTGCATAGATCGTGGCCATTTTTAACTTTAATGAGCCGAGGATATCCAGGACACGGTCGTTAATCCCCAATGTTTATGTTATCAAACAACACAGATTAAAACGGGTTATGCAGATTTATTAAATCACAATCCGACTAAATGATCTCATACCCGACCAAGCGGTATTTTTTTATGATACAGTATCCCAAGCCCGTATAGGGAAAATAAGTTAAAAGTATTTACCCGAGCTACTACTTGATTCACAGCATAACAACTCAGTCGTATCCAATCTATCTAAATGCAGGTAGCTTTTACCGGGTGGCTCTAGTCTGGAGTGATGGTAATATATAACCAATTCAGAATGCTAATGGTCTTATTTAAGTCGTAGACTTAGACCGACTAGCTTAAAGTATCTAAAGCGGTACGATACACTAGATTAAGCGTTGACCGGAATAGAATGTGATTTAGACCCGACAAGTTTGGATACTTGTATAATGTGGGTAAACTAAACACATTCTGGATTCTGAGGATTTAATGATAAGGTTAAACCCGTTTCGGCTATTATATGTAAACTAGTCACGTAAACCGATCCGAACGCATAAATGCGTAACGGGTAACCAAATGAACTATATACAAGTCTTAATTGTTATTATGCTTAAAATATGTTAATACATCAGTAGGATATTAACATATATGCCCAAAAAGTATTTAAAACCATTTTAAGTCCCGTAAGGGCATTTTGGTAATTTTAATATTTATAAAAGAGATTTTATAACAAACTGAAGTTCTGGTCTTTTCTAATTAGTAAACATATTTAATTTATCTCATTACATCTGTAAGATATCATACATATGAGAGGTTTATCATTTACGGCCAATTTATGCCCCGAAAGGGTATTTTGGTCATTTCACATATGTTTTTACGGACATTTTTGGAAGTCTGAGTTCACGACTTATTCCTACTGAAATAATATTAAAATTTAATTATAAAATCAGTAGGTAATGAGTCTTAGATGTTAAATATGGTTTAAGAACCATACTATACACCTAATTAGCGTAAAATCGCTAATTGACGATAATTAAAGGGTTTTATGGAAATTCTGAGATTTGATCAGTTTTGAATGCTCAAAATAATTTATTTAATATATGAAATCAGTAGGAAAAGGTTTGGCATTCAAATCATTTGTAAATCTCATTTTATACATGAAAAGGGTATTATCGTCATTTACCGAATAATACAAGAACTCTATGATATGATCAGTTTATAATCTGATCCTAATTTCCAAAAATCTCTAAAAGTAATATCTTAACAGTAGGTAATGAGTTTTGGGTTAAAATTCAAGTTTAAACATGCCTTATGCAAGATATCGTATTTTACTTAATTAAAAGCTTCTAATTACGATATCGAGCATAACTCCTATTTGGGACCAAGAACTGATGTCAAATTTTTGGGACAAGCTTATATATCAGTAACAAAGGTTTTTTGTCCTCTCACATTTCTAAAAATCTCATTTGTATGTCAAAAGGGCATTTACGGCATTTATAAGCATATTAACGGATAAGAGCATATAATTCAAACCACAAGGAACCATGCAATACAACTTCAGAGGATTATACTACTGAATAATATGGTACTAATGGAAGCTTAAAACATGGGAGAATTAAGCTTGAACGGGTCAGAACTGAAAGTCAAAGCAATGGTCAAGCTTTTGCGACTTTCGGTTATAAACTGACCTCAGACTGATAATTGTCGGGTTAGGACAGATTAAACATGTTCTAATGTTAATTACTAATTCATTAGAATGCTAAAATATAATTTAGAACCTCTGCAACAAAGGTTTTAATCATTATTTTCAAATCTGCCAAGTTTGACTTTTTGTCAAACTAGTTTGACCCGACAATTAACTAAGCAAACGAATTTATTAGGAGGTGCCCTTTTAAGGGTTAATCACCTACCTAAATATGGTCTTATACCCCCAATCAATTTGATCAGTGGCTGAACCAAAAGAGTTTAAACCGAAAGTCAAAGTTTATTTGCGATATTTGATTTTTCGGTTCTTAAATCATAAAACTGAACTAATGAGTGGGCTAAGGCACTTACAAAGGGTCCATGCTAACTTTTCTACAAGGATATAAGTTCCATTCAGCTTAGGAAGGTCCAGATTTGAGAGAAAGAATGATAGAATGAAAATGGTGTGAAGAAGTGAATGAGAGCTTCAAGTATTTATAGGTTTTGGACATGAATTGGATCAATGACATGTGTTAGGAGGGTTAATCAGATCATTACACATGTTATAACAGCTGTCCTAATTGGTTTGGAGCCCAAGGGATCGAATATGATTGGCTTAGAAGTGTTTTGAGTGGTCACCAAGTTAAGAAAAGAAAAAAAAAATCAGATCTGCAGATACGGGCGCTGGCGGCCCGCGTACGCCCCAGGCCCATTTTACGCGGCCCGCGTGCGCTGCCAGCCCAGCAACAAGTTTGGCAGTTTTACCATTTCGGTCCCTGCACTTCTCTTATCTTCATAACAGCCCTAAAATGTTGCTGTTTGTTTATTTTGACCCCCGAAAGATGCAGCCTAATGGGCTCATGACCCGAACCAGCCATAAAAGGTTTCAGCTGATGACAACATCAGTCCCTGTCTCTTTTTAAGTCACTTTTATACTTTCAAAATGTGACGTAAATGGCCCAAACTTCATGTATATTATGTTTTATGATAATGTAAGTATAATTATCATAAGCGACAATTCTTAGGCATGCCCGGAAGTATGTTTAATCATTTCGGAGTTCCTGGTTCCTTTAAAAGTCCTTCAATTGCGTAGTTTTGCCCGTTGACGTGTTTAGTCCCTTAAACGCATAAAGCGACGCGAACTATCATTATTGACATTAAAGCCTTCCATGGCTCATACGAGGCATTCCCGAGCATATGCTCAAATATTATGACGCTCCAGTTTGCACAAAAGGTCACTCAAAGGTGTATTCTCCGGTGTTGACGCTTTTGGTCCCTTATACGCGTAAACTTGCGCATATCGTCCTTGCTTAGCATCAAAGCCCTATGTAACTCATGATAAGTATTCTCGAGAGTATGGAAACACATCGATATGCTTCGGGTTCATTAAAAGGTCATTCAGAGGTGTAATTAAACATGTTGACGCTTTTAACCCCTCTAACTTACAAACTTGTGCGTAACTTCACACAATTTCACAAACGGCTCCTCTCGTCCAACAAGTGGCTCATTTGAGAATACGGACACCGTAAAGGTCACTCAGAGGCCTAGTTTAAGCATGTTGACACTTTTAGTCCTTCTATAATCAAGGTTTTCGATTTTGACGAATTTAGTCCCTCATAGTCTATGTTTGACTTTATCAGGGTTCATTACACGTGTCAGCACATCATTGGACACGATTTTACGAGGTGTTACATTTAATCCATAATTTATATATATTTACCTAATTAATGGTATCCACAAATAAGAAAGATGAAAAGTGAAACCATCAAAGGGATGTGTGTTTTAATAACGATGATCATCACGTTTTAAGTTATAGTATAATATTATTAAATAATAAGGGGCATGGAAAACTACATCAAGTGGCGCGATTCATTCGCGAATAGAGGTGTCCATTTGCATTTTGGCGAACATAATTAACGTAAATGGGAAAAAGTTGACGGTTCAACATTTTAACATAATTAAAATTCATGAACGACCATACCATATTCTTTGATTGTTTTTTTTGTTTTATAACGGTCATGCGAAACATCGCATCACTACGAAACACACCTTTTTGAACCAACACGAATTACACGTCACAACGGTTCGAAGATGCACCATTAAAATTATATATAGCGATTGTCACTAATGGGTTTATACTTCTGCTTAAACGATATACAATATATGTTTTAGCGACATGTTAAATCCAGTTAATTTTTTGGTTCCGACATCATACACGACAAATCGAAAAGAGTACTCGGTATTTGGTTATCTAAACTCAATTTATTTTTGAAATATTACTGCGGCAAATGAGAAATTATAATCAGCACCCCGCCGCAACGCACAGGTTAACGTCAACTTGTTTAACTAGAAAACTTAACATGAGTTAGTGATAAGGAATAAGGATCACTCGAGTGCGAAAATTGCAACCACTATGACCAACTCTTTATTTATTGAAGGACTGTGAACAAGTCTGCAATATTTGCAAACCAGAAAAACTAAAAAATAAATAACCCCATTATATCTGCATTAACACTGTGTTCCCGAGTCTCATTTAACAGGGGGAAGGAAATTGAATTAAGAGGGAAAAGGAAGAAAAAGATGTGATTTTTTTCGTGTCCCCGAGTTTAATGAAAAGTAAAAGAAAAGAAAAGAAATCAAGCATTTTATGTGTTTCTGAGTTAGGAGGAAAATAAAGAAACAATTTTACCGTTATACCCTTTAAACATAAAATATTTTATTATTTTAATTGATATAAGGGTAATTTAGTAATTGATAAAAAATTTCTCATTTCCCCTCCCTTCTGTCCTTGAAAAATTTTGAGAACATGATTTGTTTTTGTTTGTTTGTTTTTGTGGTTTTTTTTTTTTTTTTTTTTTTTTTGTCGTATTCCACGTTAACCCCTAAATCAACAACCTCCATTCTTATCGTCCCCATGGCTTCCAAGGCGGCAAGGAAGGCAATCAACCTCCAAAAGCTACGCAGCCATCTCAAAGACAATAACAAACATCTCCTCATCGTCAGTGCCGACAATCTTTGTGTCAACCAAATTCAGGCCATAAGGCAAGGACTTCGACCCCACTCATCTGTCGTCATGGGTAAGAATTCTTTCATGAGGCGCTCACTCGAGATCCATGCCCCATCGGCCGGAAAACCTGCTTTTGTTGGCGCAATTCCTCACATTAACGGCAAAGTTGGGTTGATTTTGACCTATTGTGACCCAGAGGAAGTGAGTGAAACGGCTGCGGGATATAAGTTGCAGCCGCTGGTGTGTTCGTCGATGGATATTGGGATGTGTTCCCTTTGGCAGTGGTTGCTGGGTTTTCATATCAATTTGCTCACCAAATGAAGTGGTTTTTTAAAGGTTGAAGATTAATTTCAGAATAATAAGGAGATCGATAAGTTGTTTATGTGCATACTTCTTTTAAAATCATTGCAGTTAAGCAAATTTTATTTCTTTTCAGAACAGTTGTTGCGTACCTCTTTTTGGATTGTTTCTCTCTCGGTAATCATCATTGCTGCTGTTGCTTTTTTATTTCTTTTCAGGACTCAACTGGAAGATCTAATTCAAATAGAGAATGGGGTGAGACCGAAACTATAATTTTGGACAACACAAGAAAAGTGACTGGACTCAAATACCATTTGAACATAGAGCGAACCTGCTGCCATCACATGATTTTCTACCCATTGGCATGTCTAATCTTCAGTCCACTTCTTCTGTAATCTATCACCTGTATTCTATCTCGTGTATTGTAATATTTTTATTTGTATTAAACACACCCATGGTCTAAATATATTACACAACAGAGTATTTTATATCAAAACAACAATTTTACAAATATTGTCTATTATAAGAATCTATTAGGCTTCTCTGCCTCTTTTAATCTTGGAAATTCTCACTGCGACCGCCACATATACTTTATCCATGGTTACCTCTGCAATCATAAAAAGCTTCCTTCTCCATTGCTTCTTGAATGCCAAAACTCCAATAATACCCCAAAAACCTGTTGCAAATCCACACGTTATGTCCAAGTAAAACCATACCTTCCTTAGCTCATTAGCCTTTTTGTATTTGTTCTTGCTTGTTGTGGCTGGTAGGTTTTCAGGATTGGAACAATTATTTTGCAGAGGTGCACCACAGAGATCCCTGTTACCAGCATATATTGATGGGTCTATAAGTGTCTGCAGTTGTTTTCCGGTTGGAATTCTTCCTGACAAGTTGTTGTATGACAGATTCAAAGAGCTCAAATCGTTCAAAGCAGCCATGCTTTGAGGGATCGTCCCGCTTAGTTGGTTGTCTGAGAAGTCAAGAGATGCTAACGCCTTCATGTTTCCGATGCTATCTGGAATACTCCCACTCAGGTGATTATGAGACAAATTGAGACCCATCAACATAGCAAGTGCAGTTAGCTCTACAGGGAATTCTCCTGTAAGTTTATTGCTTGAAAGGTCCATGTTAACAACTATATATCTCGTTTTTGTATATTCAAGCTCGCATCCTTTAAAGACTTGAATCACATCCATCAGCTTAATCATCTTGTGGTAATTCACTGAATAATTAAATGCATTTGTTGCCTCAACCATCCCGCTCAACTCTCCAAAACAATGAGGGATGGATCCTGTTAAGTTGTTGTGTGCGATGTCTAAAATATGAAGAGATGAAAGTTTGCACAAAGAATGAGGAATACTTCCGGTGAAGTTGTTTTTATGCAACCTGAGAATCCTCAATTCTGAAAGTTTATCTCCAATCCATTTTGGTATGTTTCCTGAGAATTTGTTATTGCCCAAATCCAAAACTTCTAAGTTTCTCAACTTTCCCAAGTCTTGTGGTGTTTGGACATTGAAGTTATTGTCATTCAGTTTTAACCATGCCAATGAATAAATATTTCCTAAAGAACTTGGAATGACTCCAGACAACCCATTTGAACTAAGTATAAGCATCCTCATGTCTTGTAGATTCTCTAGACAATCAGGAATATTTCCAGATAACCGATTTCTGGAAACATCGAGAATTAACAAGCTTGTTCTTCTACACATTGACCTTGGAATTGACCCATTGAAAAGGTTGTCTTGTAGAGATAAAAACTTGGTATGTTCGCTAAATGGAAGGTTTATCAAAGATCCATTGAGTTTGTTGTGAGAGAGATCTAATAAATAAAGCCTGGGCATATTCTGAAGCCATGTTGGTGGAAGACCATATAGGCTAGCATTAGACAATACCAACTCCTTAAGCATCCTTTGATTTTGCAACCACTGTGGAAATCCATTTTCAATCTTGCAAGAACTAAGTTGAAGATAATTCAGTTGGAATGGAGGTATCCACTCATGTGAGATATTAATAATCAACTTATGATTAGCACTTGTATCCAACCGCTGCAACATCGAGAGGTTAGCAAAATGGGCTTCCATAACCACTCCTTCTAAAGAATTTTCAGAGACATCTAAGTCAACGAGTTTGGTGAGTTGCCAAACTGTAACTGGGATTGGATCTGTTAACAGGTTTGATCGCAGATTTATAATGAGTTAAACCTGTTAATCTTCCCAATGATTCTGGGATTGGACCTGTTAACAGGTTTGATTGCAGACTTAAAAGAGTTAAACCTGTTAATCTTCCCAATGATTCTGGGATAGAACCACTAAATTGATTATAAGAAAGGTCAAGTTTGGTAAGGTTTCCAAGGAATGTCGGAACGGGACCGGTTAATTTGTTATGAAACAGATCTAATTCTTCTAAAGATCTTAATCTCTCCAAAGCTTTAGGGATTGAACCTGTAAAACTGTTAAAGTTGAGACGTAAGACTCTTAAATTGTTTAGTTTTCCAACAGATTCTGGAATCGAACCGTTTAAGTCATTTGCGTCTGCTTCCAACACCTCTAAAGCATAGTGGGAACATTCAGACGTGTTTGATGATGGGCCTGTCATTTCTCCTTCAAAAAGATTAAAGGATAAGCTCAATTCCTTGAGATGACATTGTCTCCAAATCCCAACAAGCTCGATGTGCTCAAAGTTATTAAAAGAAACATCGAGCTTTAGAAGGTTAGGCATGACAGGAATTGATGAGTTCAAACTGCTATATGATAGGTCAAAGACTTTTAAGGAAGTGATGTTCATTAATTCAGATGGAAACCTACCCCCAATTGAATTATGGCTAAGATCAAGATATTGTATGATAGAATGGGCACTGGAATTCAAATAAGTGGGTGAAAAGGGGGCATTGTGAAGTCCACACTCTGACAAATGCAATTCAGATAAAGAAGGGATCATGTTTAGCAGGTTTACAGAGTTCCATGCCAGACTAAGATTATAGAATGAAAGATCAAGGAACGTTAAGGATGTCATGTTTTGAAAAAAGTGAGGGAGTTGACCTTCAAAGCTGTTGGAGCTAAGATCCAGATGTTCAATGTTGGGAAGTATTTTACTTGAATTAAGATGAAGACCAAGATCAGCATTAGAAAGTTGACAGGCACTCAAACTTAAATATGTTAATGAAGGAATCATGTAAAATGCCATATCAACGTTGTTTGCTTGAGAAAGATTTACGTAGCTCAAGTCAAGATGCTCAAGTGAGGAAAGGCCAGAAACCCATGCCATATCATTTGACGTGAGCATATAATTTGGACCAAGATCAAGAACCTTCAAATTGGAGAGATTTCCAATGTGATGGGGAATAATACCACTAAAACGTGAATAAGAGAGATTGAGGTAACTTAGCTGCTTGAAGGATCCAATGAATTTAGGAATCTGACTTCCTTGAAAATTATTCAAACTCAAATCCAGATGTTTCAGATTCCTTAACTCAGCCAAATATGTGTTCACCTTATCACCTTCTAAGTAGTAAACTTCTTCATAGGCGTATTTATTTCCTCTGAGATGAAGACCAACAACACTGCTGGTGGCAGCATCACAAATGACTCCTTTCCATGAGCAACAATCACTGCCAACCCATGATGATAGCATTTTAAAGTCATCTTTGACGCTGTCTTTGAACTGGAGTAGTGCTAGTCTCTCTCGTTCATGGCAGCTTCTTGTTGAATTTTGAGCGCCCAGACAAGTATATTTGGTTGCAACCAAAAACATACTTAAGAAAACGAGATGAAGCCCCCAAACCCAATGATTTCCCATGATTCAACCTCAACTTTTTAGAAGAATGTGAAGAAGTATAAGTTGCTATGATGAACAAACTACATGAAGTAATAGTTGTTTGTATAGATGGACGTGAGCTAATGGCCCATGGAAGACTTTGCAAGTCGTTGTGGAAAATCAATACACAAATAGCATCCACAAAAATCCTCCAGTTCCCAATGGATAAAATTTTGTTGTACATAAATCCTCAACTCAAAATCTATAGTTAATATTCCTCATTTTTCTTACAATTTTGTTATACACCTTTGAGCAAACTTATGTAAAAAAAATCTTTTAATATATCTAATTGTTTAGAGTCATAGCTGGGCACGCTACCTTAAAAAAATTCTTTTAAGAGTAAATTACTTTTTGAGTCCCTGTGTTCTAATGGTTTTAACCACTTGAGTCCAAAATTAAAAAGTTTTAACACCCCGAGTCCCTAACCACTCATTTTATAACGTTTTGAGTCCAATTTATAACACTTGTATTTTTTTATTTTGGACTCAAATGGTTAAAAACACTAAAACATATGAACTCAAAACGTTATAAAATGAGTGGACTCAGGCATTAAACTTTTTGATTTTGGACTTAACTGATTAAAACCACTAAAACAGGGCTTAAAAAGTAATTTACTCTTTTTTTAATATATCTAGTTGTTTAGAGTTGAAAACTCTTTCTTTAATATATATATTTGAAAGTATAACTGTGCATATCCTTAACGCCCACAGGTTGTCTTCAACCCATTGAGATCCACATTGCAGGTTATGTCCAGCCCAATAGCATTAAATTTACAAAGCCTTAATTTGGTCCCACAGAAGGCTGAAATGAGAATCCGATTCTCAGGCTTCCAAATCCAAACTTGCTTTCCTTGTGGATGATCATTGGACAAACTGTATCCACATAATTGCTTCATTCTATTAGAGTATTAGAGGTGTACAAAAGATCCGGTTTGGGCCTGATGAACCGGTTTATAGCCCGATTTGGCAGTTTTATATAGGTTTAAAATTTTTGTGTTAAGAATCATTTTCAACCCGAACCGGTTTGAGCCCAAAAATAAACCGATAAAAACTGGTTTAAATGCTAAATCTAGTTGTCAACCCAATCCCAATTGGTTTGGGTGGGTTAGGTTTTCAACCCTAAAATCGATTCTTAACACGAATCGGTTTGAGCCCAAGGTAAATAAAATGGACCGCTTTATAACCTAAACTAGTTTGAGACCAAACCGGATATTTGTACACCTTTTCCTTTTTTTCTTGGGGGGGGGGGGGGGGGGGGGCTTTAAGTTTGCTAGTCAAATTGCCTTTAAATGTATGGGAGTACTTAAATTTAAAACTCGTCTGCAAGTGTTCATTCATGCATGGGCGGCTTCTA
The DNA here is from genome assembly GCA_030545235.1 of Helianthus tuberosus. Taxonomy (NCBI): domain Eukaryota; kingdom Viridiplantae; phylum Streptophyta; class Magnoliopsida; order Asterales; family Asteraceae; genus Helianthus; species Helianthus tuberosus. Next base: position 33,694,951 of record CM060396.1, read on the forward strand.
TGCGGTGAATTCTTAGGCTCGAGCCTAGGGCCCAAATATTGTTTACACATAATTCAATGCACACTTTTTCGCTTTGAGCATAAAATATTCAATCTTATTCCAATCTCACTTTAATGAAAAAAAAATTGGGCCCAACTATTTTTACATATGTGGTTTAATCATACTTTAGCCAATCCATTTTTTATACTTGCTCACAAAAATCTTAGATCCGATACAATTTATAACGTTAACATTTGAACAAGGCTTTTGAGTTTATACTTTGCCTCGGGCCCCAAATTGGTTGAGCCACCCTATGCTCATGACGTTGAAGTAAAGGAAAGTGAAGTCAACACCTGACGCATGGTTTGTTCATGGTTTAGTCCTGCTACAGCTATATACCATGGTTTAGTCCTACTACAGCTATATACCATGGTTTAGTCCTACTACAGCTATATAGGGTGTTCATTTAGTTCAAACATTCACACACGTACATACACAAGATATATAGCGATAAAAATATTGACTAGTTTATTACATTAGGGTGGGAGTTGACTACAAAGTCCATTTTTCTTACATAGTGTAGGTCCGGCTAGGGGAGGATCTAGTCGCCTAATCCTTGTGTACAAACCACCCCGGTTGTGCGGAATCCAACCGAGATAGCAAACCGAGATCGAGAGAAGGAGATGAACAAGAACACGTAAATAAACGACACACAAGACTCAACGATTAACACCTCTGTATTAATACTATGAAAGTCGGTTACAGCACAAGGTTTACAAATGTATTCTGTAAACTCTCTCTCTCGTGTGTGTTCTCTCTTGTCCCTGTCTCACTCTTGTCTACCGAAAACAAAAGAGATTTCGGTATATATGTCTGTTATGCGATTGGGCTTGGGCTCACTTGGCTTGTGCGATTGGCTGTGGAAAGGGGTTCGGCCCAGATGACTAAAAGCCCAACATGCACATGGGGCCCAAGCTTTTACGTAAATCACATTTGGTGATTTCAAATGTTTAGCCAACATAGTCAACATGATGACATCATCATGATGATGTCATGATGATGTGGCAGCGGGAAACGGCTCACGGCGCTTCGTGCCTCGCGTGTCGAACTCTGGGACGCACGACGGAGGAATGTCGTGATGTCTGGCTTGAGCCGAACCTAACCGGGTCGAACCGAAACGAGTTGAACCGAACCAAGTCGCGTCCACATAATATGTATCAACAAACTCCCCCTTGGACGCTACTCGTGAGGTTCAACTTCCATGTCTTCCATGTCGGAGGATCTTCAAAATCTCCACGCGTAGTAAGTAGAAAGTGTATCAACAAACTCCCTTTTCATTTAGGTAGTGTGTCAATAAACTCCCCCTTTGATTATGCTTGTGAGTCTTTTGATCAATGCTTTAGATCCTTGTGGTGTTGGTGATGGTTAGCGGCAACTCGATCATCTTTATCTCTTGAGTGCCTTCACGTTGTGTCTTCATTCCGAAGTTTGTCATCGACCATGTTCTCCTTGCCTTTAGAATCTGCACATGCAAGAAATCTAAACGCGTAATGAGAACAACTGCTTGGAATATAGTTTGACATAAACAAATGACACACATGTGACCATTATTCAAGCAACTACCGTCCGACAGTTTGAAAGTTTAACAAATTTATCAATTTTAGTTTTTAACTTTCAAAACTTGCAAATTCTGACCATTTATGAAGATTTAGTCGATTTTGGTTTTCAATCAGGTTTCAGGTAACGAAGACTCGAGCTCCAACATCGTACGATCGAAAATAAAATAGAAATAAAATCTTTTTGGCTTTTAGAAAGTTTATATTAAAACACACCTAAAATCTTTTTGGTATTTTTGAATATTTCAAATGTAAAGACTGAAAGCAGTAAATAAATATATACAAAGATGCAGAAACTGAAAGCATTAAATAAATATTTACAGACATTCTTTTTGCGAGTTCCGAGGGTAAGAGAATCATATCAGTGTACGGTCATGCCAAAACGCTCTTGTTGTTCAATTAGTTAACATTAAGATAAGCATCCTATAACAATTATCGGTATTGTTGTCCACTTAAGCTCAACTTATCAGATGTAATCATGGCAAGAGGATACCATTAGGTATGATTTATACTTACCGACCGGTGTTCATCCACACACGACACATTCCTGTATCAAGGTATGCACGAGGGTTCATCTTACCGGTGAGTATACCGATTATCATCTGTTTGACCGTATATGATGTGAGATTCTCACTTATTTGATTTGAAAACAAGCCCTATGTGATAGAATCTCTTATTGATGAGGAACTTGATTTTCGATGCATGAGGGCACAGGAGCAAGTCCGTGAACAGGTCAGTACTTTCGTACAGCAGAGAGACGAACTTGACTCCCGGATAAATGTGATATTTTATCACTTATTTGTTTGGACATGTGATTGTTGATCACTTATTGAGGTCGTATGCAGTATGTACACGTATGTATGGTATCATGGAAGATCTAGACTTGCGTCCCCGTTATTTTTCGGTAAAAGATACAACCATGATACCCAGATGATAAGCAGCATAAAGACCGAATATCTCAGAACCTCGGCAATCTCTCAAACGAAATTTCGGTACTAAGACCATATGCCAATGAATGGTTCCCACCTGGTCTTCAGTCGATTTAAGTTTATATCACCCTGCACACTTTAAAATGATTGTGAGCCTACCGATACATCTTATATAGAGCTGCTTATCGTTTTTCAGTTTAGGGTTTAAAGAGGTTCAGACAGACCACTGATGTACTATCATTTTCTCTTTTGCTCGCCAGGAAACTCATTTTTGCTTTTCTATTGTTTTTGTGTTTTTGAAATTTTTCGATGTTTTTGGATTTTCAAATTTTGGATTTACTCCCCCTAAAATCAATAAACTAAGACAAATTTAAAACACAAAGGTATTTACAAAAATGATTTTCCGATGTTGGTTTTACTCTTGTTTTACCTCAGTGCCCTTTACCAAAATTAAGTTAATCAGAAATGATTTATCGAATTTTGGAGAAAATGAGTTGGCACGTCGGTCATCGGTGTGGCCCATGACAACATTGACGAGTTTCATATTGAAACAATCACGTGTGAGGTGATATTTGAGATCAACGTATCAGGTCAAAGAGTGCTGTATGAGATGATAAAAAAAAATTCATAAAGCAGCTTAAATATCGACAAGTATAGGAGAGATTAGAAATTCAAAACCGTATCCTGCAACTGCTTCGTGCATTGCAAGGAATCTGAGTGCTCTCCCAAACTGGATATCCACCCGGTGTGGACTTCAAAGTCGATTTTGTAGCTACTGAGAAATCTCTTGACAGCAACAAGATCATAGACCTCTGGGTCCGGCTGGACTTCCACATTGCACCAGCAAAGGTCTTTATCTTTCTCTTGAGAAGTAGTGTGCGGTTGTTCAATCCACGCCAAGGCATCCGCACACCCGGTTGGTTTGATCAACAAACACATTTTCTTCAAACACACTGTGGAGAAATGTACACTGCACGTTCATTTTGTCGATTGTGAACATCAGACGTGCTGCAGGTGCGTACATTTCATTTGAATCTATCATGAGGACCCGATCAAAAACCATAACAACCAAAATTTTGGCACATTTTTCAACTGGTCGAATTTTTCAACTTCATTCCTTTTTCCTTCATCAGACATTTTTGTCTTCTTTTCTCCTCTCTCCATCCAAGGCAACAACATTCTCCTAGATGTAACAATATTTCGGAGCCTTATGTCGCCGATCTTGTGCATGGACGCTCCACTATCAACAATCCTAAGACTATCAATAGTTCCTCCTGGAACATCCTGCACACTCATTCAGAGATTAGTTGGAGAGGGGGACCCAAGCCTTCACAGACTTGGGTCGTCCGTCATCATCGAGGATTGTGACATCCATTTCCCGATGATTCGGAATTGATGTAGCTCCCCCTGAAACAGTTACCGGTTTTGGTATCCAAATCTGTTTCTGTCTTTCATGTTTAACATCCGATTTAACAGATTTTGTTTGGATAACCTCCGGTTTTAACGCCTTTTCAACTTTCTTGACCTGTTGGCTTTTCTGTTTCTTTTCCCTTTCTTTTACAAGACGGGGATCTTGTTTAACAGAAACAGATTGCTTACGGTCAGTTTGATCACGGGGATCTCCAACTTTGCCTTTTTGTTTATGAAGATATGGACAATTTCAAATTATATGTCCAATTGTACCACATTCAAAACATGATCTTCGTTCAACAAACCCCGAAGTATCATGTGATCGTCTTGTCGATGATGAACTTTGTGATCCCGAGGTACTAGGTTTCGAACTGTTTGATTCATTTCTTTTCAACACAGTTGCTTTCTTAACAAAATCTAAGTTAGACTTGTTTTCAAACGTTTCAATTTTGTCCGTTCCCTTTGATTTCACAAAGTTCACATTCTTGTTCTTTTTCTTGTTTTGGCTCTGTTTGCCTTTTCCATTTCCTTGGGCAGCGTGATTTTGCTTTCGTTGATTGTTTTGTTTTTGCAATTTTTGATTCCCATATTTCTTTCTAACTTCGGATTTTGGGATAGGAGCACACTGAGTTACTACAACTCCTGGGCTCGACTTTCCTAAAAACTTACTGGTAGAATCTTCGAAAACTTTATCAATCAATGATTGATTGACATTTTTGATAGGGAAATCCTTGTCTGAATATATTTTATCAGATCCAATCAACGTGTAAAGCAAGTTCACGCTTTCACAGCTTCCAGATGAGGATTCAACAGACTTGGCTGTAGCAGTCACAGAAGGTTTTGCAGGTGGATCACAAAGAATGTGATTCTCAAGAGGTATGTCCTCTTCTTTGATCACCGCATCAGACTTTACTGAATCAGTATCTTCGGATTCATCATCAGAAGAATCAGCATCCTCAATCACAACTGGAGGATCCTGATTCTGTTCAGCAGTTACAAATGTGTCTGCTGACACATTAGAATCTGATGATACTTCCTTCTTGTATCCAAGTCCAGTCGCAAATTCCTCAACGTCCAAAGGAACAGATGGTTCAAAGTGAGTTCTATACTCCTCATCGGGCAGAGCGTCATAATTATTTCTCACGGGTGGTGGACATTTCTTGTAACCTATGCATGTGACATCCCGTTTCTCTTTCTGCACATCAATGATGTGATCTAACACATAGCTAGAGCTTAAATAGCTGTCTAACTTGAGTCGGATCGCCTCACTTTCAGTTTTAACACAAGCCATCTCTTTTTGCATTATCTCAAGCCTACTGATGTAAAGGTTTATTTCCGTTTGTTTTCTTGAAACCATTTTCGTTAGCTCAGTCTTATCTTTTCTTAAAGTTTCAATCATCGTTTTAAATTCCTTTTCATGGTTTTCATAAAACATGTTGGCTTCTGTGCACTTAGAAAGATCCACGGTCAACTTTTGGTTGTGGATGAATGTCACATCATACTTGTCTTGCAAAGCCTCGTGCTTGCTTTGCAAATCACACCACTTATCATTTAAAGAAACATGTTTGTTTTGCAAGTCAAACAAGTTAGCGTTTAAAGCATCATGTTTGCTTTGCAACTCAGACATATTAGCATCTAATCCAACACATTTAACGCTTAATCTAGCACAATTATCACAATTAACAGCAGTGGGTTCATCGACACATACCTGACTGGAATCACTCTCAGATGTTGGCCTTTCTGCATCAGAATCAACAACCTCCCTTGATGATTCACATTCAGATCCATCCTCGCTTGAACTTGAACTTGAGGTTGTAACATCTTCAACTGAAGTTGAAACATCCTCATCTGAACTACTGTCATGTTCAGAACTGTCATTATTTCCCGAGGATTCACCATTGCTGGCATCTTTGACAACTTCAGCATACAACGCCGTTTTTGTTTGACTACAGTTCCTTGTATCAAGAGATGATGGTTCTACAGTAGAAAGATGGCGCTGTGAGGCAACTGGTGGAGGAACTGGTTGAAGCGGATTTCCGTACAGATCTGTTGGTCCGGTAGATCGAACAGGTATTGGATTTCCGAACATATCAGTGGCTCTGATAGATCGTTTCGGTGCGGGAGATTCGGCCCACGAAGGAGACAAACTCGTGTTTCTATACTTTCCGCTATCCGGAGACGGAGTACCATAATACATATTTGTATTTACCGGAGTACCCCAAATCGGATTCATATTTGATCAAGAAAAAAAAATGAATACTTAATTTCGCTGGCTTATCGGAAAATTCTAAGTTTCTGAAGTGTTCTTCAAATATTCATCCTATCTTCAAACGGTTCTTGATATTATCAACTTTTTGATCTTGGTTTAAGAACTTGTCAAGGTGTTTGTATTTTGAAAATTGTGTTTAGATTATAATATAGTACAAGTCATCTTTGGTTGGTATTTTGGAAAATGTGAGCCGAAAGTGGATTGACAAAAGCAAAAGTGAGTCTGATTTGTGTCAGAGCATAGAAAGTCAACATCTTTCAGTTGCACAAGTTGTATTTCAAATCGCACAAGCATAAATCAGCGAATGTTGTTACATCTAGGAGAATGTTGTTGCCTTAAATGAAAAACGATAAGCAGCTCTATATAAGATTGTAGGACCGAGTTTCGTGACCGAAACCGTGATTCGTGTGAGATCGGTTCAAGACGGGAGAGATTAGAGATAAACAAACAACTTCTTTGTATTAATCCGGTAGTATAACATTACAAATCGGCCCGATTACAAGATAACCGAACTAATACCAAAGGAGTACACATCCGGGGAGAGACCAAGTGGTGATCTCTCCCGGTGAGGTCTCAAACCTCCTAAAATCTCCAAGTGTTGCAAATGGCAAGGATTTTCTATTTATAGTCACACCCCTTGTCTTGCAAACACACACGGTCAACCGAATAACCCTCTCGTTTGACCACTTCAAACGAGCGGGTCTATACACGTTCGATAGACCGTTTCACTAACTATTACAAATTCAGCGTAAAATAAAACTAATCTATTCGACAAGCATCGGACACAAAATCTGCATCAATAAATTCCCCCTTGTCCGTTGCTGTCGAATGCTGAAAATGCAACTGCAATCGATCTTCAGTCAAGTATTCATCTTCTCTGTGTTAACAAATTCCCCCTTGACCGATGATCCAGGTAAGTAGTATCTTGACGCTCCTTGTAAAATATTTCCCCCTTAAAGTACGCGTATCCGTGTTGGGTGTTGTGCAATTTCCTCAATTGACCGATCTTCCGCTGATCTTCCAATACTCCAACCGGCATTTGATAAGGGTTCCAATCTTTAAGAACTGCATCAAGTCTTGATCTTGTCATAAGAACTCTATTTCATACAAGCATACTACATTGATAGAGATTTCTGGTGAACTGTCTTCTGTAAACCGTCTTTGTGGAATCGACCAAGTAATGCACTTTAATCTTCAGCATCAACACTCAGGAAAGTCAGCTAGACCAAGTGTATCCCTTGCAAGCTCAACCAGCATGCTTAGTTGAACTACATCCAGATCTCATTGTCTCGCCTTTGTGAAGTTGACCACGTAATGCACTACGGATCTTCAGCATCAGTACTCAGGAAGTCAGCTAGACCAAGTACATCGTTTGCAAACTCAACGAATTGAGTTACCCCCAGATCCCTGTAAAATCCCAAAGAAACATCAAACCCAAAACCGAATCCTGCAGGTCTTCAGTCTTGAACTATCAGCTTTCATAAAGATTCCCCAGGTCTTCAGTGAACAGCGCTTTTGTAACTACTGTAGACTTTAGAAACCTGTATTTTTCCGTGCAAAACCCTTCACGCTGGCTGGAGAATTAATTAAAATCCTCAAATATGTGTATGTGCAAAACATTCCACGCCGAACCGTTTGTATCACCAGAAAATCACAAACTCTACCACCTGTGATTGCGTTTAGAAATTTACCGAAGAAATTCAACATTTGAAAATTTTTTATCCCCCCATTTCTTTGGTAAAATCTCTAAACCTTAACAGATTCTCTCCACTTCAAAGAAACTGTCGTCAAATGTTCACCAATTCCCTCCACTAAGCGGAACTGTCGTCAATCTTCATTGAATGTTCTCGGTTCCGAAAAATCACGAAAACGACTTTCTTCTTTGCATATTCTAGTTGAATAAGAACGTCCCCTAGTACCCCGTAGGATCCGACTTGTATCCCTCCAAAGACTTTGTGAACTCGTTAGGACCGGTATTGACATTCTAGGTTCATTCATTCGTTACCAAATGCGAGAATATGACAATAAACAAAAAGATTTCTTCGTTGCATATTCTAGTTGATAAAGAAATTTCGCCTAGTACCCCGTAGGATCCGACTTGTATCCCTCCAAAGACTTTGTGAACTCGTTAGGACCGGTATTGACATTCTAGGTTCATACGTTCGTTTTCAAATGCGAGAATATGACAATAAACAAAATGCTTTCGAACATTTACGAATAACCGATAACAATCATAAATATTGACGTGCGGAAGTGAACATACCGTTATTGGTTTTTGGCCCATAGTAGTCAAGTCACCAAAATTTGACGTTTGCATCGGCAACCGTGACTACCCCACAATTTTCAAAATATCATCATCTTTTGTTTTCATCATACCGCATCATTTTTTTTTTTTACTCAACGTATTGGAACTTGTTGGAACTTGGGTCATGAGAGCACAATGGATCAAGTGACAAATATTGAAGGGCTCAATTATAAAATAAACCAAAAGAGATAATCCATCTATGGGGCCCAAGTTGAGAAGGAAGAAACCTAGCTACCAAACAAGTGATCTGTTGACATCTTCATCAACCTCAGCCGACAACATCATTTGACTTCCTCTCTCTCTTCGATAAACACATCAAAAAGAATCAAAACCCCAAAACAAAATTGCACATCTGCCTCATCTCTTTCTTCGATTCCAAACCCCAAACCAGAAAAATCCCTTTATCCAGCCGCTAATGTCTTCAGCCGAAAACATCATACTTTCTCAATCTCTGTTTGCGATAATCAGCCACCAAACAATCAAAAACTCCATTATTCAACAACCAAATCGCAGACATCATCTTCATGTCGGACTGCTTCTTCTTCTTCGATTCACAAATAGCAGCAGCCGACAGCTTTCAAGTCTTCTGCAGCCGACAAACCTCTCCGATTCCAAATTCATGCACGCTTCGAGCTGATCAGACTTTTCGAAAGATGGATCAGGTCGAAAGATATCCTTCGAGGATCATCTTTCGAAGTTGTTGAGGGTTCCCACAAATATCTGGTATCTTTCGATCGAGATCTGGATCCTTCGACCCAAAGTCTCATCTTTCGAGCACCTTTTTCATCTTTCGGGAGTGGGTATGAAGAAACCCTAGTTTCTTTAAGCAGCCGCCAAGAACATCAAGAACAGAGTGTACTGTTACTTCCCAGATTTGTATAAAAACATTTTGTATATGATTTTTGATGATGATAACTTGAATATTTAGGTGAAAAACATAAAACCCAACACTCGTTTCAGCACAGATCTGAAAATTCGGGTCCAGATCTGAGTTTTTCTCATTTTCACCCAACTTTTCTTCTTGAACAAAAATCACTAAAATCACAGATCTAGAGCACATGTGACTTAGTAAACGGTTAGATTTACTAAATCGGGTACCATGGCTCTGATACCAATTGTAGGACCGAGTTTCATGACCGAAACCGTGATTCGTGTGAGATCGGTTCAAGACGGGAGAGATTAGAGATAAACAAACAACTTCTTTGTATTAATCCGGTAGTATAACATTACAAATCGGCCCGATTACAAGATAACCGAACTAATACCAAAGGAGTACACATCCGGGGAGAGACCAAGTGGTGATCTCTCCCGGTGAGGTCTCAAACCTCCTAAAATCTCCAAGTGTTGCAAATGGCAAGGGTTTTCTATTTATAGTCACACCCCTTGTCTTGCAAACACACACGGTCAACCGAATAACCCTCTCGTTTGACCACTTCAAACGAGCGGGTCTATACACGTTCGATAGACCGTTTCACTAACTATTACAAATTCAGCGTAAAATAAAACTAATCTATTCGACAAGCATCGGACACAAAATCTGCATCAACACATAGTATAAAAAGTCATAAAACACTATAATGTCAACCATAAAACACACTCAAAACCCACAAATAACAAAGTAAAGAGTACTAAAACACTATATTTATGGGGTTTGTGTTTTGTTTTGTATGATAAGGCTTTCATTACAGAATTACTAACATTAGTGTGTTTTATGTTGATTATCATGTTGTGTTTTATATTCATAGTTCTACGATGGTGTGTTTGAAGCTTTTATGTACTGTTAGGGTTTGGATATTATGTTTTAGTGATCTTCACTCTGTTATTTGTGGGTTTTGAATGTGTTTTATGGCTGAATTTGTGGTGTTTTATGACTTTGTACACTTTGTAGGAAAAATGAACTTTGTAGCCGAATCCCACCTATTATATATATATATATATATATATATATATATATATATATATATAGGGTTAGGTTCATTTCTGAACAACCCCCTTGATAGTGAACTGTGTGAACTAATCCTAGCCCTTGATTATCAATACACAAGTGTAAATCAATGGCCAGGATTTGTTCACTCGGATCACAAATACACTAGTGTTCACTCTAGAACCCCACCCTATATATATATTATAGGGTAAGGTTATTGTAAAAAAGGTTAAAAGTGTGAGAAAGGTGAGAAATATTGTGGATATGACATGTGTCCTAAATCTAAATTAATTCAAAAGGGTAAAGTAATTTTATCATTAATTCAATTAATTAAAAACTTTCCATAACCGCCACCTTAATTATAGGAACTGGATTTTTTTAAAAGATCTCTATAAACACCATTCAGTAAGTATATAACACCATTCAGCAAGTATATAACACCATTCAGTAAGTATATAACACAATTCAGTAAGTATATAACACCATTCATGGACTAAAACATCTGATGGAAACATATTTTTTTCTCTATATAAGTATAGCCACATGGTACTCATATTAAAGATAAAACACGCTCGTTATTATGGTGTATTTTTTTGTTAAAAAAGTTATGTATAAAAAGTTATTGACGTTTAAAAAAGACGGGGGGAGTTTCATGTGCATTAATGTTAGTTTCTTAATTTAAAAATGTTAAATTTACCTATATACCCTTAATCTAGAAAATTAATATGTTTAATAGTAAACATTATTTACAATTTTGCTATTATGACCTCAACCATTAGATCAACCATTAGATCAAAGATCTAATGGTGTAGATTATTTCTTACCTTTCTCACAAAAAACCTTTTTTTACAGGAACCTCTATATATATATATATGTATATATATATATATATATACTATATAATAAAAGAAACCAATAAAAGGACACTTGTCATTATTCTAGACTATCTACTATTATTTAATTGTAAATAATTATTATTTAATTTAAATTACTAAATTTAATATATATAACAAAAAACGATTTCCATCCAAGTTTTAAATTCAAATACGTATACGCCTCTTTATGATTTGAAGATATATTCAAATTGCTAATACTATACTCTCATTACAATCTATCTTAAGTATATTATTATATGTTTTAATAATATATATCTGTAAGATTCTTCATTCAAATTTATTTATTATAAATCGTCCCAGAGGTTTGGGCACGTTTGCCTAATCTAAACATTTCAACAATACTTTTAGAACTAATAAATTAAGACCACTGTTATTTAAATAAAACTTGGGTTCACGTCGTGAGAAAGTCGATGCTACAGTTTGTCTTCTAATCGATGGTTCAAATGCTTTCATATTTATAAACTTCACAAACATCACAAGTATTGATCATACATAAAATATAATTTTGTTCAGTTATCAGAAAAGTGTCTTAAAATATCGTTTTATAATTGTTAAATCTTCGTTATTAACTATTTGATATTTTATTTACTAAACTAGTGTAATGCACGGGGTTATAACCTAGTATATATATAGGGGAAGGTTCAAATGAAAACCACTAGTTATTATGAAAACTCGAAAACTAATTAAAAAAGCCAAAAAAACATACCAAATTTTTTTTTTCTTTTTTTTTGCATACCAATTTTCGCCACTTTTTATATATATATATAAAAAAATTAAAAAAAAAATTGTAGTGCACTTGTGTAATACTACACATGTTTATTACACATGTGTACTACAAATTTTTTTTTTTTTTTTTGAAAATTTTTTTTATATAAAAAACCTGCGATTTTTATAAAAAAAGATTGAAAAAAAAATTGGTATGTTTTTTAGGCTATTTTTAGTTAGTTTTCGAGTTTTCACAATAAAAGTGGTTTTCATTTGAACCATCCCCTATATCTATATCTATAATAAAAGAAACCACTTTGTGGACACTTGTTATCATATTAGGCATTCTCTTATAGATAATTATTATTTTAGTTTAATCCTCTTCTAATTAATTATTATAGATAAACCTCATACTAAATATTATTAGTCTAATATTTTATGGATAATTATTATTTAGTTTAATCTCCTTCTCATTTATAATATTATTTATTTGAATTAATTATATTTGAACGGAGTAAATTGCCATTTTAGTCCCTGAGGTTTGGTCCAAATTGTCATTTTAGTTCAAATAGTTTTTTTTTCTCTTATTGGTCCTCGACTTTTCCATTTTCTTGTCATTTTTTATCACATTACCTAACTCAGTCTAAAAATCTGGTTATAACCAGAGGTATTTTTGGCATAACTGTTGTGTAGTGATAACCAGAGGTAGCTTACAACATAATTGATAAACCTCATAATAATTTAATGCCAAATATACCCCTGATTTTAACCTGGTTTTTAGACTAAGTTAGACAATGTGATCAAAATGGCAAGAAAAAGGAAAAGTCATGGACCCAGAGGAGAAAAAAAAAACTATTCGGACTAAAATGACAATTTGGACAAAAACTCAGGGACTAAAATAGCAATTTACTCTATTTGAACGTTTTGTTTAGTTTGGTATCGAATAGATTTTACGAAACTTAAAACAAAATTAACTAATATTATTTATCATTTATACATTTACGGAGTTTTAAATAAAGGGTTAAATTTAATAAGACTTCGTTAACAAATTTTGTAACAACAGAATAATCTATTTTTATCACGAAAACCAAACTTTGTATTAATATATTAAATATTTTTATTTTCACTATAAAAAATTACATTTACTCGACCCATGTAATACATGAGGTTTTTTAAGACATAACTTTTTTATTATTTGATATATAAAATTAGATTTATTTAATTCGTATAATACACGGGGTTTTTTAAGGATATATTTTTTTTATTTAGTAAAGAAAATTACATTTATTCAAACCGTGTAATGCGCATATTTTTAAAGATGTAATTTTTTTTATTATTTGGTATATAAAATTACATTTATTCAACTCGTGTAATAAATGAGGTTTTTTGAAGATGTATTATTTTATTATTTGGTAAACAATATCACATTTATTCAACTCGTGTAATACACGTGGTTTTAAAGATATAACTTTTTTATTTGGTATATAAAATTACATTTATTCAACCCGTACAATATGGTTCTTATAGATATAACTTTTTATTATTTAATATATAAATTTATATTTATTCAACCCGTGCAATAAATGAGGTTTTTAAATATATATTGTTTTATTATTTAGTATATAAAATTTATTTATTCAGCCCGTCTAATACACAGGGTTATAACCTAGTATATATATATATATATATAAGTGAATTATTCGATGATATTATGATATATGGGTATATGTATGGTTTGTACGTTGGATTGGTTGATAGGCAATATTTAATCTATACTACCTTATTAAGCAAACTATGTTTTCTACCCCTATAGTAATTTTACATTGTGTACACATCTTCAAGCAACATATATAGGAGAGCAAAGCCATTTTAGAGGGGTTAAAGCTGAACATTCTTCAAAGATTTAAGACGTCTAATGGTCATTATAGGGATTTCATTCTTGGAATTAGGAGAAGCCTACATTAATTATGTCAAACTTAAAACGTCCAGAGAAGGAGAGGGCGAGAGAACCAGAGAAGAGAGCGAGTAGCGGGGTTAGAGAGTGAAAGAGCGACGGGTGAGGGAATGGGGAGACCAAGCACGGCCTCCGGCCACCTTAAACCTGCAACAACGATGACAGTGTTGTTATGGTGTCACTTGGTTAGAGCACGATGGGGTTCCGGTGATGAGGTTGCAAGTGAATCCCAATCGTTCCTCTTGCATCGTCGTTGAGTGCCAATCGTCGCCTCCTTCACCGCGCTAAAGGTGTCGTCGATTAGGTAGAGATGACAGTGTTTTATCTCGCACAGGGCCTAAACCTATTTTAAGATTTTCGGAGACGGCCCTGCTAACATCGTCTATAATGCATGGCTATGTATATTTGCTCTCTCCCCAACCAATGATATATTAAGCTAATTATGAATCCATTGTTCTTGCAGGGACATTTTTTTGAGTTTATACTTTGCCTTGGGCCCCAAATTGGTTGAGCCACACTATGCTCATGACGTTGAAGTAAAGGAAAGTGAAGTCAACACCTCACGCATGGTTTAGTCCTGCTACAGCTATATACCATGGTTTAGTCCTACTACAGCTATATAGGGTGTTCATTTAGTTCAAACATTCACACACGTACATACACAAGATATATAGCGAAAAAAAAATATTGATTAGTTTATTAGATTAAGGTAGGAGTTGGCTACAAAGTCCATTTTTCTTACAAAGTGTAAAAAGTCGTAAAACACCATAATGTCAACCATAAAACACACTAAAACACCATATTTGTAGGGTTTGTGTTGTGTTTTGTATGATAAGGCTTTGATTATCGAATTACTTACATTAGTGTGTTTTATGTTGATTATCATGTTGTGTTTATATCCATAGTTCTACGATGGTGTGTTTGAAGTTTTTATGTACTGTTAGGGTTTGGATATTGTGTTTTAGTGATCTTCACTCTGTTATTTGTGGGTTTTGAATTTGTTTTATGGATGAATTTGTGGTATTTTATGACTTTGTACACTTTGTAGGAAAATGGACTTTGTAGCTGAACCCCACCCATTAGCTTATATATATTATAGAGACTAGTCGCTTACCCGCGCGATGCGGCGGGAAACATATCACTTAGGGAGACTACAAATAAAGGGTATTTTTAGGCCATAGATTATTAATAAATAAAACCTTTGCAAGGATACAATTCAATCAAAATGGCAATTTATTTCATGATACTAACATACAACAGAAGTATCATTCTAGCATTCATTTACAAGTATCATCAACAGTCAATACAAATTTTAAGGATGCAGAAGTTGGACCCATGTTCCAGAAGATGAAAACAAGCATTGCATAAGTTTAGAAAATAAAAAACAAGCTTTTTATAACAAAGCAGTTAGGAGGGTCTAAAAATGTAACCAAATAGATATACATGAATACATATACAAAGACTTCCAGTTGAAATGCAACATGCTGAACATTATAAATTTGTTAACAAAATTACAATGATAAACATTAATCGATCAAAAATAAATATTATAAAGCCAATAGTAGATTGAAGTTCCTATATGGATCGATCGTACAGACACTAAAGCCAATATTACCAAGGGGGGCTGCACTAAACTTATGATATTACAAACATTATCTTAGGATTAATCCATATTTCCATGAAGTTTGTCATATTTCTTCAATTGGTCAAAGGGTTTTACAAAGGTAATTACAAATGACCCTCTGACAGCACCAAGTGGCATGAGCATAGACTGATTGCCATTTTCACATTACAATAGACAACACAAAGTATGTTAAGGTAGCAATTTTTGGTGAGCAAAATGTCTTTCGGGTCTGTCTTGACCCAGCCCATTTCATTATACAAAAAGGTTACCCGTTATTCAACCCGCTTGATACCGCAAGTTGACCAAGGCTTAGGCATTCACAGCAAGTTCCCGTTTTTACTTTTAGCGATCACCAATTAATGCTTTTGTTTTTCAGATTTCGTTTTAGAGATTTCTTAGGGGTTTTCTACGTAATGACTTATGAACGAATCAACTTTACACGTACAATCGCCCAGTTTACCATTTGGGTATTAAAACAGGCAATTTGTTGTAATGTGACAAGCTTTGCACAGAGAAATATAGAAAAATACCTTTTTCCTATATTCTTAAACTTAATCTGCATTTGCAGATAAATAATTGACTATCAATAAACTTACAACATTAAATAATCTGAATATTCTCACTTTGTATATTAAAAAATCACAACCCTTAACTAAAGCCGCAGGTTTTTCATATCTACTCTCTTTTCAACTGAGCAAAAGCAGCTTCAATTTCATCTATGTTATCTTCAATACTGCTTCCTTTACTACCTTCATTTCCGCTACCATTTCCCTTTCTACCCTTACCTAAAGCCGCAGGTTTTTCATATCTACTCTTTGTTTCATCTTCCGTATCCGTTATATTCAGCTCCTTTTCAAGAAACTCCACAAATTCTTCCTCGATTTCCTATCATTTGCAAGAAATTTCGTAACTTTATGAAACCCGTTATTCGTTACATCAATTTAAACAAGATCTTACAGCTAATTCCTCCCATAAGCTCTTTGGTTTTGCTTGTGAAGGAGCACTTGCCTCCCACTTTCTATATTCTTCTTGCAGATCTTTGAGAAAGTCTCCTGTAAGTCTGTAACAAACAAATTTAGATTTCAAGAACATGATAACATAGATTTTATTTTGAAGAAGATTTTTTTTTTTTTGCCGAAAATGGTAAAACTTTGTATTTTACTATATTTGTGAAAAAAGATGTATATCTACCTAATGATATTTGGACATCCCTCAAAAAATTACCTGCAGTTCAAAGTGGTTAAGGCATGAGGGCATGAAATTTAAAGCTTGATTCGATGGTTTTTAAGTTTCCACTCATTCATTATGTGACGCCCAACATTGCTCTTCTTAACAGAATTCAGGACCCACAAAACGAAATGAAAGGAAGCGCATGTTTTACATCATGCACATGGGGAGATCAGTTGAGAGAATTATTTTACTTGTAGTTTTTTAGAGGTCACGCAAAAAGGAATATGTGAGGATACAGATAAGAAAACAAGAAAAAATTAATAAGCTTGTGCAATTTACCAAAACCGTAAAACTCATCAGCTTCAGCAGGCTTGTAGTTGTATGTTTGAGATGCGCGATTTCCAGAGTCATATTTCTTCCTTGAATCAGAGTTAAGCACTGTGTTGTATGCATGTTTTATCCTCAAAAATTTCTCTTGAGCATCAGCCTGTGTTTCAAGAGTTCAACGATTTGTCAAACATTTGTAATGGCAATAAATCTGATTTTGTTCTTGATCCACCACTGAGACAGTGTGAGCTAAGTTTATCACTCTGGATAAAGCATATGGTTGTTTTAGTTGCAACTATCTTAAATCTTTATAACTCTTACTCACAAAGTGCTAACTATGACATTAAGATAATGGCATACTTTAAGCATCTTACATCTTTTTTCCTTACTTAGCTCAGCCTATCCCTCGAGACAACAATTTGAAACGGCTTGCAGCACAACACAAGATTATGTAAACAACGATGATTTGTATTGCTTTGAGAACACTTTATAAGAGTGCTTACAAGGTGTTTATGAGGTAGTTGTTGGGTACTTTTAGTGGTACTTTGGTAAAGTGCAATGGGCGAGTATGGGACAGGTATTGTCGTATCGGTAATCACAGTCCGATATCCGGCCCAATACTCGTTGGGTATTTACCACTCGGGTTTTGTGTACCCCTAACTAAGGATGATTTGTTCGTGTCCATGGTGTAGTTCATGTCTTTGACACGGTTTCTTTTTAGTGTTTTAACATGTTTGACCTATTAAAGATTAAAAAAAACTACAAGGCCTCATACATAAGTAAAGGCGTCAAATGGTAAGATGTCACCTTTGAATATGTAATAACCTACTGAACAGTTAAATATAACACTTTTCTAAAAGAGAGTCTTAGTCACAAATGGGTTTTTTTTTTTCATTATAGTTGGGGCCCTTGTTGAGTTCAAAAATTTTAACTCTGAATCAAAATCTTCCCGGGCCACCTTTAACCTTGGACTGAAAATTGGGCAAGTATGATGACCACAGTGGCCATGGGACTGATTACGGTACATGGACCATTTGTGCATCTCTGTGTACTTAAACATAGGGATGAGCAAATGTTACCGCGAACCATAGCATACTGGGTATTTGGTACTGGTACCCGTTTTTGAGGATTTTCAGTATCGCCACCGGTTGGTACCGAGCTCATCCCTACTTAAACAAAGACGACCGTTTTTGCCAAACAGAACTCTAAATTAAGAGAAATATTGGTACGACTTGTAAAACATAATGCGGAAGTTCCAACTTATGCATTTGGCCAAGAAACTAAAAGAAAGTTATAATCTTTGGTTAACTATGTTATCCATAAATCAGTAAGGTTCTAAATTCATTGTTAAGCAGCGAGGTCCAAAATCATTTGTCTTTGGTGGCTTGTACTTATTAAACATAATTAATCTCATAAACGCATCTCACTGACATAAAAATGATAATAATATGTCCTCGCCCATCAAGTATGTAATCTTTTAATTAATAAGATTATAACCGTCTTAACGGGAAGAGGGGATAACCGAGAGGGCTGAGCATAGAGGTGTACAAATCGGTTTTTTTCAAAAACCGGTCTCGGTTATTAACCGAACCGGTTTTTTTCACCCAAAACGAAAACCGGTTTTTTTATAACCGGTTTCGGTTACTAACCGGTTTTTCAAGTCTAAAACAATAACCAGTGTAACCGGTTGGCGCCGGTTTTTAACCGGTTTTTTTAAAACCGGTTTTTCAGATTAAGAATAGTAACCGGTCACAAACTGACGGTTCGGTTATAAAACCGGTTCGGTTATAAAAAACCGGTTAAAAAAAAAACCGGTTTCGCTTTTTTTCCCGGTTTCGGTTCTAAAACCGGCTTTTTTGTACACCTCTAGCTGAGCACACGATTATCCTTTGATATTGCCCAATCTGGTGGATAATGAAACTTAAAACCAAACTCACAATCACCAGTTTTCATGTAGTATTGACTTTCAGATCGACCAGGTCAATCTGACTACTGCTCATCAGGCCAGGATATGGTGTCAACTGTCAAGGGACGATATTGTGTTGTAAAAGGCAGGCCCAAAGTATTCACTCTATATTAATACAATGTATTTACCAGTAGAAGAAGGGTTCTTTGCTTTGAGAATGCAATCATTTTCCATAATAGAAGTGAAGATTATGCCCGTAACGATGTCTCGGATCAATCTGTATTATAAAATGATTTCAAATTATTATGTAATAATCATATCACTCAAATTGTAAAAGAAAAAAGATAAAAGTAATGACTTTAGGAGAACTTACTGCCTCAAGCCAATGTTGCAAGGCAAGCTTTTGTGCTTTACCATTCTTTGATAAGCCTTTTCCAACCTAAAAAAATCAAGAAATTATTCAATTTTTGATTGAGTAAAATGCCAAAATCGTCCCTGAGGTTTAGTGATTTTTGTTTGTTCCATCGAAAATGACTTTTCTGTGCATTTGAGCCCCTCGGGTTTGCGTTTTATTGCCGTTTTCATCCTTGAGTTTGGCAATTTATTGCGACTGTCGACCCTCGAAATTTGGCCCTCGGGGGTGAAAATGCCACCTAAGGGACGAAAGTCGCAAAAGTGGTCAAACCCCAGGGACGAAAATGACATTTTACTCTTTTTGATATAAAGTTTGTATATTTACCTTGGCAGCCCTTGTTCTTGCTCTGGACCAACACGAAACGACTAATAGACAAAATTTAAATAAATAAAAATCAAATAGCTATAACTATAATAGATAATAAACTCGGCTAAGACTTGCACTGTCTGCAGATTCGTCAAGTTACCGATGCTCGGTGAAAGAGAACCCAAAAGATTTTGGCTTGGACTTCCCCTACAATACAATTAAAAACAAATCAAGATAAAAATAAAAATATGAACTTTTAAAAAAAATAAAAAATATATATATTATTTTTGTTTGTTCTTACAAGCCAATGACAAATTTATCTGGAGAAAAAGTGATCATAGTCCAACTAGATGGATCAACAGCATCTGCATCCCAATTCAAGACACTATGTGGATCATCTAGACCATTCTTTATGTTCATCAAAGCTTGTACTGCAAGTTCAAAAACCATTAAACACTTTTATAACCTTTAAATGTTATGAACTGATCTCAACAAGAAGAAACAAAACTGATCTGTACCTCCTCTCTTGGCTGAGGCGACTGCCTTCTTCTTTTTGCTCGCATCAGACACCACACCATCTGAAACAAAACAAACATGGACACCTTGACTACCTTCACTCACAAGATTTACTATCAGTAACATTTTAAAACCAAGATTTACTATCAGTAACAAATCTAAATTAGCATACTTAATTAAAGAATTTATACCAGACAGTTGTCTATAAGCATGTTGAGTTCAAAATATCATAAATTATCCATAAATTAAACAAAAATAAAAACTTAATTGTAAAACAATTCAACCCTGTACTCATCTCATTCTCTGTCATTGGTAAACACATGAAAGAAATGACATTATTAGTTCCATCATATAATCAGTCATTCCTTAAATTTCACAGATCAAAAACCAAACCACTTAAAAAAAGTCATTATTGTAAAACATCCAAAAACTATAGAACCATAACACAAATAAACAAAATTAATGAAAAGGATAGTAGAAAGATGATCTCAAATAAACAAAAGGGACTCAAGTATTCTTGAAGTTATTGAAAAACAAACAAAACTATACAAACCAAAACATACCGAGAACAGATCTGAATCTATTTCACAGATCTGCTAGAAAAAAGTAACGGATCTGAATCTATTTCACAGATCCAGTAGAAACAACATACCGAGAAGTTGAACCCAGTAGATCTGATGTCGGAATCGCAGGAGAAAGAAACCCTAAAATTTCACAGATCTAAGTCAAATAACACACAAAAAACACGCAAATTATAACAAATTTATACAATCAAACACAAAAATTACATTCTAGATTCAATAAATCAGCAAAGAACCATGTGCATCGAAGAATTTATGAAGAATGAAAAAGGGAAATACTCACCGAAGAACTCATCATCATCAATGGACTACTCTCTGGCATCAGTAAAGGCTAACAGGGGTTATTTAAGGAGAACCAGCCATGATTTTGCCCTAAAACAACAAACCCTAGAAACTGTTTATAAACTTATTTGCTAAAACAAAGATAAATTAGAACGCACCCTCATAAATCACCAAAGCAAAATCATATGTGGAAAGAAGAATCGTAACTTACCAAGATCATCGGCTCTTTAAGAGAAGAAGATGGTTTCGACGGTCGCTGGTGGTGTCATCGGTGGAGAAGATGGATGCGAGGGTTTGTGTTTTAGGGTTTCTCAAGAAAGGATAGGAACAAAATCGGTGGAGAAGATGGTTGGGAGGGTTTGTGTTTTAGGGTTTCTCTTGGAAGAAGAAACAATAGGAACAGAAAAAGTGTCTTGGGATGGGGGATGAATAAACGGATTCAAAAATTGAATCCAGCTCTGGCCGCCCAAAAATTGTTTTGCCGCCCAGTTATACAGATGTGTTGAAAAGAAGTTTTCAACACTTTCATGCTTTAAAGGTTGTACAATGGGCTTCAAATGGTTGTAAAGTGGCAAATGACCATTTCTGTCCTTCCTATATGCTTATTAAAGTAGTATAGATATAGATATAGAAGTATAGATATAGATATAGATATATATATATATATATAGAGAAAGTATAATGTACTTCACGCCTTAACGTACATTAACGTACTTTACGAAATATATAACATGCGTAATTATTTTTTTGACCAAAATAACGTGCGTGATTTTGGATCCCATGCGTGATTATGTGGTCCCATGCGTGATTATGTGGTCCCATGCGTGATTATATGTTCCATGCGTGATTATACCCCTGATCCAGCGGTTACCATTGTCTCCTACGTGAAGTATGATAAGCCGTGAAGTATGTTAACCTTTCTCTCTCTCTCTCTATATATATATAGGATTATATATATGTATGGTATGTACGTTGGATTGGTTGATATGCAATATTTAATCTATACTACCTTATTAAGCAAACTAGGTTTTCTACCCTTATGGTAATTTTACATTGTGTACACATCTTCAAGCAACATACATAGGAGAGCAAAGCCATTTTAGAGGGGTTAAAGCTGAACATTCTTCAAAGATTTAAGACGTCTAAGGGTCATTATAGGGATTTCATCCATGGAATTAGGAGAAGCCTACATTAATTATGTCAGACTTAAACCGTCCAGAGAAGGAGAGGGAGAGAGAACCAGAAAAGAGAGTGAGTAGCGGGGTTAGAGAGTGAAAGAGCGACGAGAGAGGGAATGGGGAGACCAAGCAAGCCTCCGGCCACCTTAAACGTGCAATAACGACGACAGTGATGTGATGGCGTCACTTGGTTAGAGCACGAAGGGGGTTCCGGTGATGAGTTTGCAAGTGAATCCCAATCGTTCCTCTTACACCGTCGTTGAATGCCAATCGTCGCCTCCTTCACCACGCTAAAGGTGTCGTCGATTAGGTAGTGAAACACTGAAACCCATTGTCGGGGATTCTGAATCGACTTTATGTCTACCGTATGGTGAATGTGAATCGCCCCTTCGTTCAATTCTAACATCGTCTGCAACGTATGGTTTATATATATTTGCTCTCTCCCCAACCAATGATATATTAAGCTGATTATGAATCCATTGTTTTTGCAGGGACATGGGGTTCTTCGGCTTATCATGTACATAGGGAGACGTCGGTATTATCGGACCAGGAGAGATGGGTCAATCATGATTCAATTACATTCAAGTGAACCCGGGTACAACTCAGATGTGAAAGAACTTTGTAGCCCATGCAACCCCAAGACATCATGTAGCAACTTGTTTTTAGTTTCTAATTTTATCACATGCAATTTTATTTCTAAGTTATTTTATTTTATTTACCTTTTCAAAGTTAGGTTTTCCACTTCCCTAAGATGTAGCAAAATGGGTTGTACCGGAATTTTATTACCTGTGTATTGCAATTGAATGAAAGAACATAGGCAGAGTGAAACTATTTAGATTTGTCAATTCTCTTGTTCTTGAGATTTCCTTTCCAATGCTATCTTATTTTGGCCGATTAAGAGGGTGTTTGGGATTACGTTTTGAAGTGATTATTTGATTATTGCGTTTGTAAAACATAAATAATCTAAAAAAGTGTTTGGACGAAGAAGTGATTATCTGCCTCCAAAACGCAGTTTTGGAAAAGCATGTACCTACATGCTTTTTCAAAACGCAGTTTTGAAAACGCATAATCTATTTTGAAAACACAACACCAAACACCCCCTAAGAGGTGATCTTTGGAATCCTGACTTGAATTACAAGGTGTTTTCTGTATCGTAATTCAGCTTTGGAGTGCCCAACGGATGGAAAGAGTGGTAGTTTTCTGTATCTCGAATCTATTTACAATCAAGAACCATCTAGTTGTGGAAACACTTGAACAATTCTCCATTCAAGATAACAAATTTAACTTTATTCCAAAACCTTCTTACAGGCATTAAGAGGTGATCATGACTTGCAAATCATATTTATAATCATACAAGCTTTCAAGGCAATGAATGTGGTACCAAAACAAGTAGCACCTAGGCGAATGACTTCTGTCAACCAAGTCATGACCAATCTAAAGACCATTTGTGATTATTGATTAAAGTACATTTTGGATATGTGAATGTAAATCTCTAGCAAAATCTTTATATTTCCGAGATGAAGATTGAAACAATTCATACAGTTAATATTAGCAACACAGTCACCATCTTCTAGTTAGTCCAAATCATCAGCCACATCTAGAGTTCTAGTCGTAGTTCATCAGTGCATGTAGGTGAGAATTTTGTAAATCCGTCGGCGTAGACCTATGTAATTATGCGACCAAATCAATGACTCGATGTAAGAGTTTCTATATTTATCAATAATTCTACCACTAATATCGAAAGCCGGCTCATAAGCAGTTGTTGGGATTAGAATTCCTAAAACATGCTTTAAGATGTAAAAAATGAAAGAAAAAAAAATCAGCAAAATTATCTTCTACCAACCTAAAACATCAAACGTACCATCCCCTTTTATGATTTTATCTTTCTTTTTTTGCAGCCTCTTCGCACAAATATATATCTAGTTCAATGTTATCAAATTAGAAGACGAAGTACTAGTTAGCTCATTTAATTTATCTATATTCATCGTATAATGATTAAAACTCCAATTATACTTCTTTCAGTTAGTCGTCGATTTCCTTATTTTTCTTAAAAATCATAATTCATACATCATAAGCTTACACAATAATTAAGATAATACATTTTATTTCGGGTATCTAAAACTAACAGCACAAACAACAACAAATTCACATTGACCAAAATTATCGCAATATTTATCAAACTTTATTTCCAAAAACAATACTTGAACGGCATTTTTTATAGTTGCATGCATTGTGCAAAGTTTGCCAAACAACAAATTGAAGATCACATACATTAATGTGAAAAATTTCTTAACGGGTTGTTTGTTTAACTCTTAACGGGGCTCTTAATGGTTCAGACCTTCTACTAGTTCAGCACTTAATGGTTCAGACTGTTTGTTTCACGAGCAGATGTCTGAGTGGTTCAGACATTTGCCTCTGAATGGTTAAGCATTATACCGAGTTTGAATGGTTAAGACCTCTAATCTGAATTGATCAGATATTTGCCTATGAACGGTTAGGCATCCATGTAGCACGGGAACGGGAACGGGTACGGGACTGGGGTATGGGGAACGACAAAACTCAAAAATCCAAGATACGGGTACGGCAAAATATATATATATAAAAATAGCTATTTATAATTTATATATATATACTTATAATGTTAATTTTATACTTTTTATGTAATAATTTATAAACTTAATGACCAAATGTAAACTAGTGAAAATAAAAGGGGTTAAATGTTAAAACGCACAAACTAATTTTACACTTTTTGTGTAAATTTTTACAAGTTTGGGGAATAAATAGAAACTAGTGAAAGATAGAGGGGCTAAATGTCAAAATACATAAAGTTATAAAACCCTAAAGTCAAAAACACGTTGAACAGCCGCTGCCCACTATCTTCTTCATCTTCTTCTTTCTGGTTTCCTGGAATCTGAAAGTTTTTAAAACCCTAAAAATAAAAGGAAACATTTGGTTGTCGTCCCCTAAAAGTTTGGTTACCGTCCCCCAATTTCAAGATACGTTTTAGAAACGTCCCAGCCGTCCCCAAACCGTCCCCGGGACAGGTACTACAGGCTCCTAGCCGTCCCCATGCTTCATAGTTAGGCAATATACTGACTCTTAATGGTTCAAACCTCTTACCGCTTCAGCACTTAATGGTTCAACCCTCTTACTGGTTCAGTACTTAACCATTCAGAAGTAGGGGTGAGCAAAAGGAAAAACCCGACCCTACCCGACCATTACCCGACCCGAGCCGAGAACCGATCAGACATAAAATACAGAACCGATTCACTACCCTAAATATAGGGTCGGTTCCGGTCCATAGGTCCAAGTCGAGTTTCACCATGAAAAGAACCGAGAACCGACCCGACCCGATTTTATATGAAAAATTGGAACCGATCTAAATACCTAGGTACTTGGGTTCGGGTCGGGTTGGGTGTATTTTCGGTTCGGTTCTCGGTTATTTTCGGTCCGGACCTAAATTTGCTCACCCCTATTCAGAAGTTGCCAAACAGCCTCATAGTCACATTATAAAAACATCAAATACTCCATATTCCATAATGAACCAATTTTAATTGCAAATCATTAACTTATGCATTAATTCAGGAATTTAATACAGTAGAGCAATAGTGGTGAGAGAGTATCAAAACCGGTTCCCATTTAGATGGTTTATGGGCTAAATACTCATGACTAACAACAAATATGTCCCTAATACTAATATAATTTAATCATTTGCAACTATAATTTATTATATATAGAGTATTTGTGGATTTTTTTTAACGTAACTAAGAAAATTTAAGAGCCCAAGTATGTGACCTCAAATTTATTGTTCGGTAAGCTTTACACAATACATTCAACTATAACAAAAATGTTACCATGTAAGTATTCATGAGAAGATCATAATTGGCTTGCGCGTATGAAAACAAAATTTAACTAATATTTAATAATACCAGCGTTAGCATAATTTACCCAATATGATTTTTTTGTTGTATGTGGCATTAGTTCTAAATCCCCAAAATATAATGTGTTATCTTAGTCATAGTTATCAAAGGCGCTAGGCGCACTCAAGGCGCATAGGCCTCGCTTGGGGCCTAGGCGCAAAGCGCAAAAAAAGCTCGGGCCTGAGAAAAAAAAGCGCACTCAAATGAAAAAAAAATTAAAATACATTGTGTTGCATAATTTTTATTAAATTTATAAATCTAGAGTAATACTATTACTCCCTAAATATATTTATAAAACAAATATAATTGTGACATATTAAGTAATCTAACTAGCATTAAAAAATTTTAAAACCTTTTATGATAATTAGTACAAAAGAAATTCTAAAAAACATAGTTCATAGTTGTGTACTAAATATAATAATTAAAATGTTTGTATATATAACTCATTTAATATTTAATATATTATAATGCTTCACTTTGCATTTTTAGTGTGCCAGAAAAAAAATAGACATAAATCATTTAAAACTAGACACAATTCATTTAGAAAAAAATGATAAAGTAGACACAATTCAACTCTGCACTTTGCCTGCAACTCAGTCACTATTACAGTTCTAATTTGTGACTAGTCACTGTTCACAGAGTAGTCAAAGCAGTAGCTACTGTTCAGGCAAACAATTATGAATAAATAGTGTTTAACAAGTTTGTCTTTTTATTTTGTTGTGTGTCCCCTTTTCTCTCTTCTTCCTCACTATCTCCCTCATTAACCTGCAATACCACCTCGGGCAATCTGCAACATCACAAAATTTTGCCACCATAATAAATCTACTTCTTTCTCCATCAAAGTTTAGCCAGAATGTGCAGAATTTCCCAAAAAGATGACCGGAGTTCGGCCGGAATCTGGGAATTTTGCCGGAAATACGCCTGAACCATAGCAAGCGCAACTAATGCGCCTCGCCTGGAAATTGCGCCTAGGCGCACAGGGCGCTCGCTTTTGACAACTATGATCTTAGTTATAGTTTAAGCTTTATATATAGTAAGAATTTAGAAAAAAACTAAGGAAATCAAGGAACAAGAAACATCATTATAATTGTTTAATTTTTATAAGATAAATACAAATAAAGTATATGAGCAAAACAATACAATATCTTCTTCTAATTGGGTTGATAACGAGAAGTATGTTAAATACTCATGATAGTGAAGTCGATAATTGTTTAAATTTTAGATTGGTGGAAGCTTAATTCGAATAAATTCCTCGTTCTTTCTCAAGTTGCTAAGCATGTTCTAGATAATTAACCAATCTCAACCGTTGCATCTAAGTCGTCATTCAATACAAGTGGTAGAGTGATTGATAAATAAAGAAACTTTCTTAAGTCAAGCATTGATTTGTGCACAAGATTCCTTTGGTGTACACAAACGGATTTACAAGATTCTCACTTTCATGAACTAAAACTATAGACATGGTTTATTCATTTATTTTAGATTTCCTAGTTTTATTGGATTAACAAAGATGATCTTTTGGATCATAACATCAAAATTCTGAAGTATCAAATCCTAAGTGTAATAACAATTACTTCCATAGTCTCATTGGATTAACAATAATAATCCTTTGAATAATAAAACCAAAATTAACCTAAAATTCTTAATGAAACAATAACCTCCTCAATTTTCGTATTGTCAAGATAATCAACTTCCAATATCCCC
This sequence comes from Helianthus tuberosus, assembly GCA_030545235.1. Taxonomy (NCBI): domain Eukaryota; kingdom Viridiplantae; phylum Streptophyta; class Magnoliopsida; order Asterales; family Asteraceae; genus Helianthus; species Helianthus tuberosus. The sequence goes on from CM060396.1 coordinate 33,722,864, forward strand.
TACTAATCAACTTAAACACAACCAAATCCTAACACACTACTTCACTTTTAACTTTCCTGAAGTAAACTTCTAGAACCTAATCATGATCACATATTCAGGCAATCTAAACTATCATCAATTTTAGGTTTAACAATAGTAACAACTAACAAGTGACTATTACTAACAACAACAAGCACAATCAAAAATATTATTATTATCACTGTAAACATATGTTATGGCACAAAATCATAACCTCAGATCTAACAAATTTCTATAACAAAAACTCACAATTAACCGTCGCTAAACAGAACACGGAGCTTTGCGGCGAAAGTACCGGTGGAATCGAGATCTGCTTCAGCGAGAAGACTACTCTTGATGTGATTCATGCGATCGGTGAGTGAATTGTGTTCTTTCTCCAAAGTGGCGGTATCGTCCTCTAGATCCTGAATTCGGTATTTTTGACCTACCGATCGCATGCTCAGCAGGAAGATTCCGGTCATGGCGAAGAACTGGATGAAGCTGTGTTTTTGTTTGATTGCGTTAGCGACGAAACCTAACGACTTTTTTGGCGTCGGAATTCCGGCGTCGGCGGCAGACGGTGGTGCCATGACGGTTTTGATCGGAGTTTTTGTTTTTAGGTAGGGTTTTGTTGATGTTTATCTGCTATTTACATTGGGTTTGGCCCAATACGGGACAAGAATCGGGCCGGAAAGATAAGCCCAAACCAAAAATTAAATCAATGACGTGTGCATTTTAAACCGGGTCGGATTGTGTCAAATAATGTCATGCCCTGTTTTTTTTTTTTTTTTTTTTTTTTTACTAGAATCGGTTTAAAAAGGGAAGGGATCGAGTTTGAGTGGTTTAAATCCAGGTAGAAGCCGGGATTTAACCGGCTTGGGGTTGGGTTTGACTTTATTAACTGGTTTCATAGTATGGGGTTATAGCCCGATTACAACCCATATGATTTGGATAAGTCTAAACCAAGTTTTCTCAACCGGTTTCAAAACCAGGTTCAAATCTCGACCTGGTTCTCTCTTTTTTTCTCACCTCAGAATCAAACTAGCGCTTTTATTTTTGTTTTTTAAACCTTTTTAGGGTGTGTTGTTTTTTATTTATATATTTTAAATGGAAGCTCTTTCGCCACTCATGTGTAATGGTAAGCATCACACACACATCATATATCATGTTCTATCTATTCTTTGTTGGGCGTGGCTAGCCCGCGTGGGTTTGCCATGTAACCTCCAAATTAAAAAAAAAACCTAAAATTAAAAAATACACACAAAATAAAAAAAAACTAAAATTATTATTAAAATTTCCTAAAAATTACAAATTTCTACAAAAAAAAAGATTATAAAATAAAAAAATAAGCCTAAAGCGTTAGGTAGATTTCGAAAAGAGCGAGCTTGTCAAACGGCTTTCGCTCCTTGCCCCGGAACTCGATGTTGGCCACCGCCACCCGGTCTTCGTGACTTATATCACTGCCCGGGACGCTGTCGTGGGAGGCTTTAAAACGATCGAGCTTTGGTCGTAGCTCGCGCCACTTGTGTTGGCACGCGTTTAAATTGCGTCGGTCGTTTCCCACGTTGTGCCGGTAGGTAGCGAAAGCTTCCGGCCAGTAACGGGTCTCACCGGGTTGGCGGCCCTTCATCGCGTCCACGACGCTCGTGACAAGTGCTAGCTCTTCCTCGTGCGTCCAAGAGGCCATCGATCAAGTCTGTGGGTAGCGGTTCGGGTAGGTGGAGTGACTTGGGTTGGGGTAGCGATGGGGACAGGCGGTGGGGTTGGGGGTTTTATAGCGACTTGGCTGAACCGTTGGCTTGGCCAAACGGTTATATTTTAAATTTTAAACATAGCCTAGCCAACCATCCAATAAGAGCCGGCCACGTAGGACCGCTAGGCATGCCCAACGCCCGGGCTGAAACCCCCGCCCAAGGGGCCACGCCAAAACCCAAGCCCACCCGGGGTGGTGACTTGGGCGTTTGTACCCAACCCCCGCCCCATACCCTATAGTCTAAGGATCTCGCTGGAAGCACCCTCCACAGACCCTACTAATAGCTTTGCTATTTGTGAAATTTAGTAAGTATGGTTGTTGTTTATATTTTAAATGCAAAAAATTAACTTCGAAATTGCATTAAACAAATCTACATACGAGCCCAATGTTTTATCAACTTTTTGTTAAACATGCCATTTTATATATTTTAAATGCAAAAAAACATAACTTCGAATTAGCATTAAAGAAACCTACGTACGAGCCCTATGTTTTATCAACTTTTTGTTAAACATGTCATTGTATAGTTTGGTTGGTTCATGTAAATAGAATGTTTTGAATTAACTTCATAAATAAGTTGTTTTAAACTTGCTACGTTCATATAAAAACCGATATTCTATTTCTTTTTAAAATGAAATATTATATTTAGTTTTATGTTTTTAACATGACATGAAAAAAAAAGTTAACCTACCTATTTTATATACAAATATATTACTTGATGTTATAATTAAAATGAAATCTTTATTATACTATAACTTAAAAGTGAAAGTCGATGCACTTACAAACAAAAGAGCATAAATAAATCAAACTGAGATCAACAGGTGGCTTTGAAAAATACAAAAGAGTATAAAGGATAAATAACTCCTTACCCTCAATTTTGACATTTTGATTTTTAGCCCTTATACTTTGAAAGTTTGCTTTCTAACCCTTAAGTTTGAATTTAGCCACCACCCCTTCAAGTTTTAAGCTTTATAATTTACCCCTCGCACCTTCATTTTTTACGACATCACGCCCTCAAGTTTTAAACTTTGTGTCTTTATCCCTTGCACCATCACCCTCTCAAGTTTTAAACGTTGCGTTTTTACTCCTTGCACTATTACTCCGTGTCGCTCGATTTAATCGATTTAAATTTGCTTAGAGAGATAGTGACAATATAGGGTCTTAAGTTTTTATGTCTTAAAAAACAAGCACATTTCATGGCATAATATTTTTTTATGAATAACAATGTTGTGGCGACGAGTCGATGATCATATTGCACGAGCAATGACATTGAGAACAATTCTGAATAGACAAATGGGAGTGGATAGGAGCCGAAGATAAGGATTTCAGTGTGGGTGCGGTGAAGAGACTTTTAAACAAAGAAGGGCAGCACGATGTTGCTCTACAAGATTCCCCAGAATAGTGTAAATGGATCCCGGAAAAAATGTAATATTTTTATGTGGAGAACGGCTATGAATAGAATCGCTACGGTGGAAGCGCTGAGAAAAAGAAACATCGAGGTCCAGGAGGATACGTGTGCGTTATGTAGGGACGGAGAGGATTCGGTGGCTAACATTTTTTCCTCGTGTTATGTGGCGTCGGTGGTTTGGCAGCAAATTAGTAGGTGGTGCAAGACTAATAACCTGTTCTTTTTTTGCTTCAAAGACATTACGGAGATTCACGGTCATGTGGGTTTCACCGGCGATAAAAAGGAAGCGTTCAAAGGTATTGTTAGGATTGCCGTTTGGAGTATTTGGAAAGCGAGAAACAAAGCAAGGTTTGAGAACAAGGAAATTAGGATTGGGGAGATTATTAGTGATCTAAAAGCGTCTAGTTACCTTTGGTTTAAAAATAGGACTAGATTTAAAGATCTTTCGTGGCTCGATTGGTGTAAATTTGTAATTATGTAGGTTATTTGTGTGTTGGGCCCCTCGTTTTGAGGCTGGTCGGTTGTTGTTTTTAATGAAATATACCTTTCAAAAAAAAATATATTAACAATGATATATCAATCGGATAAATAAAAATCATGTCACAACAATGATCTCATATAAGTTTTATAACGTTGTTAACATTAGATCTTGACATCATTATTAATTCCGTACATGTAACTATCCTAACATCACTTTATTTTTCTTTCAACTATTCTTCTTTTAAACTTATGTTTCCTAGTTACAGATAAAATTTAGTGACAACAATTCAAAAATATAATCAAAAGCTCACATACAAGTATACAATCTGTAGATACGAATAATTTTGCTAAACATAGTTACATTGATCGGCTTAGAATTATATGTTTATGTCTTTTATTCTCGGCAGTAACTATGAACTTTAGCCTTTAATTTGTCAGCCAGTTATTGACATATTTTGGATTTATCTTTATAAAACGACAAGAAATGTTATGTTGTGTGCAAGAATGATTTATTATTGTTTTTTAAGAAGGGTCGTATTATTGACACACCTTGGGGGATTAAATCGACACCCTCAATAAGCATCGTATAGGCCTATACGATGCGTATTGAGGTGGGTTCAAACTTCTATGCCTGCCAAAGTCTGTCATTGTCCCCTACCAAAAAGTAATACGTATCGTATAGGCCTATACGATGCGTATTGAGGGTGTCGATTTAATTTTTTAATTTTTGCAAGGTAGCTTCCTGTCACGCGGTAGCTTTCCGTCACACGAACGAAGAAGTAGCACTTTGGACATTTGTTGGTCTTCAAACATCTAGGAAACATTATTTGAGAATACCCCTTAATTTATCAAAGCTGTCGAATGAGATCCTCCACTGTTGGGTTATCATCTTTCAACCCCATTTTCCCTAAATTTATCGATTATGTTTTTCAACAAGGATGTAATGCAATGACTCCTCTCAATTGAATAGACCGACACTTGCTTCATAGGACTCACTTGAATCGTCTCGGATGTAATAACAATACGTTTAGCATCCGTGCCTGCTTGAATTGTAGAAAGCAAAAGATAACGAAGATGAACATTGTATTTATCACGAAAGTACTGAACAACCGAGATAAGAGCTCCGATTTCATCAACTGCAATTGGAATTGATCTTGGAATAACATACTCTTGTTACCATCAATAATCTTGGAATTGATCTTGGAGCAACATACTCTTGTTAACAACGGTTCTCCAATTCCAGATCAATAAAGGTTGCGGTTTGCAGATTCAATCTTCATCGCTTCATTAAAATTAACAAGCCGATTCTCTTTGCTTCGTCCACTAGAACTATTTATGTATGCATTCTTAGGGTTTTTATTATTTGATCAATGGAAGTTGAAATCGGCTTTGAAACCGGACGAAATCTACGAAGAAACTGTTCGATTTCACGGTCTGTTTGAGAACCTGATTCAGATACACAACGGTCTCTTTGCTTCGTCCACTAGAACTATTTGTGTATGCATTCTTTTGGTAGTTAACAACGCAGATGGTACTGAACAACAGCTCCGGTTTCATTTGCTTCGTCCACTATAACTATTTGTGTATGCATTCTGTTGGTACTGAACAACAGAATCAGGTTCTCAAAACAAGGATCGTTCTAATAGATTAAAGAGAACTATTTTAGTTATTTCTGTTGATCCACAAATTACAACAAATTGTGTCAAATTCAAGGATCTTCGAATGCGGTGTGTACGTTAAATATTGTTCACCGCTTTTTTAGTTGCTTCTCTTGTTAAGTTTCTGAACCAACCGAAATCCACAAATACAAACAGTTTCTCCGTCGCTAATTTCTCCACTCACCGTGAAATCGAACAGTTTATTCGTAGATTCTAACAAAGTTAATATTCACTGTGGTGGATGCAAGCATAAAGTTAGAAACCGGTGGTATTGAACCAACATTTCCTTCAAACATTCTAAACACTACAAGGATGTTGGGAATTAAACGCATGTACGTGACAAAACAAGGATCGTTCTAATAGATTAAAGAGAATAAACCAAGTACAAAATCATCTGCTTTCTGAATCTGAATCTGAATGTTAACTTTGACTCATAAACCCTTGGATCCCAACGCTTCTATGATGATATCAGCGTTGTTTATCACCCTGTGTGAGCATTGGAAGCCCGACCCGACACGTCTTCTATGATGATTCGAAACATTCACGAACAACAATGGACTCAGACTCATTGTTGCGAATTTGGTTTCTTCGGGCTTATGTTGATGGATAACGCAAACAAGTTCTCCACAGTTAGTTATTTAAATCTCTATTCGATCATCTTTCCAAACTGCAACACACAATAAGTTCTCCAAAAGAATGCATACACAAATAGGATGGATGTGACACACACAGATAGATAAGCTGTCACAGTTGTCAAGACTGTTTGTCGGGTTTCCAATGCTCACACAGGGTGATAAACAACGCTGATACGAACACATGTGTTTTGAAAAATAGGCTTTGTTCTTGGTTTAATGAAGTTACAAGTAACATCTAGTTATATTCAGATTTAAACAATGCACGCCTCAATTGAGATAACGGACATCCATCAAGCTCAAAAAGAAAACTTGTGTTTCCCATAGTCACAAACGATTGCGGTTTGTATTTCGCATAGCCACCGTTTCTGTAGTCAAAAACAGTTGCGGTACTATTTGTTGAAATCGAAGAAAAGAGTAAAAAAGATTAATTGAGGCGTACATTAGGAACAAGAAGTCCAACAATCCGTTCATTATCTGTTGTTGTCTAAAATCCGTCACAATACGTTAAAATACGCTAAAATACCCTAAAATACGTTAAAGTACGTTAAAATACGCTAAAATACCCTAAAATACGTTAAAATACGCTAAAATACCCTAAAATACGCTAAAATACGCTAAAATACGTAAAAATACCCTAAAATACGTTAAAATAAGCTAAAATACGCTAAAATACGTCAAAAATACTATTAAATACGCAACAATATGTTAGAATACCTCAAAATACGCAAAAATACGTCAAAGTACGCGACTAACGATATTTCCACACACGTATACATATAATACGGCACTCTGGAGTTCAAGTGGATTTAAAAAAAAACTGTACGTAATCATAGAATAAGATATTCGCACACAACCGAACGGCACCGAAACGACTTATGTTGAAGGTATACATAATAAAACGACAAAATATGCGAAAGTTCAGCAAAAAAACGAGACATATACGCGTCGAACCGAGGGAAACACGATAACACTAAATTTAAAATAATGCCATATACGATCGTATAGGCCTATGTTGTATCGTATATCAGCTTAATACGAATCGTATAGGCCTATACGATTCGTATTAAACTTTGAATTTTCTCAAAAATACCCCTGCATTTATCAGAAAACCAAGGGTATTTCAGTAAAATCATCGATTAATACGCATCGTATAGGCCTATACGATGCGTATTGAAATATAAATTTCTCAAAAATGTTTTTTCAAATCAAGGGTTCCATCATTACAACCACTTGTTTTCAACGGAGATGTAATGCAATGATTCCTCTCAATTGAATAGACCGACACTTGCTTCATAGGACTCACTTGAATCGTCTCGGATGTAATAACAGTACGTTTACCATTCGTGCCTGGTTGAATTACAGAAAGCAAAGGATAAGGAAGATGAACATTGTATTTAGGACACGAAAGTACTGAACAACCAAGATAACAGCTCCGGTTTCATTTGCTTCGTCCACTAGAACTATTTGTGTATGCATTATGTTGGTACTGAACAACAGAATCAGGTTGTCAAAAACAAGGATCGTTCTAATAGATTAAAGAGAACTATTTCAGTTATTTCTGTTAATCCACAAATTATAACAAATTGTGTCTAATGCAAGGATCTTCGAATGCGGTGTGTACGTTAAAATACCGTTCACCGCTTTTTTAGTTGCTTCTCTTGTTAAGTTTCTGAACCAACCGAAATCCACAAATTCAAACAGTTTCTCCGTCGCTAATTTCTCCACTCACCGTGAAATCGAACAGTTTCTTCGTAGATTCCGTCCGGTTTCAAAGCCGGTTGAGGATTACGAGTGTTCTAGACTCGTTCAAGGCATGCAATGTTTCCTCTCAATTGAATAGACCGACACTTGCTTCATAGGACTCACTTGAATCATCTCGGAAGTGGATTTCGGTTGGTTCAGATATCTTTGGGTATATTCGAAACCAACTAAAATACGTTGAAGTACTGAATCAACATAAATAACTGAAATAACTTGAATTGTCTCGGAAGTACTGAACAACAGAAGGATGAGATATCGGCGGTTAGCTCGAAGAAGTTTCTCTGAATCAGGTGTTCCATTAGATTTCCCCTTTTATCATGTGTCATACGTTACGAGATTCTTTGAGAATTAGAAAAGGAGAAAATACGGAAAGACAAGGGTAGTATGAGTCTGAGTCCATTGTGGTTCGTGTCAAGTTTGTATTTCCCATAGCCACCATTTCAGTAGTAAAAAACGGTTGCGGTTTTCATCTTGAGATGCAAGGATCTTCGAATGCGGTGTGTACGTTAAAATACCGTTCACCGCTTTTTTAGTTGCTTCTCTTATTAAGTTTCTGAACCAACCGAAATCCACAAATACAAACAGTTTCTCTGTCGCTAATTCTCCACTCACCGTGAAATCGAACAGTTTCTTCGTAGATTCCAACAAAGTTAATATTCACTATGGTGGATGCAAGCATAAAGTTAGAAACCGGTGGTATTGAACCAACATTTCCTTCAAACATTCTAAACACTACAAGGATGTTGGGAATTAAACGCATGTACGTGACAAAACAAGGATCGTTCTAATAGATTAAAGAGAATAAACCAAGTACAAAATCATCTGCTTTCTGAATCTGAATCTGAATCTGAATGTTAACTTTGACTCATAAACCTTGAATCCCAACGCTTCTATGATGATATCAGCGTTGTTTATCACCCTGTGTGAGCATTGGAAGCACGACCACTAGCAGAAGAACCCAACACGTCTTCTATGATGATTCGAAACATTCACGAACAACAATGGACTCAGACTCATTGTTGCGAATTTGGTTTCTTCGGGCTTATGTTGATGGATAACGCAAACAAGTTCTCCACAGTTAGTTATTCAAATCTCTATTCCGTGGGCCTTATTGTCGGATATGTGACTCAAGAAAGTCATTGGACTGCCGCCGATGAAGTCAAATGTGATCAAACTTGGACATCAGACGTAAATCTTGAAGAAACAGAACATAATCTCAGATTGTCTAAAGAAGCGCTTTTATCATGTGTGATCCAGAGGTCGGTCTCGGGTGGGCATAAGATCCGTGGGCCCTATTGTCGGATATGTGACTCAAGAAAGTCATTGGACTGCCGCCGATGAAGTCAAATGTGATCAAACTTGGACATCAGACGTAAATCTTGAAGAAACAGAACATAATCCCAGATTGTCTAAAGAAGTGCTTTTATCATGTGTGATCCAGAGGTCGGTCTCGGGTGGGCATAAGATCCGTGGGCCCTATTGTCGGATATGTGACTCAAGAAAGTCATTGGACTGCCGCAGATGAAGTCAAATGTGATCAAACTTGGACATCAGACGTAAATCTTGAAGAAACGGAACATAATCCTAGATTGTCTAAAGAAGCGCTTTTATCATGTGTGATCTTGAGAAGACGTATCGGGTGAGTTGTGGTTGATTTATAGGAGGAGGTTATGAAACGAATATACGTTTATGTGAATTTAAAGGACAATACTGACAGAGGTGCTGGTATTTTCTCCCACTGTGCAAACTTGAAAAATATCACCATAACACATCTAATATGACACATGATAAAAGCGCTTCTTTAGAAAGTATGAGATTATGTTCCTCAAATTAGGAACCACATATTCGTGTGTAAAATCTTGGAAAGATGACCGAATAGAGATCTGTATACAGCCTTGGTATTTGTTTACCACATGACACATGATAAAAGAGTTTCTTTAGATAATCTGGGATTATGTTCCGCAAATTGGGAACCACATTGTAGACTGGTTGGCTTGAATGGTTTTAATAATACTTGAAAATGGAAATAATCGTGTCAAGATCTTTATCAATCATATCATCGACCAACTGCTCGAAATCCCTTTCGTTTCTCGGGTTCGCATTCGACACAACACAACAAAAAATAAATTCAAAAAAACAGTGGCCTGATACGCATCGTATAGTCAGGCCCGCCGCCAGACATAACCTGCACCTGTCAGTCTGCCATGTTTTTTACTTTAATTCAATACGCATCGTATAGGCCTATACGATGCGTATTGAATTGAAAAAAAGTGTGTAGATAGACAGGGGGTGTGCCATTAGAAAACCCCTTTAAGAATTGCTTTACTTATTATTTTATTATTAAAACCTTATATAAATGGTTGAAAAGAATCAAACCTTACCAAATTTGATGATTAGAATGTTTAGTTTCAAAAAGAAAAAACTAGACATATAAGTTAAAACTTATAGAATATTATGATTCTGAATAGATGATCCTTAAATGTTTATAAGGTCGATTGTTGCAAGAATATTACAATTCAGAATAGGGGTTAGGATATAATAGGAAGTTTATTTGGCTAAGAAGGCTAGGAAGTGATCTTGACCATCCATTTAGTTAATCAAGGGCTAAGATTAAATGATGGAAATTGAAGGGAAGAAAAGAAGCGCGTGAGTTTATTTAGAGGCATTCTAGTCAATCTAAGGCAATAGTTTCTCTCTCCTCCAATCCCCCCCCCCATTTTTTTAAATGTTAATAACTCTTTCATACGACATTATTTTTTTATAAAAATTGCACCAAAAAAACGAGGGTTTTTTTATCTTTAAAACGAGTATACTATTGCTATATTTTCGATTTTTTTTTGAAAACCCAGTTGCGTAAAACGCAATGGAAAAAACCCAGTTGCGTAAAACGCAATGGAAAAAAAACCTAAAAATGACATTTTTCTAAAACGCAATGCACCAAAAACACAAAGAAATGTCTTATTTGTAAAACGCAATGGCCAGAAAACACAAAGAAATGTGTTATTTCTAAAACGCAATAGCCTGAAAACACAAAAGAAAGTGTACTTTCTAAAACACAATGGACTGTTTTACCTAAAACGCAATGCACCAAAAAACACAAAGAAATGTCTTATTTCTAAAACGCAATTGCCAGAAAACACAAAAGAAAGTGTACTTTCTAAAACGCAATGGACTGAAAACACATAAAAATGTGTTTTACCTAAAACGCAATGCACCAAAAACACAAAGAAATGTCTTATTTATAAAACGCAATGGCCGGAAAACACTTAAAAATGTCTCCTTTCTAAAACGCAATGGCCTAAAAAACAAAAGAAAGTTTTCTCTCTAAAACGCAATGGACTTAAAACACCTAAAAATGTGTTTTACCTAAAACGCAATGACTAAAAACACTTCAAAAATGTGTTTTTCTAAAACGCAATGGCCAGAAAACACATAAAATTGTCTTAGTTCTAAAACGCAATGGCCTAAAAATGTCTGTGAATTGTCTGAACCAGGAAGTAGGAGATCAAAAGGTTGTCTACGAATGCAATTTTCAGAGGCAATTTACAGAAAATTAAATTTTCTGATGCATTTTTATTAAAGCAATTTAATCGACCAGGGGCTCTGCCCCTGGGACCCTGCTACCAGGGGCGCTGCCCCCGGACCTGCCAAGATCGTAAAACGCAATGACTAAATCAAAAACCCAGATCATAAAAATGAAATTAAAGAATTTCTTACATGGATCAAAGTCGGTTTCTTCAACGATTGATGAAATTTGAATGATATAAAAAATTATAAGCGATCGAATCGAACAGATCGAGTGATTATCTTCAAAATCACAGGAAAAACGAGGATTTTGTATGAAATTAAGCTGGGTTTTCTTCAAAAAAGCTACAGAACACGTTGATCGGGTGTTTGAATCATTGATTGGTGACGAAAATCGCACTATAATGTAGTGATTATTGAGATAGAAAGTGAAGAAATGGTTGAAGATGGTGGGTTTTGAAGATACGGGGGAAAGAAGGAAGAAGAAAGGATAAGATTGACTAAAATACAATTCCTCTTTATTTTAAATTTTGCCACAGGTCCTAATCCTATTGCTTCCTATCTTTCCTAGCCAAAATAAACTTCCTATTTGATCCTCACCCTTCTGAATAAACGATCCTTAAATGTTTATAAGGTAGATTGTTGCGAGTTTAATAAATACTCAAATTTAAGTAGGGAACTGCACCACAATTTAATACATTGGTACACAATTTTTTGAAAATGAGATAGACACCTATATCATTGTTTCATATATTTATAGATTAAATAAAAAGATTTTTTTAGATTGGTAATTTACACGTTCTCTAACCTACTTCTAAATCTATATGAATGAACATTTTTACAACATACCGCTATAAGTAGGGGTATTCAAGATAGGATTATCCAGTTTTTGGATATCCAAAAATTTCGGATAGTGAATATTAATATCTGAATCCGTATCCGAAATTTCGGATACGGATGTATTTTTAGGAATAATTACCAGCCAAAAGAAACGCTCAACTTTTCGTGCTCTTGCTACGGTTAAACGATCTTTTTCGAATAATCCATCTAGGATCAATGGGGCAATTACTTAAAAGTATATTTAGTGCTACAACCTTTCGAAGGCGATGAACTTTCACGTGAGGGCTTTGTTCATATTTTACAGACTTCCTACGACTTACAAAATTCGGAGATAGTGGTTTACCTACTAAAATATCACATGTTTCCACCCAAAATCCCAGCATTACAATTCCATTTTTGTCTAAATGTCCGAGTAAATGGACTTCTAAACAAGATCGAGTCCTAGACAAGCGGACCTTATCCCCATTAACCACTCGGGCATCGACCAAACGCCTAATTTATTTTAGACGTTCTGCAATATTGTCTCCTAAGCAGATTTAACAAATACATATCACTATTAAATATATTTGCTTCTTTATTGGATTGGTTTTGATCGGTTGGTTTCATTATCATAAAGAAAGGACTTTTGATATGGAATCATAGTCTAAATAGAATCATGATCTAAGATATCTATTAACCATAGGCTCCCAAGTACCCGGATAACCGAAATTTCGGATACGGATTCGGATATCCAAAGGGATATCCGAATTTCTAAAAAAATCAAAAAAATTCGTTTCATGCATAGATTAAAACTAAACATATATTCGATTTTCCAAATTTCCAACATTAAAAACTAAAAACATTCATAAATGCATATCTGAATCCGATTATTTACTATATTTCAAACTAAATATAATGTTCATATACTATATATATTTATTTATAAAAAAATAATTTCGGATAATCAGATTATCCGAAATTTTTGAAATTCATATTCAAACTGAATCCGAAAATTCGGATTATCTGGTTTTCGATATCCGAAATTTCAGATATTTCGGATACGGATTTTCGGATATTTCGGTTTCGGATCCGGATTTTTTGAACACCCCTAGCTATAAGTCCTTTGGTAGTTAAATATAAGACAAGTTGGATTTAAATAATCCGAACTGATTTTTTTTTCCGATAATAATCCGAACTCAGTTATTTATCCACAGTGGTCCGAACTTTTCCATTTTTTGTTTGTAAAATAGTTCGCCGTTAAAATATCATAACGAAGTTAAAATTTTCTTCTTCCAAATTACAAATCGATGTTTTCGGACTTTTGATCAGAATGAGGATACGAGTCGATTGATGTAAAACTTACTTCGAAACAGTGCTTTAAACGACTTAATTTTTGTTAATTAGAAGTTTAAACACCCGAATTTAAGCACCGTTCAGTCGTTAAGAATACTGTTTCGAGGTAAGTTTTACATTAATAGACTCGTATCATCGTTTTGATCAGAAGCCCGAAAATATCAGTTTGTAATTTGAAAAAAAAAACCTTAACTGCGTTATGTTTTTTTAACGGCAGACTATTTTAGAAATAAAATGGAAAACTTCGTACACTATGGATAAGTATCTGTCACACCCCGATATTTCCACGTATTACCGGTGGGCCCGGTGGGGAGTATCGTGACGTAGTTGATATCATCATAGTCAATAATCACAGTTCAATGCACAGCGGAAGTCTAAAGTAGAAATATTACCAAACCGATTTGAAAGTAACATAAAGTATTACACAACGGATAGTAAAAGGATCCATAGGCGGATCTAAAATAAAAGAAATATTGTTCAACAGATTTAAGCATCAAAATCTTGCAAGACTCTTTATTTGATACTAGGAGTAGCCAGCCCATTTCGCTTAGTACCTGCACTTAACCTTTTTGGAAAATACGTCAGTTTACACTGGTAAATACAATTAACCGACACTTTTGGAAAATGTTTATGAAAATTGATTTAAATGCACAAGGCACGAACATTCTTTTATAACATGGGATAATTATTTAAAAATAATCTTGTAAAAGAATTATATGTTTGTTATACGTTCAGTAGCCCGGGTTAGAAGTACCGAGTTAAAGATTAATAGACACACCACATAATATAGCCCACAACGAGTTATTCTCAACAAGCGGGTATATCTCTTTACATACGCACCGGCAGGTGTATGCCTACACCCCGTGCTTAAGTCGTGGCCATTTCAATGAATGAGCCGAGAATATCCAGGGCATGGTCATTAACCCCCCAAAGGCTTAAAACAAACAAAACAGATTAAACCGGTTATCTCAATGATTTAACCATTATTCGATTAAAAATTCAATACCCGACCAAGCGGTATTATTAAATACCGTACCCCAAGCCCGTATAAGGCAAAATAAGTTAAAAGTATTTACCTGAGCTAAAATATAAATTTAAATCCCAGCCGTATAACAAAGCAGCAAGTACGGTAGCTTTTACTGGTCTCCTAAATGTGGAACGAAGGTTTTATTAACCTATTAGATTCCTAACGGGTCTTACATAAGTTTAAACTTAGACCAGTTAGTTTTAAAGATAGGTATACGGTTCAAAACGCAAGATTAAGCGAAGACCGGATTAGAATGTGATTTAGACCCGACAAGTATGAAGACTTGTTTAATATGGGTAAACCAAACACATTCTGGATTTTGAAGTGAAAATGATAAGGTTTGACCCGTTTCAGTTAATTTATGTAAACTAGTTACATAAAACGTATCGAACGCGAAAAATGCATAACGGGTAACCAAATGAGTCATGAACAGGTTCCCTAAGTTAATATGCTTAAAATGTGTTATGATATCAGTAGGATACTTTCCATTATGCCCAAAACGAATTTAAAATCAATTTAAGCCCCGTAAGGGTAATTTGGTCATTTTAAAGCTTATAAAAGATGTTAAATAGTAATATGAGTTTATGGTCTAAAATGACCAGTAAAAATATTTATTTTAGTGAGTTATATCAGTAGGATATTGCATATATGTGAAATTTTTCATTTATGTCCAAACTATGCACCGTAGGGGCATTTAGGTCATTTCATATAAGCTTTAAGGGTCAAATTTGGAAATCTGAGTTCAAAACTTTTATTTACTGTTAAAGTATAAAATTGATTCATAACATCAGTAGGTAACAAGCCTTAGGTGCTTAATATGGTTTTAAACTATACTATGCGCCTAAATCGCATAAAAGTTGGTATTCGACGATATTCGGTTTTATTAAAGAAATCCAAGATTTTGACCAGCCTTTACAGTTTAAAATAACTTATTTATTATATAAAATCAGTAGAAAAAGGTTTGACATGTAAAGAATGTATAAAACTCATTTTATTAGCAAAAAGGGTATAACCGTCAATTACCGAATCAATGCAAGAACCTTATGTTATGATCAGTTTAAAATTTAATAAAAATTTCCAAAAATCCCCAAATATTATATTACATCAGTGGGTAAAAGTTTTGGTGTCAAAATTTGGGTTTAAATAGGATTTATGTCGAAAATGTCGTTTAATTAATAAAGAGGCTTTCATTTACGATATTGAGCATAACTCCTAATTTAGACCACAAACTGAGGTCAAATTTTTAGGAGATGCTTATAAATCAGTAATAAAGGTTTTTGACCTCTCACATTTTCAAAAATCTCGTTTTAATATCAAAAGGGCATTATGGTCAACATTTAAGCATTTAACGGAAACATGCAAATGATTCAGATTATTAAGGAACCATGTAGCATAACCTCAGAGGGTTTTACTAACCTATAATATGGTCCTAAAGGAACCCTAAGGCATATCTAAAACAAGCTAAATCGGGTCAGAACTGAAAGTCAAAGCAAAAATCTACTTTTGCGACTTTCGGTTGCGAACCGAGCCTAAACTCAGAATTGTCGCGTTGAACATGCCTAAACATGTTCTTATATTATTTACCAAGTTGTTTTAGTGTTTAAACATGTTCCATAACTTCCACATTATCAGTTATGGATTTATTTGCAAAAATTGATTATGTTGACTTTTTATTAATAAGTTTGACCCGACAATTGACCAAGTTAGAGTGAAAATCAGTAGGTGCCCTTTTAAGGGTTTATTACCTACATAATTAACAACTCATAGCCACTTTCAATTCGAATAATGGCTGGACCATTTGTGATTAATCACAAAGTCAAAGCAGAATTACGCCAACTTTGACTTTCGGTCATTACACTAATGAAAACTTAATTACAGATGCTAAGTACACTTACAAGAGTCCTTAGCACGAAGATTAAGACTAATAGAGCTTCCTTCCAATGTAGGATGCTCCAGAGAATGATTAAAAAGCTCCAAAGCTTGGGAGTAATGTTTGAGAGTATGAATTGAGTTTGCAAGTGAGAATGGCAGCCAAAAACCCACCTATTTATACTAATTGAAGGTGCCACCAGATCAATACAGGTGTTATATCTCTTCCTTGACCAGTACATGTGTCCTAAATGGTTTTTAAAACCATCAAAGAGTCCCTAGATTCGAATTAAACCATGCAAGGGTGAAGAGAGGTGCAGTGACATGCACCTGTGCATGCTTCTGCCCAGATCAGGCCGTCACGTCGCGCAATGGCAGAGGATATTTGTGGTGGCGTGACGCCACCATAGAGGTAACCAGCTTAGCAAGTTTCAAAGTTGACATTTTCACCCCTGGACCTTCTAAAGCGTTAAATCTTTCATTTTAAGCTCATTTAACCCATTTAACTTATATTTTTTATGATCCATGAGATATAACCAAACATCGTTAGGTCCAGTTTCGTTAAATGATAGCCAAAAATACAAGTTTTGCCTTGTTGACGCTTTTAACCCCTTAATTACGAAAGTTAACGTATTTCCTCATACGATATCGAAACCTTGTGAAATTTTTATCACTTATTCTTGGGAGCATTAATCGTTGCAAGGCTCTGGGTTCGTTAAAAGGTCACTCAGGGGTATTATTTAAACATGTTGACACATTTAACCCTCGCATCTTGTAAACTTTCACTTTTTTCCACAAACGGTTTCATACGATTCATGATTTATTCGTTTAAGGGTATAAGCATCGCGTAGGGTTGTTGAAAGGCAAAATTATCAAATGTTAACACTTTGAATCCTTTTACATGCATACTTTCTTCGGTTGTCAACTTTAGTCCCTCGTAATCAATTTGTTAAACGTTTAAAGTTCATGACACGTGTCTTTATTATATTGGTCGTGATTTTACGAGGTGTTACATCCTCACCCCTTAAAAGAAATCTCGACCTCGAGATTTACTGAAATAAATGAGGGTACTTCTGTTTCATTGTGGATTCAACCTCCCACATGTATTCTGGGCCTCTACGGGCATCCCATTTTACCTTTACAATCGGTACATGCTTCTTTCGAAGTTTCTTAACCTGTCGATCCTCGATCGACAAAGGTTTTTCAACGAACTTCAAACTTTCATCTATCTGCACGTCCTTGTGCGACATTGCTAGCGACTCATCGGCTAAGCATTTCTTTAGGTTGCAGATGTGGAACACATTATGTATTCCGCTGAGCTCTTCTGGCAGATTTAGCTTGTAAGCTACAGTTACGACACATTCGATGATCTCTAATGGTCCTATGTACCTATGGCTGAGCTTCCCCTTTTTGCCAAAACGCATCACCCCTTTCCAGGGTGAAACCTTAAGTAACACTTTATCGCCTACATCGAATTTCAGAGGTTTACGCCTTTTATCTGCGTAGCTTTTCTGCCTATCCCTGGCAGCTTTGAGACGATCGCGTATTTGCACAATCTTATCTGTCGTCTCCAGGACTATATCAGGTCCTGATAGTTGGACATCACCAACTTCTGCCCAACAAACTGGTGTCCTACACTTTCTTCCGTACAAAGCTTCGAAAGGTGCTGCTTGAATACTCGAATGATAGCTATTATTGTACGAAAATTCAATCAACTGAAGATGATCATCCCAACTTCCTCCTAAATCAATAACACAAGCTCGTAGCATATCCTCAAGCGTTTGAATCGTACGCTCGCTTTGCCCATCCGTCTGAGGGTGATATGCAGTGCTGAAGTTCAATCGAGTGCCTAAAGATTGCTGAAAGCTTTTCCAAAAATGCGATGTGTATCTTGTATCCCTATCAGAGATAATAGACACAGGCACTCCATGGAGAGATACAATCTCATCCACGTACAACTGAGCTAACTTGTCGGAGCTGTGAGTTTCTTTAATCGGTAAGAAGTGGGCTGACTTGGTCAGTCTATCTACTATAACCCAAATAGTATCATTTCCTCGCTTTATCTTTGGTAACTTTGTGATAAAATCCATGGTTACCATTTCCCATTTCCAGGTGGGAAGTTCAGGCTGTTGTAGCAAACCTAACGGCTTCTGGTGTTCGCCTTTAACCTGCGCACACGTCAGACATTTAGCCACATAGGTGGCTATAGATTTTTTTTCAAACCTATCCACCAATAATTTGCCTTTAAATCCGGGTACATCTTATCACTGCCAGGATGTACTGAGTATTTGGAGCTATGAGCTTTTTGAAGAATCATATCTCGAAGTCCTCCATAAATTGGAACCCATATTCGTCCATTCATTCTTAGGATTCCATCCTTGCCAGACGATAACTATTCAGCAGTGACGCCTAACTTCTATTCGAATAGTTAGCTTCTAACACAGCTTCATTTTGAGCGGCTAACAACCTTTCATTCAAGCTGCTCTTTAATTCAATGCTCTTGGCATTGATCCTAGTGGGCTTAACTCTTTCTTTTCTGGTCAAGGCATCGGCGACTACATTCGCCTTGCCTGGATGATATCGGATTTCACAATCATAATCATTCAGTGTCTCCATCCATCGACGTTGTCTCATGTTCAGATCCTTCTGGTTAAACAGATGCTGAAGGCTCTTATGATCAGAATAGATCACACATTTGGTACCATATAAATAATGCCTCTAAAGTTTCAGTGCAAATACAAAGGCACCCAGTTCCAAATCATGGGTGGTGTAATTCTTTTCGTGCACCTTTAATTGTCGCGAGTCATAGGCAATGACCTTGCCTCTTTGCATGAGTACACAACCCATTCTAGTGTGTGATGCGTCGCAATATTCCACAAACTCTTCAATTCCTTCAGGCAATGTCAAAACCGGAGTATTGCTCAACTTTTGCTTAAGAATCTCAAAGGATTCTTGTTGCTTAGGACCACACTCAAACTTTATATTCTTTCGAGTCAATGAAGTCAGGGGTGCAGCAATCCTTGAGAAATTTTCAACAAAACGCCTATAGTATCCTGCCAGACCCAAGAAGCTGCGAATCTCTGTGGGCGTCTTTGGTTCTTGCCAATTCATGATGGCTTCAATCTTTGTGGGATCCACCTGGATACCACGCTTGCTAACCACATGTCCAATAAATTGGACTTCACGAAGCCAAAACTAACATTTTGAAAACTTGGCGTACAGCTTCTCTTGCTGAAGAAGTTTAAGGATGTTGGATCTGAGTTTGATTTTGATTGTATTTTGTGTTTGTAATTAAAATGGAAATGGATGAGTGTGCAGCGGAATTATGATGAAAACAAACTTTGCATACAATCAAACGAGAGTAATACTTTGATCAAACATCTTTTCTCAATGAATCGGAAGATTGAATTTATTTCAATAACGATTACAGTGATTGATGAATGAATGAAACTCCCCCTCAGCCAGAGCTCAGTGTTTGTTTGTGCAAAGAAGACGAATGATGCAAAGAGCTAATAGAACAGTACAAAGTACTGAACTATTTATAGGCACTAGCAAACCACTGAGCATCTTAGCTGACGTCACCATGAAAGTGACATCTAACCTCCTAACAAACTCTAACCTCTGACCTTTACAAACACTGCTATACAAACTACTGATATTACATTACATTGCATAAAGATAACTAAACTACTGCTGCAACCTTCCACTGCTGTGAACCCAGCAGTACTTGTCCGGATCAGCAGTGCTTGACTCAAGGCAGTAGATTGAATCAGCAGAGCTTTGGTCTTCCATCAGTCTTTAACTTTGGGCAGTAGTTGTAAGGCAGCACTTTGCAAGATCAGTAGATAGGAGGTCAGCAGATGTTGAAGTTCACTTTCAAGGGGAGAGACTTGATCATATCATCTGCTTATTCTGGAACCACTGCGCTGATCCAGTTTTGGCTTTTATTATCTGTTCCTCTGATAGGGTTCAATCCCAACAATCTCCCCCTGGAACAGATAATGCCAAAACACTTCATTATTGTGGTACTTTATTGCCTCATTAACAGCTCCCTTATCTGACCTTTAAGTTGTAGCTCAAAGTCTAGGGCATCTGTATCATCTTTATCCCTTTCAAGAGGAAGAACAAGGAGATCCTGCATATCTTCAAGACTTAGGCCAAGTGCTTGTTCCCTTGTTATTTTCTTCTCTTCTCCACCAGACCTGAACAGAGTCAATACATGGGTCTGTTTGTCAGTTGCCCACTTTAGTACTTTTGAGCCTGGTGGGTTTCTTGGGAGATTTTTATTTGTTGAGGAATTTTGTGATGCTGGCCTATTCATGACTGGCTGAGCAGTGTTTGCAGGTTGATTCAATTCAAGAGTTTCTATAATCATTTTCTTAATGCCCTCTTTCACAAGTTCATCACCTTTGATTATCTCTTGAATTGTTTCAGCTCTCAGAGGTTTTTGTGACCTTCTTTTGAAGATGGCTGAACCTGCTGGAGCAGTGGATCTCCTGACCTGCAGTTTTAATGGTCTTTTAGAAACCTCTGCTTCAGGATAAACATGCTTTTGGGGAACACTTGGATCTTTCTTTCTTAGTTCCTCCAACTTTTTGTAAGTAGCCCTGACCACATCTTCTTTTCATCTAGCAATTTGTCTTTTGTTCCCATAATCAGCAGCAACCAGTTCCTCTTTCATTCTCTTCAGCTCTTCCTGTTTATCAGGTACATTCTTTCTAAACTTTGCCCAGTCAGGAGGAGTGTGAGTGACTTTCCTTTTTATCATGTCTTGAATTCTTGCTGCTTCATTTTCAAGTTCAGGAACAGTCCACTCTTTGTACATGTATCTCTCTCCTTTGTACTTCTTGTGAGCCATGATGCTTTCAATGTAGTCTTTTTTCAAAGTTTCAGCTGCTCTTTCTGAAATTTGTTGACTGACATTTTTTGCAAATTGTTCTAGGGATCTGACTTGTGTGAGCAGATATTGATAGTTTCTTGAAATTTCTTTGTCAGATTTCCTTTGTGTGTTTCTTTTTTAGATATCCTCTGCTTGCTTGGCCTTGATTTTCAAATATTCATCAACATTTTTAGGCCAGGGATATCCTTTTATTGATGGCAGACTCCTTTTGGCAGGGTCATCCTCATAGTAAAAAGATTTTATTTCATCTCTGACTGCTGCTAGTTCAAGAGGAAATTGAACACCTGCAGGAGGTAAGGGCTTGTACATTTGGACAGAAGAGAGAGGAACAGGTTTTGGAATTGTGACAAGTGCTAAAGATTTTGAAGATGTTTGTGGTGGTGAGGTGTCATCATCTTTGAGAATTATCCTTCTCCTCTTTGTTTGAGGAGGGGCTGATGATGTTTTGAATGGAACAGTGGTGGTGGATGTAGTGGCAGTGGTATGTGATTGACTAACAGCTGTTGAAACAACTGGTGTTCCAACCACTGTTGTCATTACAGCAGATGTTGTAACAACTGCTGTCTTCTGCTTTTTGGCAGGAGGTGATTTTGTT
Organism: Helianthus tuberosus; assembly: GCA_030545235.1. Classification (NCBI taxonomy): domain Eukaryota; kingdom Viridiplantae; phylum Streptophyta; class Magnoliopsida; order Asterales; family Asteraceae; genus Helianthus; species Helianthus tuberosus. The sequence goes on from CM060396.1 coordinate 33,744,641, forward strand.
TTTGGTGGTGATGGTGGTAGAGCAGTGGATGTGGTGTGTGTTGAAGTGGGAGCAGATGTTGAAACCACTGAAGTGCCAACTGTAGTTGATACAACAAGAGTTACAACAGCTGTTTTAGGTGGTGGTTTTGGAGCAGACTTTGAACGTCTGGTTGGAATGGATTTGGGTTGCCTTACTTTTCTAGTAGGCTTCTTCTTTTCATCAACAAGATTTTCATCATCTTTTGACCCTGAAGTACCCTGATCCGGATAGTCCACCCTGGCATTCTTTTTGGCCTCTCTATCCCTTTTTACGCTTGCAACTGCTTCTGCCAGTGCATTTGTGGTCACATCAAGTTTCTTGCTACCATCTGGCAAAGGGATATTTTTAGTCATGTTTTCCTTTTCGGGTTCAATGTAAAGACCATTATCTATACCCTTCTTCCTCCACTCCTGAATTTTCTCCCCCTTTTTGGCATTATCTGGGGGGAGTTGATCAATAAAGAGGACTGTTGGAGGAGCAGTGCCAGTGGTATTCAAAATCTGGGCTTTTAGAGCCTTGAGATCAGCCTGGGTGTTTTTGAATCTTGACTCCATGGTGTTTCTCAGCATTTGTACATGTTTTTCATGTTGCTGATCTGCCAGTTGTGCTTGTTGTTGGAGAAAAGATTGAAATAGATTCCAGAGCTCATTTGTAGCAGGTGCTTGTGGTGGAGCAGGTGCTTGAGGTGGAACAGCAGTGGATTGTACCTGTTGTATTTGTAACACCTGTTGCAGCATATCTTTGAGTTCTGCAACAGAGTTATCAAGTTTGTCAATACGATCCGTCAATTTCTGGTACTTTAAACCATCACCCAATTTAATGGGATCATCTGATTTCCCACTATCAGTGGTTTTATCAGTGGTTTAGGTAGGGAGTATACTCCAAACATTAACCACTGATGCCCCTTTTTCTTGGTACTGGGGTCTTCTCCCTTCAACACTTGACAATCTTTTGATGTTGCCAGAGGACAAGAAAAGGCCACTGGTAGATGTCAGAGGTGTTATAGAAGGAATTGCCTCCAAGGAAGTCTTATTAATGAAACCACTGTCCAATTGTAAACCTGTAGGTTCAACAGTTGTAGTGGCTGCTTCACTTGGATTACCACCAAGAGTTACTTGTAACTCATGGGGTGTAACCTCCTCAGGTTGTGTTGGTGGGTTAGCAAAGATTGATACAGCAGACCCAGTCATTTGTTGAGGTATGTTCTCATTGATTGGTGATTGAGAAGGACTGGTTAGTGCCTGGTTCAAATCAATTGCATCCAACAGAAGTTTTGTTGATGGGGGAATTGTGGATGTGATGTTTGGTGTAGAAAGAGGATTTGCCCCGGGCATTGGGCTGTGGATGATAGAAATGAGTGTTTCCAGAGCATCATGATGTGGAGACCCTATTTGTACAACCTGTTCTTTTTGTGAAGAAGCAGGAGGAGTTTCGGTTATCGGTTGAGATATTTTGACTAACTGCTGTGAGGAAGTAGCAGCAGTGGTTTTTTGTGACTTTTGTTTTGTCACTGGCAGTTGCTCTGGTATCTCATCCTCCAGAGTTGCCTTTTTCATTGGTTTGGTGGGTTTTTTATTTTTCTTTTTGTATGGCTTTTTGGGATTTATAGGTGTGGGTTTCAAAACAGTTGTTCTGCTGCTTTGATCACCTTGAGCAGTGGGCTCAGCAGCAGATACCTGAGGAGCAGTTGTAACTGCTAAATTCTGCTCAGGCACCTCTGCTTGTGTTTTGCAAGGTGTTAACATTCTGGTAAAAGTTTCAGTAGTTAAACTGTTTATTTGACAAAATTCACCTTGGTTTATTATAGCCAAATCATCCTTACTGAATTTCTTTTCAAAATAATAACTTAAAAACCTTGGAAACAGTAAGAATGATTTTGTTTCAACATTATTAACCAAATCTTTAAAGATTTCCCGAGAATAGTTAAAATTTTCGTCTTGAAGAATAGCATATCCCAGATTTTGAATCTTTAAAGGGATTTCATTAAAAGAAGTGGTTTTGTTTGAAACACATAGTAGGAGGGTATGAAATAAAAATCTGGTTGTAGAAGGAAAATAACCTTTTTGTAAGGTAAGTTTCTTCATCATTGTGGCTTCATACCCTCTCTCAATGAAGTCAGTTTGTAACTCGTTTTTAGTGAAAGAAGTTTTACCTTCCTGATCATCGAGTTGAAAGACCTCTGAAATGGATTATGGCGTGATTTGGACAGCTTTACCCTTTATAGAAGAGTGTATGGTGGTTGCAGTGTCTCCTTGTTTTTCAAGGGTTGCATTCTTCCAGAACTCTCTTTGGGTGGCCAAATAGATTGGTGCATCGGCGGTTAACAAAGTTTTGTACTTTGATTTTGCCATGGTGTCGATGATGGAGTCGAAAACATTGGTGGTTCCTGGTTTTGTGAGAAGACCCAGAAGATTTTGAGATGTTTTATGTGGGATTTCAGTGGAGATTACCTTTTGAGAGGCTGTTTTCGACGATGATTTGGAAGTGGGTTTTGCGGATGGCTTCGATTTTGTCATTTTGAAGATGATGATCGAAGGAATTTGTGAAGGAATGAGATGAAAAACTGCTTTGAGAAGAGAATTTTTAAGAATTCAATTCGACAGTAAAACCCTGTGTTGTGGTGAGTGGGGGTTTTTATAGGGAAGAAAGTGAATGCTGACGTGGCAGCTGTTACAAAAGGTCTGACCACTATGTGCTGCCCGCGTGACAACCCCTGGTGAAAGTGAAGGACAGTACTTTTATGAAAGTGACTGATGAAGGCAGTGGTATGAAAGCAGTGGATGATTTTCACTATCAGTGGATAGCATATCAGTGGATAAGGCACTGCTTTTGAACAACAAAGTTTATCAAAGGAATGAGAGAACAGGGGTTGACTTTCAGCAGTGGACAGACTTTTGAAGTAGAGCAGACTTTTGAACAATCAGTGGTTATGGCAGACTTTAAGGATTTTAATGAAAATTTCATTGTTAGCTATTTTTAAGGATGGATTTTTTATTTTCTGAAAACATTTTGTCGCTTTTATTCATGGAAAAACAAGATGTTGCTTGTTATTCCATGTTCAGCATCCCAATCCTAGAGACCAAGCTTTCAAAAGTGGCTGTATCAAGTGCTTTTGTGAGCACATCTGCCAGCTGGTCTTTAGTTGGGACATGATGCAGAGAAATCAAACCTTTTTCATAGCAATCCCTCACAAAGTGATGTCTGATGTCGATGTGTTTGGTGGTAGAGTGGGAAACTGGATTTTTGATGATATTTTCTGCTGCCTGACTATCCAACATGAGTGGTGTCTTTAAGGCAGTGATACCAAAATCCAGTAACTGATTTTGAAGCCACAGGAGTTGGGCTGTACAGCTTGCAGCAGCAATGTATTCAGCTTCAGCAGTGGATGTTGAAACAGCTGCTTGCTTTTTGCTCTGCCATGAGACTAAGCAATCACCTAGAAACTGGCACCCTCCTGAAGTGGACTTCCTTGTGGTGTGACATCCAGCAAAGTCACTGTCTGAAAAACCTGAAAGCTTGATGTTTCCATTAGCTGGATACCAGATACCAAGTGTGGGAGCACCTTTTATGTATCTGAAGATCCTTTTTACAGCAATGAGATTTGATTTTCTGGGAGCTGATTGACTTCTTGCACAGACACATGTTGCAAACATGATGTCTGGTCTAGATGCAGTTAGGTACAATAAAGACCCAATCATGCTTCTATAAAGTGTTTGGTCAATCAGCTCATCTTTTTCATCAGACATGACCAGCTTATTTGTTGCCATGGGTGTGCTGCATGGTTTCCAATCTTGCAACAGGGGTGAATGTTTCATCATAATCAATCCCCTCTTCCTGTCTGTAGCCTTGAACCACAAGCCTGGCTTTATTCTTGACAACAATGCCCCTTTCATCTGTTTTGTTCTTGAAGACCCACTTTGTGCCAATGGGACTAACCTCTTCTGGCAGTGGTACAAGTTCCCATACTTGTTGTCTTTTAAACTGTTGGAGCTCCTCTTGCATGGCTTCTACCCAGCTGTTGTCTTTCAGTGCCTCTTGGTACTTGACTGGCTGATGGAGTGATAGAAAAGCAGCAAAAAGACAAATGTTTTGGGTTTGGCTTCTTGTGAGCACCCCTTCATTGATGTTGCCAATGATTTGATCAGGTGGATGAGATCTCAAGAAGATTAAATCTCCTTGGTATGGTATGATGGCATTTGTTGGTGAGGGCTGCAAATGTGTATCATCTGAGCTAACCACTGCTGGGGACTTTGATGATCCAGCAGTGGTTTCAAAAGGTGGTGGAATTGGAGGTAATGAAGTGGACACATGCTGACTTTTATCCACTGTTTGGGGACTTTTGTCAGCAGTGTTTGAGGATGTGGAAGCAGTGGTTGATGGGCTACTTTGGTCAACAACTGTTGAGGTAGCAGTGGTTGAGCTTTGACAACTGTTTTGAACAGCTGATGCTTTTCCCTTTGTGGCAGACCTTTGAGGGATGATGACTTCATACCCATAGTTTGGTGTTGTATCCTCGGATGGACCTGCACTGTTAGTCTTGACAGCAGTATTTTCAAAAGTGAATTTTTCAAGATCAAACAGATCTGCAGGATTTGCTGGGATTTTTATTGATGAAAGTTCATTGAACTTTACATTCAAAGTCTCCTCCACTGCCTTGGTCCGTGTATTGAACACTTTATAGGCCTTGGCAGTGGTTGAGTATCCCAGATGATAACCACAATCAATTTTGGCTGCAAATTTTGAAATGGAATCTTTTAGGTTCAAAATAAAGCATGGGCAGCCAAACACCTTGAAGTAAGAGATCAGTGGTTTGATTTTATACAGAATTTCATAAGCAGTCTTTTTGTGCCTGGGGTTTATTAAAACTCTGTTCTGGACATAGCAAGCAATGTTTACTGTCTCTGCCCAGAAAGTTAATGGCAAACCTGAATCTGCAAGCATAGTTTTGGCAGCCTCAATCAAAGTTCTGTTCTTTCTTTCAACAACCCCATTTTGCTCTGGTGTTCTAGGGATGCTGTACTGCCTTACAATCCCTTTCTTCACATAGAAGGCATCCAACTCCTTATTTTTAAATTCTGTGCCATTGTCACTCCTGAAGCTTTTCACTGGAAGGTCAAATTGCTTTTCAACCTGTGTCACAAAGTCTTGCAAAATGCCTGCAGTCTCATCTTTTGAGTGTAAAAAGAAAGTCCACGTGAACCTAGAAAAGTCATCAACAATAACCAAACAATATCTTTTCTTTTTGAGGCTCATGACTTGAACTGGGGCAAACAAATCCATGTGTAGCATTTGCAAACACTGGGTTGTTTTGGACTCTTCAATGGACTAATAAGAACTTTTATGCTGTTTTCCTTTTAAACAGGAAATGCAATGTTCAGGACATGAAAACAATTTTTGTGGTAGGCCTCTCACCAAACCATTTTTTGAAATTTCAGAGATTGTCTTAAGATTTGTGTGCCCCAGTCTCATGTGCCAAAGTTCTGTCTCTTTGTTAGAGGCAGCTGAGAACAGACAGGCATCAGCTCTAGGACACTCTTTTGACATATCAACAGCATAAACATTGCCACTTCTTTGAGCAACAAGTTTTGTTTGACCAGTTTTTATTATTGCTTCAATCTTTTTGACCATTTCTGGCCCAACAATCCTACAACACTCCTTTATGAAGAATGACCCATACCCCTTGTCACTCATTTGTGAAACACTCAGGAGGTTGAATTTCAGACTGTCTATCAGATTGACATTTTCAAATTTTACATTTCCAGATTGCACTGTACCAGACCCCAGAACTTTTCCTTTACTATTATTCCCAAAGGATATATCACCCCCTCCATGGATTTTAAAGTCTTTGAGGAGGGCTTTACATCCTGTCATGTGCCTGGAGCCTCCACTATCTACATACCAAAGACTATCAAAGCATGCAGAAGCTCCCTGCACATGAAGTAAAAGGATTAGTTCATTAGGGTCTCCAAAGCCAACAGGGCTTTGGATGGGGTCTCAACAGTGTCTGGGATGGATGCAGATTGATGGACAGTGGTTAGGTCAGGGGTTTGGACAGTTTTAGTACTGTTTCTTGCTAACCACTGTTGGGGGTCTTGACCAATCACCTGTTGGTAACCAAAAGGATGCCTATTCACTTTAGGTTTAGAGGGCCTTTTGTAGGCCTCATAAACGTGTGGAATCCTTTGGTAGGACTGTTTTTCCTTGCCTTTTCTGAACTGATTGGCATCAGTAACCTGAACATCTCTTTTGACAGATGTTTGGTTCAGCTGTTTTGTGACAGCTGTTTGAACTGGCACAAACAGTGGTTGTTTCTTGGTGAATTTGACAGATGATGCTGATGAACTCAAGGATGTTTTAGCAGTGTATTCATTCTTTTTCACATCAAAATTTTTAAGGTACACACATTCTTGAGTTTTGTGGTTTGATTTACCACAAACAATGCAGCTTTCAGTTGGAACAATGACACTAGTTTTGTTTAAGTCGTATGCTTTCAAATGGAAACAATCTTTTGTTAGATGATTCCTTTTTTCACAAAACTCACAAAACAGGTTATTGATCTTTTCTTTCTTCTTTCTCTTTTCGGACTCTTTTGCAGCAGAGTTTTTAACCTCTGCTGGGATGTCCTTGAGTGGAATGAGTTTGGCCTTAGGAGCTTTAACACCAGCAGTGGTTGTAAAGTCCATAGGCTTGAAGTTCTCAAGAATGTCACACTCGTCAGACCAGGTGGGTTTAAACTGGTATTTTTCAAGTTCTTCAAAAGTAGAGGAACCCATTGGTCTGCCAAGTGTGATTTTGTTACCAAGTTTGTCAGTGATTTTCACTTCTTGGCCATTCTTGTTTGTGGGGATGAACTCAATGGTTACATCAGAGGTTTGAACAGATTTTTCACAAGTAATGCATTCATCATCATATTTTCTATACCCAATCCCAAATTTCACATTACTTTCAATCTGTTTCTCGAGCATAACCTCATACCCTTTGCAAGATTCCACCCATTTTTCACAGGTGATCTGGGTGGACTCTAACTCCTTTTTGCAAACTTGGTATTTTTCTACCATAGTTTGGAGTTGGGTTTTGGTTATGCTCTGCTCTTCTTTCATGCTGCTAATCTCTTTCTCTTTTTCAGTCAATTTGTTTTTAAGTTCTTTTAGAGATCTTTCAAATTTGACTTCATCAGTTAAGATTTTATCCCGAAGGTTTTCATTCACCTCTTTGATGTTAGCAAAAGCAATAATGCAATTGTCAGAACACAGTTTTTCTAAAACTTGAGGAGATACCTTGGCAGCAGCCATCATTGCACAGTCACATTGATGATTCTCTTCATCATCAGCTCTCACCTTCTTTTCACCATCCTTTTCTTCCTTTTCTTCTTCTTTGTCCTCTTCGGACCATGGATCTGTCATTGGTTCAATCAGGGTACCTGAACTTTCTCCCAACAGTAGTTCACCAGCCACAGCAGTAACCACTGCTTCAGTCACCTCATCCACTGTTTCAGTACTCAGCTGTTCCTCTTCAGTTTCAACCCCCTCCTGTATTGACTCTAATGCCATCAAACAAAATTCATTATGAGAAGAATCATTAGAAGCATAGAGTGCAAAATTTTCATCACTAAGGTCTTCAGGCATACTGCTTCAGTCAACAAACCCTTGAGTGAAAAAACTTTGTTAATCTGGTTGTACTGCTGCTGGAGCAGTGGTTTGAGGTGCAACAGGTTGCACCTGTACCTGAGGAGCAGGGGTTTGAACATACTGAATTTGTGGGACAGTAGTTTGGACATAATGCACAGGCACTGGGGCAGCAACATAGTGAGCAGTGTTCACATGAGCTGCAGGGGCATATTGGGTATAGTGCACAGTGTTTTGATTTTGTGGTCTAGGGTTTGAGCTAGGATGAGTAACTATTGGTCCATTGTTTTGACTTCTGCATTCCCTAGCAAAGTGCCCTAACCTATTGCACTTGTAACACTTGATTTTCGATTTATCCAACCCAACCCTCAAATTCCCATGAAGTCCTGGGAATTTTCTCCCTGTTCTTTTATAGAATTTGCTAGTTCTAACACTTAGCAAAGCCAACTGGTGCAGAATATCCATCTCTTCTAAGTCAGTGGGATCAAAATGTTGCAAATCATTGAGTTCAAAGCTTAAATTATCTGACATCTGGTTTTCATTTGCAGTGAATGCATAACTAGCAGAGTGAGGATCAGGGTTGTTAAAGTTTGCACCAGCAGTTATGTCAATGAAGTGATCATAACCCTGATCCTTACCACTGCTCCCAGATTCTTCTTGACCCAGAAGAGTAGTGTTACTGAAAGTGTAATCATCAGCAACTTTTCCTGACTCTTGCAACCTCCTTTTCTGGTTCAACTCCCTTTCGTAGGTCAGGAGTCGACCGTGAAGTTGGGTCAAGGTCAGATCCTTGAACTCAGGTGAGTTTCGGGTGACAAAAGCTATAGTGTCCCATTTTTCTGGCAGTGACCTAAGGAACCTGCTATTTTGAGTTGAGTTTGTAAAAGTGGTGTTAACAAGCCTCAGTTCACTGATGAGACAACTGAAACGCTCAAATTGTTGCGTCAGTGATTCACCTTTAACGTGACAAAAATGTTTCGTACTGTTGGTTAAGAATTTCCCTATTGTTTTCTATGACTTCTTCGGTCCCCCCAAACTGTTCCTTAAGCGCGTCCCATAACTCTTTGGCACTGTTACAGTGTAACAGTCCAGCATATATCTCATTGGGCAGCGCTGATGCAACGATGCTAAACGCTTTAGCATCTAGTTCGAACTTTTGGTAGTCAGTTTCAGTATAATTATCGGTTGGTTTAGGAACGAACTTTTTAGCATCTTCAGCGCTTGGCACCATGGGAACATGGGGACCAAATACGACAGACCTCCAACATCCTGTGCTTTGTTGAGCGAGGATGTGACCCATCCTCCTCTGCCAGATGTTGTATTCATTTCTTTTTAGCATAGGTGGTTTAAAAAGCGAGCCGATGTTGTTTTTGTCATCCTGAGATTGTGACGTCATTCTTGTTGTTTTACAGACACTGAGAAATCAACTTTAATGGTGATTAATCCTTGCTCTGTTTTTCAACAAACGAACAAACGATCAGTATCAACTGTTATGAGCCGAACTATTTACGTCAAAATGATTGTTAAATCAAATTTGACTGTCCAGGCTCTGATACCAATTGTTGGATCTGAGTTTGATTTTGATTGTATTTTGTGTTTGTAATTAAAATGGAAATGGATGAGTGTGCAGCGGAATTATGATGAAAACAAACTTTGCATACAATCAAACGAGAGTAATACTTTGATCAAACATCTTTTCTCAATGAATCGGAAGATTGAATTTATTTCAATAACGATTACAATGATTAATGAATGAATGCAAACTCCCCCTCGGCCAGAGCTCAGTGTTTGTTCGTGCAAAGAAGATGAATGATGCAAAGAGCTAATAGAACAGTACAAAGTACTGAACTATTTATAGGCACTAGCAAACCACTGAGCATCTTAGCTGATGTCACCATGAAAGAGACATCTAACCTCCTAACAAACTCTAACCTCTGACCTTTACAAACACTGCTATACAAACTACTGATATTACATTACATTGCATAAAGATAACTAAACTACTGCTGCAACCTTCCACTGCTGTGAACCCAACAGTACTTGTCCCGATCAGCAGTGCTTGACTCAAGGCAGTAGATTGAATCAGCAGAGCTTTGGTCTTCCATCAGTCTTTAACTTTGGGCAGTAGTTGTAAGGCAGCACTTTGCAAGATCAGTAGATAGGAGGTCAGCAAATGTTGAAGTTCACTTTCAAGGGGAGAGACTTGATCATATCATCTGCTTATTCTGGAACCACTGCGCTGATCCAGTTTTGGCTTTTATTATATGTTCCTCTGATAGGGTTCAATCCCAACAAAGGATACATCGAAGGTGTTTTTCATGATCAGCCTGATTCTTCGAATATATAAGTATGTCATCATTAAAAACAATGACAAACTTATCCAAATAGGGTTTACAAACGCGATTCATGAGGTCCATAAACGCTGCTGGTGCATTAGTGAGCCCGAAAGGCATCACTAAGAACTCGTAGTGACCATAACGAGTCCTGAATGCAGTCTTATGCACATCTTCATTTCTGACCTTCAGCTGATGGTAACCTGACGTTAAATCAATCTTGGAGAAGTAGCTTGCCCCTTGCAGTTGGTTGAACAGATCGTCGATCCTGGGCAATGGATATCTATTCTTGATCGTAACCTTGTTCAACTCGCGATAATCAATGCATAGACGCATTGATCCATCCTTTTTCTTCACAAACAGAATCGGCGCTCCCCAAGGAGATGAGCTAGGTCTAATAAATCCTTTTGCCAACAAATCATCCAATTGAGTTCTTAACTCTTTCATCTCAGTTGGTGCCAACCTGTAAGGTGCTCTTGCAACTGGTGCTGCTCCAGGAATAATGTCAATTCTGAACTCCACTTTCCTATCTGGAGGTAAACCAGGTAGTTCTTCAGGGAATATATCTGGATATTCAGAAATGATAGGGATGTCTTCGATCTTGGGCTTTGGTTCATCAATAGTCACTTGTGCCATGTAAATGACACAACCCTTCTTCAAACACCTTGACGCCTTAAGCATAGACACTTGCTTAGGCAAACCATACTGGGTATCTCCTTGAAATGTTAACGGCTCACCATAAGGGGTTTTAATAATCACTTGCTTCTTATTACAAACAATCTGGGCTTGGTTAGAAGACAACCACTCCATGCCTATCACTATGTCGAATCCCACCAAGTTCAAAGGAAGCAAAGACAGTGGAAAAGAGTGGTTCCTAATGGATATAAAACATCCATGTAATATGGTTGAAGCAGTCTCTATAGGACCATCGGCCAATTCTACCTCATATTTTATACTTAGGGTTTTAACATGCAGATTTAACAATTTACAAAATTTATTGTCCACAAACGACTTATCTGCACCCAAATCAAATAATACCCTTGCATAAACATCATTGATAAGAAAGGTACCTGTAATCACATTGTCGTTTTGAATGGCCTCCTGAGCATTCATTTGAAAGACCCGTGCATTGGTCTTTTTACCCTCTTCAGGTTTCTTTGCATACTTTGGGCAGTTGGACTTGATATGCCCCTTCTCATTACAGTTGTAACAAGTTGCATCCTTTATCTTCTTGCAATCCAACGTTTTATGCTCACTTGATTTGCAGATCCCACAAGCCTTAGGCTGCGATTGGGATTTTGATTCGAACCTGCACTTTCCTAAATGACGCTTCTTACAGGTCTTGCATTTGGGTTTCTCACCCGCCTGTTGGCTATCCTTCTTGAACTCTGAATGAGTTCTCATCCTCACGTTTCCTTTTCCCCTCGTCCGAATTCCTGATCGATCTCTGCCTGACCGCATCGAGAGTAAGAGATAACGACAAATCAGCCACTGACCTGAAGGTAGTAGGTCTTGATGCTTTCACACTTGCCTTAATCTCCGGAGCTAAACCTCCAATAAATCGAGCTATACGTTTCGGTTCCGGTGTGACCAAGTATGGAACCAATCGTGACATAGTGTTGAAGCTCGTGAGATATGCCTGACAGTCTAAGTTCTTCATGACCAAGGTCAAGAAGTCAGTCTCAATTTTCTCAACTTCATGTTGAGGACAGAAATTTTCTTTGATCAAAGTAACAAACTAATCCAACGTCAAGTTGTACAACGGGATCTTCCCTGTAGCTTGGATTAGGGACCTCCACCAAGCTAGAGCTTCTCCTTTAAAAGATTGTGAGACAAACTTCACAATATCTTGCTCTGCGCATGCACTAATATCAACCACTGTATCCATCTCGTCAAGCCAAGTCATACAATCGATGGCTCCTTTCTCCCCTGTGAAGTCTCTGGGATTGCAGGAGACGAAATACTTATATAAACAGGTTTTAGCACTTGGCTCTTGATTGAGCACTACCTTCTTAGATGAAACACTCCTCTGATTTGATGAGTGATGAGAATCACTCTTGTGAGCTGTATGAGTCTTGGAGGGTGGTTTTGAATGTGGTACAGACTGAGTTCTGACGCGAGTGCCACTTGATTCATTAAATTGTCTGTCAAGAGGTCGAGTAACAGCATTATCTATTAATGCTTGCAGTTCCGCACCAGCTACATTAACTCTGGCAGTATCATTATTCTCCCTCGGGTGGCTGTTAACCTAATCTAATCCAGCCATGTAGCTTGCTTGCTACATAAATATTGTCAAGGATTATTCAGAAATCTCTTATGGAATTGTCATTTATGGCAATTCACTAACCATGGTAACTATAAACCATATTGGTTAATTTAAAATTTTATTATATTTTATCCAGTTATAAACTATTAAGGATAATTGGGTGGCATACAAAAAGGCCTAGTCACAAGGACAATTTTAAATTATAAGTCATGATCTTATAGGATCGAGGCATTTAGGTTTGAACGTAGTTCATTACCTTTCTTGACAGGGAGACATAGACTACAATTGTCTTTTGTCTTATTTGACAATTATTATGGCCCGCAGGCACATCATCACTAATGGATGTTTAATTAATAAAGGAAAGGAATTGGAAGAATCCAATATAAGGATGACTTTATGTGATTTTATGAATCACATTTGCCAGGAGTGTTAACATGTTTTCAGATGTTAACAAGGATTTGAATTTTAAAAAGGATCTACCATCATGGCCTTGTCTTATAATGACACATGGGCTAGGTTTTTACCTTTAAGATTTCACTTAATAATCAATGGCAGATTAATTACAAAAAGGAATGATATTTGATTTATTTTATATATTATATTCATACATATAATGACAAAATGAAATTTTGAATTAAAACATTCCACTAAATTAAGAAGGAGTACATAGGTGCCCTAAATGGGACTTTTACATAAATAACTTGCCCACGCAGGGGCTAAAATGGAAATACAAGTCCTCGTAGGGACTAGGTACATAAATAAAAATGTCAACGTAGGGACTTGATTGAAATAAAGAAATTACAACATAAATAAATAAGGAATCTTCAAAAATCCCTCTTCTTCTTCCCTTTGATCAGATTCGCCAGACCCTTAAGAAATCCCCGGTGACTTCTACGCTCCTCTTGAACCTCTCGTTCCACCTGGCTCAACCTCTGAAGAATCTCCTGTTGCTGTGGCAGCTGGATCATAGGCGGGTGCGATGGCTGCTGCTGCGGAGGTTGAGGAGGTGGCGGGTATTGATACCCATACGCTTGGTACCCAGACTGGTATGAAGCTGTGAAAGGTCCTTCAGGGTGAAGAGCATTGTAGTTTGCCGCTACGAGATACGGGTCAACATCGGGGGCATTGTAGTAGTTGTACCCCGGGTAGGCTGGCTGCTCAAATGGGTTATACGCCGCTGCACCAACTTATGAAGGAATTGGGTTATCAAAACCCACGTGTGGTGGTGGTGGTGGTGGTGCGACTGGCGGAGAGTCGACATCTGAAACTGGGTTTGAAGGCCCACCCATCTGTGGGTCTTCATACAACGGCGGGTAAAGGCTGTTGCTGCTGTGTTGGGGGGAGCTGAAGTGGAATCCCCCTCGCACGGACATCCGTGCTCCTGATATCCTTTGCCTTGGTGGTTTTGGAGGTGGTTGCTGCACTGGCGGCGACGGTGGCGTGACCGCTTCAAAATGTGGGTCCTCATAGGGGACCTGCTGGTGTTGCTGTGGTGGGTTAAAAGGGGGAGTAAATTCCCAGTGATAAGTGGCCCACCTTTCTTGGAAACTGTCTGGGCCTCGGTATGGTAAACCATGAAAAGATGACCCGTTTGAAATCTCGATGGGATGCATCGGCGTCTCAGTTGGCATCTCGGCGGGTTCTGGATCTGGATCCTCATCCATATCCATATCCTGGGCTCCAGGAAAATGGTCTTCTGGTCCCAATGGGTTATGGCCCATTGGTTCTTCACTCACGTTTGCCGGATTGAACCGGCTCTGAAAGTAGGGGGTTGGGTCTTGAAAAGCTTGGTGTGATCCCGAGCGCTGCAACGGGATAAAGGAGTGGTGAGAGTTATTGGGCTCATTTTCTGATTGTGGCCCAAAGGAATGGTGGTAAGAAGGTGATGAACTGAGCAAGACTGAACGCCTCACCGGCTCCAAGTAAGTCCTCCAATCCTCGTGGGGACTTGAGCTTAATGTTGCTGATGAAGTTCGCCGGTGGGAAGGCCCGGCCTCATGATCGATAGGAGCAGTGAACGGCGCCTTGCCTCGTCCTCCTCTCCTGAATCTTGGCGGCATTTTCTTGATCCTGTCAAAACAAACAAAAGAAACAAACAAAAAGAAATCAATAAGATTAGGATTAGTCCTATGTCGTTAGTCTAGACTCGGAGGTCAAGGAATGTGCAAACTGTGTCATTGAGATTAAACACAAAAGGCTAGTGTTTAATTCACTCAACGTTGGCTCTGATACCAACCCGTTACACCCCGATACTTCCACGTATTACCGGTGGGCCCGGTGGGGAGTATCGTGACGTAGTTGATATCATCATAGTTAATAATCACAGTTCAATGCACAGCGGAAGTCTAAAGTAGAAATATTACCAAACCGATTTGAAAGTAACATAAAGTATTACACAACAGATTATAAAAGGATCCACAGGTGGATCTAAAATAAAAGAAATATTGTTAAACATATTTAAGCATCAAAAACTTGCAAGACTCTTTATTTGATACTAGGAGTAGCCAGCCCATTTCGCTTAGTACCTGCACTTAACCTTTTTGGAAAATACGTCAGTTTACACTGGTAAATACAATTAACCGACACTTTTGGAAAATGTTTATGAAAATTGATTTAATTGCACAAGGCATGAATAGTCTTTTATAACTTGGGATAATTATTTAAAAATAATCTTGTAAAAGAATTATATATTTGTTATACGTTCAGTAGCCCGGGTTAGAAGTACCGGGTTAAAGATTAATAGACACACCACATAATATAGCCCACAGCGAGTTATTCTCAACAAGCGGGTATATCTCTTTACATACGCACCGGCAGGTGTATGCCTACACCCCGTGCTTAAGTCATGACCATTTCAATGAATGAGTCGAGAATATCCAGGACATGGTCATTAACCCCCCAAAGGCTTAAAACAAACAAAACAGATTAAACGGGTTATCTCAATGATTTAACCATTATTCGATTAAAAATTCAATACCCGACCAAGCGGTATTTTTAAATACTGTACCCCAAGCCCGTATAAGGGAAAATAAGTTAAAAGTATTTACCTGAGCTAAAATATAAATTTTAATCCCAACCGTATAACAAAGCAGCAAGTACGATAGCTTTTACTGGTCTCCTAAATTTGGAACGAAGGTTTTAATAACCTATTAGATTCCTAACGGGTCTTACATAAGTTTAAACTTAAACCGGTTAGTTTTAAAGAAAGGTATACGGTTCAAAACGCAAGATTAAGCAAAGACCGGATTAGAATGTGATTTAGACCCGACAAGTATGAAGACTTGTTTAATATGGGTAAACCAAACACATTCAGGATTTTGAAGTGAAAATGATAAGGTTTGACCCGTTTCGGTTAATTTATGTAAACTAGTTACATAAACCGTACCGAACGCGAAAAATGCATAATGGGTAACCAAATGAGTCATGAACAGGTTCCCTAAGTTAATATGCTTAAAATATGTTATGATATCAGTAGGATACATTCCATTATGCCCAAAACGAATTTAAAATCAATTTAAGCCCCGTAAGAGTAATTTGGTCATTTTAAAGCTTACAAAAGAGGTTAAATAGTAATATGAGTTTATGGTCTAAAATGATCTGTAAAAATATTTATTTTTGTGAGTTATATCAGTAGGATATTGCATATATGTGAAATTTATCATTTATGTCCAAACTATGCACCGTAGGGGCATTTTGGTCATTTCACATAAGCTTTAAGGGTCAAATTTGGAAATCTGAGTTCAAAAATTTTATTTAATGTTAAAGAATAAAAATTGATTCATAACATCAGTAGGTAACAAGCCTTAGGTGCTTAATATGGTTTTAAACCATACTATGCGCCTAAATCGCATAAAAGTTGGTATTCGACGATATTCGGGTTTATTAAAGAAATCCGAGATTTTTACCAGCCTTTATAGTTTAAAATAACTTATTTATTATATAAAATCAGTAGAAAAAGGTTTGACATGTAAAGGATGTGTAAAACTCATTTTATTAGCGAAAAGGGTATAACCGTCAATTACCGAATCAATGCAAGAACCTTATGTTATGATCAGTGTAAAATTTAATAAAAATTTCCAAAAATCCCCAAATATTATATTACATCATTGGGTAAAAGGTTTGGTGTCAAAATTTGGGTTTAAATAGGATTTATGTCAAAAATGTCGTTTAATTAATAAAAAGGCTTTCATTTACGATATTGAGCATAACTCCTAATTTAGACCACAAACTGATGTCAAATTTTTAGGACATGCTTATAAATCAGTAATAAAGGTTTTTGTCCTCTCACATTTTCAAAAATCTCGTTTTAATATCAAAAGGGCATTATGGTTAACATTTAAGCATTTAACGGAAACATGCAAATGATTCAGATTATTAAGAAACCATGTAGCATAACCTCAGAGGGTTTTACTAACCTATAATATGGTCCTAAAGGAACCCTAAGGCATATCTAAAACAAGCTAAATCGGGCCAGAACTAAAAGTCAAAGCAAAAGTCTACTTTTGCGACTTTCGGTTGCGAACCGAGCCTAAACTCAGAATTATCGGGTTGAACATGCCTAAACATGTTCTTATATTATTACCAAGTTATTTTAGTGTTTAAACATGTTCCATAACTTCCACATTATCAGTTATGGATTTATTTGCAAAAATTGATTCTGTTGACTTTTTATTAATAAGTTTGACCTGACAATTGACCAAGTTAGAGTAAAAATCAGTAGGTGCCCTTTTAAGGGTTTATTACCTACATAATTACCAACTCATAGCCACTTTCAATTCGAATAATGGCTGGACCGTTTGTGATTAATCACAAAGTCAAAGCAGAATTACGCCAACTTTGACTTTCGGTCATTACACTAATGAAAACTTAATTACAGAGGCTAAGTACACATACAAGAGTCCTTAGCACGAAGATTAAGACTAATAGAGCTTCCTTCCAATGTAGGATGCTCCAGAGAATGATTAAAAAGCTCCAAAGCTTGGGAGTAATGTTTGAGAGTATGAATTGAGTTTGCAAGTGAGAATGGCAGCTAAAAACCCACCTATTTATACTAATTGAAGGTGCCACCAGATCAATACAGGTGTTATAGCTCTTCCTTGATCAGTACATGTGTCCAAAATGGTTTTTAAAACCATCAAACAGTCCCTAGATTCGAATTAAACCATGCAAGGGTGAAGAGAGGTGCAGTGACCTGCACCTATGCATGCTTCTGCCCAGATCAGGCCATCGCGTCGCGCGACGGCAGAGGATGTTTGTGGTGGCGTGACGCCACCATAGAGGTAACCAGCTCAGCAAGTTTCAAAGTTGACATTTTCACCCCTGGACCTTCTAAAGCGTAAAATCTTTCATTTTATGCTCATTTAACCCATTTAACTTATATTTTTATGATCCGTGAGATATAACCAAACATCGTTAGGTCTGGTTTCGTTAAATGATAGCCGGAAACACAAGTTTTGCCTTGTTGACGCTTTTAACCCCTTAATTACGAAAGTTAACGTATTTCCTCATACGATATCGAAACCTCGTGAAATTTTTATCACTTATTCTTGGGAGCATAATTAATCGTTGCAAGGCTCCGGGTTCGTTAAAAGGTCACTCAGAGGTATTATTTAAACATGTTGACACATTTACCCTCACGTCTTGCAAACTTTCACTTTCTTCGACAAACGGTTTCATACGATTCATAATTTATTCGTTTAAGGGTATAAACATCGCGTAGGGTTGTTGAAAGGCAAAATTATCAAATGTTGACACTTTGAATCCTTTTACATGCATACTTTCTTCGTTTGTCAACTTTAGTCCCTCGTAATCAATTTGTTAAACGTTTAAAGTTCATGATATGTGTCTTTATTATATTGGTCGTGATTTTACGAGGTGTTACAGTATCTCAGTTGGGTTTATTATCAGCCAAAAAGGGCCGATCCAGATTATTTAAATCCAATTTGCCATATTAAATAACTTATAGTCTAACGGGATGAAAGTGTTGAAAATGTGTCCACATGTTAAGATTTGAATTCTGTGGTAAACACATAAGGGTGTCCGGAGTGGCGGCAAATCCACTCGGCAAAGCGGTTTACCACGCGGTAACACCGCCTCCGGTGGGTTTTGCCGATCGGTAAACATGGTGGGGCGGTAAACGTTTGCCGATGCGGGGTTGTTGTTTGTGAGAGATGATTGTCAGCTTTTGCTTTATATGTTTTTTTTTAAATAATAGTTTACATAATCCAAGTGTCTAATCATTGCCAACACTTTTCAGCATAGTTTAAACTCTTAAGATTGAATGACATGTCACACTCTCATTGGTTGATTGTGAAGTTTATCACTTTCAAGTGTTTAACCACTCCCTACACCCTAAGGCCATCCGGGGCGGTGCCTTCTTCTTCCGTGATAAACATTTTCAACGCGTGGTGAATTGTAAAAGACCACCGCCACCATCATTTATCACGCACCATTTTATATAACCCGTGATTTTTTTGACGCGTTACAGTTTTATTGTTGTGAGGGTAATTGTTGGTAGGGGAAATTGTTGGGTGTGGTGGTGAGTGATGGACATTTCCACTAAAAAAGGTTGTGAGTGATGGAATAAAGCTCGATGACGTGGCGGAACTTGATTGGAAGTTGTGAGTGATAAATTGGTGGTGAGTCCCTAAGAGGGTATGCTTTTTAGCCGTTAAAAAGTTGAGACATTATTATATGTATCAATTTACATTGTGGGTTTGCGCCAGGACACTTTAAGAATTTCTGTTTTGGCCACACTTCTTTTGCTCTTATAAAAAGCCCTCTGCAACAACTAAACAACGGCTGCATCTCAATTTACATTGTGAGTTTGACCATCTCATGGATCCAAACACCCACACATCATACCATCTTCTCAACTATAATCTGTAAAGGTTGTATCATGCACATACAATCAACATCATGCAATCATAACTAATTAATATAATAATAATAATCCCCACCACACTCCAAGACTCCATGAAAACTTTAGAGCAAACAAACAGCTTCTTCCTAAAACGTGGCTTCATGAACAATCCATAAGTCGTGGCTTCATGAACATCCAAGGTGTATCACCAAACTCCCAAAGCCGAGACCCCAACTAGACCCTTCAATGGTTTTTTTTTTTTCACACCACCACAACGTGTCCCACAAACAAATCCTATCCGGGTTCTTTACACGATCCAAAATTCGTGGCCCAACCGTGAACCAATCGCGACCCGTCATAACCCGTAAGTTCAAGGAAAAGAAGATATACCTGGACTGTGATAACTACCGTCACGGTACCGAGCTTAACTCCTGATCCGCAAATTGACTTTGAACTCCAACAAGATCCATACGACATCCTTTATTTCTCACAACTAATCCACACGTGATCGTTAGTTTTATTTATGGTTTCGGTTGATCTAAGTTTTGGTAAAAGATTTCCGTGCTTATTTTTATGTATGTTTTCAGTTGTTCTACGTTATACGTTTTCACTAGACGAGAAAAATTCGAATTACTTTACGTTTCATAGTTGCCGCAACGCGCGATACCATTTTTTTAACTTATAAAATATTATTTTCTTACGTGCTTTATTTAAGTATATTTCGGTATAAATCAAAGTTGGTTTACGTTTTGACGTATTTTTTTTCTCGGTAATGAGTGGGGTGAAATATAATACATTTTCGTGCTTATATTATGTATGTTTTAGTTGGTCTACGCTTTGACGTAAGTTATGTTTAGAAACGAGTCGGGTGTGACATTTGGCGGTACAAATTCAAGTTACTTTAGGTTTTGAAGCCGCCGCAACGCGCTGCGGGTCAAAAATTCTAGTTCTTATATAATTTATATTTCATGCAAAATCAATTAAGCTAAATAAAATATTTGTTGGCGATACTTATCCGACAGTCTTAAGCACAAAACGCCAAACAAACGGCAGGTGGTCACAACTGATTGTGGGCCCACTCATCACCTATCCCAATATTGAAACACCAGCCACGTGGCACTTCTTAACCACTATAAAACTTTAAAACCGAATTCCAAAATCCAAACAGCACGACACTAGTGTGACAAACAGACAAGAAAATAACCGGTGCCAAACAGTCACTATGGTCGGAAATAGCTCCAGTAATACCGCCGGCAAGCCTATCCGTTGCAATGGTAAGTTTCTGAACCTCAACTTAATCAATTCGGTTTATTCGGTTTAAAGTTCTTTTTTCGTCAAGACCGGAAAATAAACTGAACAGAATTCAGGAAGTTCAAAACCGATCCAAAACTGAATTTATATTCATTTTGGTATTCAGTTTTCCATTAAATTGTTTTTAATTTTTAATGTTTTTATACTGGTGTTTGTTATTGGATTGGGTTGGGTTGGACTAGATAAGATTTAAAAACGATAGAAAAATTACATAAGAATGACAGGAAACGGGCAGCAAGCTGCGCCGCAACCCTTTTGAATAGCACTATTTGATATTCAGTTTATTCGGTTTAACCAGTTTGAAACCGAATAATGAACACTCGTAGTTGTTGGCAATGGCAGCTGCGATTGTTCGGAAACCAGGGGAGCCGCTGGTGATTGAGGAAGTGATAGTTGCGCCGCCAAAACGCTGCGAAGTTCGAATTAAAATCATTTGTACTTCCCTTTGTCATAGTGATCTTAGCTTTTGGAAATTGACGGTAAATGGTCATAGATTTTGAGCCAAATTTGAATCCAATCTAATGTTTAGTTGATGTTAATTAACTGATTTTTCTTTTTGTTCATGAAGGATCCTCCTGCTATTTACCCCAGAATACTTGGTCATGAAGCAGTGGGGTAAATACCCATTTTAAGGAACATTAAACTTTTTATTTGTTTTATGATGATTTAAAGTTATAATTTGCATCTCAATGGACCATTTTTAAGTTGCAGATAGTCCCATGTCGTTTTCTTCTTTATAATAATAAAATTATGTGTTAATAAAGACGTGTTTATTACTGCAAATCATATAAACCAGATTATAACCATTTCATTCTGCTACACTGAAGGACTGTAGAGAGTGTTGGAGAAGGTGTACATGAAGTTGTTGAAGGAGACACTGTGATCCCAATCTTTTTGGCGGATTGCGGTGAATGCATTGATTGTTTGTCCGAAAAAAGCAACCTATGCACAAAGTTTCCTTTCAGTCTTTCTCCTTGGATGGAAAGAGAAGAGACATGCAGATTCACAGACATTAATGGAGAAACTTTATACCACTTCTTGAGTGTATCGAGTTTTAGTGATTGTATGCGTGTCTATATGTCGTTTTCAGCTTTTTATAAAGCATTCCAGTACACAGTGGTTGACATTGCACATTTAACTAAAATCGATCCAGCAATCCCACCTAACAGAGCTTGCCTTTTAAGTTGTGGAGTATCAACTGGTAAATTATACTCCTCATATACTTTTCTAACCATTTACTTTTGCGTTAATTTCATGTTAAGCAACCAACTATCGTTGTTAATTTGGATAACGGGCTATGTTTTCTACACGGGTCACTGAATTATCACTGTCTGCTATATAGGTACTCAAATATCTATTTTTTTTTCTTTTTTTGCTTGTGTGTCTATCATTTATTTTGTCATCCGAGTCGCCATGTCACATGCCAGTATGCCACTGCTTGACATGGAGATTTGGATGAGAACAAAATGACATCTTAGCGAACTACCGAGCAAAAAAATTGAAGTTTAGTGCCCTATGCAAAAAAAAAAAAAAAAGCAGTTAGAAAGGTCGGTTTTATTAAATAAGTACATTTTGATTTTTGAGCCTATAAGATTCAACTTCAGTACCGACATAGATTTTAGGATTTTCTGATAAGGTTTGTCAAATGCACTAAGCTAATTCTTAGAATGAGAATACGTAGGTGAAAGTTGATATAATCCATATAAGTTTCGACTTTGGGAGGTTCTAAGTTTGACCTTTGACTTTTGGGGTCAAACATTCTAAGAATACAGTTCAACACCGATATGAATCCTTATAGCTACTGCTTAGAATATGATAACCACATTATGTATAATTGAGCTAGTACTACAAAATGAATATAGTAGAGTGGTTAAATAGTAATATGATCTACCAAGTTAGATTTTTAAAAAGTATCAAGTTTGACCTAAAAAGTCATTATGCTTTCAGGGGTGGGTGCTGCTTGGAAAACAGCCAAGGTGGAAGCTGGAACAACCGTTGCTATATTTGGACTCGGTGCCATTGGCCTAGCGGTGCGATTATGTAACTGCATGTTTTACAAAACTGATAACTGGAATTATGAACAAGCTAGTAAAGCTTTAATACATTTATGGTTTTAACTTAGTTAAAAAAATTAAAAAAGAAGAAAAACTTAAATTTTTTATTTGACATGGTTCTTGATGTGAGCTTAATGACCATGAATTGTTTTTACAGGTAGCCGAAGGAGCGAGGCTGTGTGGAGCTAAGAGGATCATAGGTGTTGATGTGAATCAGGACAAGTGTGAAATAGGTCATTTCTAATTTGGATATTTATAAGAATATGGTAACTTTCGACTTATAAAGATCGTATGTGGAGTTAGTTTTATATTTTTTTTTATTAATAGGAAAGAAATTTGGAGTGACTGATTTTGTGAACCCTGGTAATTGTGGGGACAAAACTGTGAGCCAGGTAACAAAATCATGGTTAAAATCATTATTCTAGAAGATTAGATATTACATGATCAATGATAAAATTAGGAATTAATGATATGATATTTTGAGTCAGATAATAATGGAGATGACTGGAGGTGGTGCAGACTATTGCTTTGAGTGTGTTGGTATGAAGTCACTTGTGCACGAAGCTTATGCTTCTTGTAGAAAGGTCGGTTTTATCTTTAATTTTGTTCGGCTTTTTTCAGACGGGCTAATGAACTGTATGCGTTTTATCATATTCCAAACTCATTTAACGCGCTAATTGAAGTTTCTGCAACTGTGAATGTTTTCTTTAGGGATGGGGAAAAGTAGTCGTGTTGGGAGTTGACCACCCACAATCTATGTTGACTTTTAATTCTTTTGAGGTTCTTCATAGCGGGAAATCAATCATGGGATCCTTTTTTGGAGGTCTTAAACCAAAATCCGACATTCGTATCCTTGAAAAACGCTATATGGATAAGGTAAAGAATAGTGTCACTTTGCTTTTCCATCTTTGCTTTTGACTTTTTGAGGTCAAAGTCAACCCAACGAATTCTTTCGATCCAAATTGATATGGTTCAAAGTACATAAAGGATTCGTAGTTTCATACCAAATTTCAATAATAATTCATGGTGAAATCAGGAAATACGTCTGGATGAATTTGTCACACATGAAGTTGACTTCAAAGACATCAACAAGGCTTTTGACTTGATGACTGAAGGGAAGAGTTTAAGGTGTGTGATCTGGATGAACAAATGATTAAACTTCATTTTAACTTTCATGAGTTTTTGTTACTGTTTGCATCACTTGTAAATGTAAATAAAGATGACAACTTTGTTAAGTTCATGATTAAAATCTTTATAATAAATAATACATGTGTTGTCTGCAATATGTGGCTATTATGATTAATTATGATCAGCTGGAATCTTTGTATGCCATTATAATCATTCACTAATATCCATCTTGAAGATTTTAGTAGTAAGTCAGCCTATTGTCAAGAACCAAAACTTATAGTCGATCAACGTGCTAATGTGGACACTCCAGTGGATGATCATCTCCGGTTACTTACCGGGTTAAGTGAACAATACGAAGGGATAGCCATGCTTCTTCAACAAACACAACCTCTACCGGATTTTTCTGAAGCTTGCTCTCGTGTCCGATTCTTCACAAAGTGATAGGAGCTGCGACCGTGGCTGTTGTCGAGGCCGCACCATAGGTCATGGGCAGTGGCGGAACTAGCCCAAAAAGTTAGGGGGATCCTAATTTTTTTTAGGATCAGGGGTATCCTTTATATAACTGAAACGGAGTTGGCGGGTATTTTTACACTACGAAAATGGAGTTAAGGGGTATTTTTACACTACAGAGACGGGGTTGAGGGGTAGCCCGTGCTACCTCTATTAATACTATAAGTCCGCCACTGGTCATGGGTGCATCTGGACCTAGAGGTGTACAAAAACCGGTTTTAGGACCGCAACCGGTTTTTTTGTTTCAACCCGAACCGAACCAGCGGTTAGTATACTGGTTAGGATCCTTGAACAAACAACCGGTTTGAAAACCGAAATCTGGATATCTTCCGGATTGTTACGCTGCATTCAATTTATAAAAGATAGACTTACACATAAGACCCTCAAACAAATAGAAAACAACCCTTATTACCCCCTACATAATGCATAATATGAAAAACGCTAGTTGCAACCCGTGGACGTAGGTCACCTTGACCAAACCATGTAAATTCCCGTGTTCTTTATTTTCTTCTATTGTGTGTGTGTTTGTTTCGCTTCCTAACCCTAGTTGCAACCCGTGGACGTAGGTCACCTTGACCGAACCACGTAAATTCTCGTGTTCTTTATTTTATGCTAATGTGTGTGTTTGTTTCGCTTCTGCTCGAACCTACTCTAATCCGATACCCTAACAGAAGAAAGATTCGTGAGATCACAAAATCCTTGTGTGTTCTGCGGTTTTGATCCATTTATTTCCAACAATCTTGTATGCTACAAGTCAATGGTGCGACGGGCGCATAGACTTGGATGATGTGAATTTTGAAAAAAAAAACTATTTTAAGTGTAGTGTGTTGAATAAAAAACTTATGTATTCAATATCATTCCACACGAAAAAGGGCAATTACAAAGCAATGGCAGGTATTCATGACATGACAATGATTATAAACTTAATTATTATTCTACTTGGATGATGTGAATTTTGAAAAAAAAAACTATTTTAAGTGTAGAGTGTTGAATAAAAAACTTATGTTTTTTTTTTTTTGAATGGCAAACACACTTTATATATAAATATAAAGAGCCGGCAAGAGGCTGAGGAACAAAAAGCGGAAAAAACTAGAAAAAACCGATTACAACATGTCTAAGATATCGAAAGTTTTCCATTTTTCCCAAGAAGGCGACTTTAGCTTCGAACAATTGCAAATCCAAAGGAAGGCGTCCTCTTTGATTTGCTCAACTGTCTTGAAGACCGGAATGAAGTTGTCTTCAAACACCTTCTCGTTTCTAGCTTTCCATGGCATTACAATGATAAACTTAATTTTTATTCTACTTGGATGATGTGAATTTTGAGAAAAAAAAAAAAACTATTTTAAGTGTAGAGTGTTGAATAAAAAACTTATGTATTCATGACATGACAATGATAAACTTAATTATTATTCTACTTGGATGATGTGAATTTTGAAAAAAAAAAATTATTTCAAGTGTAGAGTGTTAAATAAAAAACTTATTTATTCATGACATGACAATGATAAACTTAATTATTATTTTACTTATATATTAATTTAGAGTAAACTGTCATTTTGGTCCTTGTGGTTTGGGCACTTTTCCCATTTTAGTCCAAATCTCAAACTTTTTACATATGGGTCCCTGTGGTTTGCATTTTGTTGCTATTTTAGTCCAAAATTTAAAAACCATATTTTTTGACTGTTGCAACCTCCTATTTTGTCTTTTAGTTCAGGGGCATTTTGATCATTTTGCTTTTCATTTAACATTTTCTTAATTCAAAAATTAATATATATATATATATATATATGTATATATATATTAATATACACACATACATAGCAGTTCATCTTCATCATCATCATCGACAACTTCAGCTCTCTCTCTCTCTTCTCTGAACTACCACCACCACCACCCCCACCACCGCATCATCCCCACCACCACCATCCCACTGCCGCCAACACCACCATCTCTCTCTAAAACCTGCACACACACACACTCTCTCTTTCTCTCTCCAAACACCCATCTCTCTCTTCTCTCTCTCTCTGTAAAAAGATTTGTAAAAAGAAACGAGGCTCAGATCTGTAAAAAGAAACGAGGCTCCAACAACAAATCAAAACAAAAACCGATTTGTAAAAAGAAACGAGGCTCAGATCTGTTTTACAATGGGAACAAGGAGGAATAATCGCCATGGCTGCAAACAGAGGTTGCAAGCGCACTTGCCCTCCTCCGATTCTGCCACGCCAAGCTGCGGAAAATCTCAAAGGTTGACCCAATTTTGACTCGGATTAGGTGAAATCATCACAGCCTCGTGGTGAATAAAAGGATTGGGTTCAAGTTTTGATCATCCTGTTTGTTACAAAATCACCCTCAACCACCTAAAACAATCACAAAATCACATATCATCATCCATCATCTCGATCCCTTAAAACTAACAAAATCACAGATCATCATCCGTCTCCCCTCCACCACAGTACACCCTCCACCACAGTACACCCTCCACCACCGTCTCCCCTCCACCACCGTACACCCTCCACCACCGTACACCCACCACCACCGTCTCCCCACCACCACCCTCCACCACCGTACACCCTGACAACCACCGCTTGCTCTTGCTCCAACCCATATTTAAACTGTCATTTTGTTCCGATTCCTCTTGCTCCAGCCCATATTTAACACCTCCATCAAAATCAAACCCCCAATAAATCTGCATCAAACGCGAATCGGAGATAGAAGAGAGAGAGAGAGAGAGTTGTATGTTTGGGTGTAAATATGGGGAATCGTAGTCGGGGTGGTGGTGGTGCACGGTGGTGGTAGTTCAGATTGGAGGCGGCGATTTTGGATTACAGAGATCTGGGTTTGATCTGGGTTTGATTACAGAGATAGGAGAGAGAGAGAGTTGTATGTCTGTTTGTGTGTGAATATATATATAAATTTGAGTTATAATAAATCTAAATGACCAAAATATCCCTGAGGATAAAGACAAAATAGGAGGGTTTAAGTTAAGGAATCTAGTCAAATTTGAAATTTGGACTAAAATGGTGACAAAATGCAAACAACAGGGACCCAGATGTAAAAAGTTTGAGATTTGGACTAAAATGGCAAAAGTGCCCAAACCACAGGGACCAAAATGACAGTTTACTCATTAATTTATTATGCATTGTTCTTGTATTTTATAGCACACTCTTTCATTTAAAGAATACATACACTGCGTTTTCATTCAGCGTTACATGCTGTGTGTGAGAGGAGTGTACAACCATGTATTTTGTAAAAAAAAAAAAAAAAAAAACCTTTTTTTCGTTGAAAAAAAATCATGTTAAGTTTCGAGATGATATAAAAATAACAGCCGCCAACGTCTATCGCATTAACTTTGAATTTTTTTTTCTTTATTGGCATTAACTTTGATTTTTTTTCTTTATTAACAATTGTAGGTAGACCACACAATATTTAATGGTTCAGATTGTGCTTCTGAATAGTTAAATATTATACTGAGTCTGAATATTAAGACCTTTAATGTGAATTCGTCAGACATTTGTCTCTGAACGATTAAGCATTATACTGGCTCGTAATGGTTCAGACATCTTACTAGTTTAGTACTTAACCATTCAGAAGTTGTCAAAAAATCCTTTAAGTTATTAACCAAACGTTGCCGACAATACGTTTACATTATTTGCCCTTTAAAAAAGAAAAGCAAAAGTTTATATTCGGGCAACATGGATGTTCCCATGTATAAAAGGTTAAGTATACAGACGGTTGTTGTCCCACTCATCACCAACTCCGTAGGGTGAAACACAACCTACGTAGCACTCCTTAACCACTATATAAACAGCTTCAAACATAAAATATTAAACATCCCGACAACATACAAGAAGAAATTCGGTGTCAAACACTCATTATGGACGCAATTGGCTCCAGTAATACCACTGGCAATCCTATCCAGTGCAAAGGTAAGTTTCTACTGAAAACCGAACATGTTTTGGTTTAATCAGTTTGAAACCGAATAATGAATATTCCTAGTATTTGTTGGCACTGGCAGCTGCGATTGTTCGGATACCAGGGGAGCCGCTGGTGATTGAGGATGTGATAGTTGCTCCCCCAAAACGTTGCGAAGTTCGAATTAAAATCATTTGTACTGCCCTTTGTCACACTGATCTTACCTTTTGGAAAGTTAAGGTAAATAGTCATATTGATTTTGAGTTAAATTTTAATCCAATCAAATGTTAACTAATTTGTTTTTGTTCCTGAAGGATCCTCCTGCTGTTTTCCCTATAATACTTGGTCATGAAGCAGTGGGGTAAAATCTGAATACTTTTTTTTCGAATTTATGTTTGTATTCGTGAGCACGCTTGATTTTGATTTATTTTGAAAATTATTTGATATGTTTTTTTTTTTTTTTTTTTTGTAGTTTTGATTTATTTTGAACATTATTTTGTAAATCATGTTGCTGTTATGGGTAAAAATATAAAACTATGTTGCTATTATGGGAACATTTATTTTGACCTTAATAGAAGATTTTAAGTGTAAATTTGTGGTTCAAAAGATTGTCCCATGTTGTTTTCTTCTAATTTATAGTAATAAATTTATGTGTTAAATAATAAAGATGCATTTATTACTGTAAATCATATAAATCAGATTATAACTACTTCATTATGTGACACTAAAGGATTGTAGAGAGTGTTGGAGAAGGTGTACATGAAGTTGTTGAAGGAGACATTGTGATCCCAATCTTTTTGGCCGATTGCGGCGAATGCACTGATTGTTTGTCTGAAAAAAGCAACCTGTGCACAAAGTTTCCTTCGAGTGCTTCTCCTTGGATGAAAAGAGAAGAGACAAGCAGGTTCACAGACATTAATGGAGAAACTTTATACCACTTCTTGAATGTATCGAGTTTTAGTGAGTACACGGTGGTTGACATTGCACATTTGACTAAAACCGATCCAGCAATTCCACCAAACAGAGCTTGCCTCTTAAGTTGTGGAGTATCGACCGGTAAATTATACTCTTACTATACTCTTTTTAGTATTTATGTTCGGATTTTTAAATGATATACCCAAAGATTATTTTGTTGCTGATATGGATAACCGGCAATGTTTTCAGTAGACGTGGCAAACGGGTCGGGTTGGGTCGGGTTGGGTCATGGGTCAAAACGGGTTCGGGTCAAAACGGGTCAATTAAAAAAAAGGTTGTTTTGGTTCGGGTCGAAACGGGTTCGGGTCGGAACGGGTTTCGGGTCAGGTTAGTTAAAAAAATGTTTTTTTAAAGAGATTGTACATTAAGGGGCAATTTAGTCGGGTTAAAACGGATCCGGGTTGGTTCGGGTTGAGAATGGGTTCGGGTCGGGACGGGTTCGGGTCAATTTCCTGTGCCTGATATCTTCACTGACACCCCCTGAATGATTAGTTTCAGATCCTTTTACAACTACTGGAGCAATTCCATGATCCAATTCAAACTTTTCAGTCTTCATTTCTTCAACACTTCGGAAACACGTTCTCAAAGTTTTCCTACTTGACACCATCATGTTATCCACCAACATATGCAGAAACTTCAGGGTCGTTTTGGTAAAACAAATGTCAGAATCGTTCCCATAAAAATAATTGTTCAAATGTTGACCAAAACAACAATCATCTGTGTCAGACATTTAAACAAATCTAAAACTTAAAACCCATTCATGTAAGATATTCAATAAAGGGAAATACAAATATGAATTTTCTTTTGATCTCACACTTAAAGCAAACAAACAAGACAAATTAAAATCAGTAAAATGGATCATCTAATATTCATCATCCTCCACACAGTATGCCTCCGGGTTAACAACTTTGAACTTCTTTCCAACCATACTCACTCCAACAAGGTCCGTCTCTCGCTACAGCGGTAACAATGACGACTAACAAAATACTTAGTAAAATTCCAAACCCGTCATATATCCCATCTGGCCAGCCCCTCAGTTGCGAGTCCGACACCGATTGAAACAATGGCACAAACTATAAGGATAGTAAGCGTTAGCTAATGAAGCGCGCCCCATACGAACATTAGAATCTTGGAAGGTTTTTCGGTGTATTTGTTGAAGCCATAAGTCTTTTTGTCTGGTAGACAATTCACTAGATTTGACTCCTTCGTTAATCGACACGTTTAATGCTTTTGCTATTGCATCAGCCCCGTTAACGGCCCGCACGGTCTTCATGTCGTAGTTACGTACCATTGTTGCAAGTTTATTGGGATCTTTGCTGAATTCTGAAACGTTTACTTGGCTTCATTGGTTATGTTCTTGAGTATTTCAATGCTGACCACCAGCTGTCCATATAGAATTAAAATCATAACACTACCCAATTGCATTACAAACTAACCTAATTGCACCAGTACTCAACAGATTCATCAACACTTCAATAAAATGACTAAAATCAAACTAGAAACCTAATAATGTGCTAAACAAAATAGTACACAAACTATTGTTATCACAACACAAACATAATTGTAATAAAATTGTAATACTGAAAAGCTAAAGTTACGAGAATAATCAAATCAGAAGTTGAGAGAGTACCGAACGAATTAACAATTGCAATAATCGGCGATTGAAGAATGTAAACCCTAGAGAATGATAATCAATCTTGTTGTTATATGAGCAGTTGATAATCAATCGGGCATTACATACGATGCCGCCAGAGGGTTGAGGGGGTTTGTGGCAGAGGAGACGACAGAGACGGCGGAGACGGTGGGGGGATTGTGGCGGAGGAGACGGTGGAGATTGGGCGTCGCTGATGAGTGATGAACTCCGTACTCTAAATGCTACTGGCGTTTTCCAGTCCCGTGCTCTAGACTGGTGGACGGCCGAGAGGAACAAGCGAGGGAATGATGCAGCCTACGGTCTGTCGTGGGACGAGCTCAAAGAAGTCATGCTGGAAGAATTCTGCCCTCCTCACGAACGTCAAAAGCTGGAGGATGAATTTTGGCACATACAGCAAAAGGATGGAGACAATGCTGGTCTCACTGCTTGTTTCAAGCAGCTTAGCATTATCTGTCCCGACCAAGTCAAGACTTCAGACATGGCGATCAAGAAGTACATCCGGGCCCTGCCCGACTGCATTGCTGATTTCGTGCAAGCGGCTAAGACTAAGACGATCGAAGAAACCTACCTGCTAGCCGCTGAGATCAATGACAAGCGGGTTAAGGATGGGGTCTGGGATAAGACTTCGAAGCATCTGCATCAAGCTACTACCGCACCAACTACCGAACCCACCTCATCGAGCAACAAGAGGAAGAACAAGAGGAAGAACAGCTCCAGCAACAAGAACTGTGCGATCACTGCTGCGCCAGTTCAAGCTGTACCAGCTCAACAACGCCAAGTGGCAGCGCCTGTGGCCAATGCACCCCTTGCTAAGCGTGCATACACTGGGCCACATCCGCTTTGCCCCACCTGTACCTACCACCACCCGACTGCCATCGCTTGCCGTTTCTGTGCTCGTTGCAATATGTATGGCCACTTCACAACCAACTGCCATGCTCAACAAGCTCCTGCTCATCAAGCTTTGCTCACTGCTCCTCAGGGTCAACAAGCTCCTCCGGCACCCGCGGTCAACGCCAGAGCTTGCTTCGCATGTGGCGACCCGAACCATTTCGCCAACATGTGCCCAAACAGGGTCGTGAAACAAGAGCCCCAGCAGCAGCAGCAACAGCACCAGCAACACCAGCAACAACAACAACAAGCAGCATGTGCCCGAACTTTCAACATCAACGTGCGCCAAGCCTAGGCCGACAACAACGTGGTTAATGGTACGTTCCTTGTGAATGGTATTTATGCATCCTGTTTGTTTGATACTGGAGCCGATGCTTTGTGTCGTTCGAATTTGAGAAGCTCCTTAGTCGTAAACGCTCCAAACTCTCTTCGACATTCGATGTAGAAGTCGCCACTGGAAGAACTGTCGCCGTCAATTCTGTTCTCCGTGATTGTACTCTTGAGCTCAACAATCACATTTTCCCAAACGACCTTATTCCGATGCAACTTTGAAGTTTCGACGTCATAGTAGGCATGGACTTTCTTCGCGAAAATCGTGCTGAAGTTGTGTGCTTCGACAAGATGATTCGATTCTCGCTCGCAAATGGTGATTTATAGTGTGTATACGGCGAAACTGCTTCCAAAGGACTCAAACTCATGTCATGTATCCAAGCTAGCAAGTATCTCCGCAAGGAATACAGAGCTTTCTTGGCTAACATTGTAGTAGCGGAGAAGGAAAAGAAAGAGAAGAAGGAAGTGAAAGACGTTCCTGTGGTTCGTGAATTTCCTCATGTGTTCCCTGACGATCTTCCAGGCTTACCGCCAAGTCGTGATATCGACTTTCGTATCGACCTCATTCCTGGAGCCAATCCTGTTGCCAAAGCTCCTTACCGACTCGCACCATCTGAAATGCGTGAACTCTCAAACCAACTCCAGGAATTAGTTGAGAAAGGCTTCATTCGCCCGAGCACCTCTCCATGGGGCGCTCCAGTCCTTTTCGTCAAAAAGAAGGATGGGTCGTTCAGGATGTGCATTGACTATCGGGAATTGAATAAGTTAACTATCAAGAACCGCTATCCCCTACCCCGCATCGATGACCTGTTCGATCAGCTACAAGGTGCTACGTGTTTCTCGAAAATCGACCTACGTTCAGGCTATCACCAACTGCGCATACAAGAGGAGGATATACCCAAAACCGCATTTCGCACCTGTTACGGCCATTACGAATTCGTTGTGATGCCTTTTGGCTTAACCAACGCACCCGCGGTCTTCATGGATCTTATGAATCGCGTGTGTAAACCATATCTCGACCATTTCGTCATCGTATTCATCGACGATGTCTTGATCTATTCCAAGTCGAGGGCCGAACACGCGCAACATCTACGTTTGGTTCTCGAGTTGCTCCAGGGGAATCGACTCTATGCCAAGTTCTCCAAGTGCGAAGTTTGGTTGGGGGAAGTTCAGTTTCTGGGTCACATTGTCAATAGTCAGGGTATTCATGTCGATCCTGCAAAGATTGAAGCCGTCAAGGGTTGGGTTACGCCTAAGAACCCGTCTGAAGTCCGTTCTTTTCTCGGACTAGCGGGCTATTATCGACGATTTCTCGAAGATTGCTGTGCCGCTTACCGCTCTCACGCATAAAGACCAGTCTTTTGTTTGGGGAACTAAACAAGAAACTGCCTTTCAAACCCTCAAGCATAAGCTTTGCAATGCTCCTGTTCTCACTCTACCCGACGGAAATGACGATTTCATTGTCTACTGTGATGCTTCCAACCTTGGTCTTGGTTGTGTTCTCATGCAACGGAACAAGGTTATAGCTTACGCATCTCGTCAGCTCAAAATCCACGAGAAGAACTATACGACCCATGATCTCGAGCTAGGCGCGGTTGTTTTTGCATTAAAGATCTGGCGACACTACCTGTATGGTACCAAGTGTACGATCTTCACCGATCATAGGAGCCTACAGTATATCTTTAATCAGAAGGAACTTAATATTCGTCAACGCCGATGGGTAGAACTTCTCAACGATTACGACTGTGAGATTCGTTATCACCCAAGCAAGGCGAATGTTGTTGCCGACGCACTCAGCAGACGGAGCTATCTGCTTAGCACTCGTAATGTTCAAGCCCAACACGATCTCGAAACCCTCATTCGCGAAGCTCAGCATGTGTGTTTTAACCAACGCACGCTAAAGAGGGAACGGATCTATCACGATGGAGCCCAGCTTGTGAGCAAATCCAATGGGATATTCCACTATCTGGACCGAATTTGGGTCCCTAAACGGACCGATTTGCGACAGATCCTGATGGACGAAGCCCACAAATCCCGGTATTCTATTCATCCCGGTGCCGACAAGATGTACCAGGATCTTCGCTACAAGTACTGGTGGCCAGGCATGCAAAGGGATATTGCCCTCTACGTTGGAAAATGCCTGACATATGCAAGAGTCAAGGCTGAACATCAAAGACCCTCTGGCTTACTCGAACAACCACCAATCCCTATGTGGAAGTGGGAAAGTATAGCTATGGATTTCGTAACCAAACTTCCGCACACGTCATCAGGTCACGACAGCATATGGGTTGTGGTCAACCGTTTGACCAAATCTGCTCACTTTATACGAGAAGACTACAAGGTAGAACGATTAGCCCGAATCTACACCGACGAGATCATTTGTAATCATGGGACGCCTCACGACATCATCTCTAATCGTGATGCTCGGTTTACCTCGCGACTCTGGGAAACGTTTTAGAAGGCTCTTCGTACATCGCTTAACCTAAGTACCGCCTTCCACCCTCAAACCGGCGGTCAGACTGAAAGAACGATTCGTACTCTTGAAGACATGCTCCGTTCGTGTGTCATAGACTTCGGTGGTAATTGGGATAAATACCTGCCGTTAGTTGAATTCTCGTACAACAACAGTTATCATTCCAGCATACAAATGGCACCATTCGAGGCTTTATACGAAAGGAAATGTCGATCGCCTATTGTGTGGCACGAGATCGGTCACTCGCAATTAACCGGTCCCGATCTACTGCAAGAAAAGACAGACAAAATTTTCCAAATCCGGGACAATCTAGTGTAAGCTCGGAACAGACAGAAAAGTTACGCCGATAAACGACGCAAGCCCCTTGAATTTGACGTTGGCGACTACGTACTCCTAAAGGTTTCACCTTGGAAGGGTGTGGTCAGATTCGGCAAGAAAGGGAAACTAGCGCCTCGATACGTTGGACCTTTTAAGATCCTGGAAAGGATCGGTAAAGTCGCCTACAGACTCGAACTACCGGAGGAGCTGAGTAACGTCCATTCGACTTTCCATGTGTCAAACCTCCGAAAATGCCTGGCTGAGCATGATTTAATTATACCTCTCGATGATATCCAAATAAACGAAACGTTACATTTTGTGGAGAAGCCTGTCGAAATCATGGATCGCCAAACCAAGCAGCTCCGGCACTCACGAATTCCTATTTTGAAAGTCCGATGGGAAGGTAAACGAGGCGCAGAGTTCACTTGGGAACTCGAAAGCGACATGAAGGAGAAATACCCGCAGTTGTTAGGAGAGAATCTAGAGAAAGAAAGTTCTCAAATGTGATTCACGGTGTGGTACGACTTACAGCTTAATTTCGGGACGAAATTCCCTCAACTAGGGGAGGCTGTAACACCCCGTGTTTTCATAAGTCAAAGTCAAAGTCAAGGTCAAAGTCAACGACCGATTATGCGAATTTGACTTATAGTAATTTCTTTATTTTATTTTGTATTATGTGGAGTAAGTGTTGTTAATTACAAATCAACGTATGTTAATCGCTATCAAATCGACCCGCGACTGTGAATTATAGGAAGTAACAATGCGATAAAGTTAACTAATCAATAATCAAACTATGCTAATCAAATCGACATCGAACCGTGATACAAACCGCAACTCGACTTACGAACTTAGTTGTTATTATACGTGTGTGTGCCTTATGTGTTACTTGTGCGTGTTTATTTATGCTGTGTTGTGGAAATCAATCGAACTCAATCGAAACTCGACATCGAACTCGAACTCGAATCACAATCGAACTATGTTAATTAGTGGAGAAGAGACAGTGCTCGATATGAATTAGTTGGGACTGAAAGTAATTTGACTAGGAAACCTTTATCGTGTCGAACTGCTCGCAATAGAAATCGAAACGTTAAAAATCATCGCGTCAAACATTCTACCCAGGTGCCATCCGATCGGATAGCCACCTTGTCATCAGAACAGGCGCCATCCGAACGATGTGCCATCCGACCGGACTGTCATCCGGGCGGTGTGCCATCCGATCGGATAACCCCTTTCCTCTTTTGGAATCCTATAAATACCCCTATCATTGTCATTCTTTCTACTTTTGGAAACCTCTGACCGAACCGCACGCTCTCCTCACCTTTTCTTCGATTTCTCTCAATCCAGGTAAGATCTCATCCTAAATCTTGTACGTTCTTGAACTACACGCACTCCTACACTTTTCTATCTTTTAAATCTTAACTTTTAACCATGAAATCACCGGATCTTGGGTGTTCTAGGATGACGTCATCATGTGTTCTTGAAGAACTGCATGTTTTGACTTCAATCCACCAAGAACAACCTAGATCTAACCGATTTCCACGCAAACATACAAAGATCTTGTAAAAGATCTCAACATAAACGTGGTGAAAAAGGATTGAAAGATGGTTTCTAACTTTCTTTCAACTCTTTTACACTCAATGCACTCAAAACCGATAGAATCGGACTTTATTCTAGTCTCCTACTCACTAATAGTGTTGTACTAGTCCAAGATCTAAATTCCACACACGAGACCACCGATTTCGGGATAAACAAGAACAACCGTTTTGAGCCGGTAACCGACCGAACTAGGGTGATTCCTGGTCGGTTTGGTCACTTGGGTCAACACGAGGTTCCGTTGTTTAACACGATGTCAACACGTCTCGATAAAACGACAAACAAACAAATGGCCAAGTGTAAGACGAATGAGACAACCAGAGCGGAGTGCTAACCGATCGGATTATCATCCGAACGGATAGGTCATCCGAACGGGTTGTCATCCGAACGGATTACAACTTGGGTCCCACACCTGAACAACTTAATTTGAAGTTTGAGTATTGAACGAATTGTTATCCGATCGAACGACCATTTGACTGGATTACTCTTCGGATCATGAGATACTAAGACTTCAAAGACTTAAACAATTTTCAACATGTTCAATAACAGGGTTGCCACCCGATCGGATGAACATCCGATCGAGTGACACCTCCGCCTTGAACTTGCTTCCACCAAGTAGCCTCATCACCAAGTCGCTGTCCGACCGGACCACTGTCCGACCGGATGACCATCCGAACGGATTGCCATCCACACGACCGACCATCCGAACGGCCGACTTGAAGATAGAGATACTCCGATGTTTTTGAAATACTACAACGAAAACTTCAAAAGTCAAGCCATCATACACAAATACATCTTTCCTCATAGGAAGAAACAATCCACTCGAATAGTCATCCGGTCGGATAGGCTATCCGACCGGATGACCATCCGAACGGATTGTTATCCGCACGGATTGCTGTCCGCTCGGATTACCATCCGATCGAACTACTATCTGACCCACTCTCACTTCGTATCGTTTTACACGTCACTTATCGTTATGCTATCGAATCTATTCAGGCTAATCTTACTCGCTAAGCGCTCCCTTCAATCCATCAACCGCTGTGAGTATACTCGATCCCTTTTTGCTTTAAGCACTTTTGGGTGTTACATACGTTACAACTATTCAAACTACATCAATCACACTACTCAATACTATTTGAACGCTAACCGTTAATGCATGTTATACGTGGCTTATGAATGCTTGTTTGTTATGTTTACACATGGAATGCTGTCTACCTGCCTTAGCAACGATAGTACTATAGTTTGGACTCAGCACCCGTTCACACGGGGGTTGTTAAGGACAATTACTTGCATGGATTACGGTGGTAATCATGTATTGCGAACTGCATTTGGCAGTCAACCCGCAGTCATTGGTATCGATGGATCTATGTCGATAACTAACGTGCTTCATTTCTCTATGTGTACGTGCTGGTTATGCGTAAACGAATTCGAACTCTATATGCTATTATCAAACTTGTATGCTCACCTTTACATTATATGTATTGACTTTTATTTTAACGTATGTGACAGGTGCTTAGGATGCACACATGTTAGGAGGTTGAAGCTAGAATAAGGCTCTGGAGGCCAACAAATAGTTGTCTGTACTTATCGAGTCTAGGGTCTCCAGAAGCAGATAAACAATTGTTATATTTAAATCTGAGTTGTCGGAACAGGATGGTTTGCCTAGTCGTTATCTGTAATAATTTGTTTGACCGTTTGAGACATGGTATGGGACATGTTACTTTAAATTGAATAGTTA
This sequence comes from Helianthus tuberosus, assembly GCA_030545235.1. NCBI lineage: Eukaryota > Viridiplantae > Streptophyta > Magnoliopsida > Asterales > Asteraceae > Helianthus > Helianthus tuberosus. Next base: position 33,782,629 of record CM060396.1, read on the forward strand.
TGATAATTGTTATGGAAACTTCTGGACAATCTGTTTCGCTCAGTGCCATGCCCCGATGTTTCCGCCATCGGTTGGGGTGTGACAAATTGGTATCAGAGCCATAACTTTAGGGAATTAGGCAAGACTCGACCTAGTCCGGGTCGGAGTCTTAGATACCTAGACTATAGTTAAGAACCAACAGGCCGACTTGTGCATATCCGGTAGGGATTATGTACGAGCTTACTTCTCGCCATTCTCGCCTATGCTACACTATCACTGCACTCGAATTTTCAACTAAGAATAAGCGATTTAAGTCAAGATTAGGTGTGAAAACTGCAAACTCTTGACAAAAATTGCTTGATCGACCCGCATTTTACTTATGAACGGGGAGAATTATACCAAATCAGGAGTGAAATCCATATTTTGATGAATAATCTCCTCTATATTATCAAAAACAGGAACGAAGTTGTTAAGCCAGGGGTGAAACCCTAACCTTGACAATTTGTTCCGTTCATTCTACAAAACTCTCACCAAAATCTCAACGTACTCCAACGACCTGAAGGCACACTATGACTAATGGGATGCATGCCAATCGCCCAAGAAACGAGGCAAAGGCACAACCCCGAAGGTTAAATGTGCACACAAGTCCTTGTGAATAGTTGAGCCACTTTGGTTAGTCGAAGTCTACTAGCCGCAGACAATCTACCTCTCGATTTTTTTATGTGTTTCGATTCTGAGCCACAACCGCTGACTCTGATAATTCATCGATTTTATGTGATTATATGTGCATTTATTTGTTTATGTGTTTAAATTTGGAAGGTTTATTCGATTCTTGCTTTCATCTCGATCGACACACACGACTCGCACTGCATTTCTATCTCAAAACGTTAACAAATCGCTAAGATTAGGAACGACCTTATGATACGATATACGATTATACTACACTACTCGTTATAGTAAACGCGAACGCAACTTCGAACGATCGCAGACTTTGAATGATAGGTTTCTGTTTTCTGATGGCCTTGCTCATTTTACGCCACGTGCCCGAGACGGAATCGAGATCACGCATCGGGTCTTACTCCATAATCCTGTTAAATCTTTCCGTTATCGCCTTCCAAAAACTACTACCCGTTTGGTTCTTCCCTAAATTAAAAAAAAAAATGCATTAGTAAAAATAAAAAATAAATCTTTTTAAATTTAAATTAAAAAAATAAACTTTGGTTCATACCGACAATCGGGCAAGTTGAGGACTTAACAAACGCCATTGCTAGCGCCTCCTCCTCTATTTTTGTCCAAGGTCTCGGCTTTGCTTTCGAACCGCCTTTGGTTTCGGCTACGGTTTCAACTGCCTTCCCCTTCCCCTTGTTTTTTTTGCGCTTGAGCTCTTGAGGTGGCGATTCGGGGACGACTTCTTCATCATCGTCAAGTGGAACCGGGGGTTGCACTTGGGATGTTGGCGGTTGCGATTGGAATTGCGCTAGAGATTCAAACGAGTTGCGTTGCATCATTTGTTGGAGTGCTTGGTAGTGTTGCATTTGTTGAACTTGAGACATTTGTTTGAAGGCGTTGAAAACGTAAATTGCGGAGACACCCATGAAGGATCGATAGTCGGAGTGTAAGCGGGAGTCGAAAAAAAAGTTAGGTTGGTTCGGGTTGGGATTGTTCGGGTTGGGGTTGTTTGGTTTGAATGGATTCATGATTGTATAAAAAAGATGGAGTGTTTTTTATAAATTGGATGAGAATGGGAGAAATATTGAGAATTTGATATAAAAATGGATGAGATAAGGGGTATTTATTTAAAGTGAAAAATGTTTTTTTTTTAATTAATCTAGCCGTTAAAAAACGGCTAGATTTTTGAATGTTGCCCCGTTGTGCACGTCGTGTGGGAGACAGGTAGGACGAGCCGGCCCTATGGGGGGCGGTGTAGGGGTCCGGCGCCGGGCCAGGCCGGGCCTAAGCCGGCCCCCATACCTTCCAGTCTAATAATTCATGGTGAATTCAGGAAATACGTCTGGATGAATTTGTCACACATGAAGTTGACTTCAAAGACATCAACAAGGCTTTTGACTTGATGACTGAAGGGAAGAGTTTAAGGTGTGTGATCTGGATGAACAAATGATTAAACTTCATTTTAACTTTCATGAGTTGTTACTGTTTGCATCACTTGTAAATGTAAATAAAGATGAAAACTTTGTTAAGTTCATGATTAAAATCTTTATAATAAATAATACATGTGTTGTCTGCAATATGTGGCTATTATGATCAGCTGGAATCTTTGTATGCCAATATAATCATTCAAGTTTCATCATTGTTCTTCAAAATAAATAAAGTTATATGTTTAAGCTAGGATTGTTAGCTTGCTCTCGTGTCTAATTCTTCACAAAGTGACAGGAGCTGCGACCGTGGCTGTTGTCGAGGCCGCACCATAGGTCGTGGGTGCATCTGGACCTAGAGGTGTACAAAAAAACCAGTTTTAGGACCGAAACAGTTTTTTTGTTCCAACCCGAACCGAACCAGCGGTTAGTATACTGGTTAGGATCCTTGAACAAAAAAACCGGTTTAAAAACCGAAGTCCGTTTTAAAAATCTGGTTTAAACCAGGTTTTTTGGCCCAAATCGGTTTTTAACTGAACCGAATCGATTAGTACCAGTTATGGTTCCCACCATGTAAAACCGGTTTTTTTAAAAACCTTTTTTTTCTCCACCAAAAGAACCGGTTATGTTAAAAACCGGACCGTTTTTTTAAAAAAAAAAAAAAAAAAACACCTATTTGTACACCTGTATCTGGACTTGGTTATGGACAACAACAGGTAACACAGAAATGGTTTCTTTAGACTATCCGGTATGGGGGCCGGCCCTGCCCCGGCGAGCCCCGGCGCCGCACCCCCACACCGCCCCCCTCATGTCTGTCCCGTCTTCTCCGTCACCCAGCAGACGGACTCGCCGGCCTACCTCCTTCACACACGTACCTATACATATATATATAGAGAGAGGGGCTCATGCGAGAACTCCATTTATTGCGAGAACCAATGTGAACATAACTTAAAATAGCTAAAAAAAACCTAAAAAAACCTAACCCCCACCCCCTCCCCCCCCCCCCCCCAAAAAAAAACCTAAACCCCCCCCACCCCCACCCCCCCCCCCCCCCAAAAAAAACCTAACCCCCCCCCCCAAGCTAAAATGCTAAAAACTAAACCCCCAAAAAACCTAAAAAAATCTAAAAAAATAAAAAAAAAAATCTAATTTTTTTTTATATATTTTTTATGCTCAAATCGCTACTTTTAGTGGCAAAAAAAAAGTTTTTTTAAAATTTTTTTTATTTTTTTTATTTTTTGGCTTCGAAAAGTAGCGATTTTTATATAAAAAATATTAAAAAACAAAAATTTGTGTGATTTTTAGCTATTTTTAGGCATTTTTGGTTGTGTTCACATTGGTTCTCGGGGTTCTCGCAATAAGAGGTGGTTCTCGCATGATCTTCTCCCTATATATATATATATATATATATATATATATATATATATAGGGAGGAGATCATGCGAGAACCACCCTTATTGCGAGAACCGCGAGAATCAATGTAAACACATCTGCAGGTTGATGTAACGTATCTATTTTTAAAACCTTTAAAACTCCAGCAACAACCTTTTCTCTCAAGAAATGAAAAGATCAATTTCAAAGTGTTTCATACGATCATGAAAGACGGATTGGAGGAAATAAGCAGGGCAGCTTTATTGTCGCAAAAAAACATTGACTGGCATACTATATTGAACATTTAGACCATTTAAAACTTTTTGAAGCCAAATGATTTTGACATCCAACTAGAGCCATTGCTCTATACTGTGCTTCAGCAGAAGAAGAGCGATATACAATGGGTTGTTTTTTACTTTTCCAAGATATTAAATTATTACCAACAAACACACAATAGCCAGATATACACCTTCATGTAGATAAGCACTTATCCCAATCCAGTGGCGGAACTAGCCCGTTAAATCAGGGGTGTCCTAAAAAATTTTTTATCGTACAATCATACAATATTAATAAAAACAACAATAACGAAGGTCGAAGAATGCAGCGTCTGAGTCTGAGCGAGAGGCCAGAGCGACGTTTGGTTTTCTTCCAGGTTGCTGCCATACGTAGTTGTGTTTTTTTTTTTTGGGCTAATCTAATCAATTGGGCCAGTGTTTCAATCGAACTCCCTTATTTTATAAGTTTGAGTTGGTTAGACCATACGGTGTGAAGGGCTTGAAGATAGGACATTATGCGACACGTGGACCACCTTTTGTATTATTTTATAATTAAAATTATATAAAATGTATTAAAAACTTTTAAAAATATTACTGGTAAGTAAACAGATACATAACACTAAAAAAACATTACATAAATTTTAAAAACATTGCATAAAATAAAAATACGAGACGGATTGTCCTAAAAGGATATGAGAGGGAGTCGACGGTTCGGTTATTCTCACCCGTATAGGCTTGAAAGTGTTGTCGGGTTGTCCTCCAAAAAGGACCGCTCGAGCGCCTATCCGGCATGTGGTGGCTCAAAGCTTCGACCCACGACTCGCAATCTTCTTCGGTCCACACAACGGCTCTCATCCTCGTTTTTTTTTTTTTTTGTGAAGTGGAACGACATTGAGAGTTTGTATAAATTTAGGTGAAGTGGTAGAGTTTTTAATTTAAAAATGAAGAAGTGGGTTGTATTTATAGTGGTAAAATTAGAATTTTTAACAAAGGTAAGTTTTTTTTTAATTTTAAAAAGTTAACCGTTGGGGTTAAACGACTAACATCCACGTCCATTAACCAAGTGCCACGTCGATGCCAAAAATTCTTCCACGCCGGTGGAGATTCCCCGGCCTAATCAATAACGTCGTGGTAACGCCGTGGACGGGACAGTCTGAACGGCGTTGAGCAGCAACAACGCCTTTTTTTAAATGCCCACACCGTGTGGTCTTAGGGATATCCTTGTATTAATTTAGGTGTATCCTTTGTATAAAACCGAAAAAAATGCACTACGAATATAGACTTGAGCCGTAGCCCGTGCTACGGCTAGATTTATATAAGTTCCGCCAATGCCCCAATCAGAATCTGCATATCCCCTTAATTGGAAGTTATCACTTTTAGAAAATAAATTTCCCTTTCTACGGGATTTTTTCAAATACCTAAGTAACTTGAAGGCAACTTTCAAATGTGAAGCCAAGGGACTTAAACACCTAACTGTATAGGAAATATCAGGTCTGGTGTGAGTTAAATAAATCAGTTTTCCAATTAACTTTTGATACTCGGTTATATTTTCTAATTCATAGTCTGAACTGTTTGAGTTTCTTTTATCAGTAATGACAAGATTTTGTTCAATTGGATTATTGATAGGTTTTGACCCCAACATTCCAAACTCGTCAAGTAATTCCAAGCAATATTTCCTTTGAGATAATACAATACCCTGATCAGTTTCTAATACCTCTATTCCCAGAAAGTATTTAGGTTTTCCAAAGTCTTTAATCATAAATTTAGAGCTTAGCCGTGATTTAACACGATTTAATTCTTCTAGACAAGGAATAGTCACTGTTACTTTGTTTGCACACCCTTTTTTCATATTTGTCATAATAACCTTCTGGTAAGGTCATGTAGACATCCTCTGATAAGGTTCCGTACAAAAAAGCATTGTTAACATCTAGTTGAAACAAGGGCCAATTGTTTTGGACGGCTAGACTTATTACACATCGCACCGTAACCATTTTTACAACCGGAGAAAATGTTTCATCGAAATCTAGACCCTTTCTTTGGCTATATCTGTAAGGACTTGCAAAAATGTCCCAAAACGACCCGTAAGTAAAAACCCGGATCCCTGAAACCCTAATGTGCATGAAAAACCAAGAAAACATGAAATTTGGTCTTCTCGCGGGCCGCGTAAAGCATAAGAAGACCCTACGCGGGCCGCGTCAACTTAGTTTTGACCAGATAAGCCTGCCATGCCACGCGTCACACACGTGGCAGCCCTAGGTATGACACGCTAGCCCTAGTCTACGACTAGGTGGCCCTCACGGGCCGCGTAAGTGTTAAGGGTGGTTTACGCGGGCCGCGTAAAACCCTAATTTCAACTATAAATTGCTTGGGTCATGGCCTGTTCGTCTGTGTTGAAAACTTTTCTTAAAAACGAAGTATACTGCATAAATTCTAGGATTTAAGGTATCAAGGTGCTGCTACGATACAGGGTATTAACTCGATCGCTGCTACGATTCAATGTCCGATCGATTGAAACTATCCAATGGATGTTTAAGTGCTGCCCAAATTAGGGTTATACTTTGTCATTCGTCATGAATTCGATGGATGTTTAAGTATTGCACTTTATCATTCATTGTGAGGGTTTTAATCTCGTGAGTTATCGTAAATGTTGTATTAGTTACTAACCTAGTTCGTGTGCATTGTTGTTGAAACTAGGTTATCAGGCTTATCAGTAGGTTAAAACTCTGCCCGTTTAAATCTGCAATGTGAGTCATTCTCTTTTTATCAACTGTTTTACTAAATCTCAAATTATTTTCAAAAGTTATAATTACAGGGATTAAGTCGTGGTTATCTTGAATCACTGGCAAGTGGGGTATTGAGCACATTACTAATTTCTCACGGTTAGGTTCATTGACCTAACTGTGATAATCATCACTACTTAGGTGAAAGGACCCAATTGTGGTATGACCATCGTCACAAGGCTGTGACACGGCGCCAGATAAAAATAAGATAGAAGCCATTGTAATCACTCTTATGCTGTAATTTATAACTATGTGTCGGTTTATCAAATTGAGTGACTCGCCAGTATTTCCCCGCTGATAATATATTTTTAAAACATGTTTCATGTGACTACTGTGAACCAAGGAAAAATGCTACGGAGCACTAACAAGCTTGAAGTAGTGGCTCAGTTTAAATAAATAAACATGATTTGTAAATCAGGGAATTTCCTTGTGAAATTCCTCTATTATAAATTACGGGGTTATCCCAAATTATGGAATAGAATAATCGGGCATTTTCAGTTTTGAAAAGATCCTGTTAAATCTTCCGTTGTCAACTCAATTAATAAATACCACGGGTTTCTGTCCCGCGGCACCTGGACCAGGTCAAACCGGGACGGGGGCCGTGACAATATCCCTTAGCAACTAACCTAGCTTTATATCTTTCTATCTGGCCAACAGACTTGTATTTAATCTTGTAAATCCATTTACACCCTACAGGTTTTCTATCACTAGGTAAATCAGCTAGAATCCAAGTACCATTTCTCATAAGTGCTTCCATTTCCTCATTCATGGCTAAAACCCAATTGGGATCTATGAAAGCTTCCTTATATGTTCTTGGTTCTATGCTTTTATTAAGAGAAGAAATGAATGAGAAATTTTCTGAGGACAGTTTAGAATAGTTAACTACCTTCTCTAACCCATACTTAACCTTCCCTTCTATAACAAAATCCTCTAGCCTTCTAGGAGCAACTGAAGTTCGGGTTGACATTCTCAAGTTAATAGGATCATTCTTATTACCCTCAGGAAGAGTACTATCTTCATTAAGAATCTCAATGTTTTGAATTTCACCGGCATCCTCGATAGTGATATCTGGACCAGGAGGAACATCTTGACCAGTTGATATGTTCTTATCATTAGATATGTTCTCATCATTTGTCAAGATATCATCCTCTTGATTCCTAATATCACTCATGCTACCAGGTGGATCAAAGCCATTAGTTTCAGATTGTACAGTCCTACCAACATCATCGGGTATTGGTTGTCTAAAATTTTCATTTTGAAGAAAGAAGTTATACATGTCAAAACTGTTTAAATTTGAATTTTCAGAATATTTGTCTAACTTGAAAGGATAGATTTGTTCATAAAATCTCATATCACGTGAATATAAAACAGTTTTATTTTCCAAATCCCACATTTTGTAACCTTTTTTTTTCTTCATTTGAATAGCCTATTAAAACACATTTTATTGCACGACTATTAAACTTGTTTGAAGGATTTAAATTTGTGCAAAAAACTAGACAACCAAAATTTCTAAGGTGACCAAGAGGAGGCTTACACCCAAACATCAACTCATAAGGAGACCTACCACTCAAGACAGAAGAAGGAGTACGATTGACAAGGTAAGCGACAGTTAACACACACTCAGTCCGCATGGATATAGGTAACCCCCCCTGAAACATAAGAGATCTAGCAGTGTTTAGCAGATGGCGATGTTTCCGTTCAACAATCCCATTATGCCGAGGAGTACAGGCACCGGAAGTTTGATGTATGACACACTTTTAGGGATGGCAATGGATCGGGTATTGGTAATCCCATACCCATACCCGGTTATAAAATCGTGTCCCATACCCAACCCAATACCCGTCTGGTAATTACCCGTCGGGTATGGAGTATACCCGCGGGTATCGGATATACCCATTAGTTTGTTAAAAGATATACGTTGGGATTTCTAAATACATTTTTTACTATTATAATTATTATATAATTTTATTTATACAACAACTATTATAAATTAAAAAATGTACATGACATAATTTATAAGTTTTATCAAAAATTAATAATAACTTTATAATACTTATACAATTACATGTATATACTTCACAACATACAATATATAAATACTACTATCAAATCCATATACTAAAAGAAAATTTATTTTTTCACATTATGAACATACTAAAATAAATAACGATAGACAAGGGTTAATGAAAAATATAAATATAAATTAAAAAAATCGGGTATATAGTTCGGGTAAATGGGTATGTGGTTTTGGGTAATCGGGTCGGGTATCACCTAATCCCATACCCGACCCATACCTGCGAAATTTTTTAAAACTAATCCCATACCCGGCCCAATACCCGTCAGGTATCGGGTATACCTGTCCCATTTGTGTCGGGTTTCGAGTATACCTATCGGGCTCGGGTATTTTTGCCATCCCTACACCCTTTTTTTCAAAAAAATGATTGCAAGTTTTTGTTAACAAATTCAATACCATTATCAGATCTACACACTTTGATTCATTTACCAAACTGAGTTTCAATTAATGAAAAAAAGGACTCAATATTCGTAAACACTTGATCTTTGGATTTTAAAAGATATAACCAGACTGCACGGGAGTAATCATCCACCACGGTTAGGAAGTATTTGAAACCTTCACGACTAGTGATTTTAAATGGTCCCCACAAGTCTAAATGAATTAGATCACCTACCTCATTTGACTTATGGTCGCTAAGAGAAAAAGATGTACGAGTTTGTTTAGACATATGGCAAATTTCGCATGGTTGAGTTAAGTTTTTGTTGTTCAAGATTAAGTCTTTATTAAGAACACGTAAAACTTGTTCAGAGGGATGCCCAAGGCGAATGTGCCATAACTCCGCAGAGACGGTACATGAAAACATACCACTATTACAACTAAAACCCTTACCTTTGCCTAAAGAATCTAACACATAAAGACCGCCATGTTCTCTACCAGTCATCACAAGTTTCTTTTGAGATAAGTCCTGAACATAACAGTGTGACTCAGTAAAGAAGAAATATAATTTATTATCTTTGGCCATTTTATTTACTGAGATTGAGTTAACACAGTAATCAGGAATAACCATGACGTCTTTTAAAATAACATCTTTTTGACTTTTAGGTTACCAATTTTCTTTATTTGAGCTTTAGTACCATTTGGATGACGAACAGTTAGGTTCAGATCAGAGACATCTAAACAATTAAATAGGTTTGAGTCACTTTTAATCATGTGCTGATTGGCTCCAAAATCGATTATCCACATAAGTGAGCCATTCAAGTCATGATTACTATTAGAACAAAAAACTTCGTTTAACCTACAATTCAAACTAGACGTATTAAAGTTACCTGACATGTTGACTATGGAAGAATTTGCAGAATTGTTAGAGATTAAGGACATAATTCTTGCAATCTGATCAGGAGGGAATGGCTGGGATGAAGAATTGGCAGCTTCAAAGGTGTTAGGTTTATCGCTGGAAGCATTTGACTTGGCTTGTGTCACACCCCGACCTGCAGCGGAAAGGTACGGGGCATGATGATTGCCCATAGCTAATGACAACTAATTATTGTTTCAATATTTAAAGCATAACCATTTAAATAGTCACATAACATATAATAGTCAAAATTGTTCATACATTGTTCAAAACAAATATATCAAGATTTCAATTTAAATTCCTAAGGCCCATGCTATGTGTCCACATCACTTGATCATCAACTTTGAAAACCTGCACCAAATTAGAAAAATATATTTTTGGGTCAACAAATATGTTGGTGAATAATTTCCTCCGTTTTATAGAAAACAGTTTTATATTTATTTCTTAAAAAGATATTTTTAACATGCACCTCAAGGTTAGTGTGTAAATAGTCTCATATCATCAACATAGTCAACATATCCATAAATCCAAATTTACCAAACAAGAATACACAATCAAATAACAACACAAACAACCAAAATAAATAGACTCCTGATAATAGCGTGCATTAGGCTCAAGCCCCGAGGAGCGAGTCTAATACCGTTGGCGATACTAGGCTACAACCCATGGCGGTGGGGTACCTAGTCAGCCGTGGATCCACTAGACACAATAGCATGCAATAAACTTGACATCCGATAGCATATAGAATAATAGAATACACATAAGACATTCACATAATAACACTTGATCATAGCATGTTAAGTAAATCGAAAAGTGAAACGTGATGCACCCCAAAATTTGAAAAAGTTAAAAAGGGGAAAGTGAAAGAAATTACTCACAGGTTGCGAAGAGTTAATCCACGAGAATTAACGCACGAGTACACGAGGTATAACAATTGACTAAAACACCCTAGAATAAATATCACCAAGATTCTAAATAACGAAATACTTGAACGAAAGGACAATATATTAATTTTAGGAAACTGGTTCTCCTATTTGGGGACTTTAAATTATATAAAATAACTATTTGACAAAATCACCAAACCAATATAATTTTATGTACATATAGATTTCTATAATTATTTACCATGAGATATTCTTAGAATTATCAATTTAATATGGTTTAATAGTTTTGTAAATGCCCATATTTAAACAAATTCAGTAAAACCATCTAATAATTTTTATATCGCCGATTAAATGATTGTCACATAAAATGATTAATAATATAAAGGAATTTACTTTGTTTAATATTTCCATAACTTCTTTACTTAAAAGATTATAAAAATTATGGAAGATTTATATAAAATTCCCACTACGATTATATAATCTATAGAGATCAGTAAAAATATTCATAGAATTTATTTGTGAAAATCTAGTATTTTTTTTAATAATTAAATAATGTATAAATCCAAATTAAATTTCATGAATTCCCAAAAATTAAGAAAAAAATTTATAGAAATTCCCTGATGTTGATATAGTCTGAAATAACCAAAATAAATATTTATTGAGTTTATTTAAAATTATCTTGTATTTTTATTTGATTTATCTAGTGATTAAAACATAAATAATTCACCAAAATTCCAATTGATATCTAAAAATTCTAAAAATTTACAAACAATACACTAGTATGATATATAACAGTATTATACTTTCAATTTCATCAAAATACAAGTCTAAATCTAAAAGCCCCAAATTCTATGCATGAAGAAACCTAATTTCAACTAAAATTAAATTCGGATAAATTAGCCTTTTATCACTGAAATTGATAGAGGGCTTTTGTAAAGCACGAAAAATTAAGCAAGTTGGGCTTTGGAATCACCTGAAAAGGTTGAGAATTGAAGGAGATATCATCCGCACAAGTTACAAGCCCTAGAATATTCTTCGATCAAATTCGTGTTATGTGGTTGGTGAAATGGATAAATTTCAGTGGGGTTTTGTGTGGAATTAGAAGAATAATCGAATGATGTGAGTTTTGTAAGTTAAGTTTTACGAATTAGAGTAAACCCAAATGATGTTCATGAGAACTTTAATGGTGGACTTGAATGGATTTGATTTTGATTAATTGCTTTAGTAACGGAACCTTTCAAAGGGTCTATCTATTCTTTGTTGGGTGTTTTGGAGCCAAGGGTCTCGCTGGAAGCAGCCTCTTTATCCTTAGGAGAAGAGGTAAGGTGTATCTACATCTCACCCTCCTCATACCCTAACAATAGCTTTGCTATTTGTGAAATTTATAAGGTATGGTTGTTTATATTTTAAATGCAAAAAACTAACTTCGAATTTGCATTAAACATATCTACATACGAGCCCAATGTTTTATCAACTTTTTGTTAAACATGCCATTGTATATATTTTAAATGCAAAAAAATAACTTCGAATTAGCATTAAAACAAACCTACATACGAGCCCTTTGGTTTATCAACTTTTTGTTAACATGTCATTGTATAGTTTGGTTGGTTCATGTAAATAGAGTGTTTTAAACTAACTTCATATATAAGTTGGTTTAAACTTGCTACGTTCATATAAAAACCGATATTCTATTTCTTTTTAAAATGAAACATTATATTTAGTTTTATGTTTTTAACATGATAAGAAAAAAAAGTTAACCTAGCTATTTTATATACAAATATACAGTGTTGTAAAAGTCGGATTACTCGGCCGAGTACTCGGTCCTCGGACCCCCTCCGAGGCGACTTCCTCCTAGGCGGTCTCAATTAGTCGGCCTCGGGATTACTCGGGAGTACTCGGTGCCTAGTCGGCGCCTAGTCGGACGTAGTCGGCCTAGTCGGTCTAGGCGGTCAACGTGGTTTGTTGACTTTTAATCGGTCAAACTCGGTCAAAATCGGCCTACTCGGCCTTGTACTCGGACTACTCGGCCTTGTACTCAGACTAGTCGGACTTGTATTCAGAATATTTGAACTTTAAACATGTTTCATTTTAAATTATACTCAGTTGACATGAGTTATGCTTATTTTAACACATAAATAATATATAACAATTAATTTTATTTATATTTACCATGTCCGCGTACTCCCCGAGTACTCCGATTACTCCCAACTCCCCAGTCGGCCGACTAGGGACCGCCTAGCGACTTTTACAACACTGTAAATATATAACTTGATGTTATAATTAAATTAATAAAATGAAATACTATATTTAGTTTTAAGTTTTTAACATGATAAGAAAAAAAAAGTTAACCTATATTATATACAAATATATAACTTGATGTTATAATTGTCTTTACGGACTACGATGCATAACATTGGGACATAACATAGTAAACATTCACATATTTCCATACTATAAATTAACAACATATGTTGGCTTCATCTTGTTGTACCCTATGTTTAGGGGGTATTCCGTATTTCAAAACAAAAGAAAAGATTTTTCACTTCTAACCCACAACATCTCATCTTTACAATTTAACCCATTTGGTTTTTTATACTTTTAACATAAAACTTTTTATGTTTTCCAATTTAACCCCAACACTTTTTTTACTTTCAACTTTGGCCCCCATATCTTTCGCAAGTTTTTCGTTTTGCGTTCGTTCAAAATTTTGCGAGTTAACATGTCGTAACGTGCGTGTGAGGTTCAAAGTTTTTTTTGGCTATATTTTCCCGTTTGACATGTTCGTCGCAACGTGCAAGTTCTAGATCGACTTAGTTATTTTTCTATGTTTTACGTTTTAGCCTAAATTTTTCGCATTAACACGCCGCAATGGGTGTGTGTGTTTCAACGATTTTACATCTGCTTTTCATTCGTTTTATTTTTTCCTTTTCTATTTATTTTGTTTTTACGAGTTTTTCGGTGTTGGTCGCTGCCAGTGGTGTGACATTGGTGGTACTTTGCATGGTTTTACGCCCCCGCCGCAACGCGGGGGCCATAATACTAGTTATTATTAACAATCTATATCTCTAATAAAGCAAATCATTGGGGGACACATGTCACCCAATGGAGCAAGCCACCTAAGCATCCACATAAGCTATGATGTGGCAAAATGTCTAATAATTTGACAAGTGGCATATCTCTCGGATGGGGATTCAATTTGACGCGGGATCCGTTTGAGTTCGGGTCATCCAATACCCTGAATTCGGATCTATATAAAAGGCACTATCACAATTATTCAATTGGCTTCTCACATACGCTAGATCCTCTCTCTCTCTCTATTCTCTCAAAATAGCCGTATAGAGATTTGGGGAAAACCCTAAACGGCGATAGTCAATCTTAGCAACATCCGGTGATTCCTTTCCTCACCGTATCAATCGATCGTTTAGCAAGAGGTTCAATCATTCTTCAATACACAAAATTCATCATCGACGGTAATTTTCGAACTATACTCAGTGAATCATCTACTGTTTTTAATCATTCTATTCATCGATTGTTCTTCCTTTACATACTTTTTCCGTTTTGTTTGATTTGTTTGTTTCCGATTTCGTTGTTTTGTTTTAATCTCTGTTGGTTGGATTATCGTTGCCGATTTGATGTTGTTTTTGTTTACCGTTTCTTTGTTAGGGTTTATAATCGGCATTTTTTTGGAGTTCGTCTATATAAGTTTCGTGTATTAGGGTTTTTCAGTTGTATATGTTGATTTTTGAATTCTGATCTTCATATTTACAAGATATTATAATCTGTTAATAAGTAACCGTTTTGTATGTTTGAAGTTTTATTCGATGCAGTTTGATGTATGTTTTGTTTTAATCTCTGTTGGTTGGATTAGGGTAGCCTATTGGTATTGATATTTGATTTGGTTTACCGTTTGTTTATTAGGGTTTATAATCGACGTTTTTGAAGTTCGTGTATATATGTTTTGTGTATTAAGGATTTTCAGTTGTATATGTTGAATTTTGAAATCTGATCCTTATATTACCAAGATTTCAAAATCTGTTAATAATTAACATTTTTGTATGTTTGAAGTTTAATTCGATACAGTTTTATGTTGATTACCATCAGCTGTATTCATGTTGAATTTGATGTTGAATTTCTTATATGATTCCTGCACTTCATAACTGATGAATGTATATTGATCAATGTATGTTTTCAATTACTTTTCATAAGTTGCAAGGCGTTATGGTTTACGGATTCGCTGCCCGTGTATGGAGGAACGACAAAAAATCGTTGGTGAGAATTTATATTATAAGCATTTTATTGCAGTAAATGACTGTATTTTAATAAATCTTTTCTGAATACTGATTGTCTAATTAGCATTAACTTATCTACATTTTATTTTAACATAAACTTCCGGCAGATTATGGTGACTGGATTAAGAAGTTTGCTTATCCAGCGAAGAATGCAGTCATTCGGACAATCGATGGTAGGGTATTCGAAGTCAAAATTTTTAAACTGCTAGATTTAATACTTCTAGATTTAATATGGTTTTAATCAACTCTAAAAATCAACCAATTAAAATTCTATCTAATGATTCTTTTAAAATATACTTGCTAAATTTCGATGTTGTTTTAATTTTTTTTGAATATAATCAGTGTTTTTTTAATTGGTATATATGCCTAAATATTTTCGAAGTTACGGAATTGTCAAATGTTGGGTTTAATATTTTTTTTTTGGAAGTAATTGAATTTTCCTTAAATGTGCATATTAAATATGTTTCTTAAATTAAATCTTTCAGTTTTGTAATTGATAAATAGTCCGTTTGATAGAAAAGTTAAAAAAATTAATTTTTGTATGGCGGTTTTTTCAAAACCGTCGTTGACCTTAATTATTTTGACTTTTTAATAGTCATTTCTAAAAATATTATAATCATGCCTTATTTAATAGTCATTTCTTAAAATACATCAGCATAATTTCGGTAATAATTTTTCATAATAATAAACTGATTTTTTGACTTTACAAAAATAATTTTCCGAAATTTGTACATATATTTGCTTGCTACATTCATTTTAATTCACTTACTAAGCATTTTCTAACATCAATCATCTATTTTCAGGTCATATTTCATAGAAATGGATGAAAACAGTATTACTTTTTTAAACAATCTTGATTGGAGATCCAAGCTGTTTACCATAAAGGTCAAGGTGTTAAGACTTTGGATTTGTATGAATCCAAAGAGAGAAGGAGAAATCCTTGGTATTGAAATGGTGGTCATGGATGAGCAGGTTGGTTTGAATGTCATTTGTTTTTTAAAATGTAGCATAAGTTTTATATTGTTGTTTATACTAACCACTTTTAGATTGTGTTTTTGATTAGGGTACCAGGATGCAGGCAACTGTTTGGAGCAAGTTTATGAAAAAACACGAAATTTTGCTTAATGAAAATGAAATTTATTACATTTATAAATCTCAACTTTCTGTCATTAAGTCAACTTTCAAACACTTTGACAAAGAACATGCTATTAGCTTAAACTTTGATACATCAGTTAAAAAGTGTGAGAACTTTGATGGAAGTGTAAATGGTATTCGGTTAGCATCGTTTAAGTCCATTAAAGCCGGTGAAGTCGATGTCAAGTATCGAGTTGGTTTGTACTTTCTTAATATATATGACAACAACATCCGAAATTAAAAAATATATATATAAATATAGAATATTTTTTAAATTATTTGTTTTTCTTGCTGATTACATATCTTATTAATCAATTTTTTTATTCAGATTTTATTGGATATGTAGATGAGTGGTCTGAACCAGAAATGACCAAAACAAAGATGGGAAAAGATAGCAAATTTATGAACTTGCAATTGCTTGATGAAGAGTCTGTTTATTAATTGCTAATTTAATTTCATTGCAATTTTTTTAACATGATATCCTCTGATGTGTTTAATTTCTATTTATGTAGGGGTATCAAGTTAAACTGCACTTTATGGGATGAGTACTGTGATGAGATGTTTGGTTACATTCAGAGCCATAAAGAAGAAGTTCATGTTGTTCTGCTTGTGCAGTTTGGTAGTTTCAACAAGTATAAAGGTATTCACTGTTAATAAACTTTGTTAATTTTATTTTAATTTGTATATCATTCAGGAAATTGAATATCCTAATCTATGATATTAATTTTTTTATACAGGGAAGACAACGCTATCTAATGCTTTCCATATAACAAGGCTGTTTATCAATGCTGACATAGAGGAGATTCGGTCATTCAGAACCAAGTAAACAGTTAAAAAACTAATATTAACTACTTATAGATGTTGTTAACTTTTTTTTAAACAGGTTTGTTGAGAAGATATGTAAAACATCCTCTAATGGTCAGAAATCAATTGGTTCATCTGGAAGCACAAGTGTTGCGGATGACTTTTTAGTGAAGCATCCGTTTTCTAATTTCCGTGATATTACGCTCTTGGATAAGGTTTGTGTCTACTTTTTAATAATTTAAGTAAAGACATTAAACAAAATTGTTTAATAAATTTATATGTGTAACTTTATTTTGTTACATTTTATTTCAGCCTTGTGAGGTCATAGTTCTTGGTATGATCATGGGTGTGGATGATAAAGATGATTGGTACTATCTTGGTTGTGAGGAGTGCAATCGGAAGGTGGAGACAACTTTGGTCATTGACGAGGCTCAAGACGGTGCAGAGGAACCGAAATTTAAACAAGTTTTAGTTTGCTCAAATCCTGAATGTCTCAAGGAGGTTGTGAATGCTACACCGATGTAAGTTACTTATATTGTTTTTAGTTTTTTAATATTTATGCTTATGTTATTCTACTTTACAAATGTTAATTGTATTCATTTTCTGAAATTCTGTTTGTGCATTTAGTTTTAGGATTCCGCTTAGAGTACAAGATTATGCAGCTATTGCCTCCTTGACTTTGTTTGACCGTGAAGCTAGAAAAATGTTGGGTATGACTGCAATTCAATTGCTTGAGAAGTCAAGAGTGGATCAGGTAACGTATTTCACATCAGTCTTTTATTAATTTTTTAAGGTACATATTAGTAATGTCTAAATCTGATTATTATGTTCTTTTCAATAATCTTTTATTCACTTATATTAGGCATCTTTGGTAGAGAAAACCATTCCCTATCAGTTTAGAGCATTCAATGATAAAAAATATGCTTTCAAGATTCAGGTTAGTCAATTTAATATTGACAACCATATTGATGGTTATGCTGTTCACAAGTTGGTGAATGATTCAGCAATACTTGAATCGTTGGAGAGCAGAATTCCAGTTGATCAGGTTAGTACATACAAACCTTTAAATTAAATATATGTTAGAAAGTTAGTATTTTTGTTGTGCTTAGACTCATTATTTTATGAATTGCAGGGTGTGGACGAGGGTGTGGACGAGGCGGCTACTGATGTTTCACTTAGTGATATATCGACTCAAAACCCTTTTGCTCTAAAAGTATGTATTTTAACTTAATGATACGAAATACCAAATGCTTTAAACATGTTATATAGTTTCTGATTTTGAATATATCATACAGGATGCTGTGGATTCTATTGGTGATAGCTTCACACCCGATTGCACTTCTAAAGATTGTTCTAAGACTTCGTCTGCGGAACTGAAGCGCAATCTTGCTGACGTGTATGAAGTTGAAGAAAACACCTCTCTGTCATCAACAAAGGTTAAAAAGGCTGGTGTGTCGGATGTCCAAATTGATGAGGAAACGACTTTGCTGGTTCCAAAGATTGAGAAGTAGTTCATGGTTGAAGTATTTTTACCAAAAACAATTTATTTTTTTCGTAATATTGCTGGTTTTGTTTGGTTTGTGTGATACATTGGTTTGGATTGATTTGGATTGATTTGTGATGGTTGGTTCGTTTGTTTTTTTTAAACATATGGTTGGTTGTTTTTTTTATTTGAAACATATCGTTTGTTTGTTTTAATGGTTTTATTATGATTACCTATACTCCTATACTCCTTTAACCTTTATCTTTTGTTACTTTATCTTTGTTTTATTTTCTTGCATGTATAAAATGTTCCTAAAAACATTTGTTTATGTTTTTGAAATTAGAAAATTTTAAAGTTTATCATAAGGCCATAAAGGTTTTGAATGTATACATTTAGTCTTTTTAACAAATTATTATTTTAAAAACTATTACTTTTTTTAATAAGTTGCAAATAAGGATTTCAATAATCTAATTGTGCAAATTAATTTAATTTCTATCATTTTTATATACGAATGAAAAGTATATTTTCAGAAATCTATTTATTTAAAAGTTATAATTTTTTTTTTGAAACCCCCAATTATTTAAAAGATGGGAATGTAACGAGTAAAACAACAAATGTAGTCTACAAGGAAGTTTTTTCCGGCATTTGAATAGTTTTCTGTTTTTTTCTTCCAATGTATGTATTTGTACACAACATTTGTATTCAAAGTAAATAATATGGTTTTGGTGAAAGCCCGCGTATTACGCGGGCATTAACCTAGTGATATATCAATCGAAAAATTAAGCAAGTTGGGCTTTGGAATCACCTGAAAAGGTTGAGAATTGAAGGAGATATCATCCGCACAAGTTACAAGCCCTAGAATATTCTTCAATCAAATTCGTGTTATGTGGTTGGTGAAATGGATAAATTTCAGTGGGGTTTTGTGTGGAATTAGAAGAAGAATCGAATGATGTGAGTTTTGTAAGTTAAGTTTTACGAATTAGAGTAAACCCAAATGATGTTCATGAGAACTTTAATGGTGGACTTGAATGGATTTGATTTTGATTAATTGCTTTAGTAACGGAACGTTTCAAAGGGGTGTTTCATATTACACCAAAATTTCGTGTTTGAGAGGACCTGAATGAAACTTAAACGTGCAAAACAGATTCAATCGATCAGGTTGAGTTGGCTGTGTTTATAGCGAAGAAGAAAGAAACTGATTCTCGGTTTCAATGTAGGTTTAAAAGAAATACGTTAAGGGATAAATCACAAAACATGAGTTGCTCTGGTGGTGCTTGGGTGTTTGTTGTGCTTAACTGCCCTGGTTCGAGTCCCGTTAACTGCATTTTTGAGCATTTATTTTTTTTTCTTATTTAATTCGTTCCAAAAGGATATATAGGGAGCCCGTTCCCTAGACTCTCACCAATTCAGGGTGTAGCTGAGTGGTGTTTAGGATGTTTGTTGATGGTGAGGTCACTGGTTTGAACCCGTGTGCTCCCACCTTTTTACTTGTTTTTAATTATACTTTCATAACTCACATAACCAGTCCCTCAACTTAAATTTCCAAATGTGACCAGTAAGCCCCTCCACTTTTATTACAAATCATGAGTGTTAACTTGGTTATAATTAATAATTAATTTAATTAACTTAGTTAATCGAGTTTCTAATAAAATCTAACCCTGACTTGCATATTTTATAGTTTCTATTAATTACAAACCAATCCCTTGACTTGTAACTTTGATATTTTGACGGATTAAATCCTTTTAAGTTAAAAACTTGTTTTAACCACCAATTTTAACGTATTTAATTATTTCCCTTATATCTATTAACCGAGTTAACCGAGTCTCGCTTATAAACCTCCATTTTTATTCCGATTTCAAACCAACGAAATATGTGGTGGTTTAATCTAATAGTATAATATTGAAATTATTAAAAATCCTTATTTTTATTTACTTGAAAAGGGGTTGGTTTTGAAATCCGGGTCGGATTTCGGAGATCCGATTTTGGCGGATGTTACAGCTTGAGCTCTTTGAAGATTGTTTTTTTTCTTATAGTTAGGAGGGTAGCCAACTAATTCAAAACATTTCTCAATAGAGTGGCCAATAAGATTGCAGTGAGTGCATCTCAAAGGTTGATATTTGTTTGATTTTTTCTTATTGGGTCATAAAACCTTGAATGAAAAGCAGTAGCTTGAGATTTAGTATAAGGATTCACACCTTGGTGAGCAGAAATGACAGCAAAAGCATTCTTAACAGTTGGAAGGGGGTCTTTGGAAAGTAAATTTGATCTTAAAGGTTGATAAACATCATCCAATCCCATTAGGAATTGCATTAATTTTATTTGGTTATTAAAAGCGGTGATCTAAAGTGAGGAATTACATGTGCATTGTGGTAGCTTTGTAATGGTTTTATATTGTCTCCAAAGATAGTTTAGTTTATGATAGTAATCCAAAACAAAAGAACCATTTTGAGTGTTAGAATTGATTTGTTTGTATAGGTTGTAAATAACTGACCCATCAATTTGGTATAGGTTTCCTTCGGTTCATTCCATACATCAAAAGCATTTTTTGAAAAAAAATTGTCCCACATACAATTCCTCGCATATAGAGTTCAAAATCCAAGATAGTCCGACTGAGTTGCATCTATCGTTGCATCTATCCCATTGTTTGCTTAAAACTTGATTATCAAGATCCTTTTTAATTGACCCATCTATAAAACCCAACTTGTTTTTTTACTTGAAGAGCAAGTTCCATGGCATTAGCCCAGATAGTATAATTTTCGATGCCTTTAAGTTTTATACTGATGACAGATATATTACTAGTATCACTTGGATGGAGAAATAAAGGATCACTAAAATCCATATTATTAAAAGTTTGATTATTGACGGATGATGAAGAATCATCATCAGACTTTTTTTATTTTATTTTATTTTTTTTAAAACCAGAATGCAAAAAGATAATTACACACCAGAACAAGCACCAATAAAAAAATATAACTTTGGGTGTCCGGTGTGGGTGCGGCAAAGGGTTCGGCAAAGGCTTTTGCCGCGCGGCAAACACCGCCGTCGACCCTTCAAGAAACGAAGATCCAAGGGATATAACACACAAATTCGAAGAGTACAAGGCCATGAAAAAAGAGATAATGGAAATTAAACGTATACGAGAAGAAAAATACTTGACCTTGGCAGATGAGCAACGAGAGGCGTTGCGACAAACAATGTACGACAAGGACTTGGAGACGTTTAATAGGCCTACCGACAATGTTCACCCTGCGATGTTGGAAATCACACTTGTTAGAAAACGTGAGATCGCAAAAAAATATGGATGGCCTTGTGATTTTTAGTTTTTTTAAACTTAGATTTTATTTAAAATGTAATGCTTTATTTTTATTTATAAAACTTTGATGTTTTTTCCATTTTATCTTAAATAAAAAAAAACAGAAAATAAATTTTTTTTACCAGTTCAGCAAGTGTCTAAACCATTACCAATACTTTTCATCAAAGTTTAAACACTTTTCACTGATTGACATGAGACACTCTGATTGGTTGTTTTTTTGGTTTACAACTCTAAAGTGTTTAATCACTCCTTAGGGTGAGAGGGGCACTCCCCTAAGAGGGGAGTCCCCTCTCTTACGTATAACCAATCATCGTGTGCCACGTCAACTCCCCTCTTAAACTCCCCTAACACCCTAAATTGATGGCGCCACTCCCCTCTTAACTCCCCTTGTTTTTTTATTAAAAAAAAAAAAAGAAAACAAATCTTTTGATTGGTTGGAAAAGGGGCTGGCCCACCATTTGGCAACTCCCCTCAATCGGTGAACACACACCGATTTGGCAACTCCCCTCGCGGTGAATGAATGATGGCGGCGGTGTTCCCTAGCGGGGACTTGGGTCACCGAACCCACTCCCCGCTTACGCCCCGTGCACCCTTACACCCTTAAAGCACAAAGAAGCAATTATTCTCCTAGAGCAGCCTATTAGAAGTAGTAGGAGAAATAAAAAGGAACGTTTTACCAGGTATCACGAGTAGCAGTAGTAGCGTATGAATTGAAGGAACTTCAGCAGGTATAATTTCGCCCAGAATCAGCAAGTTATCAACAGCGAAGATCTGAATTTAGCACCAATTTGCTCACACTTGGTAACCAAGACTTTGAGTCTTGTAGCCCTAATTTCTTGCGACAGCAGAAGGAACAAATTTGACTGATAAAACAGCGATTGAAACTAGCAATTTTGACCAGGGGCAGGAGACACCAACAACCAACAATTTAAAGCAGCTGAATTGAATTAATGCTAAGATCAAGATATTGTATGTTAGAATGGGCACTGGAATTCAAATAAGTGGGTGAAAACAGCACATTGTGAAGCCCACACCTTGACAAATGCAATTCCGAAAAAGAAGGGATCATGTTCAACAGGTTTACAGAGTTCCATGCCAGACTAAGATTATAGTCTGAAAGATCAAGGAATGTTAAGGATGTCATGTTCTGAAAAAAGTGTGGGAGTTGGCCTTTAAAACAGTTGAAGCTAAGATCCAGATGTTCAATGAAGGGAGGCGTTTTACTTGAATTAAGGTGAAGACCAAGATCAGCATTAGAAAGTTCACAGCCTCTCAAACTTAAATATGTTAATGAAGGAATCATGTAAAATATCTTATCAACATTATTTGCTTGAAAAAGATTTACGTTATTCAAGTCAAGATGCTCGAGTGAGGAAAATGTGATTCTCATGTAGGCGGATTCCAAAGGGCTTGTAAGCATAGCGATACCAAGGTGTGTAGTAAAGGTGTTCCTAGATTCTAGTCCCGTGGTGGACATTGGTGTAGATTTAGGAGTAGGTCTAGAGGGTTTGTGAGTAGGTCTAGGCGGATATTGTTGTTAAAAAAATGTCAAAAATCGTCTTGTGGTTATTAGTGTCATCTATTTCCGATTGGAAACATTGAAAAACTGGTTTCCTTTCTTTTGAAATTATATGACACAATTTTTTTTTATCTCTTTGATAGGAAGTAAATGACTGAACTGACACCAGTTGGTGTCAACGAAGATGACAATGTGGCCCTAGAGTACAACTGTAACAATGTCAAGAAAGCAAAGCTCAATTCAACACTAGCTGCACTCCTTGATGATCATGTGCTTGCAGATGTACCAAAGAAGCCAACTCTATCACATGTTGACAGTTGACACCCTGATCAGCTTGGAACTTGGGAGTGCTATGCGTGTTTCAGTACTTAAATTAGACTGCACATCTTTTGGTATATGATTATGCTTGCTTTGTTTCTTATTTTTAGCTCAGCATATTATTTAATGATTGTTGGTTGCTTGTATTGGACACAGATGTTGCTGTGATGAATTCTGCAACAGTCAAGGATTTGAAACTTGTTGTCGAGAAAAAGTCAATGAAATGGAGCAGTCAAAGATGGGTCATCGCCATATTTCCTGGTATTTCTCTTTGTTTTCTGTTACATAGTTGTTTTTCATCTGTGCTTGTGTTATTCTTGATCAAAAGTCAATGAAATGGAGCAGTCAAAGATGGGTCATCGCCATATTTCCTGGTATTTCTCTTTGTTTTCTGTTACATAGTTGTTTTTCATCTGTGCTTGTGTTATTCTTGATCAAGCTTAGACATTTAAAATGGTGATATGGGCAGGTCGGGCATTCGGTCAAAACTGGTCACCTTTATGTGATCCCGTAATTAAAATTTTGTGAATATTCAATTATTGAATGCGATTACAAACAACTTAAGACGTTGTATACAATTAGTTTCATTTTTAGGGAATTTTAAATCTAATCTGTTTGACCTGTTATCAATCAAAGCTGACCCGAATTGGCCAGATTTCGTATAAATGGTTTAAAATTTCCACCTTTATGGTACTATGTTTCTCATGAATCAATTATTCAAAAACAAATACTCTCTTCCATTGCTATTTTTTTTGTAAAAAAAAAGTGTAGAGAAATATTCATTTTGTGTTTTAGAGCTTCCATATGTCGGTGGTGTTTTCAGGAAGTATGTGTGGCTAAATTTCTGTGTCTCATACCACAATGAAAAGCTTCTGAATGATGCTGCAGTTCTTCAAGATCATGGTTTACGAAATCACTCTCAGGTACTTGTAATCTGCATCAATTATGTTTAGTCTTGTTGCATAATAGTAGGGTCTCTAAATCAGACCATGTTACACCAAATAGAAAAATATATATTCTTTTGTTTTTCCTGTGTTTGTTTAATAGAAAATGAACAAATAGATTAACTTTATTTATTGAGTAAACTTCAATTTTCGTCCCTGTGGTTTGCTAATTTTAACACTTCCAGTCCAATAGTTTAAAATTGCATTTATCATCCATTAGTTTGCTGATTTTAACAGTTTCAGTCCATTAGTTTCCTGATTTTAACAGTTTCAGTCCACACCACTAACACTGGTGTGGACTGAAACTGTTAAAATCAGGAAACTAATGGACTGAAACTGTTAAAATCAGCAAACTAATGGATGATAAATGTAATTCATAAACTATTGGACTGAAAGTGTTAAAATCAGCAAACCACAGGGATGAAAATTGAGGTTTACTCTTATTTATTTATTTTTTACAAAGGTTCTTTCATTCCAATCACCAGGGGAAATTTTCTTTAGAGTTAAATGCCATTTTAGTCCCTGTGGTTTGGGTCTTTTTGCCAGTTTAGTTCAAAGGTTTCATTTTTCACATGTGGGTCCAAAAAGGTTTCATCGTTGCCATTTTAGTCCACTGGGTTAACTTCATCCATTTTTTCTGTTAACGAGATGGGCAATTCGGTTATTTTATATGGCTTAATTGCCCTTGTAGTTAACATAATTACATATAAAATGACCGAATTGGCCTTCTCGTTAACAGAAAAAATGGATGAAGTTAACCCAATGGACTAAAATGGCAACGGTGAAACCTTTTTGGATCCACAGGTGAAAAATGAAACATTTGAACTAAACTGGCAAAATGATCTAAACCACAGGGACTAAAATAGCATTTAACTCTTTTCTTTAATTAACGGGGATCTTTCGTCATGTAGGTGAATTTTATCCCATATGTAATGTCGAGAACCTCAATACGCCATTCACGAAGGAGAAAACATAGGTTTTTTCATGGTCTTTTCAACAGAAGGTTTTTTCATTGTAATTGCAGTTGATAAGGTGGTACAACTTCTCCATGAACATCTAGATGCCTGCCAGTGTCATGTTTAATTTCTCAATCTTACTAGAATAACAGAATCGGGCAAAGAGATTTTGAGTAGAGGGTTGAAGATTCTAGTCAAATTGCTTGGGCTGTGAATGTGAATTGCTCAACTATAATGGTCAGATTATTGAAAGTCTGAATGGATCTCATCTAGGAAGAAGAAGTGTGGGAGGGTGGGGCCACTTATTTCTATTTTTTTATAATCTTAGAGGTAAAACGACATTACACACACATTATAATATATAGAGTAAATTACGTTTTTGGCCCCTATGTTTATATCATTTTTACTATATTAGCCTAAAATAAGATTTTTTAACATATGTGCCCCCATGGTCTCTATAACTAACTATTTTGGCCACTGAGTCTAACCAATTCAAACTCGCCATCGTTAGTCAACCGCAAGTAAATAAAAACATGATCAAATTGTTCAGTGGGTTGAAATGTTGAATCACTCATCATACCTCAAGAAACTCAGCTCCCGGTTTGAGATCAGACTCTTTAAGTTGACGAGTATTACCGCCTCATTCGTATAAGTTTCTTGCAAGCGAGAAGCTACGAACAATAACGTTTCTCTTTTGCTCCAATTCTTTATCAAGTTTTAAAGATGTCGGTACCCTTTTTATGATATTAAGCTTCTTTTGATATGCTAAAACCGCCTTCACAAATTCATGCAATCATGTTACAGTCAATTTCAATACATGATCGCTTATAAAACTCACGTTTAAAAATAATAACTAATTGGAAATGGATAAAATGTATACCTTGTAAGCAGCAGTGCATCCAGGATAGTCGAATTCATCTGAATTGGCCTTCCTCATCCGCTCAGGATGGAACTGTAAGCCCATTATAAACTTACCCTAAATTGATTTGGGGGTTTTCTTGGAGAAGATGATGGGAATTTAGGGGTTTTGTGGTGTAAATGAGAATTAATTTGTTTTTAATATGTGTCATTAAAAAAGGGAGGGGAAATTACCATTTTAGACATCATGTGCTTGTCATGTGAGTAATAATTAACCAGAGTTTGAGGTTTGGTTAGACTCAGGGGCCAAAATAGTTAGTTATAGAGACCATGGGGGCACATATGTTAAAATTTCTTATTTTGGGCTAATATAGTAAAAGTGATATAACCACAGGGGCAAAAAACGTAATTTACTCTATTATATAACCCTATAAAAAGTAACTTAAGGTATGATGGTTTGGATCATACCTTTTCAAAAAGTCACAACCTGAAGAAACACGGAACTAATTTTAGAGTTAATTAGTTTGGTTTATGTTCCTTTCATAAGGGTTAATATTCTTTAACTTTCATGAGCTCCTTAATGATCAGATCTTCCTGCAAAACAGAACACCGTTAGCTCGTTAAGAGGGGAATATGGGGGTTTCCCTCTTAACCAGACTCCGGCGTGAGAATAAGTATCAGCTTTGAGGAGATAAGTGTGTTAAAAGTGAGAGTGAAGAGAGTAGAATGAATTAACCTGTGCATGAAGGTCCCTATTTATAGTCGGAGAGGTGTAAGAAGAGATGGGCTGATGGGCCTTGGGCCGGAGGGCGACAACAGAGAATATCCTTCTTGTCTCACTGGTATCGACCGTTAGTGTCTTCTAGAAGATCTCCGGTGCTGGCGTACCTTGATTGGAGCCACGTGTCCCTGTTGTCGGCTCTGTTGTCCCTCTGCCATCAGCAGGTAAGTGGAGATCATGGGCCAGGTGTCGCCGCCCCCTGATTGGTGCCACGTAGACGTCGTTGTGTACTTATTGTCTCCTGCACGTCAGACAATCGTGGAGCACGATAGAGCACAGCCTGGTGGACGCTAATTGGCTCTTTCTTCTGCCACTTGTACCTTGTGTACCTTCTGAAGTGGCCTTGCGCTTTAGCCATACGCGACCCTTGCTGAGCACGTAACTAGTCCGCGCAGAGTTATAGGTGCCGAAGGCTGTTGTTCAGAATGCTAAGTGTTGAAACTGATGCTTCCTCTTGTTTGGACGTCGCGCGAGGTCAGTCCTTGTTTAAGTAACTCACGCGTGGAAAAGATTGATCCGCTTGCTGAATAAGGAGTATGGTCCTGCGCGCGACTTGAAGGAAGGTCTGCGCGGCTTTTTGGGACCATACCCCTTCAAGTCCCCTAGTCTAGTGCTGCACCATGCGCAAAGTAAGTGGTTGGAGCTCTGGACTTAGAAAAAAGAAAGTGCTAGCTGTCAAAAATGCTTGCTTGAACTTGGTAGACGGCGCGCGTGTAAGTGTTTGTCAGTTACTACGGCGCGACTACCAGATTTGGCTGCTGATGATTCTTTGCTTTTGCGTTTAAGCGCGCTGCTTTGTTGGATAATTGTAAATGTTGCGCGGCCTGGGTAACTTCTGCATGAAGTTTGTAGTAATTTTGGGCAGGAAAAACCTCGAGTTTTGAATTCTGACAGGTTAGTGTAAATGTCGTTGAGAGCGACGTTTGAGTTGACTGATGACACGGTGATGATGATGTTGTTCCTGACGATTCAGCTTTCCGTCAGGCAAGTGAGGCCCACGCGCGCGTGGTAACCGTTACTCCGAGAATCCCGCCTTACGTGGCTGCTCCTGATAGGCTACGCGCGCGGTGATTCCGGCACGTTACCCATCGCATTAAATGCGATGAGTATAAATAGTCGATGAGATGAGAGATGCATTCACAAATCTTTCATCTGTTCCTCTTATTCTCTCTATTCTCCTTCAAATCTTCAAATCTTCGAAGAAACACTAGCAGATCTTCAAGTTTCTCAGGAGTTCGAAGATATTCAACTTGTTCTTGTATGCTTTATACTCATGGCCGAAGAAGAACCTCAACACGAAGAAGGTCCCCTCCCTGTCCTCAAGTGGGATCAGGGTTTGTTTGAACAAATTACGAGAGGCTTCCGGTTCCCACCGGAGTGGGATGCACAATATCCCGGTCAAAACCAAACAGCCGCCGATGCACCGCCGGGGTATATTACCCTTTTTGAAGATTTCTTCTTACAGGGCAACTTCCGGTTGCCGGCGACGGATTTCATGGACCATATACTTCAGTATTATGGGTTTCATATCTCACAGATGAGTCCACCCGGAATAGTGAGGGTGCGACACTTTGAATTTCTATGCCGATCCCATGATATGGAGCCTACAGTGGAAAGATTTAGGGCGTTTTATCAGCTTATTAGGAACATGGGTTTCTATTCTTTCGGCAACCGGGGATCTGCCAAGAAGATCCTTCTCAATCCTCCTAAGAGTTTCCATGATTGGAAACAGAAATTCTTCTTCATCAGAGAAGAATTATCCCTATTGCGATGATCTTCCGTGCGCCGGATGTGATTGAGAAGGAGGAGCTAACGATTCCGAAGGGAGAAGCCTGGTACTTAAAGCTGACGGCGACGCCAAATCGGATCTTTGGTGAGAACGTTCTTGTTGGGGCACAGATGAGCGACCAGTGGCCAGCGGAGAGCCGTGAAGTTCCGATTTTGAAGTTTCAATATAGAGGTTAGTTATCTCTTTTACTACTTCTTTTGTAAATCAGTTGCGCTTAATTGTTGAGTTTGAATGCAAAGGCACACCTTTATCAAGCTGCTTTCCCCACATTCGGTGGATCCATGTGGGTACGCCCGTTGGAACCAGGGGAGCAATATTGGTATGATCGCATCAAGGGTCATTTTCTTTATCCCCCAGCTGGAGCTTTCGCCAATCCTCCCACTGCAACTGAAGGTGTGCATCTTCCCAACCCCAGACCCTTGCGTGCTATGACTTCCGCTGGAAAGAGATTCTTTATCTTTCCAGCGAGGAGTCTGTAGGGTCTTCAAACGGGGAGCTAAGTTCCAGGTCTAACATCTTTTCAGGTGTGTTGCGCGACCTTAGGATTGATCCTGAGGAGAAGAAGAAGAAGAAGCCGCCCAAGAAGAAGAAGAAGGTTATTACCATTGATCCTGAGCCGACCAGCAAGAAGGGCGGGAGTAGCCGCGCGACCACTGGTGGGTCTTCCGACAAAGGTACTCTTAGATTTCGACAGAGTAACCTGGAAGACTATGTCATATCGAGTGACTCACTTGAGGGTTTATCCCGTATAGGTGAGAAGAAAGCCAGCGTCACTGGTTCAAAGAGTTCGGGGAGTGCGGGTTCCAGGAACCCAGATGCTGGTGCGCTCCTTCGTCCATCGCGCTGGATGATGAGGAGGAAGAAGAAGAGAAAGAAGAAGAGAAAGAGGAAGACCCTGCCATCAAGTTGATAAGCAGGAAAAGAAGCAGGGAGGAACCTGCTGCGAGTGGCCAGGTGGCGCAGAAAACTGAGGAAGTCCCTGTGATAGGGAAGCAAAGAAGGTTGCGCACCCTGTATAAGTTCTCTCCAGGTTAGTGTTGCATTTTAATATTTGTCTTTTTACTTTGGTGACGTCTCCTTTTAACACTTTGTTTCTGCAGAGGCCTAGAAAAAGGTCCCTAAGAAGACAAAGGGTGTTGAGATTAAGGATCCCAAGGAGCCGGCGCCCAAGAAAACAAAGATTACCATCAAGCATCCCCAGACAACCATGGGGACGATTGAGAAGATAGTTGAGAAGGAGACGGACAAAGAGAAGGAAAAGAAGAAAAAGAAGGCTGCTGAAGAGCCTGTTGAGAAGGGGAGAAAAAAGGAGAAAGAGAAGGATGTGGAAAAACCTGAAGGCGATAAATCTAAGGAGACCGGGGCCGCTGCTACTGTTGCTCATGAGAAGGCGCAGGGTCCGTAGGTCGTCCATATTACGGGGCTTGACCAGCCCCTTCATGAGAAAGAGAAAGAAGTTACTCGGGGAAAGGGACCCGAGGTTGTTAAGCAGCCTGCGCGTAAAGAGACTACCACTGCTGCTAGTGGCGCAAGTGCTGGGAGTCAAAGCTCGATGCCAAATCCTCTAGTAGGTCCTATGGATACCATAGGGGATATATATTATAAGACCTATACCGAGGAAACTCGCAGCGAAGCTCCTCACCAACCTCCATGGGGTTTAAAGCAAAAGGACACGTTCATGGAGTTTGCTCCTTGTCGTGATTGGTACCTGAATTCTTTCCCTCCTGGCGAGGTGAACAGGCAAAGGGCGCGGACCCATGATGGGTTATACCATGCCTATGTCGTTGGAGAGGCCAACACCCGCGCCGCTAACCACCAAATCGTGCGCGAGTGGCGTACAATGGTTAGGGAACGGGGTGAATGGGAAAAATACCGTGAGCGCCTGGTGAGGCAGGTTAAGGATTTTGAGAAGGAGAAAGCTGCCTTTACTGAGGAGAAAGCCAAGATCGAGGCTGATAGAATATCTGAGGAGTGGGGCCGCGAGGGCTTACGGGGCAAACTTCGTGCTGTTGAGGATCTCTTGGCGAAAGAGCGTGCTGATTGGAAGAAGATATTTGAAAAGGATAATCAACGCTTGTATGCAACTCGCGCCAAGATTACCGACCTTGAGGCTCAAAATGCCACATTAACAAAGAAGGTCGAAGATGTCGAAGCTGATAAAGAGCGCGTTGAGGTTCAACACCTTTAGCTCTTCCTTCTTTATTTTTGTTTGTCAAAATTTCACTAAGTCCTTATCTCATCTTGTAACGCCCTGCTTCTTCGTACTTTATTTAATTAGAAAACGTGTCTTGTATTTCTTTTTTTGGAAGCTTGTTCCTTTTGTATATCGTATTTCGTTTCAAACCATTGTAATCCGAGACTTCAATCGTAATAAAAAATTAATTAATTCATATGAATTATACTTCGTTTATTCATACATGCTTAAACATTTTATACATTTGATACATACTCATACCCTTGTAAACCCATGCATAACTTATGATCAATACGTGAATCTAGATATCCTATACGTGCAAACACTCGATTATACGTTCACTATACACAACCTATACCTTTTTTTATAAACTCATCCACTAAATTCATGTCTTATATGTAAATTAAACACTAATATACATAAACTATATTCATATTATATATTAATAATATACATTATAGTATTGCAAATAATAATAATAATAATAATAATAATAATAATAATAATTATTAAAGGATGTTCGATCCCTATGCAGCGAAATACAATCCACAACATTTTTACTACACTTAGTGGTTTATCAATTGAGCATCTAAACTAAGTTATCAATTGAGCATTTAATATAATATTTCATTATGAAATTTTAGGGTCATATTATGTCAAAAAAAATATCTACATATATTAATAAATGAAAAGGATTTGGGCCATGTGGCATGTGATGGTGGAACAATTTGCTGATGTGGCATGTTATGGTGAAAGATTTAGGTGGGAAGCAATCTCAATGTTCCATTCTCTATTTTGGACACGGGATCCGAAAGAAAATGGGTCGGATTAATGGATCCTTTATATTGTTTTTTTCTCATTCTTCTTT
Organism: Helianthus tuberosus; assembly: GCA_030545235.1. Classification (NCBI taxonomy): domain Eukaryota; kingdom Viridiplantae; phylum Streptophyta; class Magnoliopsida; order Asterales; family Asteraceae; genus Helianthus; species Helianthus tuberosus. The sequence goes on from CM060396.1 coordinate 33,814,626, forward strand.
CACACTACTCATCCACAAACCCTAAAAAAACATAGTTGCAGCTCTCTCTCCCTCCTATCGCCACCGCCAAGATCCTCCATCAGTTCCACAAAATCTCACCTACCGACAATCATCTTCTATCACTTTAACCTAATGGTGTTCTTGATTCTTTGAAGCATTCGATAGAGATCCAAGGTTGCAACTGTGTTTTTATATGTTATTTAGATTTTTCCGAATCTTTCTTTTATTCGATACTAATTATTTTGTTATTAACTTCATCTACGATTATTTTCTTCCAGATCCGAACATAAAAATTACAGGTATGTTATTTATTCAGATGAGAGTACAGGAAAGGAGGACAAAGCCTCAAGTAAGGATCCTGGTGTTCCGATGCTTTCATGGACTTCATGTAGATATGATTTGTTTCATGCTTCCAGATCTAGATCTGAAGATATCGATTTGTTTGTTGTTTATTAATAATTACGGTGTGTTTTATCATATCTAGGGTTTGCTTGGATTTTTTAAGCCTGCACTGACATTTGCCTGGATCCTATAAAAATATTAGGTCACAAGCCAGAGCGTATTCACAATAAACCCTAACATCAGCCGCATCTTCTTCGAATTCATCCTCATCGCTACATCTTCTTCTTCAATCCATGATTAATCTTCTTCGAATTCATACTCATCGCTACATCTTCTTCTGCAATCCATGATTACTAGGTTCGTTCTTTCAAACTAGGGTCATATTTTTCGCTTTTAAATTTCCTTTGATGTTATTTGCATTACAGTCCATACAAACTTGGTTGATTCATATGAATCGTCCATCGATTTGAGAAGATTTATGATGTACTAATCATATTTAGGATTAGGGTTTATTTGTGTTAAGATTCATGATGTATTCATGATTCATTTAAATTTTCCTTTAATTAGGCATGTTATATCTCCATATGCTTCTTCCTTCTTTAGGATTAGGATTTATTTGTGTTCAGATTAGGTTTTTTTTACAACTCAGTTTAGATTAGGTTTTTTTTTGTTCAGATTTATTACATTGACCTGTTCCTCCTTTTCTTCATTCTTTAGCGATTTAGACTGGTCTTTGTTTCTTGATTGTTAATCAAATATATCTTTGATGTTTTCTTTACAGATTCAACAACCTTTATTTTGGCGGACTCTTGTAGGAAATATTTTGTTTTTGGACTATGAGTCATGATGTCAATTTTAATCTTGCTTTCCATCAAAAAAAGGTGTGTCGCTTTATCATTTGTTTCGTTCGACCAGGAGCGCATAATTGTTATTATGTTTGTTGTTTTAATCTATAGTAATTTGTGTTTTTTTCTCTGTTAAATATTAGACCAGTAACTGCTTTATATGTAAATCCCGGTTGTATAAATGAAATTTTGAATTTCAAATTCAAATTGAAACCAAAAATAAATTAGAAAAGACTTTATGTTATGGAAATTATTGTCTATTAATTACCTACCAATCGGCTATATATTTACTATAATTATCAATTATTTACGGTTTTTATTGATCCAAAACTAATTAAATCAAATATTCTCTATGTTGTAATAAAATTTGTGTTTATTTTGAACTTTTGGAGTATTTTGAAATTTAAAAGAAAAAGTTATATAGTTATTGAAACAATCGATAAGAAAATGATTATAATTCAAATTAAAATTGAATTATTTTTAATATAATGTAAATTTATAATATTCAATCCAAGTCATTATAATTAACACAAATAAAAAAAGCACATAATTGAAGAATGGTTATTTAACACAAAAAAAGGACATGATTGAAGAATGGTTATAAGGTAATAAAATAAAGTATAAATCCGAAATTAGAAATTCAAATAAGATATAATATGGAAAGTATTGATTACTAATTAACTACAAAAAAAAAACAAACTGTTATTTTAAATTTCAAATTAGAATTAAGATGAACACTAAATTAGAAGAAAAGGCAAAACATGGAAACTATTGTGTAATATCAATGATTCAATGTTTTTATGTTGAATCATAAATTTAATTAAATTAAATATACTCACCATTATAAAGAAAATTCGTGTGTGTTTTGAAATTTGAAATTTAAAAAAAATATTACAATATTGAAGTATTTATAAATAACGTAAAACTTAAATATACAATACAAATCATTACAATTCAAAGGCAACGTAATGGATATTAAACCCAAAGGAAAAAGCGACATGATTGAAATGCATACCAAATATCAACCTTTATATGTCCAACATATCAACCAAAATCTATTAAATATGTTTACAAAAGATAAGCTTAATAGTGTTTCGATACACCATAAACAAAAAAACACATACAATATTGTTTAGAAACACAAACGATTAGCTTAATGCGAAATACTAAAAGAGTTTGGACCTAAAATCACACCACAAACTACTTGGAGACTTTTTTCAAAATCAACTTGTCGATATCCCGACAGTAAACAAAGGTGCATTTTTGAGGGGCCTTTAAACCATTCGTATTGATGAACTTCTTTCGCCATTCATTTGCAACATATCTGAACCCACGACCATGCTTCTCAGCTCGGAAAGAAATAACGGTATCAACTCCATCAAGATTATGAATGGTCAACTTCAAAGACATATCAACAAATATCCCTAATATATTTTGTGTTCGATTAGATCTTGGGTTAGTTTTGTGTTTTTTTCAAACCTTTATATGTAGTTTTTTAAAGGTTTGACCTTTATATGGTCAAGGTTTGATGAATTTTGCGTAGTCGATATTTGTAATATGGATCTGTTGCTTTAGTTTAAGATGAGGACTGCTTTAGTTTAAGATGAGAGTGCTGATGTAAATTGTAAAACTGTAGAAAGGTTTCATCTTTTGTACATTACTAATCTTTTGTAATTTTTACATGACGAAGTTAATGTTCATCAGGTAGAGCTCCTATTATTACATTTTTCTTTCATGGTTTCAACATGTTCTATTATGTTTTGAATTAAAATTTTCAAAAGATAAAGGACAATCTTGCTTTTGTTCAGTCATTAGTGGAGAAAGTGTTTGGGTTAGATTTGTGTTTGTATTCTCCTCGCAAAGGGGCCTTGGATAGTCATCATTTCTCATGGGATGTAGTTACAATTTCAAGGCATTCAGAGGATATTTTTGAATTGTTGTTTTAAAAATGAGATACTTTTTTATCCAACTATGTGGTTGTTACAAGTGAGCATTGAAGAAGCAAAGAGCCATAGCCATTTAGACAACCTCTAATATTGTTGCTGCAATTTCAAGTCATTAGGGGGGAGAATGTTTGGTGTATGGTTTCGTTGGGGATTGTTATTCATCTCTATTGTTTTTTTCTTTATGTATGGATTGTTCTTTTCTTATCTTTATGTATCTTAGATTGATATTCATTATAAAGTTTTTATTACTTTTAGGAAGCACTGGATGCTGTTCATGTTAGCAAGACAATCCAGGATAATGCTTTGCAATGCTAGCAGCAGTAGTGTGCTTGGAAATGTGACATTTTCCATCGTTGATATTTGATAATGAAAACCACGTCGAATTATTGATGCAGGTAAATTTGTATTGTTTATTATCTATACATTGAGTTAATTATACACACATTTATGAATATATAATATGATGTCGATACAACTCTGCTAAGTGTCGTTGAATTAGTTTGCTATTGTTTTGTTGCTAGATCAATGTACATTTAGATTATTTCTCTAAAATATCAAAAGCTTATCGTGATCGCGATAAATGTGACAATCACCTCGCGATCCCGTGACAATCACGGGCATGAAAATGTTTCCGGTTACCATCTTGGATGTAAAAGTTTCTGTTTCAATGAATTTAAAGTGGATTTGTGAACATTTGTTAGAAATTTTGCAATTATGAATATATAAACATGTCTTGCCAATAAATATACCTACTAAACATAAAATAGATATATTTTTTTAGTAATAAAATTAGTATGTGAACATGGTTAATGGATTAAATGAGATGTTGGAGTGAATCAATTTAGGTGGGTGTGCAAGCTAAAGACTTGAGACATAGTTGGCAGTAAAAGAGCATTGTCAAGTCTGCAAGTCAAGAGGATTACCTGCACACCAAGTGTTTGTATTTTGTAAACTTTATATAAATACTATTTTTTTTTCAAATATTTGACTAAAATTGTCAGTAAATAACTTTGACTTATGTGGTGTAGGGAGTTGTGTAGTCAACTAACTAAATGTTGTTAGACTAGAGGGTATGGAGAGCCCCATCCTCAAGATGATGGGCCGCCACGTAGGAAGGGCTTGAGGGTGATGGACCTAGGGGTGGGGGATGAACCTCTTTATATATATATATATATATATATATATATATATTTGTATGTATAGAGGTATATGTGAGAGAAGGAGAGAGGAGAATGGCCCGTCGACTTCGTCTGTGAGGAGCCGGTTACACCGGGACGGGATGAGGGGGCGGTGTGGGGGACCGGCACCGGGCCTCGCCGGGCCTAAGCCGGTCCCCATACCGCTTACTCTTAGTATGTTTAAACTTTTGTATTTTTTAGGTTTAAGTTTTAGATTGGATTACCAACATATCTTTCATTTGGAGGTTAGTTACTTTGTGATGTTATTTAATGTTTGTCTTTTATTTTGCAGATCTATAGTGATGGCCGTAGCCAGAAGTTCTAGATGGCCTAGAGAAACAGTAAAGGTTGTTTGTCGGGGGACACCTTAATCCTTAATAAAATTAAGAGTAAACTGCAATTTTACAACCTGAGGTTAGGGGTCATTGGCATGTCTACCCCCCCTAAGGAAATAATTGCAATTTTACCCCCTACTGTTTGACCTTATGTCGCACTTTTACCCCCCGGCGTCAAAATGGGTAATAGAGCTGTTAACTCTAAGTTGAAATGACTATATTACCCTTACATTTTACCCCCCAACATTCCTGTTAAGTCGCACAATTACCCCCCACTGGTAAATTACTAATTTGTCCTTTTCTATTACCCCTTGTACTTTGTGTTAACACACAACATTACCCCCTGAAATTTACAAAACCCTTCCCGCCTAAATCAAATACCTGTTCTTTGATCTAAAACCTAACAAGCAAATACCTGTTCTTTGAACACGTAATCTGAAACGTAACAATCATACCTGTTAAAAAATCTGAAACCTAACAAGCAAAGACTCCAAAACTGGTAAATTACTAATTCTGAACCTGTTCTATGCATATGTTACTAATTCAGAACATGCACTAACAATTTTACATTTATATGCAATCAGTTATTTCTATAAGGTGTTCAAACCAACAAGCAAATACCTGTTCAACCAGTGGGAACAAAACAATCATACCTGCAATGTCAACATAATGAGTGTATACATCCAGAATCTGTTCAACCAGTGGGAACAAAACAATCATAATTACAGTACATAAGTGTATACATCCAGAATCTGATTAAGCCACTGTTGAGTGTGCTGCACAATTTGCAGCACATAAGTGTATACATCATCAACCAGGTCAACATAATGAGTGTATACATGATCAACCAGGGTGTGTTCTATGGCCGATACAATTTGCAGCACATAAGTGTGCTGCTAATGTCAACTTATGGCACTGTTGAGTATGCTGCTAATGTCAACATAATGAGTGTAAACAAGCTGCAAATGCATACAATCAAACAAGCTGCCAATGCATACAATCAAACAAGCTGCAAAACATAATGAGTGTGCTGCTATTTCATTCACACTGATTAAGCACATGATCAACCTGTGCATGCTATGTGTTATTTACTTCAGTCTATTGCTATGTGTTCTATGCACATGATTAAGCACACTGATTAAGTACATGATTATGCCCAAACTGTGACCAACCTATAACCAGTGTTCTATGCATCTGATTAAGCACAATTATGCCCAAACTGTGATCAACCAGTGTGTGTTATGCCCAAACTCTGTTCCACTTATGCCTACAACCAGCAAATGCACATGAGTGTGCTCCTAATTTTTATCAAACATAATGTCAACAAAAGCTAAATAAGTTAAGTTAGGTTAACCTACATATTACACAAAAGGTTCGATTAAGTTAAGTTAACCTACATATTACACATAAGCTAAATAACATCCATCCGCTCAACTCTTCGGTGGTAGATGGAAGTTGAGGACAGGCCTCCCAAACACAGAGACCACCAGGTGGAGCACCAAAGATGAGCTTGATAAGCTCATCGTCAGGTCAACTGTAGAAAAACCAACAGTGAACCAAATCAGACCCTAAACCCTGTTTTATAACATGATAATGACTAAATCTGACCCTGATTAACTAACATTGGCCGATTATACCTTTGGTGTGGCAGATGATATAGCGGATTATCCAAAAGACCGGCATTTCCACTGATCTGAAGCTAGCGGCTGTGGTTGTTGTGATCCGACGAGGAGAAGAATGATCGGACGAGGAGCAGAATGATCGGAAGAGGAGATGTCGCCGTCGCCGGAGAGACACGGATCGCCGGAGAAGAAGGTAAGGTCGATGGTGGGAAGGTTGGGGGGTAATTATGTGGTGGTATGATTCTTATAGGGGGTGTTGTATCAAATAAGCTTGGCATAAGAGCAAAATGACATTTATACCCTTTGACCGTCAGGTTATAATGTTGACTGGTTACCCATTTTGACGCCGGGGGGTAAAAGTGCGACATAAGGTCAAACAGTGGGGGTGTAAAATTGCAATTATTTCCTTAGGGGGGGTAGACATGCCAATGACCCCTATCCTCAGGGTGTAAAATTGCAGTTTACTCTAAAATTAAAAAAGTATCATATTTTATACTTCTGTGCATTTTAATTGTATTTTCACTTTATCAATAAGTAATTTATGTAATAAATATGTCACTTTGTTTGTATTTATATTATTTGAACACTTTGTGATAATGTATATTAAATTTTCCGACCCGCGAAGTTCGCGGGTGATAACCTAGTATATATACATATATAAACAGCCCCCAAGTTCCGATCACAGCTTTCAAAGGGGGAAAGTTTGTTTAATTTAATTATAATCTTCCACCCAATGTTATACTTGATTTAAGTGTTTAGTATGTAATTAATTAATAAATAACATAATATGTAATAACATGTCTTGTCACATAAAAAAAAGAAGTTTGTAGGCTGTTGATACAGCTTGCGAACAGGAGCCTTTTATGGCTGAATAAATTGTTTTTTTTATTGTCAAACACCCACCTAATTACATTAAATGCCAACCCAACTTAACCCTAATCCTTTCCCCTATAAATACAACTTATAACCAGCCTCCTTACCACTTTACAGTTTACAAACTCAAATCTTACTCCCAAATCACTCAAAAACGCAGCTGAGTTCTGAAGTTTGGACAGATTGCTACCTCTTCACTAAAGTGAGCATAACTCACTCAATTCTTGTCCGATTTAGTCCATTCTTTTTCCTATGTGCTTGGATTGACCTTAGCTTCGATTCCATGGGTTTTTCACAGTAAATAAGTCCTTGGAAGTCCCGCAAAAAGGCTCCAAAGTTCACTGTTCATTTCTGATTTCATCTAATATTTACTAAACTTATTCAACTTGAGTCTAACTAATCTCAAACCTATGTCCTTATGCTTATAACCACTTCTATGGTTAGTTAGGCTTAAAAACAAGGTTGAGACATTCAAAATCAGAGGTTAAACCTCATATACTTTCTGTTTTATTTAGGGTTTTTAACCCACAAGTCATGTTCAAGCTTCAAGCTTGATGAAAGTGTGATTATGGACCAACTTGGGTTGTCCAACACAGAATCCCCAAATTACTTGATGATTTCTCATAGTATAGTTGTTTCTTATTCTTGTATTGATATTAGTTCATGACCCTCCTTGTATGTTTTTACATCAAGTGTAGTGGTGAACCATAAGAGGTACCTAAATGGAAGCTTGTTCTTCCTACCTCCTACATGAATTCTATGATACAATAGAGGTACCTAAATGAAGATCTATCTTCTACCTCATGCTTGACTAATGGACAAAGTAATACATATAATACTTATACATATATATACTATTCGAACTCTTGATGGTGGACTTGTGTTCATTCCTCAAGATATTAGAATAACATCATCTAAGACATAAGACTTGTTACGATTCTAATGAGTATATTACTCATGAAAACATTAACCCTTGAGGTTTCATAGTGTCAAGAACAAGTACTTGGTGTTAAAGGATGATTACTTTTGAATACATATATTCTTGTGTTTTAACTTCCTAAATTCCTAAACGAACATATTCAACCTTCTAACCTCATCAACTTCATCACATTGGATAATCGGAAAGCATATGCAAATTTTGTGAGTATACTCGCAACCCCCTTTTTATGTTTACCACTTTTGGGGTGTAACATGTTTACCTATTAAACTACACTTAAACTTATTCTTTATGCAATGCACGAAAACAATCCTTATACATGAATACTATGTTGTTATACTTGATGCTTACGTGGACCATACTTATGTGATATGTTTTAGTCATTAGCTTTCACGAGCCTCCATTTGACATGTATAGCGCTATAGGAGTAACACACCGCCCCCCTTAAACTTGTGGTCATGTCGAATTAACTAAACTTTCTTGCGTAAACAGAGGATTGGCTAGAAATATTGCATGACATGTTAGGTTGATCTTGTATAAACTAAGTTGCCATGTGGATTCGTTTTAAACTTTTATACTTATACATATTCCTAAACTTGTATACTCGCCTTTGCTTTTGCATTGAATTGTATTTTAAACATGTTACAGGTTGAGGATTGATGATGCTATGAAAACGGACTAGCAAAGATTCCTAGATACTCACTTAGACGTCTTAGGTTAAATACGTTGTATAAATTTCATATTTGTTGTGGTATTGTTTTCTTGTATTTTTTAATGTATTGTAACGTTTATTTATGAATGAAATCAATTTATCTTTAATTCTATTGTCACAATTAGCGTTATGTGTGTTGAGTAATCTTTCTTCGTCTCACTCCGATGTTTCCACCATCGGTTGGGGTGTGACACATCTCTTATAGGCTGAGTTAAAGGCGCAGGTGGCTAGCAGGGACAAGGATTTGCATGCCAAAGATGTGGAAATTGCCGAGTTGAAACGTCGACTGCAAGAGCAAACTGACAAGAGCGAATCCTTGGAAATTGACCTTGAAGCTGAGAGAGTGAAAGCTGCTACTGCTGAGGAGGCCAAACAGAAAGCTGAAGAGGCGCGGGATATCAGCACCTCTGCCCTCAACATAGCACAGAACAATTACTCCGAAGCCCAAGGCATTGTTGACACGCTTGCCTCGGAGGCTGAATGGATGCGCGGTAGAGGGGTAGTCCTGGTAAGGCTCTCCTCTGTTTGACTTGCTCTTTATTTTTGTTATCTTGGCTTTTACTCATTTGTCTTTTGCTTTTGTAGATGGCTAACTCCATCTTGAATGCCTCCAAGTTGGATACGGCTGTTGCCGCTCTCATAGATGCCTCACGAGCGGTTGGGCATCGTGGAGGTTATCTAGAGTGTGCTCATCACGTTGAAGAGGCATTCGGACATGAGTTTTATGTCAGCCACTGTTCAGTGACCGGTCAGGCTGATGCTGCATTGGCCAGCGCTGAAAAGGTTTACGACTATTTATCACTGCCTGTGATGGATTTGGTTGCAGAAGCACTGAAGCATGACGAATGGTGTCAGCGGCTGAAGACTATTCTAGATCCTCCAGAGACTATGGAGCTATCTGACGAAGAAGAACCGGCTGGTGGTGATGGCGATGACGATGGTGATGGCGATGGTTATGAATAGGTGATAGTGTTGATAGGCGTTATGGCTTGTATTTTTTGCTTATGTAATCGTTGCGCGTATGCGCTTTTCGAACACATGATGTCTTTGCTACTTTTATGTAACTATTGCGCTGCTGCGCTTTTTGAATATAGCACTTATGTGCTTTTTATTTGCCCAGTTACAATTATTGCATTGTTGTTAGAAACTTTGGTTAAGTTAGCGCGAATAAATGTAAGTGTGGCTCTTGTGTGAGTGTAACTGCCCGGTCTCGCGCTATGTTCGTGGAGGACCTTGGAGGCATAACTCAAGAGCTCGTAATTTACTGAAGTGTTTTCGTGCTAATCAAAAGTTTAACATGCATTTGTAACGTAAGAGGTTATGATAGTAGAAAAACATAAGTCATAATCGATGCTTTCATTAAGAAACAGGCGCTATGCCATCGTACATCATTGAAATAAAATAAAGGGCGTATAGCCAACATAGGTAATTAAACAGGCACGTGGCCATCATAAGTGGATAAAGGCGCATGGCCGAGAGTAGTCACATGTAACATTTGCGCAATGGTTGCGCGTTCCACGTGCGCAGGATGATGTATCCATCCAGTTTGCACAGCTTGTATGCCCCCTTTCCTAGCACCTCATGCACCAAGTATGGGCCTTCCCACTTGGGTGCTAGCTTTCTGGGCGCTTACCCTTGTCTCTTGCGCTGTATCTTGGTCCATTGATGTAACAACTCGAAAATCCACGTCGTATAATGTGTTGACACGTGGCATAAGTTTTGAACGTGTGAAAGAATGTTTTAGGACTAAAGTTGACAAACATGAAAAGTATGTGAATATAAGGGTTCAAAATGTCAACAATGGATAAATATACTTTACAATAACCCTACACGATGTTTATAACCTTAAACGAATAAATCATGGATCATACGAAGCTAAATGTGAAAGAAAGTGAGGAATTACAAACAGCAGGGGCTAAATGTGTCAACATGTTTAAAGTATACCTCTGAGTGAACTTTTAGCAAACCCGAAGCTTTGTAATGATTAATTATGCTCACTAGAATACATGATAAAAATTTCACCAAGTTCCGTTATCGTATGAGAAAGTTATGATAAAATTCGTATACGAGGAGTTAAAAGCGTCAACGATGAAGTTTATGACTTTTCGGGTGATAACAAAGTTAACCAAGGACTTAGCAAAGTGGGTATAAGTCTTGAAGCCCTTATAAGTCAACTTGGAGGGTTCATAATGCAAGTAATAATTGTCGAAACAACTTTACATGGACCAAGGACCAAAACATAAAAATCTAAAACATTGATTTGGATCAGAAGGGGCTTCGCGCGACGCGAGGGACCCTAGGGGGATCTACGCGTGGCGCGAGGGGCCCTCTGATCCGAAATCTTTGGGCTAGTGTCTGCCATTTCCATTTTAACCAACTTAGGAAGATATTTTCCACTCCATGGGCGACCCCTACATGCTTTTAGACCTTAGGGACACTTGTGGATGATCCATGATGAGTTGTAGCATGATTTGTCATGATCACAAGGCCTAAAATTCACTATAAAAAGGCCCTCATGTTGCAACATTGTGATCACACCTTCCATCTACATTTGTGGAGCTTCCTGGAGCTTAAGATCACTCTCTAAGCATCTCTGGTCATGCATTGGACTTTGGTAAGCACCCTTGACCTTTCTTAATTGAGTTTTACTTAGTTATTAGCTTAAAAGTCAAACCGTCGTAATTAACGTTTGACTTAGCGATTAATCATTAATGGTCTAGTGATTAGTCGAATTGAAGGTAGTTATAAGTTGGTAATTATGTGGGCATTAAACCCTTAAAAGGGCACCCTCTGATTCCCGCTCTAACTAGATCAAATGTCAGGTCAAAGTTGTTTATAAAAAGTCAACAGAAACTTAATTTGCGAATTTACATGTAATTAGCAATGTAGAAGGCATGTAACCTATTTTATCACTCATATAACTTGTTATTAAGTATAAGAACTAGTCTAAGCTTGTTTGATCCGACAATTTTCTGTTTAGACCCGGTTCAGAACCGAAAGTCGCAAAACTTTGACTTTTGCTTTGACTTCAGTTCTGACCCGATTTAGTATGATTTGGAAATTCCTTAGAGCTTCCTTAGGACCAGGTTACATGATGGTATAACCCTCTGTGATTGGTTCATTGATTATCCGTTTCGTTTACACATTTCCGTTAAATGCCAAATGTTGACCATAATGCCTTTTTGACCATAAAACGAGAATTTAAGAAATGTGAAAGGACAATAATCTTTATAACTGATTTATAAACATGTCCCTAAAACTTCATATCAGTTAGAGGTCTAGATTAGGAGTTATGCTCAATAGCGCACTTAAGAAGCTTTTTGTTAATTAAACGGCGCGATTAGCGTAAAGCCCATCTAAACCCAATTTTTGACACCAAACCTTTTACCCACTGATGTAAGATAATATTTTGGTATTTTTAAAGATTTTTAATTATTTTTAACCTGCCCATAACCTAAGGTTATGGCCTTGATTCGGTAAATACCGATTATACCCTTTTTGGTTATAAAATGAGTCCTACATAGTATTTTGACACCATTCCAATTGCTACTGACTTTATATAATAAATAAAGTATTTTGAACTTTATAACCTGATCAGAAAACTCAGATTTCCTGTATAACCCGGAAATCGCTTAAAACGGCTTTTTACGCGTATTAAACACCTAGTATGTGTTTAAAACCATTTTGTCATATAAGACTTATTACCAACTGATATGACCTATTAAAATAAGTTATTTTACTGATGTATTCGGACCCGAATCTCAGAATTTCATTTAATCTCTTTTATAACCTTTAAAATGACCAAAATACCCCTACGGGGCTTAAATTAAGGTTAAACTCGTTTTGGGCATAATGGAAGGTATCCTACTGATATCACAACATATTTAAGGCATATTAACTTAGGGAACCTGTAAATGACTCTCATGGTTACCCGTTACGCTTATTGCGCGTTCGGTTCGGTTTATGTAACTAGTTTGCATAAATTAGCCGAAACGGGTCAAACCTTATCGTTTTTATCTCAAAATCCAGAATGTGGTTAAATTACCCATATTATACAAGTCTTCAAACTTGTCGGGTCTAAATCACGTTCTATTCCGGTCTTCGCTTAATCATGCGTTCGAACCGTATCTTTCCTTAAAACTAACCGGTCTAAGTTTAGGCTTAATTAAAAACCCGTTAGAATTCTAATAGGTTATTATAAACCTTCGTTCCAGAATAGGTGACCCGGTAAAAGCTACACGCACTTTCTATTTGTGATTGATACTTACAAAGGTAAATACTTTTAACTTATTTTCCCTTATACGGGCTTGGGGTACGGTATATAAAATACCGCTTGGTCCAGCATTGAATCTTTAATCGAATAGAGGTTAAATCATTGATATGCTCTGTTTTGAAATGTTTTGTTTGCTTAAAGCCTTTGGGGGGTTAATGACCATGTCCCGGATATCCTTGGCATCATCTTACGAGATGGCCACGACCTGAGCACGGGGTGTAGGCGTACACCCGTCAGTGCATAAATAAATAAAGTGGTGTGTCTATTGATCTTTAACCCGGTCTACGGATCGGGCTACTGAACGCGTAAGGAACATGTAATTCGTTTACAAGTATTATATTCAAATAATTATCCCAAGTTATAAAAAGTTTGTGCCACGTGCATTCAAATCAATTTTATTAAACTTTTCAAAATGAGTCGGTTGAATGTATTTACCAGTGTAAACTGATGTATTTTCCCAAAAAGGTTAAGTGCAGGTACTACGCGAACTAGGCTGGCTTTCTCCTAGCGTCCACAATAAGTCTCGCAAGCTTGGATGTCAAAACTGTTGAACAATGTTTCCTATTTATTTTGATCCTCCTGTGGATTATTTTTCCACTGTTGTGATACTTGATATTACAATTATATTCGGTTGAAATATATCTATCTTTTGCTTCCGCTGTGCATTTAAATATTGTGTTGTTTGACTGTAATGTTACCAACCACGTCACGATACTCCCCACCGGGCCCACCGGTAATACGTGGAAATATCGGGGTGTGACAATTGACCATGTGCGTCTCAAGGCGTCTAACCTTCTTCTGGCTTCCTTCCTCGTTCCTCTGAATCTGGCACGTCTCTTTGCGCACATTTTTACCAGATGGCTTAGCTTTCCGCTCTTCAGCGCTTTCTCTATTTCTTGCCTTAGGATGATACAGTCATCCGTCAGATGACCTGTATCCTTGTGAAAATCGCAGTACAGGTTTGGGTCTTGCCCCTTCTTGTTTGTCATGGGCTTTGGTGCCTTGAAGTCATGGTTCTCCGTCATGAGCACCTCTTTTGGTGTCTTAATGAGCGGAGTCCAGTGCTTTTCTCGATTCTCGTTCCTGACTGCCTTTCGATAACCAATGTGATCGATTGTGTCTCGCGCGTCCTCTTTGAAGCGAGGTCTTTCATCATAACCGCTGGACTTGTTAGCTTTCCATCCAGGGTTTTTGCCTTTGTTGTGCCTGTTGTTATCGCGCGAGCTTCCTTTGGAAAAACGATCTTCAGTGTACGAGTTCTTGGTACCAGCTAGTGACTCTTCGGTTTGTGCTACTATCTTTGCGGCTTCCATGAGTTTGTCCCATTCCTTGGGCATACCGTCTTTGCCCGTGATAGTTCTGATGAGGCTATCACAGCGAATGGCTTTCTTGAAGTGAGCGCGCATCAATTTTTCGTTAACACCACCAATCTCTAAACATTCCTTGTTAAAGAGAGTGATGAAATCTTCTAGCCCCTCGTTGTCTCTGCGCCAGATGTCTGTTACCTCAGCTGTATCGCGCTGGTAACGTCTTTGCTGGCTGAAGTGATTTACGAATTGGGTTCTGAAGTCAACCAATGACGTGATCTTTCCTGGTGGAAGGCTGTCGAACCAGGCGCGAGCAGCCCCTGTGAAAGTCTGGATAAATAGATGGCACCACATCGGCATGTTCCATCCTCCCATACAACCAACGTGTGAATACTCGGACATGATCATCAGGATCAGTTAAACCATTGAACTTTCCCACTGTTGGTGGCAATTTTTCTTTTGATAGCGCGGCTAGAGCAATCTTTGGAATGAACTTCGAATGTTCTGCAGCTTCAGCTGGTCTATAGTATTCATGATGCGCTGCCTCGGCTTGTAGTATTCATGATTCCTCTGCAATCGGTTGAAGACTGAAGATCCTTCATCATTTTGCCAAGTTGGATCATTTGGGTCTGTGTCATCCCACTCGTTGTTCATGTTGCGCGGCCTGAGCCGGCTATGAACTGGACCTCTTTGAACGTTTGATGGGTGATCATAATAACTGCCTGTCTCCCCATGTGTGTCGCGCGTGTCTTGCACGGTTGGTCTTCTCAGGGAGGAGGCCTGTTTGTTCTTCCTTGGATATTCTACTGCGGGGGTGTCTGGCGTGCCCCTGGCTTGGACCCGAAGGTGTAACCAAGGATGGTTCAGCTTGCAGAATTGCTTGTTGTGCGCTCAAAGACTGATATGCAGCATTTATGGTAGCAATTTGTTTGGCGTACCAGGAGGCTAGAGTTTCGCCTTCTGGTAGCCCAAGTAGCGCCGAAATGTTCGGATTTGGAGCTGGGTTTGAAGGACCAGCAACATTACTTCCTGGGGTTCCTGTTGGAGTGTTGGGATTGAACCCTGCCAGAGGAACAGATAATGCCAAAACCCTTCATTATTCTGGATCTTTATTTCTCATCAGAAGTTCTTTGACTTGTTCTTTAAATTTCAGCTCAAAATCCTGAGAACTTGTATCATCTTCATCCCGGCACAGTGTAAGCTCAAGGAGATCTTGTAGATCTTCAACACCCAGGCCTAGTGCTTGATTCCTTGATATATGCTTCACTTCACCATTGATTCTGACCAGAGTCAATACATGGGTCTTTTGATCAGAGAGCCACTTTAGTATTTTTAAACCAAATGGGTTTCTTGGGAGAGATTTATTTGAAGATGAGTTGGGAGATGTTGGCCTTGTGAAAACTTGCAGACTTTCAGACATTCGTTTGAAGGCCATTTCAATGACATTGTTTGCTGCAGCTATGTCTTCTGCAGTCTCCTTTTCTATCTGCTCTTGTCTCTTTTGTTGATCTGGCTCAATGTCTGAAACTTCTGAAGTATTTGGTGATGCAGCCTTAGTTAACACCTTATTAAAAAGGTTTTGAAATTTTTCTGAGCTCTCTTCTTTTAGACCCATTTTCATGATGGTTTCTGTGAAGTACTCAGCTTCCTTTTCCTTTACCTCTTCACTAGTCAGCTGTTTTCCTTCTTCTCGGTTTGACATAAGAATAGGATTTTCTATTGACTTGAACAGTGTTTTGAGGTTTTCAATCTGTTGTTCAAGTTTCATCATTTGTTCATGTTTCTTTGAAGTGCCTGAAACAGTTATCTTCCTTTTCTTCAGCTTTTCATAGGCTTCATCAGTATGCTGCTTTGACCATTTTGATATGGCATTGGCAGTGTCCACTTTTGCATCTATCAACTCCTGTTTCTTTCTTTTGTACTCAGTTGTTAGGTTAGCGATGAGCTTTTTGTATTTGCTCCAATTTGGAGCATTTTTCTTCTTTCTAGGATCATTCTTGATTCTATCAATCCTATCAGCCTCATGCTTTAAAGCCACTATTGGCCATTCTTCAAATTGGTTTTCTTCAGCAGGATAAAATTTTTCTTGCATGATGTATGCAAGAAGTTTTCTTCTCATCTCTTTTCGTTGATCTGCCTTTTCTTTGCTCAGCTCTTATGCAAAATCTTTTATTTGTTTGACTTTTGTGAGCAGAAGTTCCAATCTTTCAGCAATGGCTTCATCACCTTGACCTTCACATTCAACCTTGGCTCTTATCTTAGCATGTCTTGCTTTGAGCTCAAGATATTCATCCATGTCTTCTGGAATTAGGAAGCCAACGAGTGAAGGAAATCTTCTGTTTGAAGGATCATCATCAGTGTAGAATTGCCTCATCTCATTTTTTATAGCTTCTAGTTCCAACGGATATTTTGCTGCAGTGGGATCATATTTATCCTCATTTGGCTGAGTAAGTTTTCTTTTTCTGGTGTAGAGCTTTGAGGATAAAGAGGATTTTGATTGTGATGTAGGAATGATGAGAGCAGTGGTGGATGGTTGACTAACAGCTGTTGAAACAACTGGTGGTTCAACCTCTGTTGTCATTACAACTACTGATGTGTCAGTAGATTTCTTCTGCTTTTGAGCAGGGGTTGAAGGTGGTGAGGTAGTTTTTGATGGTGGTGATGGTGGTGGTGAATCATCAGGTATGAGAATCCTTCTCCTTTTTATTGTAGGAGAGGCTGATAATGTTTTGGGTGGCTCAGTGATTTGAGTTTGAATGGCAGTGGTTTGTGTTTGACTAACAGTTGTTGAAACAACTGGTGCTTCAACCACTGTTGTCATTACAACAGATGTTGTAACATCTGTTGTCTTCTGCTTTTTGGCAGGAAATGGTGGTATGGCAGTGGTTTTGGTGGTGTGTGGTGAAGTTGTGTGTGTTGATGAGATGACAGCTGTTTGGCTACTGACAGTAGTTTTTGTAACTGCCGCTGTATCAGCTGTTTGGATGGAAGTTTGAGATTTTGAATCTTTTGAGATTTTAGATGGCTGTTTTCCTTGTTCTGGTTCAACATACAGACCATCTTCAATTCCCTTTTTCTTCATCTGTTTGACATTCTCCCCCTTTTTGGCATTATCTGCAAGGGGGTTATCCATAAAAAGGATAGTAGAGGGAACTTTTCCAGAAGTGCTTTGGAGACGAGCCTTGATAGCTTTGATGTCTGCTTGTGTATCTTTAAATCTCGACTCCACCATGTTTGTCAACATTTTCACATGTATCTCATGCTGCTGATCAGCCATCTGTTTTTGTTTTTCAAGTAAGGGCTGGAAAATATTCCACAGCTCATTTGGAGCAAGTGCAGGTTGTGTAGATGCTTGAGCTGGAGCAGCAGTGGATTGTGCTTTTTGAGCTTTTAGCAGCTGCTGCACCATTTCCTTTATCTCAGCAACTGATGTTTTG
Source organism: Helianthus tuberosus (assembly GCA_030545235.1). Classification (NCBI taxonomy): domain Eukaryota; kingdom Viridiplantae; phylum Streptophyta; class Magnoliopsida; order Asterales; family Asteraceae; genus Helianthus; species Helianthus tuberosus. The sequence goes on from CM060396.1 coordinate 33,832,433, forward strand.
AGTTTTTCAACTCTGCCCGTCAATTCCTGATATTTTGAATCATCACCCACTTTAATGGGATCATCTGAATCCCCACCAGCAGTGGTTGTACCAATGTGCGACTTAGGAACTGAGTCCCAAAAATCACCCATTGATGCCCCTTGTTCTTGGTACTGGGGACTTCTTTCTTCAGCACTTGATAAACCTTTGATGGTACCAGTGGTTAGAACCAACTCACTGGTGGTTACCGATGGTGCTATGGAAGAAATTGCCTTCAAGGGAGTCTTACTAATGAAACAACTGTTCAACTGAAGATCTGTTGATCCATTAGTTGTAGTTGCTGCTCCACTTGAACTACCACCTAGAGTTACTTGTAACTCAGGGGTTGTAACCTCCTCAGTTGTTGCTGGGATAGCAGAGGTATAAGCATCAGACCTAGTCACTTGTTGGAGTATACTCTCTTTGATGAGTGATTGAGAGGAACTGGTTTGTGTATGAGCTATAACAACTGCATGCAACAAAGGTAGCATGGATTGTGGTAATATTATTGGTGAGGGTAAGGGAGTTGAAAGAGACATGTCCTTGGGATCAGGACTGAGGAAGATGGATCCGATTGGGTCCAGAGCTTCATATTATGGGGTCCCTGTGTTTACAACCTGATCCTTTTGTGAGGATGCAGGAGGAGTTTTAGGCAATGGTGGAGATCTTTCTACCAACTGCTGTGAGGAAGTAGCAGCAGTGGTTTGTGGTGACATTTGTATTGTCACTGGCAGTTGCTTTGGGATCTCATCTTCCAGAGTTGCCTTTGTTTTGGGTTTGGTGGGTTTTCTGGATGTTTTCTTTTTGGGCTTTTTGGTAGTGGCAGGTGTGGGTTTCAAAGCAGTGGTAGTGCTGCTATGATCACCTGGAGCAGTGGGCTCAGCAGCAGATGTCTGAGGAGCAGTGGTAACTGCTAAATTTTGCTCAGACACCTCTGCTTTTGTTTTTATAGGTGCCAACATTCTAGTGAATGTTTCAGGTGTTAAACTTTTTATTTGAAAATAAACACCTTGTTTGAGCAATTTTTCATTTTCTTTTTCAAATTTTTGTTTAAAATAGTAGCTTAGAAACCTTGGAAAAAGTAAAAATGCTTTGCTATCAACGTTTTTTACCAAGTTATTAAAGATCTCCTGGGAGTAGTTGTAATCTTTATTATTTAAAATAGCATAGCCCAGGCATTGAATCTTTAATGGTATTTCGTTAAACGATGTTGTTTTATTTGAAACACACGACAAAAGTGTGTGAAATAAAAATCTGGGTGCAGACGGAAAATAACCTTTTTGTAAGGTATCTACCTTTGATTGTTCTGCATACCCTCTTTTCAAAAAGTCAGTTTTCAACTCGGTTTTCTCAAAAGAAGTTTTACCTTTCTGATCATCGAGTTTAAAGACTTCTGAGATTGTTTGTGGAGTGATTTGGATCGCTTTACCCTGTATCAAGGAGTTGATGGCTACTACTTTATCGTCTTGTTTCTCAAGCGTAGCATTTTTCCAGAACTCTCTCTGGGTTTGCAGGTAAATGGGAGCGTCTGCTGTCAACAAAGTTTTGTACTTTGATTCAGATAGTGTGTCGATGACGGAATCGAAGGTGTGGTTGTTTGAGGGTTTTGTAAGTAGACCCAAATAGTTGTGAGGGGATTTGTATGGTATCTCAATGGATTCAGCGCCCGTTTGAGTGACCTCTTTTGAAGATGATGGTGATTTTGATTTTGATTTCGATTTTGATTTCGTCATTTTTTATGAGGAAGATCGAAGAATGCTTTGAGAAGGAAGGTTTGGAAACTGCTTTGAGAAGAGAATTTTAGAATTCAATTCGACAGTGTAAAACCCTGTTTGGGGTTTTGATCAGGGTTTTATTTAGGGAAAAAAAAAATGATCGCTGATGTGGCAGCGGTTATTAGGATCTGATGGCTAAAAACTGACCACGTGTCAACCTCTGAGGATATAGATGAAAAATGGAGAACAGTTGTTTTGAGAGCCACTGATGTACCAAGCATCAGTAGTTACAACGGTAATAATGTGACATCAGTGGATGATTTTTACTATCAGTAGATAGTATGTCAGTGGATAAGACACTGATTTTGAGCATCAGTGCTTGCCAAGAGAAATGAAGGATCAGTGGCTGACTTTCAGCAGTGGACAGTATTTAGTAAAAAGATGTTTGAACAAGACAGTGGTTAGAGGTAAAATAATGGTGATGATTTGAAAACACATTATATCAGCAACTTTTACAGGAATTTTCATTCAAGGTTTTACCACAAGTCATTTGCACATTTTGAAGCTTTTTCAAATTTCTGATAGTGGTTTAGTACCCCAGATGATGTAAACTTTTTACCAAGGCAACTCATCCTTGTTATAATATTTGAATTAAAACATGAGTGCCCAAGTATTTTAAGATCTGTTGACAATCAATCCTTTTCATAAAGTAAGAACAAACTTGAGTTTGTCATGACCTGACAACAATACCATTTTCTTTTGATCTTCTTGAGGATAAATTAACCAACAAAAATAAATGTTATCTATCCTGACAGGAGATTGAAACTTTTACTATCAAAAACCAGTAAAAGTTCAAAATAAATCATTCCAAAAAAAATAGAGAATAATATATCCGGCTTTATTCGAGAAAATCCTTCTTAGGAAAAAATAATTAAAGGATTTTCTAAAAACAGCACCAAAGGAACCTGGTAAAACAATAATAAAGCACATAATCATCTCATGCTCAAGTTTATGAGAATGGTCAGTGGTTGAAGACAGTGGTATGAATTTTAACTGCATTTTGTCCACTGTTTGGTACCATTTTCTTGTTGATTGATTGTCAAACAGAAATGAGGACACATGTTCACATGAGTTTTTTTTTTTTTTTCAAAATCCTGTTATAGACTTTGTTACTATGTGATGATTCTGAAAATTTGTCTAGTCCCTTTTAAAAGTTTATTCACTGGAAATACCATGCTCACCTGAACCTTTTCCGGAAACAATGATTGCACACAGTTGCTTTGATGACCATTTTTACCCCAACTTTTGGCTCTAAAGTGTTTTATGTTTATACTCTTTTCTTCTGACTTCAAAAGTTTTGAGATAAACACACTTATGAGTTTTTGTGAATTTTCTTCTTCCCTTTTTACCCTTCCCATTCATAAGTAATAAAATACTTACTGGGAGGTTCTAAGGGAGGAATACTTAATCCAGAATCATTTTGCAGTAATGTTTTAAGAGGTTTAGCCATATTTATACAAATTTTTGACCAATCTCACATTACATATGATACGGACTATCTTGACTCCTGTTTTCTTAAAGTATTTCAACAGAGTTAATTTGTTCCTTTTGAGGATCTCAACCTGTTTTCAACACGTAAGATCTAATGACTAAAGTTTTAATTTCCCTCTTTTTACATTAGCAAAAACACTGATGTTTTTATGAACATAGGCTTTTGTTAATCTGAGGTTCAACTTTATCATCTAATATAGTGACATCACAAGTTTTCATCACAACAGTTGAAATCAATTTTGAAAATAAGAAATAATCCCATAGTTTAACAGATATGTGTTCAGATCTGAAAATTATGATTGGCTTGTGCATGATATCACTTGTTGTGTGAAATTTGTGTGTCTTATGACATCTTGGTTGTTTTACAGAGTATTTGAATAACAGTTTTATGCGTGATCATATGTTACTCTGTTTTTCAACAAAATACAACCAACCTTAGTATCAATGAATTTTGAGCCGAACTATTATGTCAAATTGATTGTTAGATCGAATTTGACTGTCCAGGCTCTGATACCAATTGATAGGATCGGAGGCTCTCATGAATGTGTTTGTTTGTGTAATTTGAACAATGAATGAATATGAAACA